>OY856410.1:851171051-851886051 GCA_963693085.1 Alisma plantago-aquatica
GTGGGCGATACCATGACTGCCTCCCTAACCGATATGAGCATGGTTGAGGGGCTTTTGTGTCGGGCATAAGGTTTGTGCATGCACGACACCCTCTAAGTAAGTTGCCTAACATGGTGCCTATGGATGACATGGAGCCTTGAACGATAAGGTTTCCCTAACCCTAGACGACTGAAAGAGGGTGTTCTTGGGTGATATGGTTGGATGGCACCTTGTAGACCCTTTGCCCGATATGGTGACTGATAGTTGAGGTAGTAGAGTGTTGCCTAATACAAGATGTTGCCCGTTATTATGAGTTAGGCATTATGGCCTTAGTGTGCTTTGCACGATACTTTGGATGAGAGCCCCACTCTTGGTTAAGCTTTGAGTAATACTAGTACTCCTGCCCGATATGCCTTAGTCGGTGCTTGTGGGAGTTACGCCTTTGGCTGATAAGATGCTCGATAGATATCCCCTTGTATCTAGTTGCCGATACCACCATGCTCATGGATGCACGATACAGTTTATAGATCTAGTGGCACAATGCACCTTTGGTTCTAGTCTACCGTTACACCAACTAGGTGCATTGCCTGATATAGATAGCACGACATAGCGTTACATGTGGGTTCTTAGTTGTTGCCTGATATGACATCACCTACTGGGGGTGCTTCTCGGCATGGTGCCTTGGGGGCTTGGGTGATACGAAGGGGGCTATAGGTTTGTTGCCTTGGGCATCACAGGTTGTGTGCGGAATGATACTGAGGTGATAATGGTTGGCCGTTATTATCTTAGCCCTAGAAGGGTGCTGGCCGACACAGGTGAAGAGTTGCGTGCGTAACCGATATAGTACCAGGCGTTACACTCTTTAGTGAGAGACGTTATGCTTTTAGCAAGGGTTGTTTGGTCGTTTTATTCTTTTGGTGAGGGTAGGTGACACCTTTAGTAGGGGTTGTGCCTAACCCGATATACCTATGCATGTTTCTTGAGCTTACACCTTTGATCATGATGAACTACGACAAGATAGGTTGTGAACCCTTGTATAGTGGTTTACCTGTGGTTAATGACAGATGAATCTCCGATAAAGTTGGATGGTGAATCATGGTGTATGATCCTTATAGTTAATCCTTAAGGGATGATGCTCATATGATTTGAGATATAGGGTATGATGGGATACCCATGATGTGGTAACAGTAGTATGTATTGATCTATACACTGGTTATGACATTAATCTGCATATGTTCATAAGGATGGAAGAATATTCCAATGTAATAAACCTTAATCTTGATGACATGATAACCATGATATGATCATGATTTGTGAGGCATGAGGGATGCTCACAGTTTGATAACAATAATATATTTTGTCTACATATACAGCTATGAACATGGATGTTATTCCAATCCTGTACACCTAAATCCTTGATAGCATGATAATCATAATATGTTCTCTAAAGGATCTATGTTCTATGTTTGGTGATCCAGTTATCTCTTTCTTATGTAAGCTAACCATGCAGGTGTATTGAATTCATAGCCAAGTAAGAGCTATGGTGACTATATGCTTATGTGCTTCGTATAGCACTTGATATATGTGCAATATCCAAGTAATAATGTTGATGAGATAACATACATCATCAGTATGATGAGAAATGCATGTTGAGGTGTGATCCTCTAGTAATGACATGAGGGATTGATATTCCCTAATGATGTTGATGATTCCTTGAGAGGCACTAGTGTAATGTGATGAACTCAGGGATTGACATCCCATGATGATGTGAAATGATGAAGCCTTGAGAGGCAGTAGCACTATGAGATGATGTGAGGGATTATACCCCATGGCAATGTGATGATTTGTTGAGGGCAATGGAAATAGAAGTAGCAATATAACATCAATGTAATTAATCTAATGTTATTCATGTTTTATATATGGTTTCTTAATACAACTTGATTGACCCAACAATCCACTTAAAATACATTAACTAATTACAGATGAATTTCTCATGTAGTTGCCCTGGCCATAGATCCATCATCATCATGAGCTGGTGATGGTGAAATGGGTTCTCCTGCAGGTTAACCCGGAGCGCATATTGTTTAATATGTGAGGTTTCTCCTAGCCTAAAATGAGGACGTAAGAGTGAAACTTTGGTTGTAGACTCCAGAGTGCGGTTTCAGGCCTGTAGCTCAATATGTTGGAGCATGGTGAATAGGCCCATGGCTCGGAATGTGTGATAAGAAGAGCATGAATGCGTTCATGGCTCAGACCACGGTGAATAGGCATGTGGCTCAGTTTCACTAGTGCTGATACCTGTACCAAGGCGGGCTAGGCAGAGGGTAGCCTGACCCTATGGCTGAGGCCACTTAAGCATGAGACTGCGGTCCTGCTTGTGTTGTACTCGTACACTGACCACGAGGTGGGAGTTCATGGAGTCCGGATCTTCCATTAACCTTGTATGGCGCCGGCTCCGGGTTTCGCAGTCGTCAGTTGGATTTGAGCGGTGCGGCTCACTTTCTCAGGGCATAATAATTTGTAAGCAATCCGTATAGTATCTTTGCTTAGGGCAAATACGAAACATTGGTTGAGGCCTTATTTATATAATTGCTCTGGTTTTACACTTGTAGTTTATCATATATTCCTTATATCATGTGATAAGATCGTATAAAGTTTATCTTGTCAATCATGTTCCATATAGAATGTCTGGTTATAGGCCTCGTGAATATCTTGGTAAGATTGCTGGTAAGAGTAGCCCTGCTCAGTATACTGCTCTTATAATATGCTTATATCAGTTATTTGTGATCATAATAAAGCTGGTAGAGGGTTATGTTTCTTGATGGGACTGTGTGTCTCACCCCGCTGGTTAATAACCCTTTTTTAGGTGGACGTGCCTGGCGAGATGAAGATCATGTGGCTACGGATGTTATGCATAGGTATCGTACCAGGTGGGATAGATAGCGTCTAGCAGTAGAGTCCTATGTGTCGTCCCTGTACACTCAGGTCTTCGGGAGAGTTTTTCGATGTTTATCATACAACAATCAATGTATGGTTTCTGATATGTATTTTGATGTAAAGCGTCCTGCAACAGTTATTTCATGTAACGAGATGATGGGAAATTATGTTGTAGCACCTTGGAAATAGGCTACGAAATGAAAAGTGTTGGCTCACATATTATATGTTTCATCTTGTGGTGCTTGTTGTAAATCAGTTTTAATTTCCCGAGTTTTTTTGGTAGTCTGCTGGTTTGCATGTAATCGTGTTTTGTTGAGGATCAGGTGTTACAGTGTTGGTATCAGAGCTCTAGGTTCGCCGAGTCTACAGGGACACTAGGACTAGGATTAGGATGGTGTCTAAGGTTGGACCGTGACATAATATATGGTGCATACTACCTAATCTCAGTACTTGATGCCCTGGCCAGGTATTCAAATACTGAAGACAAAGGTAAGTATGGAGCATTAGATTGTTTCCTCCTTGATTACTCTGATCAAGTAGTCATTCTAAAGCAATCTAAAGAGCATAACAAAATTAAGAATATGATGAGATAATTTCTTGAAACTGTAATATTAATAGATATATATGACAAAAGACAGATTAACCTGTGATAACAACGTAAGTTAAAAACATAGAACTTGCACAAGATGAAGAAAACACCTGAAAGCAAAGATAAAGTTAGAAGAAAGAGAAGAATAAGTGATGAGTAAACAAAATGGAACCTGAGATAATCTCAGACCAACCAATAAACATAAGCAAAGACGTGAAAGAATAAAGTGCAAATTCGTGATAAGAGAAAGAGAACCATGGAGATTATCCTTGTTCAATAAAGAATATGCGAAGAATAACGATCTTTTTCATAAAGAGAAAACAAAAATCTGATATAATCAGGAACTAATCATGATTATGATGAAATGGTACCAAGAGAAGAAGAATAATGGCATGTAATGTTCTTGATGTTTCCTATGTTGAGTGCAAGGAACCCAAGAAAATACAAGATAAAAACCAGAAGGAACAAGGTTTAACATTGTATAAACAATTGGAAACTCATGTAAGGATCAAAGAAAGTGATAATACCCTCCCCTTTGATATGAAACCATAGGTGTTGATGGGGTGATGGGAGGAGTTTGTTCCCTTGTGTTCCTTCCTTTCGAGGGAGTGGCAATCACGTGGACCTTGTGTCACTTGATATGTGTGCCTTTGAAGTGATCTATGTTTGGATACTTCAAAAAGTATCAGTTGATCTTGGACTTTGGTTTCCAAGATGGGGATGTCTGTGATGGATGATGATGGTAGGATCCTCTTGGCATGCCTTCTGAGAAGGGGTTGAGAATCAAGATGCCTAGATCATGGAGGTATGAAGGTGAACTATCCTGCTAGATCACCCTTGACCTTGAACCTACAAGCTGGAAGCTTGTTTTGGAAGTATAGATCTATGTGGTGACCCTCGAAGTAGCAGTTAAACATCACAGAGGAGTGCCGATAAGGATAAGAAAGTGAGGACTGGATGGTTTGATCATGTTGTAGATGGCAACAGGCAATAGTTAGATCTTGTGGCATAAGCTGGCCAGAAATGGTAGAAGGACCAGTGTGTGGTGACAGGACGAATGGAGTCATTCCATTCTGCTTTTGCCTCTTATCTACTCTAGTTGATCCAGTTCAGGATGTACCCTCCTTTGAGCACTGGTTGTACGTTTGGCAGATGTTTCCTTCCTGTGAGTCAGAGGAGAGATAGTCTGATGTCGAGCACCTTATTGATGACCTAGTTGTGCAGGATGATGTATACCTTTCTCCGTATCCTTTCCTTTCCTAGATGTGATAGTCGGGTGAATCCCTTTCTATGTGACATATCAAGGATCATGGTAACCCTGGGAATGGATATCCTTAGAAAGGTGTGAAGTTTTCTCAGATGGAAAGGTTGGCTTTGGTTGATCCGGCTAAGTGTCGATAGTGCGACTATCATATGTTAGTGGTTTATGCTCCGCATAAACATGACATCGGAAGGTATGTACCTAAGGAAAGGAAGTGTTGTAAGGTCATCTTGGGAAAGTTCATCTAGTTGAGCCCTGTCATGTGCATACAAGTGTTTTGTAGAGTATGTATCTTGTGATAACCTCTTCTGAGAAAGATTCCCCTGGAGTAGAGACATCCTTTGTGAAAAGAGAAGGAACAGTTGAAACATATATAGTAGAATGACAGTGATACAAGTTATGTAAAGCTTAAAGTGCCAAGCCTGTGAGATCAGAGTAGCGCAGTGGAAACTGATGGAGCTTCCACTTATGTGGAATTGTGTGCACCAACTAAAAATCCTAAAGATAGTAAGTCTTTAGGTTTATCCTTGCTTATACTAGATAGAGAACTCCACCCATATATGCTAAGATACGTGGAAGTCTTATCGTAGTATAGTTAAGGGTCGAATCCTCAGGACAACGGTCTTGTTGCAAGAAACAAGATGGAAAACGTTAGAATTTCACTTAGTCACATAATAGTAGGCACTTAAATCGAAAGTTTGGTTGTGTCGTTTTAACCTAAGAACATGTAAAGTAAAGAAAGCAAGTAAATCTAAGGAAGTTAAACAATGATAAAAGTCACCAGGGTGTGATCGGTTTTTCACCGCCAATACACATGGATCAACACATGCAAAGTAAAACGTAACCTGCAAAAAGAGTTTAGTCAGTTAGTATCTTTGTAGAGTTAGTTTCCTTTCAGAGAACTAACTATGAGGAGTGTGGGAATGTTGCAAAGTCAGCCATCCCCGAATGAATGGTCAACTACTTTGCATCATTCCCTTCGCAAAGTGTGTTCCTTGACTCATCAAGGTTGTACTTTCACATGTCAACTGATTCCATTTCATAGCATGAAGGTACAATGATGGGAGTGAGTATACTCCACTTCTTGAAAGACACTCCTAGATACCGAAACAGATGCATGGTGGATACATGCACCAAGAACCAACATACAAACGAGTTTCAAATCTAATAGTAAAAACGTAGACAATTCATACTAAAAGATAAAAGATAACACAAGTTGATGATCAGGCAACTTGCATTCATTAAACGTTTGATGTTGAAATGAAAAGATAAAAACTCTATATTACAAATTATGGATTACATTTACATGATATGAAAACATGGGTAGCGGGGCTACTCCCCGCACCCTAGTGAAAGAGACTACTCGCTCATAACTAGGACAAAGAAGGAGGCAAGAAGAGAGAGAGAGAGATCATCATCCCCACGAAGGAGAGAGGAAAGTCAACCCCTTGGAGAGAGAGAAACGATCCACCAGCTTCATAGGTTGTGTGATGACGAGATCTCCCTCTTCCCACCTTCTTTGGTAGAGAGAGAGAAAGCAGCTTCGAGATGGAGTGTGGGTCTCAGACCGGCAGCCCCTGGGTGGAGGATGGAAGTCGGATGTGCTCTGGAGTGATTGAGGCAGCCGTTGGACGTCTGAAAACTTGATATCTGGTGGAGGACCCTTGGGGTCTTATTTATAGGTCTTAAGTGAAGTACAAACGGTTTGGAGACCGTTTGGACCTCAAGATCGTTTGGACCTGAGACCGTTTGGACCTCAAGACCATTTGGCTTCATGCGGTCTCGGGACCGTGTGACTCCATGCGGTCTCGGGACCGGTTGGCTTCATGCGGTCTTGAGACCGTTTGACTCCGTGCGGTCTCGGGACCGTTTGACTCCATGCAGTCTCGAGACCGATTGGCTTCGTGCGGTCTTGGGATCGATTGGCTTCATGCGGTCTTGGGACCGTTTGACTCCATGCGGTCTCGGGACCGATTGGCTTCATGTGGTCTTGGGACCGTTTGACTCCATGCGGTCTCGGGACCGATTGGCTTCATGCGGTCTTGGGACCATTTGACTCCATTCGGTCTCTGGACTGATTGGCTTCATGCGGTCTTGGGACCATTTGACTCCATGCGGTCTCAGGACCGATTGGCTTCATGTGGTCTTGGGACCGTTTGACTTCATGCGGTCTCGGGACCGATTGGCTTCATGCGGTCTTGGGACTGTTTGACTCCATGCGGTCTTGAGGCTGATTTGGTCTTTTATGATTTGTTTGTGTCTTTTTCTACAAATATAAAGGGGGAAAGTTAGTCTAATAGTATATTTACAATAAGAGGGAATATTTAGGGATTATGGCTAATTTTAATTGAGAAAGAGTGTGGAAAACTAAAGAAAGGACTAAGATAATCATCCAAAATTGGAGGTTACCACCCCCCTTAACTTAGTGTCTAGCTTGTCCTCAAGTTAGATAGAGCTGAGACATGTAATGGCGAGGTGATTTTATTTAGTCAGGATTTCCATACTCTTGCTTCAATTCTCAACCTGAGTTCTCCTAAGGTCATATCAGGTGTTATTGCTTGCCTTGACTCTTTCAGGTTTTGAGAGTTGCTTGGGTCTCAGGTTCCTTCCGTATCTCATAGCTCGCATCGGGACCACCTTTATTCTGTGCATGTTGTTGACTCTAATCGGCTTTATACCTCTCTGAAGGACCTACTGGAAACTAGAGAGTATGAGGGTTGGCTAAAGGCTTGAAGTGTAACGCCCCCTTCAAGTGGGGGAGGGGTTGTCTATGCTTTTAGGATCTCACTACCAGGCACGACACATCTGTCTTTGTGAGGGTAGCTGAATGTACCGGCCGGGTGAGTCCATTATAAGCCTTTCATATATTTAGATACCTTAGGGTTTCACTACCGGGCACGACACATCTGCCTTTGTGAGAGCAGTTGAATGTGTCGGTCGGGTGAGACCTTCATTGGTTCTTTATATAGATCCTTATTTATGGCACAACTCTCATAATTTTATTCAACTCTCTGGCTTTTATTCGAATACTCGCAGGCTTGGGTTTTGGGGTTATGTTCGGGAAATTATTTTGGGTGGCCAAGCCTCTTTTATTTGAAGGGAGCAAAGCTATTCTTAGAGTTTTTCAACATGCACTTATTTTGTGGTCCACTTGCAGAACTTCTTGATTTGGAAGTTGCCTGATGCCCCTCTCATCCTTGAGAGCCTGGCTTATTTCTTCCTTGTTATTGACCTGTGGAGAGTCAGATGAAGAAATGAAGCAAAAGCATGAAAATCAATAGTGGAGGGACATTATTAAATCGCCATTATATGTCTAAGTGCTATTTACTTTTGGGGACTAACATGATTCTAAAGTTAACTGAGGGTGACTTTATTCAGAAAGGATTATAAAAAGGAAAAAAGAAAAGAAAATATGTACAAACAGAGAAAGGAGAAAATGGAAAAAGAGGGATTTAGAAATGATACCTCTCCCTTGTCTAATGTACCCCCCCCCCTAACTTATCACTTACTCTATCCTCAGGGTGTCAAAGTGATAGGTTGAGAAGTACGATGACAAGGGTTGCAGGCTAAGTTAATTCTGAATTTTCCCTTGGAGATTGAAGTATATTAGTTGCGAACTATCCGCGTAGAGCGTGGTAATCCACGTCAGTCATATCTTCTACTGGTCTTTGAAGGATGATGATGGTGTACATCCAGTAGAGTACGTGGAAGTTGCAGTCATTTGATTCTCGGATTTGTTGGGGACATTTGTGGCTGAAGGAGGGGCGATGAAAATGTTCTTTGTCATAAGCCCTTGTATGCTGACTTAGAAAGGCGATTAATTTGTCAGCGCATTCCTTCGCCACTACCTTTGTTGGCGTCTTTGGTGTCACGACATAGTTTTTCTATCGTGGATTGTACTGGCTGTCGGAACTGTTATATATTGTAGTTGTTCCTTCTGGTAGGTTTGTTTCCAGGAGCATTCAGTGCTCATGATAGAGGAAGGGTAGCATGATGAACTTCGGTGTTGTGTGTTGGAGAAAGGATATCAGCGCTTCAGTTGTTTTGAAGTTCTTTAGCTTTAAGAGATCATCCTTCACGTATGGGGACGCCATATATGTTGTGGGGTTGTTTTGGCCGAGGAGAAACTGATAAGCGACCATTAAACTTACGGAGAGGGATCCTTTAAACTGTAAAGTATCTCGAAGTGTGTCTGCCATTACTAGAATGTCACTAGATATGAATACGAGTTCATCCTTCTCGGCTGAAAGCCGCGACATAATGAGACGTAGTTCGATGTCGGAGAGACCCTTGCAAGCACTGTGGTCGAAGTCAGGAAAGGTTGGTTCTATGGCAGACAAGGGATCTATGTCTCTTTTACTTTGCTCGGTAGCTAAGGCCGACTCCTTGGATTTCTCCAACTCTTTCAAAGTTTTTTGGAAAGGTCGCCTCTGCGGGTGTTGGACAGCTGAAAAAAGGTAACGAGGGACGTCATCTGGTGCCATTTTCGGGTCCTTGAAGAACCTTCTATCACAAATGAGCTCCATCGCATAACGCCCTCGCAAGGAGTGAAAATCTTCAGCAACTAGGTCAGTAAATGGAATTTCTTGGTTCAGCGCTTGGATGTGACGTATGGTGCAGAAAGTGCAGTCCCCAGATCCCTCAGCAGCTTGAACTTGAGGGTTAATTATTTGGAACCAGGGCTGGCTCCAGTCTTGGCGGAGGGGTGGGTGTGCAGCCCAAATTAACTTAAGCAGTCGGAAGGGTATACATCTCTCTTCACTTGTTGCCTCACCAACAAAGTTTATTGTACCGGCGGGTAGCTCAGCGCCGCAAAAATTATAAACCTTGGTGTCCTGAGCCTTGGTGTCAACAATCATAAAAAGCCAGTGATCCAAAACTTGAAAGGGCACGGTTAGATAGCGTGCCCGACGTGCTAAACCGGCACGCAGCCACTCGATTGACTTTGCTCGTATGTCTTTGTATAAAAGGCTGATAGACAGAGCAGGCGAGGCATTGAAAACTGGCTGCTGCCTCTTAGAACTTATGTACACTTCTATACAGTTGGCAAGAAGGACACGGAAGATTATCATTGGCATCGTGGACCGTGGTCGCAGGATTTTGCGGAAGTCTTCTCGTGTCAGCTTGCGGTTAGTTTTGGTGTTATGGTAGATGATGTCTTCCCCTGCTTTTGCATCATCGACAATAGTGTTCAGTATAAAAATGTCTTGAGCATCTAATGTGGAGATAGCTGCCATATCCAAATCGTGCATTTTGTGCGGTAGTGGTGGTGGTGGGGGAAGGTTCTGTGGAGGGGGAGAAGAAGGTTGTACCAAGGCTTCTGCATAGACTTGTAGATCATCTTCCGAGTCAGAGGCAGAATCGAGTTCTTCATCTGTGTCTAAGCTTACTCGTTCTGCCTCGTCATGGTCGTGGGGGGAGGGCACTAACATGTCGAGTGCGGAGAAAGGTGGAGCGGTTGTTGTGGGTGCGCTTGCTTTGGTTCCTAATATACATTGGTGGAACTCAGTGAAATCCGCGTCTTTAGCAGACTCCCCAACGGATCCCAGAGCAGAATAATCAAGGAATTGGTCCCCATATGACATGTTTACGTTTTCGTTGTGGGGGGGCTTGTGGTGATGTCCACCTTCTTGTTGACCTTTGTCGGAACCATTCTGAGAAGGTTCTGCTGCTTGGCCTTGGTCCTCTCCGTCCTCAGATTTATCACCTGAGGAGGTGGTATTATTGTTTGAATCAGTAGAGGAGTCGGAGTCTTCCTTGTCGTCATTGTCGCCATTTTTGTCAGTCGCTGCCTTGTCTGTTGGCTTCGTGTTTGCACTTCCAGTGGGTGGCTTGTAACTCATCAAACGCCATTTGCACATGCTCGTGTGTTTCGAGAAGTGCGTCGTGTGTTTCTTTAAGATCGTTCTATCGGCCCTCGGCGGAGAGGAGTCGTGCTATAAGATATGTTACTTGAGCACGTAGCTACTGGATTTCATTATTTGTTGACTCTGTTTGGCGATTGTTTAGGTGTGTGAGGGTGTTGCTGATGGTGTCCAAGCGCGTGCTGAGAGCTGCTTGTTGTTGCTTGAGCTCACGAAGAATCTCAGGCAGAGGTTGAGTCTACATAGAGATCTCACTGACTTGCTTGGCAGTGCTTCTTGCTGGCGCGTCACTCCAAGGACCAGCTCAGGCAAGTTGTTGAAATGATTGTTGATGTGATCAACTTGCTTAGCCACCTTGTCTTGTCATTGTTGAAAACCATGGAGGATGTTGGGCAAGGCGCGGTTTTGTTCGTCGATCGTGGCCACCTATTTGGATAACCATGCACACAAGAAAAAATAGAATGTAAAATGTTAGAAGGATCGGTGAGGAGGTTTCGGATGACATCAAAGTGACGTCTGAATTCCTCACCGATATTAGAAAAGGGGACCCCAGAAGCAGAAAGGGTGGGGTGGCTGGGGTCTGCGTGGGATGGTGGTAGTGTCTTGCAGAAGAGACACTGATGGTGCCACGAACTGCGTGGTGACTATGGGTGGGGTCACCAGCGGTGTCGGGGTGGTGGTGGACGGAAGAGGTGGCGAGAGTGGTGGGAGCGAAAATGTTGGGTGAAGATTGGTGGGAATGGAGGTGAAGGTAGTGAAGTCGGGCGTTGAAGCTGAGAAAGGGATGTTAGAATTGAAAAGGGATGAGTCATGAAAAGGGGAAGTGGATATTATTGTAGAGAAAGATGGGAGAGAGGTGGATTGTAGAAGGGTGGATGATGGTGGGGTAAAGGTGGAGGTTGTGGTGGTGGTTGGTGGTAGTGTGGAAGGGGTGGTGGAGGATAGATCAACATTCAGACTCCTAATGAAAGAGTCGATTGATGAGGTGGTTATGTTTTCTTCTGGGAGGGGGTCGGCCTCTGGATGTGGCCTTGATGTCGGTGTCCCCGACAGCTGTTGTGCCTGCAACTGCCTTTTGGAAGGTCGTCTTGCAGGTATTTTTGATGGTCGATCCGCCGGGGCTATGATACTTTGCTTCGTCTGTCCCGCTTTTGCTTTCTGTTCGGTTGCTTTAACTGAAGCTAAGAGGTGTGTAAGCTCCACGTCAGAGAAGAGGAGCTTTTCTGTGTTATAATGTGTGAGCTCCGGAAGTGGGAGGAGGGTTCTGGATGACTTGACTGTAGGGCAGAAGACGTAATATAGTTTCGCATCCTTTTCCTTGATAATGAAAGAGTTCTTCAAGGTTTTTTCATTAGTAAGGATGTCGCCCTTTATTTGCGTGCAGCGCGGTAGGGGTCTGTCCATCTTGAGATATTTTATGATGGATGTGACATGACCCCCCATGCAAATTTCCTTTCCTATGGCGTAGTTGGAGAACTTTTGTATCAAATGTCATCCGATGTTGAATGGCTTTCCATGCAGGATTGACCATAGGATTAAGAGTTCGGCAGCAATAATGTTTCCTCCCTCTGATCTGGGGAACAGCGCACTGGTAATGATTTTGTGAAGCATGTGCACGAACCATGAGTGAATATTGGAGGCTTTACATGTCTTTGCCTCATAACTTGGGATCCCTGTTAGTGACTTCCGGAAGGTGTGTTTATTGAATGGGTAGATCTTCGTTCCTGTAGCTCTAGATTTTTTGAGCTGCTCAGGATTGTCGATGAAGATTTCATTTAGAAGATTTCTTTTATCACAATATCATTCCCAAAGATCTTGGTGACCAGCCGGCGATCACCACCATCCCTTGCTCTATGTGTAATTTCCACAGGTTCTTTAGTAAGATGGGTAAAGAATTCTGTGGTGGGCTCGACATATGAGATTTCGGGGATGAAATAGAGTCTCGATAGGTTGGCGTTGTCGAGCATTGTGAGGACTCTGTCATAGATCCCCATCTTCAGTAGTACGCTTGAGCAGAGGTACTTTGTTGGTTTCAGGACTTTGTCGATGGATGGGATGGTGTGGATGTAAAGGTTTTCTGGTGGGGGCACGGTGGTGGTGAGAATTGAGAAGGTGGGGTGGTAACGGGGATGGTGGTGGTAGGTGTTGCAAGGGTTTGGTCCCTAGCAGAGGCAGGGTGAACTTGTTTTCTTTCCCGTTTCTTGGAGGGTTGTCCGGTGGCGGTGTCCTGGACCTTTCGTTTCCCCTTTGATTTTTCAGGTGGGGACTCATCCTCGGGGTTTGGCTCGTATTCTTAGCCTTCATCATCATCGGAAGAAATTTCAATTTGTTCTTCACGTGCCTCAGCTAGGCACTTTTTGAGGCGATCAAGGTCGCACAAGACCTCCATGATTTTGACATTTCGCGGGGCCTTTCCAATCATGTTGTAGTCATCTATGATCTTCTAGAGTTTGGCCTGATCTGCCCTCAGTTGCTCATTGGTCCATATTGGAGCGTCTTCAGATCCGGTGGCCTCCTTTGCTGGTGATGCCATATCTGCAAAATGGGAAATCATGAGTTAGAACAACATGTTTAGAAAATTTTGGATTTTATTTGTATTTATGTAGTGGAAAGCTAAACGGTTTTAGGACCGTTTGGTTCCAAACGGTTTCAAGGCCGTTTGGTTCCAAACGGTTTCAGGACCGTTTGGTTCCAAACGGTTTGAAGACTGTTTGGTTCCAAACGGTTTGAAGACTATTTGGTCCCAAACGATTTCAAGGCTGTTTGGTCCCAAACGGTTTCAGGACCGTTTGGTTTCAAACGGTTTCAGGGCCGTTTGGTTCCAAATGGTTTCAGGGCCGTTTGGTTCCAAACGGTTTGAAGACCGTTTGGAAGGTGAAACGCCGGGTAACAGCTGGTGAAGGGAAGGCAGAGGCACCGGCGATGAAGACGAAGGCGGCGATTGAGAAGGTGGAGCCGACAGCAATAAAAAAGAAGGCGATGATGGAAGGAGCCGACGGTGATATAGATGAAGATAAAGAGGATTGCGGTAGAGCCGACGGCGGTGGAGAGAAAAAAGGGTGGAGGGTACCACGCCGGTGTCGTAGACGATGACAGAGGTGAAGACAGTTGCGGAAGCAAAAAGGTCGGACATTGCCGCGGTGGCAAAAGCAGGCACTGCAACGGTTGATGGACTACCTTGTGGTTGTTGGTGGAGACGACGGCGGAAAGGCGGAGAACAGTGGTACAGAGGTGAGGTCACCGTGAAGAAGCACGGAAACCAAGTTGACGGAGGCGAGCTGCGCGGGAGCAGGGGAAACCGAAGAAATGGAACAGCTCTTGCACAAAGATTTGAGAAAACTCGAGATTCGAAGAGAGGAGAAGGAGGGGGTAGGCTTTATATTTATAGGAAACGGGGGTTGACCTGACAAAAACCCTAGGTCAAACGGTTTGGAGACCGTTTGGTTCTAAACGGTTTGAAGACCGTTTGGTCCCGAACGGTTTGGAGACCGTTTGGTCCCGAACGGTTTGGAGACTGTTTGGTTCCGAACGGTTTGGAGACCGTTTGGTCCCAAACGGTTTCAGGACCGTTTGGTAGGGTTAAGGTCGAACGGATTTTTATATTTTTTATGTTTGTTTTGGTTATGTGAAATTTTTTTTATATTTTTATAAGATAAACCTAGGGTAATTAAAAGAACGGAAAATAAAGGAAGAAGCTGAAATCTTGGGTTGCCTCCCAAGTAGCGCCTGGGTTTTACGTCACTGGCTCGACGAAGCTTTGATGTTGTTAATCTAACATCGTGGCGTCTTTGATTTCGATGGTTTGTCTCGACATCTTATCTTTTGGAGTGTAGTATCTTTTTAAAAGATGGTCGTTGACCGTCCTTTCTCCTCCGTTATTGTCGACAATTATGACAGCTCCAGTTGGGTATATATGCTTTATGGTGAAGGGCCCAGACCATTTTGTTCTAAGTTTTCTGGGGAACAACTTGATCTTGGAGTTAAAAAGGAGTACTTTGTCGCTGATGGCGATGTCTTTCCTCTTAAAATGACTGTCGTGCCACATTTTGGTTTGCTCCTTATAAATCCTGGCACTCTGATAGGCGGTCATTCGAAGTTCCTCTAGCTCCTGCAGCTAGAGTTGTCTCTTTTCTCCGGCACTCTTGAGATCGAAGTTTAGATGTTTGATGGCCCACCAAGCTTTGTGTTCCAGCTCTACTGGAAGATGACAAGACTTCCCGTATACCAAACAGAACGGATTTGTCCCGATTGGTGTTTTATAAGCAGGTCGGTATGCCCAAAGGGCATCGGGAAGCTTGGTGGACCAATCAGTGTGGTTTTTGTTCACTGTTTTTTCTAGGATCGCCTTTAGTTGTCTATTTGATACCTCAACCTGACCACTGGTCTGTGGATGGTAAGGCATTTCTACTTTGTGGTTGACTCCGTACTTTTTCAACAGGGCTTCAAAACTTCGTTCTAGGAAATGGGTCCCGCCATCTAATATGACAATTCTGGGGACTCCAAATCTGGGGAAAATGATATCTTTGAACAATTTAATAACTGGCTTGGAATTGTTGGACACAGTAGGTATATCTTCGACCCACTTTGAGACATAGTCCACCACAACTAGGATGTAAGAGAAGCCATAGTAGGAAGGGAAAGGGCCCATATAGTCTACCCCCCCACACGTCGAAAAGCTCAATTTCTTGCCACATTGTGAGGGGCATTTCGTCCCTTTTAGATATGTTGCCAGCAAATTGACATTTATTGCAAGATTTCACAAAATCATAGGAGTCCTTTGCTATGGTTGGCCAGAAGAAGCCTGACTGCAGAACTTTTATAGCGGTTTTGTTTGCGCTCATGTGCCCCCCCGTAGGACCTGAATGGCAATGCTCTAGGACGAGGGTAATCTCTTCTTCCGGCAAGTAACGACGGAAAAGTCCGTCAGCACATAGGTGAAACAGGTAGGGTTCATCCGAATAATATTGCTTTATATCATGGAGAAATTTCCTTTTGTCATGGTAGGAGGCGGAGGGGTGAATGATCCTTGTAGCAAGATAATTGACAATATCCGCATACCAAGGAAATCCATGGGTGGCCTTCATTAGTTGGTCGTCTGGGAGAGAGTCTCGGATAGGGATTTTAGCTTCGTCTTCCACTTCAATCCGACTGAGATGGTCGGCTACAACGTTTTCCACCCCACTCTTGTCTTTAATTTCTAAATCAAATTCTTGAAGCATCAACACCCAGCGGATAAGTCTGGGTTTGGCATCTTGCTTCTGAATCAGGTATCGAATGACGGAATGGTCAGTGTAAACAATAACCTTGGATCCAATCAAATAAGAGCGGAATTTCTCAAACGCGTAGATGACAGCCAGGAACTCCTTCTTTGGGGTAGTGTAGTTCTTCTGTGCTTCATCTAGCATTTTTGATGCGTAGTAGATTACGTAAGGTTTCTTGTCAATCCTCTGTCCTAATACAGCCCCTATGGCGTAATCGCTTGCGTCGCACATGATTTCAAATGGATGCGAACAATCTGGGGCTCTCAGAATAGGTGCGGAAATTAAAGCATTTTTAGGGTGGAGAAACTTTGCATGCATTCTTGGTTAAAGATGAACTCAGTATCTTTAGTCAGGAGTTGGGTCATGGGTTTTGCTATCTTTGAAAATTCTTTGATGAATCTTCTGTAGAACCCCGCATGACCCAAGAAAGTCCTTACTCCCTTTATATCTTTCGGTGGAGACAACTTCGAGATGACATCAATTTTTGCTTTATCGACCTCGATTCCTCTGTCGCTAACTCTGTGCCCTAGGACGACACCTTCAGTTACCATGAAGTGGCATTTTTCCCAATTTAGTATAAGGTTCGTTTCCTCACAACATTGTAAAACTTGTCCAAGGTTGATTAGACAGTTATCGAAAGAATATCCGTAAACTGAGAAATCATCCATGAATACTTCCATTATGGATTCTGTTAGTCCTGCAAAAATGGCGGACATACATCTTTGGAACGTAGCAGGTGTGTTACACAACCCGAATGGCATTCTTCTAAAAGCATACGTTCCAAATGGGCAGGTGAAGGTAGTTTTTTCTTGGTCTTCCGGGTGTATGGGTATTTGGTAAAACCCGGAATAACCATCAAGATAGCAGAAATATTTCTGATGAGCTAAACACTCCAGGACTTCATCGAGAAAGGGTAGAGGGTAGTGATCTTTCCTTGTGGCTTTGTTCAGCTTCCTATAGTCAATACACATCCTCCACCCTGTTACAGTCCTGGTGGGTACTAACTCATTTTTGTCATTAAGCATAATAGTAGTACCTCCCTTTTTAGGAACAACCTGGACAGGGCTGACCCATTGGGAGTCAGAGATAGGGTAGATTATGCCAGCTTTAAGTAATTTGAGGATCTCCAGGCGAACCACCTCTTTGAGATTAGGGTTCAGTTTCCTCTGATGTTCGCGAGATGGCTTAAATTCTTCAACCATTTGAAGTATGTGAATGCATAGGACAGGATTTATGCCCGTCAGGTCAGTTATCTTATATCCAATTACCTTTCTGTGTTTCTTCAGTTCTTCCAGAAGCCTTTCTTACTGGTCTTCTGTTAGGTTGGAGCTGATGATAATCGGACATAATTTTTCCTCATCCAAGAAAATATGTTTAAGCCCCATGGGCAGAGTCTTCATTTCAGGAGCCTTAGGTGGCTCAGTTGCTTCTATAATGGTGACAGCTTTGAGTTCTGCAAAAGTGGACGTCAGTGCTTGTTCAGCCTTTTCTAAATGTTGCAGACATTTTTGAACTAGTTCATTTGTAGAGAATTCGACATCTGGGTTGGTTAGGACATTCTCTAGCTTGTCTGATGGCTCAGAAATTTCTAATTGAGACATTTGTAGTATTGCATCTAGGAGAAAGACCTCCTCTTGGATGTTGGGGCCTTTCATGCTATTAAGAATTCGGAATTGAATTGCTTCTTTTCTGAGTCTCAGAATGATGGTACCAGCTTCAACATCGATAAGCGCCCTGGCAGTAGCGAGGAAAGGTCTACCGAAAATTATCGGGTATCTCAGATCTTCTTTGATATCCATGATGAAGAAGTCGAACGGGACATAGGCATCCTTGCCTATCCTTACTAGAATATCTTCAATGATCCCCAGAGGTGCGGTGATGGTGGAGTCAGCTAATTGAATTGTCATTGTTGTAGGCAGCAATTCGGTAAAACCCAATCGTTTGCACATAGAATAGGGCATAATGGATATGCTGGCCCCTAGGTCAGCTAATCCCTTTTTGGTAGATGTATTTCCAATGCAGCATTGAATTCTGAAGGAACCTGGATCCTTCTTCTTCTTTGGCATTTTATTGAGGATGATGTCAGAGGTGGTCTAGGCAAGCTTGATAGTTTCTTGCTCCTCAGTGATGTACTTCCTTGATAACAAAGTTTTGAGGTATTTTGCTCAAGTCGGTACCTCGGAGAGAGCATCAAGGAGCGGGATATCGATGTAAAGTTTCTTCATCGCCTCCTTGAATTTTTGGAACCTGGTGTCCATCTTCGTTTCTCGCAGTCTACCCAGATATGGGATCCTTGGTTTATATTGCAAGATTTCTGGCTTAGTAGACACTTATTCTTTATCTTTGCTCTTTGCGCCTTCTGTGGACTTCTCCGTTCCTTGCTGCGGGCTCTCATTCATCGTAAAAGTAGGTGTATCATCATTATCAAGAGTGATTCTTGTGGTTTCATGAAGAGTGCGTCTCGATCTCGTAGTAACAGCATTCAACTGTTCATGCCTATTATGTCCATGATTAGGGTTCGATTCGGGCTGCCCTGCAAATGTGCCTGCTAGAGGCTTCAATTGTGCAGCAATCTGGGCAAGCTGAGCTTCTACTGCCTTTTGTTGTGCTTGTTGATTAGCAAGCATAGTCTGTTGGGATTGCAACATTTGCCTTATCAGGGTCATTTCATCTTCTGGCTAAGAAGGAGTATTTTTCTGAGGAAGTTGTGGTTGACCTTGTTGAGGTTGTTGTGGAGGCAGTGCTAGCTGAGGATGCTGCAACTAGGGGTGCAGCTGTGGGTGTAGAGGAGGATGAGTATACTGATAGTAGGCAGATTGGTTCCTGGGGTAGTTAGCTCTCCGGAAGTTATTCCTGGGGTTCCCTTGATTTTGATTAAAATTGTTAGGGAATCCAGGTGGTAACCTACTAGAGGATCCTCCCTGCCTCTGGTGTTATGGATTTGCGGTCCCATCAGGGTTCCATATTGGAATTCTGGGTGGTTCCTTGGCTGATTAGGATTATAATAGATTTGTCCAGGAATGGAATGGATAGAGTTGACTTGTTCTGGCAGTTGTTCTTCAGACTGATCAGTGATAGGTTCATACTGTTGTGGTGGTGGATGCATATCCATCATCAAATTATAAAGCATACCGCATGAAAGGGTTGGATGGTCAGATGCATGACAGGCTTCACATGTTCCTGTGGCAGCCTTGACTTGTTGAACCATAGGACTTTTCTTCTTGTCAAACTCTCCAAGAGAAGTTTCGAGAGCTTGTCGCTTATGAGCTATGGTTTTCAAGGCTTCAGTGATAGCCTTCATCTCTATTGATTCTTCGGCTTTATAGACCTTGAGGACACCTTTGCCAGCTAATCGTCCCTAGTTGGACTGATTCTCAGCTCCGAGTGTAACTATTTTCCAGGCATCCTCATAATTCTTTCTCATAAAGTTTCCTCCAGATGAGGAATCCAAAAATTGTTTGATATCATCACTCACTCCCCTATAGAAAGTTTCTATCAATTGGTTCTGGGAGATTCCATGATGAGGGCACTTTCGTAAAATCTCTTTGAACCTTTCCCATGCTTCAGCAAAGGATTCTCCGAGAAGTTGAGAGAAGTGATTAATCTGCCCCCTGATCTCGTAAGTCAACGAAGGGGGAAAGAACTTCTCCAAATGCTTTTCTTCCAGGGGAGCCCAAGTGGTTATTATAGGCTCCCTGTCAAGTGAGTTATACCAGCTCAGAGCTCTCCCAGACAGAGTGAAATGAAACAGATTAAGCATTATTGCATCAAAAGCGACTCTGGCTTGCGGGACCAGGCGGCACAGTGCCTTAAACCTCTTCAGATGATCCATGCAGTCATTTCCAGAACCCCCAGAGAATGAGATGCCCTGCATGATCTGAATCCATTGGGTCCAGATCTCAAAGTTAGGAATGTTGATGATCGGAGGTTGGATCGGGTGGTTGTCTTCATAGTTCTTTGGGACAGCATAATCCCTCAGCTTCTTGTTCCTTAGTTCCAACTGAGCAGCTTGGGTTGCTGCCTCATTTTCAGCTCTGATACGGGCTTGTTCTTCCGCACAAATCTTCGCTTGAATCTGGGCACGAGTATCAGCGATAAGTTGTGCCCTTTGAGCAGCGATGGCGGCGTTGACCCTCTCCATCACCAATGCAGCCTGGCGTTGATCTTCAGCCATTTTCCTGGCTCGTTGGCGATTGAGTCTAATGCGGCGATGAAAGCTTCTCTCTACCTCAGAGTCAAACTCTAGATCAGGGGAGAATCTGCGGTTATGTGATGATCACATACACGTTTTCTACCTGAGTAGAGAAAAGAAAACACCTTTTAGATAATGGTAAAGATATAATGGTTTCAAAAAGATATAGACTAATGATTAAAAGAAAGTGTAAAATCCTAACCAACTAGTAAGATACTAAATGAATTGAAAACGTTTTGTTGTCCCCAGCAACGGTGCCAATTTTTGATGGGACTTCCACTTACGTGGAATTGTGTGCACGAACTAAAAATCCTAAAGATAGTAAGTCTTTAGGTTTAGCCTTGCTTATACTAGATAGAGAACTCCACCCACGTATGCTAAGATACGTGGAAGTATTATCGTAGTATAGTTAAGGGTCGAATCCTCAGGACAACGGTCTTGTTGCAAGCAACAAGATGGAAAACGTTAGAATTTCACTTAGTCACTTAATAGTAGGCACTTAAATCGAAAGTTTGGTTTTGTCGTTTTAACCTAAGAACATGTAAAGTAAAGAAAGCAAGTAAATCTAAGGAAGTTAAACAATGATAAAAGTCACTAGGGTGTGATTGGTTTTTCACCGCCACTACACATGGATCAACACATGCAAAATAAATGTAACCTACAAAAAGAGTTTAGTCAGTTAGTATCTTTGTAGAGTTAGTTTCCTTTCGGAGAACTAACTACGAGGAGTGTGGGAATGTTGCAAAGTCAGCCATCCCTGAACGAATGGTCAACTACTTTGCATCATTCCCTTCACAAAGTGTGTTCCTCGACTCATCAAGGTTGTACTTTCACACGTCAACTGATTCCATTTCATAGCATGAAAGTACAATGATGGGAATGAGTATACTCCACTTCTTGAAAGACACTCCTAGATACCGAAACAGATGCATGGTGGATACATGCACCAAGAACCAACATACAAATGAGTTTCAAATCTAATAGTACAAACGTAGACAATTCATACTAAAAGATAAAAGATAACACAAGTTGATGATCAGGCAACGTGCATTCGTTAAACGTTTGATGTTGAACTGAAAAGATAAAAACTCTATATTACAAATTATGGATTACATTTACATGATATGAAAACATGGGTAGCGGGGCTACTCCCCGCACCCTAGTGAAAGAGACTACTCGCTCATAAATAGGACAAAGAAGGAGGCAAGAAGAGAGAGAGAGAGCATCATCCCCACGAAGGAGAGAGGAAAGTCAACCCCTTGGAGAGAGAGAAACGATCCACCAGCTTCACAGGTTGCGCGATGACGAGATCTCCCTCTTCCCACCTTCTTTGGTGGAGAGAGAGAAAGCAGCTTTGAGATGGAGTGTGGGTCTCAGACCGGAAGCCCCTTGGTGGAGGATGGAAGTCGGATGTGCTCTGGAGTGATTGAGTCAGCCATTGGACATCTGAAAACTTGATGTCTGGTGGAGGACCCTTGGGGTCTTATTTATAGGTCTTAAGTGAAGTCCAAACGGTTTGGAGACCGTTTGGCTTCATGCGGTCTCGGGACCGTGTGACTCCATGCGGTCTCGGGACCGGTTGGCTTCATGCGGTCTTGAGACCGTTTGACTCCATGCGGTCTCGGGACTATTTGACTCCATGCGGTCTCGAGACCGATTGGCTTCATGCGGTCTTGGGACCGATTGGCTTCATGCGGTCTTGGGACCGTTTGACTCCATGCGGTCTCGGGACCGATTGGCTTCATGAGGTCTTGGGACCGTTTGACTCCATGCGGTCTCAGGACCGATTGGCTTCATGCAGTCTTGGGACCGTTTGACTCCATGCGGTCTCAGGACCGATTGGCTTCATGCGTTCTTGGGACCGTTTGACTCCATGCGGTCTCGGGACCGATTGGCTTCATGCGGTCTTGGGACCGTTTGACTCCATGCGATCTCAGAACTGATTGGCTTCATGCGATCTTGGGACCGTTTGACTTCATGCGGTCTTAGGACCGTTTGACTCCATGCGGTCTTGGGACCATTTGACTCCATGCAGTCTTGAGGCTGATTTGGTCTTTTATGATTTGTTTGTGTCTTTTTCTGCGAATATAAAGGGGAAAAGTTAGTCTAATAGTATATTTACAATAAGAGGGAATATTTAGGGATTATGGCTAATTTTAATTGAGAAAGAGTGTGGAAAACTAAAGAAAGGACTAAGATAATCATCCAAAATTGGAGGTTATCAGAAACATAACAAGGAATATGATACATCAGTAGAGGGAACTGATACCTGAGTAATATGAGTTGCTAAGAGTATTACCAGGAAAAGGATGATGAGCTGAGGGTTTGAGTGTGTGACCTGTACAAGGAAACTCTGAGTGGCTCTAGGATAAGAGCAAGTATGTTGGTCTCAAATCTGTGACACCATGGAGCTTTGCGGAGTTGTTTGATGTGATGTACAAGTAACACCTGTCTTCTTACTGCTCGGGATTTCGGGGACGAAATCCTTGTTAGGGGTTTATGACTTGTAAGGACCCTGACCCAGGTTTTGGGCTAACCCTCTTTGCTTTTCTTATGAAAGGTGCTTAGAACCTTAATCTAATCTCTCTAGATGTTTTTTTATCATGTGACAAGCTCATGTTTCCAGTTTGGTCCCGTTTGGATGTTGTTTGAGCAATGTTTTCTTGTTTTGGACCAAAGTGCAATTTACCCAAAGTTAGGGGTTATATTGCAATATATCACATGTAAAGCATGCCTTTAGTTCTCTTGCATCATTATAAAGAGAATGATGTTGTGGGGCACCTTGTGGAGGACCTATGTTTCAAGTTTGAGCTTGGTTGGTTGATGTTTATGCTTTTGTGCTAGTTTTGGTGTAAATTGCAATTTACCCAAAGTGGAGGGGTCAATGTGCAATTTATCAGCTCTAGAGTCTTCTTGCTTGTGTGTGACATCATATAGAACGAGTATGGATGATGGGGTGCCATGTTTTGTTGATAGATGAGGAATGACATCCTTATATGGTCTTTATATCACATATGTGTCACATAGGCCACCTTGTCCTTTAGTGTATCGGCTAGGACATGAAGGTGTGTCGCCCAAGAGGGGTGTTTCATCCATGGAATCTGCCCAGCTGCATGATACACTTCCTATAGTGTATCACCAGGCCATGCATGAGCTTCTAGGGTGGCAACAAGTGGTGTTATGAGCTAGAGCAAGTGGCACCTTGGTTTATGTGGTTATGACACCTCTCCCTTGCTACCTCTCTCTTCCTTGGTGTATATAACTCCCTTCCTCCTTATCCAAGCAATCCTTTTCGGCCACCTTCCTTCCCCTACCTGTATGTGATGAGTAAGAGAGCTTTGGGATCTAAGGAAGACTCCCATGGAGCATGGAGGGGCGAGCTCCTTGGCCATGGAAACTCCTTGTTCAAGATCCGACCTTGGTGAGTCATGCTTCCATGCTAGTTTTTCCTTGTACTATCTTCTTCACCTTCCTCTTCCCCACTCTACCAACGATAGGCCCTTGATAAGAGTAAGCAAGGACGTGGTCATCTTCCCTCCTTCCTTCTTCTTGAGCTATACATAACCATGGTTTTTTCTTCTTCTTCTTCCTTTGTTTCTTGAGGTGGTGATGATGGTGCCGAAGGCATGTTTGGAGCTTTGAATGGGTGATGCTCTTGGAAGAGAACGTGTGTTTGCTGCTTGGATCAATGAGTTTTATGCCTTTCAAGGAGATCCTCTTAAGGCGGGTTACATAACTCTTAACCATTTCTATTATGCACACCCTCCATATATGTATATGATGGTTCTTGTACTTAAATCGTTACCTTTTCTCCATGATATATATATATATATGGAACTTGGAATCTTGTCTAATGGGAATGCTACATTTTATTACTGCCTTTAGCTTGTTTTCCTTGTGCAAGATGGTAATGGGTGGCTGGAGGTGGAAGATGACTTGCACGATATGAGTCTTTGGCTGATACAACTAGGTCGCCCGATATGGGCCTTACCTGCTATAATACTTGGTTCTATAGCCTATGCTTTGGTCGATGGTTATGGAAACACCCCTTTCTCTACTTTGGACTTGAAAGGTGAGCCTATGACCTAGACATATGGATGATATGATGAGTTGGTAATAGTTGTACCTTAATGCCTGATATCCCCTATCCACCCTAGAGACAAGCTTTGGACGACATGGTTGCTAGACCCTTGGATGGACTCTTGGCCAATATGTTTCCATGATGACCCTTTGAGTGTGTTGCCTAATACCCTCTTCTAGAGTTGAGCCTTGGGTGATATGATAGGTGAACTCCTTAGTGACCTTGTGACCGATATGTACATCTACCCAAGATGATGGTGGTTGGTCGACATAAAACCCTAACTCTAGAGTCTTGGACGATATGGGGCTTCAACCCTAGTTTGGACGATAGGGTTGTCCTGGGGGACATAGATGATATACCCTTGTTGCACGACATGGTGTTGATGTTGAAGGTGACCAACTTGGTGTGGTCCTTGTACCCTTGTACGATACACCTTTTTGGTGCCCTAAACGATGCCCCCTCATCTAGGGTTGCCTTGAACGTTATGTTGCCCGATATGACTCCTTACCATGGTAGTACTTGTTGGGCGATATGGATAATTCTTGAGCCTAGAATGATGAAACCCTAGGTGGGTGATACCATGACTGCCTCCCTGACCGATATGAGCATGGTTGAGGGGCTTTTGTGTCGGGCATAAGGTTTGTGCGTGCATGACACCCTCTAAGTAAGTTGCCCGACATGGTGCCTATGGACGACATGGAGCCTTGAATGATAAGGTTGCCCTAACCCTAGACGACCGACAGAGGGTGCTCTTGGGCGATATGGTTGGACGGCACCTTGTAGACCCTTTTCCCTATATGGTGCCTGATAGTTGAGGTAGTAGAGTGTTGCCTAATACAAGATGTTGCTCATTATTATGAGTTAGGCGTAAATGGCCTTAGTGTGCTTTGCACGATACTTTAGATGAGATCCCCACTCTTGGTTAAGATTTGAGTAATACTAGTACTCCTGCTCGATATGCCTTAGTTGGTGCTCGTGGGAGTTACACCTTTGGCCGATAAGATGCTCGATAGATATCCCCTTGTATCTGGTTGTCGATACCACAATGCTCATGGATGCACGATACAGTTTATAGGTCTAGTAGCACGATGCACCTTTAGTTCTAGTCTACTGTTACACCAAGAAGGTGTGTTGCCCGTATCGGGGCGTTGCCCGATATAGATAGCACGACACAGCGTTACATGTGGGTTCTTAGTTGTTGCCCGATATGACATCTTAGGCGTTGCACCTACTGGGGGTGTTGCTCGGCATGGCTCCTTGGGGGCTTGGGAGATACGAAGGGTGCTATAGGGTTGTTTCCTTGGGCATCACAGGTTGTGTGCGGAATGATACCGAGGTGATGATGGTTGGCCGTTATGATCTTAGCCCTAGAAGGGTGATGGCCGACACAGGTGAAGAGTTGCGTGCTTAACCGATATAGTGTCGGGCGTTACACTCTTTAGTGAGAGACGATATGCTTTTAGCGAGGGTTGTTTGGTCACTTTATGCTTTTGGTGAGGGTAGGTGACACCTTTAGTAAGGGTTGTGCCTAACCCGATATACCTATGCATGTTTCTTGAGCTTACAGCTTTGATCATGATGAACTATGACAAGATAGGTTGTGAACCCTTGTATAGTGGTTACCTGTGGTTAATGATAGATGAATCTTCGATAAAGTTGGATGGTGAATCATGGTGTATGATCCTTATAGTCAATCCTTAAGGGATTATACTCATATGATTTGAGATATAGGGTATGATGGGATACCCATGATGTGGTAACAGTAGTATGTATTGGTCTATACACCAGTTATGACATTAATCTGCATATGTTCATAAGGATGGAAGAATATTCCAATGTTATAAACCTTAATCTTGATGACATGATAACCATGATATGATCATGATTTGTGAGGTGTGAGGGATGCTCACAGTTTGATAACAATAATATATTTTGTCTACATACACAGCTATGAACATGGATGTTATTCCAATCCTGTACACCTAAATTTGATAGCATGATAATCATAATATGTTCTCTAAAGGATCTATGTTCTATGTTTGGTGATCCAGTTATCTCTTTCTTATGTAAGCTAACCATGCAGGTGTATTCAATTCATAGCCAAGTAAGAGCTATGGTGACTATATGCTTATGTGCTTCGTATAGCACTTGATATATGTGCAATATCCAAGTAATAATGTTGATGAGATAACATACATCATCAGTATGATGAGAAATGCATGTTGAGGTGTGATCCTCTAGTAATGACATGAGGGATTGATATTCCCTAATGATGTTGATGATGCCTTGAGAGGAACTAGTGTAATGTGATGAACTCAGGAATTGACATCCCATGATGATGTGAAACGATGAAGCCTTGAGAGGCAGTAGCACTATGAGATGATGTAAGGGATTTATATCCCATGGCAATGTGATGATTTGTTGAGGGCAATGGAAATAGCAGTAGCAATATAACATCAATGTAATGAATCTAATGTTGTTCATGTTTTATATATGGTTTCTTAATACAACTTGATTGCCCCAACAATCCACTTAAAATACATTCACTAATACAGATGAATTTCTCATGTAGTTGCCCTGGCCATAGATCCATCATCGTCAGGAGCTGGTGATGGTGAAACGGGTTCTCCTACGGGTTAACCTGGAGCGCATATTGTTGAATATGCGAGGTTTCTCCTAGCCTAAATGAGGAGGTAAGAGTGCAACTTCGGTTGTAGACTCCAGAGTGCAGTTTTAGGCCCGTAGCTCAATATGTTGGAGCATGGTGAACAGGCCCATGGCTCAGAATGTGTGATAAGAAGAGCATGAATGCGTTCATGGCTCAGAGCATGGTTGATAACCTCCTATTTTGAACGATTATCTTAGTCCTTTTTCTTAGTTTTTCATACTCTTTCCAAGTGTAAACTATACAAAATCCTAATTTTACCCTTTTTTGTAAATATACCAATAGACTAACTTTTTCTTTCTATACATGCAGAAAAAGCACAAAAAAATCATGAAAGAATAACTCAACCCCAAGACCGCATGGAGTCAAACGGTCCCAAGACCGCATGAAGCCAACTGGTCCCGAGACCGCATGGAGTCAAACGGTCCCAAGACCGCATGGAGTCAAACGGTCCCGAGACCGCATGGAGTTCAAATGGTCCCAACACCGCATGAAGCCAACCGGTCCCGAGACCGCATGGAGTCAAACGGTCCCAAGACCGCATGAAGCCAACTGGTCCCGAGACCGCATAAAGTCACACGGTCTCAAGACCGCATGAAGCCAACCGGTCTCGAGACCGCATGGAGTCAAATGGTCCCAAGACCGCATGAAGCCAACCGGTCCCGAAACCGCATGGAGTTCAAACGGTCCCAAGACCGCATGAAGCCAACTGGTCCCGAGACCGCATGGAGTTCAAACGGTCTCGAGACCACATGGAGTCAAACGGTCCCAAGACCGCATGGAGTCAAACGGTCCCAAGACCGCATGAAGCCAACCGGTCCCGAGACCGCATGGAGTTCAAACGGTCCCAAGACCGCATGAAGCCAACCGGTCCCGAGACCGCATGAAGTTCAAACGGTCTCAAGACCACATGAAATCACACGGTCCCGAGACCGCATGGAGTTCAAATGGTCTCAAAGACCGCATGAAGCCAAACGGTCTTGAGGTCCAAATGGTCTCCAAACCGTTTGGACTTCACTTAAGGCCTATAAATAGGACCCCAAGGGTCCATCACGAGACATCAAGTTTCAGACGTCCAAAGGCTACCTCAATCATTCCAGAGCTTTTGTTACTTCCATCCTCCGCCCTGGGGCTGCCGGTCTGAGACCCACACTCCATCTTGAAGCTGCTTTCTCTCTCTCCACCAAAGAAGGTGGGAAGAGGGAGATCTCATCATCAAGCAACCTGTGAAGCTGGTGGATCATTTCTCTCTCTCCAAGGGGTTGACTTTCCTCCCTCCTTTGTGGGGATGACGCTCTCTCTCTCTCTTCTTGCCTCCTTCTTTGTCCTAGTTATGAGCGAGTAGACTCTCTCACTAGGGTGCGGGGAGTAGCCCCGCTACCCATGCTTTCATATCATGTAAATGTAATCCTTAGGTTGTAATATAGAGTTCTTCTCTCTGTCAGTTCGACATCAAAAGATTAATGAATGCATGTTGCTTGATCTCCAACTTGTGTTATCTTTTATCTTTTAGTATGAATTGTCTACGTTTGTACTATTAGATTCAAAACTCGTTTGCATGTTGGTTCTTGGTGCATGTACTCACCATGCATCTGTTTCGGTATCTAGAAGTGTATCTCAAGACGTGGAGTAGACTCACTATCATCCGTTGCACTTTCATACTATGAAATGGAATCAGTTGACGTATGGAATTGCAACCTTGATAAGTCGAGGAACACACTTTGCGAGGGGAATGATGTAAAGTAATGTGACCATTTGTTCGGGAATGGCTGGCGTTGCAACATTCCCTCACTTCTCCTAGTTAGATTCTCCGAAAGGAGGCTAAGTCTATAAGGATACTAACTGACTGGACTCTTTTTGCAGGTTAAGTTTTGCTTTGCATGTGTTGATCGATGTGTAGTGGTGGTGAAAAACTGATCACACCCTAGTGATCTTTTATCATAGTTTAACTCATTAGATTTACCTGCTTTCTTTACTTTTCATGTTCTTAGTTTAAAAACATCAAAATCCAACTTTCGATATAAGTGCCTGCTAGTAAGTAACCAAGTGAAATTCCATACGTTTTCCATCTTGTTGCTTGCAACAAGACCATTGTCCCGAGGATTCGACCCTTAACTATACTGCGATAAGACTTCCACGTATCTTAACATACGTGGGTGGAGTTTTCTATCTAGTATAAGCAAGGCTAAACTTAAAGACTTACCATCTTTAGGATTTTTAGTGGTGCACGCAATTCCACATAAGTGGAAGCTCCATCAAAAATTGGCGCTGTTGCTGGGGACAACGGAACGTTGTAATTTCACTTAGTACCTTTCTAGTTGGTTAGGATTTTACACTTTCTTTTTAATCATAACTCTATATCTTCTTGAAACTATTATATCTTTGCCATTATCTAAAGGTGTTTCTCTCTACTCAGGTAGAAATCGTGTATGCAACCTGCGCATAACCTCAGATTCTCCCCTGATCTAGAGTTTGACTCTGAGCTAGAGAGAAGCTTCCACTGTCGCATTCGACTCAATCGCCAAAGGGCCAGGAAAATGGCTGAAGATCAACGCCAGACTGCTTTGGTAATGGAGAGGGTCAACGCTGCCATCGCCACTCAAAGGGCACAACTCATCGCTGAAACTCGTGCCCAAATCCAAGCGGAGATTCGTGCGGAAGAGCAAGCTCGCATCAGAGCTGAAACTGAGGCAGCGACCCAAGCTGCTCAGTTGGAGTTAAGAAACAAACAACTGAGGGACTACGTTGTCCCAAAGAACTATGAGGTTAACCACCCGGTCTGACCTCCGATTATTAATATCCCCAACTTCGAGATTCGGACCCAGTGGATCCAGATCATGCAAGGCATATCTTTCTCCGGAGGTTCTGGAGATGATTGCATGGATCATCTAAAAAGGTTTAAGGCACTGTGTCGCCTGGTTCCACAAGCTGGTGTCACTTATGATGCGATAATGCTTCATCTGATCCATTTCACCCTATCTGGGAGGGCCTTGAGTTGGTATAACTCACTTGACAGAGAACCAATAATAACCACCTGGGCTCCTCTTGAGGAAAAGTTCTTAGAGAAGTTCTTTCCACCCTCACTGACCTATGAAATCAGAGGGCAGATCAATCACTTCTCTCAGCTGCCTGGAGAAACCCTTGCTGAGGCATGGGAGAGATTTAAAGAACTTTTGAGTAAATGCCCCCATCATGGAATCTCCCAGAATCAACTGATAGAAACCTTCTACCGGGGAGTAAGAGATGATATTAAACAGTTATTAGATTCCTCTTCTGGAGGAAACTTCATGAGGAAAATTTACGAGGACGCATGGAAGATTGTTACTCTCGGAGCTGAAAACTAGTCCAACTGGGGTCGGTCGGCCAGTAAAAGTGTCCTCAAAGTTTTCAAAGTTGAAGAATCAATAGAGATGAAAGAAATAGATGAAGTCTTGAAAACCATAGTTCATAAACAGCAAGCTCTCAAGACTTCTCTCAGAGAGATCGATAAGAAGAAAACTCCGCTAGTTCAACAAGTCAAAGTCGTCACGAGATCCTGTGAGGCTTGTCATGCTTCTGACCATCCGACCCTTTCCTGCGGTATGCTATATAATGTGATGATGGATCTGCATCGACCACCACAACCATATGAACCTATCATTGATCAGTCGGAAGAGCAACTATCGGAAAAAGTTAACTCTATCCACTCTATCCCTGGGCAAGTCTACTACAACCCTAATCATCCAAGGAATCATCCAGGGTTTCAGTATGGAAACCCTGCGGGGACTGCCAATCCTCAGCATCAAACACAGGGGGGATCTACTAGTAGGCTAACACCTGGATTCCCAAACAACTTCAACCAAAACCAAGGGAATTCCAAGAGTAACTTTCCTAGGGCTAACTACCCCAGGAACCAATCAGCCTACTACCATTACACTCATCCTCCGCTCCATCCACAGCTGCATACTCAGCAACCTCAGCTGGCGTTACCACCCCAGCAATCTCAACAAACCCAGCAACCAATTCCTCCGAAAAATGCTCCTGCCCAACCGGAAGATGAAATATCCTTGATCAGGAAGATGTTACAATCACAGCAAACTATGCTAGCTAACCAGCAGGCTCAGCAAAAAGCAGTTGAAGCTCAGCTTGCTCAGATCGCTGCACAATTGAAGCCCCCAGCAGGTACGTTTGCTGGGCAGCCTGAATCAAATCCTAAGCACAGACAAAATAGACATGAGCAGTTGAATGTCGTCACCACCAGATCTGGATGCATTCTTCATGAGACTACCAAGGTCACCCTGGATAATGATGATACCCCTGCTTTCATGACGAATGAGAGCCCGCAACAAGGAATGGAGAAGCCCTTAGAGGGCACAAAGGGCAAAGATAAAGTGTCCACAGAACCTGAAGTTTTGCAGTATAAACCAAGAATCCTGTACCCAGGAAGATTACGAGAAATAAAGATGGACACTAGGTTTCAAAAGATCAAAGAGGCAATGAAGAAACTATACATTGATATCCTGCTCCTTGATGCTCTTTCCGAGGTGCCAGCCTGGGCGAAATACCTCAAGACCTTACTATCAAGAAAATACATCACCGAGGAGCAGGAAACTGTTAAGCTTGCTCAGACCACTTTGGACATCATCTTAAACAAGATTCCCAAAAAGAAGAAGGACCCAGGTTCCTTCGGAATCCAATGTTGCATTGGCAGCGCATCTTCTAAAAAGGGATTAGCTGACATTGGGGCCAGCATATCTATTATGCCTTACTCAATGTGCAAACGTCTGGGTTTCACTGAATTGCTACCTACAGCAATGACTATCCAATTAGCTGATTCCACTATAACCGCGCCTTTGGGGATCATTGAAGATATCCCGGTAAGGATAGGCAAGGATGCTTATGTGCCATGCGACTTCGTTGTCATGGATATTAAAGAAGACCTGAGGTATCCAATCATTTTTGGTAGACCATTCCTCGCTACTGCTAGAGCGCTGATTGACGTTGAAGCTGGTACCATCATTCTTAGGCTCAGAAAAGAAGCAATTCAATTTCGAGTCCTTAATAGTATGAAAGGGCCCTGCATCCAAGAGGAGGTTTTCCTCCTTGATGCTATTCAACAAATGTCACAGTTGGAAATCTCTGAGCCAGTTGACGAACTTGAAAATGTTCTACTCAATCCGGAGGTTGAATTCTCAGCGAATGAATTAGTTCAACAGTGCCTCCAACATCTAGAAAAGGCTGAAGAAGCTCCAAAGGCCACTTTTGAAGAACTTAAAGCCGTTACTGTTATAGAAGCAGCTGAGCCACCGAAAGCCCCAGAATTGAAGACTTTACCTATAGGGCTCAAACATGTTTTCTTAGATGAAGAAAAACTATGCCCAGTCATCATCAGCTCCACCCTTACAAGAGATCAAGAGGAAAATCTTCTGAACGAGCTGAGGAAGCATAAAAAGGTCATAGGATATAAGATAACTGACCTAACGGGCATAAATCCAGCCCTGTGTATGCATAGACTTCCTGTGGTTGACGAATTCAAGCCCTCTCGAGAACATCAAAGAAAACTGAATCCTAATTTAAAGGAGGTAGTTCGTCTGGAAGTCCTTAAACTACTCAAAGCTGGCATGATCTATCTTATTTCTGACTCCCAGTGGGTCAGCCCCATTCAGGTTGTTCCAAAAAAGGGGGCACTACTGTAGTGCTCAATGACAAAAATGAGCTAGTGCCTACCAGGACTGTAACTGGATGGCGAATGTGTATTGATTATAGAAAGTTGAACAAAGCCACAAGGAAAGAACACTACCCTCTACCTTTCCTTGATGAAGTCATGGAATGCCTAGCTCACCAAAAATATTTTTGTTACCTCGACGGTTACTCCGGGTTTTACCAAATACCCATACACCCGGAGGACCAGGAAAAAACCACCTTCACATGTCCTTTTGGGACATATGCTTTTAGAAGAATTTCGTTCGGGTTATGTAACGCACCCACCACTTTCCAACAATGCATGTCTGCTATCTTCGCCGGTTTAACAGAATCCATCATGGAAGTGTTTATGGACGATTTCTCAGTATACGGAGATTCTTTCGACAACTGTTTAATAAATCTTAGACAAGTTCTGCAACGCTGTGAGGAAACTAACCTTATCTTGAATTGGGAGAAATGCCATTTCATGGTAACAGAAGGTGTCGTCCTCGGACACAGGGTAAGTGATAGGGGAATAGAGGTTCATAAAGCAAAGATCGATGTTATCTCAAAGCTGTCACCTCCAAAGCACATAAGAGGAGTTCGAGCTTTCCTGGGTCATGCAGGATTCTATAGGAGATTCATCAAAGATTTCTCAAAGATTGCCAAACCCATGACCCAACTCCTGACCAAAGATGCTGAGTTCATATTCAATCAGGAGTGTATGAAAAGTTTCTCTACCCTTAAGGATGCGTTAATCTCCGCACCTATTCTAAGAGCTCCAGATTGGTCACAGCCCTTCGAAATTATGTGTGACACAAGTGATTATGCCATATGGGCCGTTCTAGGACAGCGGATTGATAAGAAACCCTATGTTATCTACTATGCATCTAAAACGCTAGATGAAGCGCCGAAAAAATACACCACCATAGAGAAAGAGTTTCTGGCTATCATCTACGCATTTGAAAAATTCCGCTCTTATCTGATTGGCTCTAAAGTTATCATCTATACCGACCATTCTGCCATCTGATACCTGATTCAAAAATAGGATACCAAACCCAGGCTCATCTGATGGGTGTTAATGCTTCAAGAATTCGATTTGGAGATCAAAGATAAAAGTGGCATGGAGAATGTTGTCTCAGTAGGATCGAGGTTGAAGAAAAAGATAAAATCCCTATCCGGGATTCTCTTCCTGATGATCAGCTTATGAAGGCCACTCATGGTTTCCATTGGTATGCTGATATCGTTAATTATCTAGCCACAGGGATTATCCACCCATCTGCTTCCTACCAGGATAAAAGGAAGTTCCTTCACGACATAAAACATTATTACTGGGACGAACCCTACTTGTTCCATCTTTATGCCGACGGACTTTTCTGTCGTTGCCTGCCAGAAGAAGAAATAACCTCGGTCCTTGAACATTGCCATTCCGGACCCACGGGGGGGGCATATGAGTGCCAAGAAAACTGCCATAAAAGTCCTACAATCTGGGTTTTTCTGGCCCACCATATCAAAGGATTCGTATGAGTTTGTGAAAGCCTGCAACAAATGCCAATTTTCGGGCAACATATCAAAAAGAGACGAGATGCCCTTCACAATGTGGCAAGAAATTGAGCTTTTTGATGTGTGGGGGTAGACTACATGGGCCATTTCCCTCCATCCTATGGCTTCTCATACATCTTGGTCGCAGTGGACTACGTCTCAAAATGGGTCGAAGTTCTACCCACTGTGTCAAGCGATTCCAAGCCTGTTATTAAATTGTTCAAAGATATTATTTTCCCATGATTTGGAGTTCCGAGAACTGTCATATCGGATGGTGGGACCCATTTTTTGGAACGAAGTTTTGAGGCCTTACTAAAAAGATATGGAGTCAATCACAAAGTTGTCACGCCATACCATCCACAAACTAGTGGTCAGGTGGAGGTATCTAATAGACAATTAAAGGCAATCCTTGAAAAAACGGTGAACAAAAACCGTACTGACTGGTCCACCAAACTTCCCGATGCCCTTTGGGCATACCGAACTGCTTATAAAACACCAATCGGGACAACCCCATTCCGTTTGGTGTACGGGAAGTCTTGTCACCTTCCAGTGGAGCTGGAACACAAAGCCTGGTGGGCCATCAAACAGCTAAACTTTGGTCTTAAAAGTGCGGGAGAAAACAGACAACTTCAACTACATGAGCTAGAAGAGCTCCGCATGACGGCCTATCAGAGCGCCAGAATATATAAGGAGCAGACAAAAATGTGGCACGATGGCCACTTTAAGAGAAAAGATATTGTCGTTGGTGACAAAGTTCTCCTCTTTAATTCCAAGCTCAAGTTGTTTCCCGGAAAACTTAGGACAAAATGGTTCGGGCCTTTCACTATAAAACATATCCACCCAACTGGAGCAGCCATTATTATTGACAATAACAGAGGAGAAAGAACGGTCAACGGTCACCGTTTAAAAAGATACTACGCTCCAGAAGACAAATTACCAAGACAAACCATCGAAATCAAAGATGTTATGCAAGCAGCATGACATCATTACAGCTTCGTCGAGCCAGCGACGTTAAACCAAGGTGCTACTTGGGAGGCAACCCAAGATTTCAACCTTTCTCTTTATTTTCCATTTCTTTTATTTTCCTAGTTTTATCTTATGAAAATTCACAAAAAAATTCACATAACAAAAACAAACAACATAAAAATATATAAATCAGAAACAAACATAAAAATATAATATCTTTTCTACCTTTGCCTTTCCAAACAATCTTGAAACCGTTTGGAGCCAAACGGTCTTGAAACCGTTTGGAGCCAAACGGTCTCGAAACCGTTTGGACTCCAAACGGTCTTGAAACCGTTTTGAGCCAAACAGTCCTAAAACCGTTTGGAGCGAAACGGTCTTGCAACCATTTGACTTAGGGTTTTTATCTGGTCAACCCCATGTTTCCTATAAATATGTACCCCCCCTCGTCTTTCTTTCCTTCGACTCCCGAGCCTTCTGAAATTCTCGCGCAGTGTTGTTCCATTGCTTTCGCCTCCCAGTTCCCGCGCGACTCGCCGACGAACTCTGCGTCCTCTGTTCCGCACGACCTCCGTCTCCAAAGCTCTCTTCACCGTCGACGCTACCAGCTGCTGCAAGGTAGTCTAGCCATGCTACCATCCTTCGCTTCTGCAGCCCTCTGCATCGCCATTCTTGTTCTCGGCACCACCATCGAACGATTGTGGCTTCCACATCCTCTACTGGATGTACATCATCATCGTTCTCCAAAGACCAGTAGAGGAGATGACTGACATGGATTACCACACTCTACGAGGACAGTTCGCATCCAACCTACTTCATTCCCCAGGGGCAAATGAAGATTTACCTTAGCCTGCAGCCCTTGTCCTAATTACTCCTCAACCTATCACTTTGACACTCCGAGGACAGAGTGAGTGGTAAGTTAGGGGGGGTACATTAGACAAGGGCAAGGTATCATTTTTACATCCCTCTTCCTTCTTTTCCTTTCTCTGTTTATACATTTTCCCTTTTTTTAACTTTCTTTTTAATTAACCCTTTTTTAGCAGAATCACCCTCATTTAACTCTAGAATCATGTTAGTCCCCAAAAGTAAATAGCACTTAGACATTTAATGGCGATTTAATAAATGTCACTCCACTATTGATTTGCATGCTTTTGCTTCAATTCTTTATCTGACTCTCCACAGGTCAAAATCAAGGCAGAAACAAGCCAAGCCCTCAAGGATGAGAGGGGAATCAGGCAACTTCCAAATAAAGAAGTTCTGCAAGCGGACCACAAACCAAATAAGTGCATGTTGATAAACTCTAAGAACAGTTTTCCTCTCTTCAAAATAAAAGAGGCTTGGCCGCCCAAAATAAATTCCCAAATAAAACCCCAAAACCCAAGCCTGCGAGTTATCGAATAAAAGCCAGAGAGACGAATAAAATTATGAGAGTTGTGCCATGAATAAGGATCTATATAAAGAACTGATGAAGGTTTCACCCGGCCGGCACATTCCGCTGCCCTCACAAAGGCAGATGTGTCGTGCCCGGTAGTGAAACCCTAAGGTATCTAAATATATGAAAGGCTCATAAAGGACTCACCCGGCCGGTACATTCAGCTTCCCTCACAAAGGCAGATGTGTCGTACCTGGTAGTGTGATCCTAAAAGCATAGACAGCCCCTCCCCCACTTGAAGGGGGAGCTACACCTCAAAGCCTTTAGCCAACCATCATACCCTCTCTAGCTTCCAGTAGGTCTTTCAGAGAGGTATAAAGCTGATTAGAGTCAACAACATGCACAAAATAAAGGTGGTCCCAATGTGAACTACGAGATACGGAAAGAACCTGAGACCCAAGCAACTCTCGAAATTTGAAAGGGTCAAGGCAAGCAATAAGACTTGATACGACCTTAGGGGAACTCAGGTTAAGAATTGAAGCAAGAATATGGAAATCCTAATTAAATAAGCTCGCCTCACCATTGCATGTCTCAGATCTATCTAACTTAAGGACAAGCTAGACTCTAAGTTAGGGGGTGATAACCTCCTATTTTGAACGATTTTCTTAGTCCTTTTTCTTAGTTTTTCATACTCTTTCTAAGTTTAAACTATACATAATCCTAATTTTACCCTTTTTTGTAAATATACCATCAGACTAACTTTTTCTTTCTATACATGCAGAAAAAGCAAAAAAAATCATGAAAGAATAACTCAACCCCAAGACCGCATCGAGTCAAACGGTCCCAAGACCGCATGAAGCCAACCGGTCCCGAGACCGCATGGAGTCAAATGGTCCCAAGACTGCATGAAGCCAACCGGTCCCGAGACCGCATGGAGTTCAAACGGTCCCAAGACCGCATGAAGCCAACCAGTCCCGAGACCGCATGGAGTCAAATGGTCCCAAGACCACATGAAGCCAACCGGTCCCGAGACCGCATGAAGTCACACGGTCTCAAGACCGCGTGAAGCCAACCGGTCTCGAGCCCGCATGGAGTCAAACGGTCCCAAGACCGCATGAAGCCAACCGGTCCCGAAACCGCATGGAGTTCAAACGGTCCCAAGACCGCATGAAGCCAACTGCTCCCGAGACCGCATGGAGTTCAAACGGTCCCGAGACCGCATGGAGTCAAACAGTCCCAAGATCGCATGGATTCAAATGGTCCCAAGACCGCATGAATCCAACCGGTCCCGAGACCGCATGGAGTTCAAACGGTCCCAAGACCGCATGAAGCCAACCGGTCCCGAGACCGCATGAAGTTCAAACGGTCTCAAGACCGCATGAAATCACACGGTCCCGAGACCACATGGAGTTCAAACGGTCTCAAAGACTGCATGAAGCCAAACGGTCTTGAGGTCCAAACAGTCTCCAAACCGTTTGGACTTCACTTAAGGCCTATAAATAGGACCCCAAGGGTCCATCACGAGACATCAAGTTTCAGACGTCCAAAGGCTGCCTCAATCATTCCAGAGCTTTTGTTACTTCCATCCTCTGTCCTAGGGCTGCCGGTCTGAGACCCACACTCCATCTTGAAGCTTCTTTCTCTCTCTCTCCGCCAAAGAAGGTGGGAAGAGGGAGATCTCGTCATCAAGAAACATGTGAAGCTGGTGGATCGTTTCTCTCTCCAAGGGGTTGACTTTCCTCCCTCCTTTGTGGGGATGACGCTCCCTCTCTCTTCTTGCCTCCTTCTTTGTCCTAGTTATGAGCGAGTAGACTCTCTCACTAGGGTGCGGGGAGTAGCCCCGCTACCCATGCTTTCATATCATGTAAATGTAATCCTTAGGTTGTAATATACAGTTCTTATTTCTGTCAGTTCGACATCAAACGATTAATGAATGCATGTTGCTTGATCTCCAACTTGTGTTATCTTTTATCTTTTAGTATGAATTATCTACGTTTGTACTATTAGATTCAAAACTCATTTGCATGTTGGTTCTTGGTACATGTACTCATCATGCATCTGTTTCGGTATCTAGAAGTGTATCTCAAGAAGTGGAGTAGACTCACTATCATCTGTTGCACTTTCATACTATGAAATGGAATCAGTTGACGTATGGAAGTGCAACCTTGATAAGTCGAGGAACACACTTTGTGAGGGGAATGATGTAAAGTAATGTGACCATTTGTTCGGGAATGGCTGGCGTTGCAACATTCCCGCACTTCTCGTAGTTAGATTCTCCGAAAGAAGGCTAAGTCTACAAGGATACTAACTGACTGGACTCTTTTTGCAGGTTAAGTTTTGCTTTGCATGTGTTGATCGATGTGTAGTGGTGGTGAAAAACCGATCACACCCTAGTGATATTTTATCATAGTTTAACTCATTAGATTTACCTGCTTTCTTTACTTTTCATGTTCTTAGTTTAAAAACATCAAAATCCAACTTTCGATATAAGTGCCTGCTAATAAGTAACCAAGTGAAATTCCATACGTTTTCCATCTTGTTGCTTGCAACAAGACCGTTGTCCCGAGGATTCGACCCTTAACTATACTGCGATAAGACTTCCACATATCTTAACATACGTGGGTGGAGTTTTCTATCTAGTATAAGCAAGGCTAAACTTAAAGACTTACCATCTTTAGGATTTTTAGTGGTGCACGCAATTCCACGTAAGTGGAAGCTCCATCAACGGTGAATAGGCCCGTCGCTCAGTTTCACTAGCACCGATACCTGTACCAAGGCAGGCTAGGCATATGGTAGCCTGACCATGTGGCTGAGGCCACTTAAGCATGAGACTGCGGTCCTGCTTGTGTTGTACTCATGCACTGACCACGAGGTGGGAGGTCATGGAGTCCGGCTCTTCCATTGACCTTGTATGGCACCGGCTCCGGGTTTCACAGCCGTCGGTTGGATTTGAGCAGTACGGCTCACTTCCTTAGGGCATAATAATTTGTAAGCAAGCTGTATAGTATGTTTTCTTAGGGAAAATACGAAACATTGGTTGAGGCCTTATTTATATAATTGCTCTAGTTTTACACTTGTAGTTTATCATATATTCCTTATATCATGTGATAAGATCGTATAAAGTTTATCTTGTCAATCATGTTCCATACAGAATGTCTGGTTATAGGCCTCATGAATATCTTGGTAAGATTGCTGGTAAGAGTAGCCCTTCTCAGTATACTGCTCTTATAATATGCTTATATCAGTTATCTATGATCATAACAAAGCTGGTAGAGGGTTATGTTTCTCGCTGGGACTGTGTGTCTCACCCTGCTAGTTAATAACCCTTTTTAGGTGGACGTGCCTGGCGAGATGAAGATCATGTGGCTACAGATGTTATATATAGGTATCGTACCTGGTGGGATAGATAGCGTCTAGCAGTAGAGTCCTATGTGTCGTCCATGTACACTCAGGTCTTCGGGAGAGTTTTTCGATGTTTCTTGTACAACGATCAATGTATGGTGTCTAATATGTATCTTGATGTAAAGCGTCCTGCAACAGTTATTTCATGTAATGAGATGATGGGAAATTATGTTGTAGCACCTTCGAAATAGGCTATGAAATGAAAAGTGGTGGCTCATATATTATATGTTTCATCTTGTGGTGTTTGTTGTAAATCGGTTTTAATTTCCCATATTGTTTTTGGTAATCTGTTGGTTTGCATGTAATCATGTTTTGTTGAGGATGAGGTGTTACGTGCTCCACATGCATAAACATCATAAAGATGGATACCAATTTGAAGTATAAGATCAAAATATGTGCATATGGAGAGTATACAAAATAGAGATGGTTGAGAGTTATGTAACCCGCCTTAAGAGGATCTCCATGAAAGTCACAAAGCTCCATGATCCAAGCACCAAGCACACATTCCCCTCCATGAGAGCCATCCATCCGAAGTTCAAAGCTTGCCTTTGGCTCCAACATCAACACCTCAAGAAACAAAGGAAGAAGAAGAAGGTACCTTGGTTATATATAGCTTCAAGAAGAAGAAAGAGGGGAGATAACCACTGCCAAACCTACTCCTATCAAGGGCCCATCCATGGCCGAGAGGGTAGGGAGGTGATGAAGGAGAAAGCATAAGGAAAGGCTAGCAAGAAGCATGACTCACCAAGGTAAGATCTTGAACAAGGAGTTTCCATGGCCAAGGAGCTCGCCCTCCTAAGCTCCATGGGAGTCTTCCTTTAGCTCCCATGCTCGTCCCAAACAAGAAGGGGAAAGAAGGTGGCCGAAAATGATTTCTTGGCTAAGGGGGAAGGGAGTTATATACACCAAGGAAGAGTGAGGTAGCAAGGGAGAGGTGTCATAACCACATAAACCAAGGTGCCACTTGCTCTAGCTCATAGAGCCACTTGTTGCTACCCTAGCAGCTCATGCATGGCCTGGTGATACACTCTAGGATGTGTATCATGCAGCTGGGAAACTGCCATGGCCGACACACCTCTCTTGGGCGACACACGTTCAAGCCTTAGCCGATACACTAAAGGACAAGGTGGCCTATGTGACACATATATGATATAAAGACCATATAGAGATGTCACTCCTCATCAAACAACCAAACAAGGTTCCCCCACCTCCATCCACATTCTAGATGATGCAAAATATAAGGGAGGTGACTCTAGAGCTGATAAATTGCATATTGACCCTCCACTTTGGGTAATTTGCAATTTACACCAAAACTAGCACATAAAGCATAAACATCAACCAACCAAGCTCAAACTTAAAACATAGGTCCTCCACAAGGTGCCCCACAACATCATTCTCTTTCTAATGATGCAAGAGAACTAAAGGCATGCTTTACATGTGACATATTACAATATAACCCCTTACTTTGAGTAAATTGCACTTAGGTCCAAAATAAGCAAACATTGCTCAAACATCATCCAAACGGGACCAAACTGGAAACATGAGCTTGTCACATGATAAAAAAACATCTAGAGAGATTAGATTAAGGTTCTAAGCACCTTTCATAAGAAAAGCAAAAAGAGTTAGCCCAAAACCTGGGTCAGGGTCCTTACATGTCATAAACCCCTAACAAGGATTTCATCCCCGAAATCCCAAGCGGAAGGAAGATGAGTGTTACTTGCGTGTCACATCATACAACTCCGTAAAGCTCCTAAGTGTCATAGATTTGTGACCAACATACTTGCTCTTCTCCCAGAGCCACTCAGGGTTTCCTTGTACTGGTCATAGACTCAACCCTCGGTCTCATCATTCTTTGTCTGGTAACACTCTTAGATATTGGGACATTATATGCAACTCGTATTACTCAGGTATCAGTTCCTTATACTAATGTATCATATTCCTTGTTACGTTTCCGCTGTGCTACTATGATCTCACAGGCTTGGCACTTAAGCTTTGCATAACTTGTATCACAATCTTTCTGTTATATATGTTTCAATTGTTCCTTCTCTTTTTCACAAAGGATGTATCTACTCAAGGGGAATCTTTCTCAGAAGAGGTTATCACAAGATACATACTCTACAAAACACCTCTATGCACATGATAGGGCTCATACGGCACCTCACTATGTATCGCTTAAGGATGAACACGAAAAGGAGTTAAACATCTTGGTTAACAACAACCACATCATCCCGGTTTCAAGCCTGTCATGTGTTTACGTCAGCTCCTAAGAGCACAACGAGTATCAACTCAGATGGTAACAAATATGCACTATCTCAACTGATTAGGATAGGATTCCCAACCCTTGTCCGTACATCTAAATTGCTGCACATCCCACCTAGATCTTTCATTACTCAAAACTTTGCTAGGAGTATTCCAAGGAATCAGGATCAACTAGATGAACTTTCCCATGATGAACTTACAACGCTTCTTTCCCTTGGGTGCATACCTTCCGATGTCATGTTTATGCAGAGAATAAACCCCTAACATAAGATAGCCACACTATAGGCACTTAGCCGGATCAAACCAAATCCAACCTTTCCATCTGAGACAACTTCACACCCTTCCAAGGATATCCATTCCCAGGGTTATAATGATCCTTGACATGCCACACAGAAAGGGATTCACCTGACTATCACATCCAGGAAAGGATACGGAGAAGAGTATACTTCATCCTGCACAACCAGGTCATCAACAAGGTGCTCGACAACAGACTATCTCTCTTCTGACTAACAGGAAGGAATCATCTGCCAAACGTACAACAAGGGCTCAAAGGATGGTACATCATGAACTAGACCAACTAGAGCAGATAAGAGGCAAGAAGATGACAAAGAAGAATGGAGTGACTCCATTTGACCTATCACCACACACTGGTCATTCTACCATTTCTGGCCAGCTTATGCCACAAGATCTAACTGTTTCCTATTGCCATCTGCTGCCTGATCAAACCATCCAGTCCTCACTTGCTTATCCTTATCAGCGTTCCTCTGTGATGTCGAACTACTACTTCGAGGGTCACCACATAGATCCAGACTTCCAAAACGAGCTTCCAACTTGTAGGTTCAAGGTCAAGGATGATCGATCAGGACGGTTCACCTTCATACCTCCACGATCAAGGCATCTTGATTCTCAACCCCTTTTTAGAAGGCATGACAAGAGGATCCTACCATCATCATCTATCACAGACATCTCCATCTTGGAAACCAAAGTCCAAGATCAGTTGATACTTTTTGAAGTATCCAAATAGCGATCACTTCAAAGGCACACATATCAAGTGACACAAGGTCCACTTGACTGCCACTCCCTCGAAAGGAAGGGATGCAAAAGAACAAACTCCTTCCATCAACCCATCAACATCTATGGTTTCATATCAAAGGGGAGGATATTATCACTTTCTTTGATCCTTACATGAGTTTCCAACCATTTATACAGCATTAAACCTTGTTCCATATGGTTTTTATCTTGTATCTTCTTGGGTTCCTTGCACTCAGCATAGGAAACATCAAGACCATTACATGTTATTATTCTTTTTTTTTTCTCAGTAAGCCCTTACTCCTTTATTGAACCAGAAAAAAAGTACAAAGTCCGGATATATAGGGAAAAGAAACCTATACATCAAAAAATAAGAAACAACAAAACAACTATCTGTATAGAGAAACTATATCTTTGACATATCTACAGCAACTAAGTGTATCTTTATTTCTATCTCTGAAGATCTTGTTGTTTCTCTCCAGCCATATAGCATGTATAACAGCCAAGGTTCCCAGCTGATGCTTCTTTAAAATGTTCAGAACACAATCCTCCAGCTTCCTAGGAATCACTCCAATACAGCAGCTCTCCTTTGCTTCTCTCCATAGGTCTTTAGCAAATGAAAACTCGAAGAAAAGATGCTTACTGGATTCAGTACTATCTTCACACAAAGTACACCTAGAAACCAGCTGTAAACCACAGCTTTGAAGATAATCCACAGTAGGTAACCTATCCAGGAAAAGCTTCCAAGCAGTAATAATCATATTCCTAGGATGATTGAACCTCCAAAGCCAATTAGTCCAGTAAGGAATGGGGCTCACTTGCCTAACAATATCCCAGGCCTCTTTAATTCTAATAGAAACTTTACCTTTGATAGTTAAGCTATCTTCAGAATGAAGCTTAATATTCGACTCAGAAATAAACTTGTTAAGTTCATCGAATCTTCTCTTATCAGGCACAGACCACTGCCCATCTTTAATAATGCTACTGAGCAACCCAAAGCTGTCGAAACCAATCCTCATGATATTCTTCTTATCAATACAATCACTGAGGAATTTGTTACCAGGAATCCAGGGATCCTTCCAGATCCTAAAGCTGCAACCATCACCAATGGTGATCTTGATCAGAGGCATCAAATAGCATCTTTGTTCTAAGATATGCCTCCACATCCATGAGCAGTTACTCTTCAAACCACAAGACCAGAAGGTATCTTTTGACATGTACTTCTCATTAAGCCATTTAACCCATAAAGTGTCCTTTTTAGAAGCCACATTCCAAGCCCTAATAATCAGACCCGCCCTGTTATTATCCTCCACTCTTCTAATACCCAAGCCCCCCTCCTTTTTGGGTCTACATACAAGGCTCCATTTAACAAGATGAATCTTCTTATCCATATTTGGACAACCCCACACAAAATTCCTACAAATGGAATTAATTTGCTTCATAATGTCCGAGGGAAGAGGAAAAGTCGAAGACCAGAACAAATGAAGAGAACTAAGCGTGGATATCACAAGCTCCACTCTGCCTCCAAAGGAAAGAGACTTCATCTTCCAATTCTCCATCTTCCTTCTAATCTTGTCAATAAGAGGTAAACAAAACGAGCTTTTAAGCTTGCCATAGAACAAGGGAAGCCCCAAGTACCTCATAGGAAAGCATCCTTTATCAATGTTAAGGACAGAAGAAATCCTATCAGAATCCACACCTTTGCTACAGAACACATTACTCTTATCAGTATTCATAATCAGGCCTGAAGCCTTACCAAAGAAATCCATAAGTTTTCTCATATGAACAACATTCTTCTCATCCCCTTTAGTGAAAATCATAACATCATCCGCAAACAAGATGTGAGAGATATTAGTGTTTCCAGCTTTGATCAGATTTATAACTCCATCCTCCACAGCTTTTTTCATCATGGCAGTGAAGCCTTCCATGGCAATAACAAACAAGGAGGGAGCAAGCGGATCACCTTGCCTGATACCATTAGAGGGATAAATCACCTGAGAGGGGGACCCATTAACCAGCACATGCAAACTAGTCGTGGACATAATAGTATGAATCCAATCAATCCAGCAGAACGGGAAGTTCATTCTCTTTAAAACTTTAAAAAGAAACGACCACCTTATAGAGTCATAGGCCTTAGTAAGATCAGCTTTAATACAGATCTTATCTTCCCCATTAGTTTTGTTGAAGTCACTAACCAACTCATTAGACAGAAGAAGGGCATCAGCAATATTACGTCCTTTAACAAATGCCACTTGATTTTGACTTATAAGAGAAGGAAGCACCACCTGAAGTCTATTAGAAAGGACTTCAGAAATGATCTTATACAAGAAATTACAAAGGGAAATAGGCCTCCAGTCCCTAATGCAGCTGGCCTCAGGAACTTTAGGAATAAGAGAGATATAGGCTTTGTTAATTTCTTTTAACATTCTGTTGCTACTAAAAAAGTTCTAGACAGCCAAAGTAACTTTAGTACCAATGATATCCCAGGTTTTTTTGAAGAAATGCCCATTCAGTCCATCAGGGCCAGGAGCACAATCCCCATCAGCCTCCTTAATAACTCTTTCCACTTCTTCCTTGGTAACAAAGCTTCTCAACATATCGAACTGATCAGCAGAAATAGAAGGAAGCTTCCAATTCTCATCCCAAGGAGTATCATCATCATCCGAGTACTTATTGAAGATATCATTATAATAGCTATGAATATGCTCAGAAATCTCATCCTCCTCATACCTAATCTCCCCATTTAAGTTCATACATCGGATGTGGTTTCTAGAAGCCCTGGTTTTGATGCTATTGTAGAAAAAACTGGTGTTTTTATCACCCAGTTTTAACCAGTTGACCCTCGACACTTGTTTAGCAAAGGATTCTTCTAACTCAACAGCTTTCAAGGCTTGTTCCCTTTTCTCATTAGCATGCTCCCTCAACCACAGATTATCAAGATTCAGATCAGCAGCTTTAGCTGCTTCAGTAGCTTCAAATTCCATAACTTTAGTACGATCAGGGATATTACCAAAAACATCTTTATTCCACTTAGCCAGCTTGTTTTTAACATTCTTCAACTTCTTGATGATTCTGAACATAGGGCAGCCATCTACTTTAATACTCCAAGCTTCTTTAACAACATCTTTGAAATCCAGATGTTCAGTCCAAGCATTGATGAATTTGAAATACCCCCTTCTTTTTTTGAGACTCTTGCCAAGTCTCACAGCCACCTGCCTATGATCACTATAAATCGTAATTTGGATATCACCCCACTTATCTTTGAAAACATTGTTAAACTCCCCATTAAACAGCACCCTATCGATTTTAGACAGAATAAGGTTATCTCCTTTTTGTCTATTGTCCCAAGTATAGAAAGCCCCTTTAAGCTCCATTTCCATCAAATCAGTATGAGCAAAGATATCATTGAAATCATTCATAGCTCTAACAGAATAAAAACCTCTGCCTTTCCTTTCATTCGTAAACCTGATAGCATTAAAGTCTCCAATCAAAATCCAAGGATCAAGCATCCCTCTATGAAGACTTTTAATATCATTCCACAAATCAATTCTTTTCCTCTCTTCATTCTGACCATAAATAGCAGTAAGATAGAAGATACAATCTTTATACTCAACACAGCAATGAATAAGCTGGTCAGTCTCCTTAACTTTCACAATCTTCACCCAATCCTGGTCCCAAAGAATCACAATCCTCCCCAAGGGGTGAGCCATGTGATTAGAACACCATTGTTTGTTATTCTAGATTTTGTCAATCACCTTAACAATCTTTTTATACCTCACTTTAGTCTCAATAAGAATGTTGATAGGAAGCTGGTAAAGACTAATAATTTCCTTCAATTTCCCCTGGTGTCCTGGTGCATTCAAGCCACAGACATTCCAGGCAAAAACACCAAGATTGTCACCCATTAGAACTAGCTTTGACTGGTACCCTGCCAGCCTCAGTCACCTGTCCTTCCTCAACTTCCTCCCCCAGCAGGTCAAACGTATTCACAGAAACATCACTTACAATCTCTTTAGCAAACGACACACTTTTGTTGCTTCTCTTCTGCTGATTTTTATTTTTCCCTTTTACAGTAAGAAATCCCTCTTTGTCCTTCATTTGTCTTTTGAGGTTCAGCTTGCTATCCAGGACACCTCCCATTTCCGCTGGTATGGAATAGCTGTTAGAACTCTTAGTATTCATTATCGGGATTCTACTACCTTGACTAGAAGCACTCCCAGAGTCTTTTTTGCTTGAGATACTGCATCCCAATCCCACTGAAGATTCTTTCACCAGAAGTGATATATTGCTCTCAGGAATAGGAATTCATCTCTCTCCTTTGTTCTCAGCTTGGACAACACCACAGGTATCTCCATTACCAGCACTTTGATTCACTTTCATATTAGCACCTTCCAGACTGCTCGTAGCTATATCAGTGCAAGCCTTATCTCCCTGAACAGCCTTGTTAGTAGAACCATCCACAACTTCCACAGATATGTCCTGCACAGTCTCCAGGACATCCACAACCACAGAACCAACCTGTACAGAAGAAGAAACCTGCTTCTTAGGAATCCACTCCTTCTTATTAGTCGAATCCGCACACGATCCCGACTCATGACCGAAGCAATTGCATTTCGTGCAGATTTTCGGGATCCATTCGTAGACCACTTCAATGACATCACGATGCCCTAGATCGCTGCACAGGACAATCTCCTTAGGAAATGAACATCCATTAGACACGACGACCTGAATTCGGGCAAAATCCAGCCTAGCCATCGCTTTGGTCGCAAAATCAGAACAGAGAGGCCTTCCTATGAAGCTTCCCAGTAACCCTAGCATATCGCTATCCCAGAATTCCAGCGGTAGATTCGGGAATCTGATCCACACCGGGATCTCCATCAACTTCTGCTTCTCTAGGGGCTCTCCTAACTCCCATTTCTTCAGAAGCAAGGGCTTACCTCCTACAAACCACGGCCCTCCCTCGACCGCCGTTTTTAGATCCTCCTCTTCCTTGAATTTGACTATAAAGAAGCTTTTATTTCTTGGAATAATTTTGAAAGAAGCTTTCGGTTTCCATACCGTCTCGAAATGCCGCACCAGGGTCGTCCAGTGAGGCTTCAGTTCGACGATGTAACCGGCTGCAGAATTGCTCCATTTCTTCGCAATATCAATCGCCTTCTCCCGCCTATACCTCAGCTCCCCGTCCACAACCTCCGGCCGGGTTTACTTCAAGGCAGTGTTATTATTCTCTTTCTCTCGTTATCGTTTCATCATGATCATGATTAGTCCCTGATTATCTCATATTTTTGTTTTCTTTGTATGAAAAAGATTGTTACTCTTTACATATATTTTACTGGACAGGGATCATCTCCCTATTTTCTCTTGCTTGTCACAGATCTGCACTTATACTTTCACATTTCTGCTTACATTCATTGGTTGGTCTGAGATTATCTCAAGTTTCATCTTGTTTACTCATCACTTGTTCTTCTCTTTCTTCTAACTTTATCTTTGCTTTCAGGTACTTTCTTCATCTTGTGTAAGTTCTATGCTTTAACTTACATTGTTATCACAAGTTAAATTGTCTTTTATCATGTATATCTCTTAAGATTACAGTTTCAAGAACTTATCTCATCATATACTTATACAGATTTAGGTTTCATAGAACCATTACTTCCTCTTTTGATTATCAAGCATACGTGTTTTAAAGAGTCATGGTGCATTCACTTACCTCTTTTATGACATGATTAAGATATTGACATTGTATTTCTAACTTGTTATGCGCTTTAGATTGCTCTAGAATGACTACTTAATCAAAGTAATCAAGGAGGAAACAATCTAAGGCTCCACTCTTACCTATGTCTTCAATATTTGAATACCTGGCCAGGGCATCCAAGTACTGAGATAAGGTAGTATGCACCATCCTTTATGTCACGGTCCAACCTTAAACACCATCCTAATCCTAGTCCTAGTGTCCCTGTAGACTCGGCGAACCTAGAGTTCTGATACCAAACACTGTAGCACCCTAACCACAACAAAACATGATTACATGCTAACCAGCAGATTACCTAAAAACATGAGAAATTAAAACTGATTTATAACAAGCACCACAAGATGAACATATAATATCTGAGCCAACACTTTTCATTTCATAGCATATTTCCAAGGTGCTACAACATAATTTCCCATCATCTCATTACATGAAATAACTATTTGTCAGGATGCTTTACATCAAGATACATACCGAAAACCATACATCGATCATTGTACAAGGAACATCAAAAAGCTCTCCCGAAGACCTGAGTGTATAGGGACGACACATAGGACTCTACTGCTAGACACTATCTATCCCACCAAGTACGATACCTCTGCATAACATCCATAGCCACATGATCTTCATCTCTCCAGGCACGTCCACCTAAAAAGGGTTATTAACCAGTGGGGTGAGACACACAGTCCCAGCGAGAAACATAACCCTCTATTAGCTTTATTATGATCATAGATATTTGATGTAAGCAGACTATAAGAGCAGTATACTGAGCAGGGCTAAACTTACCAAGATATTAATGAGGCCTATAACTAGGTATTCTTTATGGAACATGATTGACAAGATAAGCTTTATAAGAACTCATCCCATGATATAAGGTTCATATGATAAACTACAGATTATAACTAGATCAACTGTACAAATAAGGCCTCAACCAATGTTCCGTATTTTCCCTAAGCATGATACTATACGGCTTGATTACGAATTATTATGCCCTGAGGAAGTGAGTCGTACCGCTCAAATCCAACCTTCGGTTGCGAAACCCAAGGCGGTGCCATACAAGGTCAATGGAAGAGTCAGACTCCACGACCTCACCACCTCATGGTCAGTGTATGAACACAAGAAGGACCGCAGTATCATGCTTAAGTGACCTCAGTCATAGGGCTAGCTCTCACAGGCTACCCTTTCTCTAGCCCACCTTGGTACAGGTCTCGGTGCTAGTATATCTGAGCCACGGGCCAGTTCACCGTGCTCCTTGAGACATGAACGCATTCATGCTCTATCACACTAAGCCATGGGCCTGTTCACCATGCTCTTATACACATCTTGAGTCTACAACCGAAGTTGCACTCTAACCTCCTCATTTCCAGCTAGGAGAAACCACACATATTCAATAATATGTGCTTCCAGGTTAACCCGCAGAAGAACCTGTTTCACCATCACCAACTACTGACGATGATGGATCTATGGCCAGGGCAAACTACATGAGAGATTCATATGTAATTAGTTAATGTATTTTAAGTAGATTGTTGGGGAAATCAAGTTGTATTAAGCAACCATATATAAAATATGAACAACATTAGATTCATTACATTGGTGTGATATTGCTACTGTTGTTTCCATTGCCCTCAACAATCTTCACATTGTCATGGGATATAATCCCTCACATCATTTCATAATGCCACTGCCTCTCAAGGATTTCACATCATACATCATCATGGGATCTCAATCCCTCTGTCACATATTGCCACTACCCCTCAGGGCTTCAGTATTATGCATCAGCATTTTGGGAACGCATCCCTCAACTAGGCACTCAGCCTTAATCAGGTCCTTAGACCTTTCTCATTATACTTGTTGTTACATGTTATCTTCTCAGCAGAGTTATCATCATTATTATTCCATCATTGCACATTCATCAAGTGCTACATACAGCACACAATCATATAATCACCATAGCTCTTACTTGGCTATGAATTCAAAATACCTGCATAGTTAGCTTGCATAAAAAGAGACAACCGGATTACCAAGCATAGAACATATTGGGATTATCATGCTATCTGGAATTCAGGTGTACAGAATTGGAGCATCATCCATATTCATATATATATATATATATATATATATATATATATATATATATATATATATATATATATATATATATATATATATATATGATATTCAAGGTTGTAAATGCAAGAAATGCAATTACATTATCATTACCAAACTGTGAACACCCATCATGCCCCATATCTCATGAGCATATCATTGATTATCATATCATCAAGATTAGGGTTTATACATTGGTATATTCTTTCATGAACATATGTAGATTAAAGCCATGACTGGTGTATTCATCAATACACTACAACTATCAAGTCGGGGATATCCCACCATATCCCGCATCTTTAACTATTAAGCACATCATACCTAAGGATTATCTTAAGGATCATACACCATGACCCACCATCCAACCTTATCAAAGGTTCATCTATCATTACTCATAAATAACCACTGCACAAAGGTCCACAACCCATTTCATCTTGGGTTCATCATACTTTTATTATTATTAAACATGAGCACACATCATGGTCCATACTTGTGGTCATATACCTGTGTCACATTTTTAGGTGTAGCAACATCATATCCTTTCAAACATACCGTGATCATAACCTATCTAACATAGGTGCAGGGTTCAAGGTGATTAAACCATATCACATGTATCATTGTTATCAACAAAGATGTGACCACATACATTAGCTATATGCATTTCGGGTCATCAAAACCCTCACCAAAACTCCTACAACACTCACTAAAGGTCTGGCGGGCAGCGCCATCCCTCACCAAAGGATATGCCTGGTAGCAATACCCTTACCAAAGGTATAACGATTAGGGTTTCCAACCCTAAGGCAACTCACCACCATATCGGCCAACCACTGCACATCCTCCATCGTGCATCAAGGTTCCATTATCTCTCATGGTGTCGGGCAGCCATCACCAAGGTATAACGTGCAACACCACCATGGTTATCAGCTAAGGGTCTAACGTGCACCAAGCTAGGGTTAGGGTTAGGCTTCACTATCGGCTAACCTTCAACATGAGCCATATCGACCAAAGGGTGTCACCCAAGGCGCCCCTATCGTGCAACCATCTCAACATCATCCAAGGGTTAACCCTATCGGCCAGGGAACCCATGATGCCCAAGAACGGTGGCGTGCATGACCATGAAGCAGCATAACGGCCATCATCTAGGGTCAGCATGTCGGGCATCAAGCCATATCGTCCAACACTTCATATAAGTCAAAACTCAACTAAGACATGGTGGTATCGGCCAAAGCCATCCTAGGCACCATACCATATCACCCAAGCTCATCTAATCCAGGATAACGACCAAGGCTATGTCGGAAACCAAGCTATCAAAGCCTATCGGCCAATACCATGTCAGGCACTAAGCTAACTTCTCATAACGGCCAAGATTGTCTCAAGACAAGGGGGTGTATTAGGCATCCTCTGTACATGGTGTATCATCCAACCATCTCGACTAGGTGTGTCTGGCAACCACCTCTACAAGGTGTATCGGGCAGGGCACTCAACATAGTGTATCGCCCATCTATCATCTCCACAAGGGATATCGGCCAAAGGACCATAACGGTTACTGTGACAGAGTGAGTTTTTATATATACATGTTATTTAGTTTCTCTCTCCTAATAGTTTTAATTATTCCAATTATGCCCTCAATCATCTCTCTCACTAAATTGATTAAATGGATTATCAATTTCACTTAAGATCATCCATAATATTAGATAAAGTCAATAATAGAAACTTAATGACATTTAGTCAATTGACATAGTCAATAATCGAATTTTGACTCCAATATTGCACCATAGCTACATCATAGCATTATAAAGCTTTGCCTAAAATCTCATTATAATCAGATTTACCAATTTAGAGTTATTTACATTTGAAAATCATGTGTATAATACCATATAATAGCTCTAGGACCTAGGTTTTCTATTTAATTGGTCAAAAATCATGTCATGTGGTCATTTGAGACTGCTTTGGCGTGGCCCACTCACTGGGATTTAATCCCAGCCGTCCAATTTGATGGACGTTGATCCACTCAGGATCTGAGGGTGAAGACCTCATCTTCTACCTCTGAAAGACCTGGTCTCCGCCTGAAGCAGAACAGCCGACCTTCCAACGGCCCTCGCGCCCGAACCTCACCTCCTCCTCGTGAGATATTTGGAGGACGACTCCCTCTCACCTGAGTGAGCCCAACGGTGATGACCATGTCACCTAAATCCCTCATATTAGGGAGAACGATCCCCCACTTTTCTGCACCTCTCACTGGTTGCGGCGCACAAATTAGTGCTTAGCCCTCTACACTACCTCGCATCTATTTAAGACCCCCAAAAGCTTCTCCGACCTCCCTTTAATCTTTCCACACTACCAATTCCACCGGGACTTGCCCCCGTTTCCCCGACCTCAAGCACCTCCAGCTCGCCTGACCTTGACTTCCCCCACACTCTGGTGGCACCCTCCATCCAATTGAGCGCCGCTACACCATCATGGGACCTCAGCGAGACGATCACTGCCCTCAGTTGGAACCGTGGAGGCCCTGATCCTTGGGTCGACGAGCCGCCGCAATCGAGCTCAAAAGCTTCATCGCCAACTAGCCAAAGGACACGTCAAGCCACTGGGAGTATCTGCTGAACTTCACAAACACCGTGCGAAGCTTCTTAACCCCTCAATCCAGCCCGAGGGAAGGTAAGGCTCCAAATCCTCTTTTCTATTCTTTCACCTGCGAGAAACCACTCTCGACCTCTACACCACCTCCGATCGAGTGGCTGAGCTCACCGAACTCGGGGGAACCTCGCGAAGAGGATCTGCCCATCCTCACACTCCCAGATACCCCCTAGCGAGCCTGAGCTACTTCACTTTCCTTCTTCTCTGTTGCCCGACCATCGTTGCTGCCATAGCGCGCGAGGAAAGCAATCGAAGAGGCAGGGTTACTAATCTGCCCCTGACCATCAGGATGCTATGCAAACCCCCCGAAGGGCATTCACATCTTTTACCCCAGCCTTGACCTAGTTGACCAAGGCTAGCTCGCCAGTTAAGGAGAGGATCCGCATAGCCGGATCCCTCTTCTGATCCGCGAGACCAACCACCTTTTTCCTTTTATTTTGTTCGATTATTTTCCTTAGAATTTACCTGATTGGTCAGATCTTAGAGAAACCCTAGAAAATGATAGGAATATCGAAAGATATCGAACTTATATATCATTTTCATCAAAAAAATGCAATTTATTTAAATAAAATAATTCCAAGACCTAGATCCGACCCCTTTTCAGAAAATATAGTCTTCTAGTCCTAATGACCCCTTAATGTTTATATATTGTGTAATAAGGGTCATAATTAATTTTAAATCTACTTTGGGGATAGTTTAAACCCTAATTAGGATCCAGATCATCATATTACTCGAAAAACTATCTAGGGAAGATAGTTTATTCAATAATTGAGAAGAACCCTAATTTCTAGTTTTTCTCACCTTATCATGAATACTATGTACAATTTATGACAAACCCTAATAACTAAAATGTCCTTGAATAACCTAGACGACCCTAATCTCAGACCCCAACTCTGAATCCTAAGTATCCTAAAGTGGCATCCCAAATAACCTAAACCCTAATAATAATAATAATAATTAATGTTGATTGATGAGAAACCATGGTGACTTTGGGGTTTTGTTATAGTTTTAGGGTGATCTACTATCTTTCTCATAACCTAGGACTTATGGAATCCAGATCTGAGAATTAAAGGTACGCGTATTTAATTATATGACTAGATTTTGCTGGATGTTAAATATATGTAATTGCTTGCATGAAATTGATATACATTGATGGATATGGATATATGATTAATTGATTATTTACCACCTTGAACATAAAAGAACATAATTGAATATAAGTGAAATGTAGTTACTAGTGGTGCTCATTAATCTCCCTATTAGAGAGGGAAGGTATTAATGTTGACTAGCACCTCCCTAATGGTACAAGGTACGCAGGGAGATCCCTAATGGTACAAGGTACGCAGGGATAGGGCCCAATATTTATGTTTGTGCTAAGTCCACCATAGTAATGAATATTCATTCTAAATGAGGCTAATAACTTGGGATTACCTGATTTTTCGCCTTTAAATAACATTTTCATCCTCTTTCTCCAATTTTGAGAATTTTATATACCAACATAGTATAGCTTTTAATTCCACGTACCAACTTTGTTGATGTATTTGTTTCTCATATTTTCTAGGTACAAGCAAATGATGAAGCACTTCAAAGTACCAGAAGCCACTAAATAATGAGCCTGGAGGATAATAGATAGATCTCTACTTCTCACCTTGGTCATTTCAATTAGATAGTTTTCTTTTCTAGATGATGTAATAGGATGTTATAGATCCTATGTAATAATCATATTTTCTTTCATAGACTTATCATTCTTCCTTCTCATTTATCAGCATGTATGAATTTATCTTTTGTCTTTGAATGAAGTATTGTGTGGCTATCTACTGATGATGTGGACATAATCTTGGCTTATCTCTATTTTTAGTTGACTATCTTGATTTCTATTATTTTCCCTTTTGACATTTATAGATATGAGTGCACGCATATCTGTGTATGTCACTAAGGAAGGTATATAGAAATTGGGGTCGTCACAGTTGGTATCAGAGCCAATGTTCACACATCATAGTCACATGACTTTCATTCACCCTATTATGAGTCTAGGGTAGTCCTTGAGTTAGGGGTGTGAAGGGTTGAGGTGACTAGGATAGCATCTTCCTAAGGTCTGGCTAAAGTCTCCAAGCCACTTTTCTTGGCAATCACGAGGCTACCTATAAGGCAGTGTGAGTCTACCTGGTCGATATCCTAAATGTCCCTACTTCTTGGGCATACCTTAAATTAGGATCCTTCTCATCTATAGAAATTCCCTCTCATCTTTTCTATAGGAATATTTTTCCCTCTTATCTTAAATTTTTTAAAATTGTTCTTCCCTTCATCTTTATGATATAAGATTAGGAAAGAGTCTCTCTATTTAGAAAGTCTTAAGGACCGACTAATAAGGACTTTTAAGGTATCCTCCATAAATTGTAACATCAAGAACATTAATAAATGATATAAGAGAATAATGAAATGTCATAATGATAATGACAAATATAATTGTTGAGTAATAAATCTAATATATCCCAATTAATTTCAGGATGCCTCCTAAGACTTGTAACTCGAAGGCCTCAGAGGAATCGTCCTCTAAGAAAAGAAAAGAGCCTGAAACCTCTAAAGTACTTGATCCTGATGTTGTGGCCAAGGAAAGGTGGGAGGAACAGAAGAAAATCCTTCTAGATTTTATGGAAACCCTCACCACAAAAGGAACCCCTGAACCTAGCTCATCTAGGAAGAAAGAAGTGATGGTGATAGATTTTATTAAGATAAACCTTGAATCCTTTTGGGGGGAGGATCAGCCTGAGGTCATGGACAAGGCTGAGGCCTGGATTTTATCCATAGAAAATGGTTTTCATATCCTAGAAGTACCCAATGAGAAGAAGGTCAAGTTCGCCATCCACATGCTTAAGGGAGGGGCAAAAATCTGGTGGGAGAACAATGGCAGAAATAGGGGAGAGGAAATAGACAACATGGAGTGGGAAGCTTTCAAAAACCTCTTCACTGATCGTTTCATGCCCATAGCAGAGAGGAAGAGGAAGGAGAAGATGTACATGGAGTTAAGGCAGGGTAGTCTTTTAGTAGTTGATTACACCCGGAAGTTTAGGCTTCTGGAGCATTACACACCCATCAGGACTGAAGACCGTCTTACTGAGCATTATGTCGACTGTCTTTCCACCCACCTAAAAACCCTAGTCATAGCCTCTCGTCCCAGAAGCATAGATGAAGCCCTAGATATGGCCCTCAAGCAGGAGAGAGAGCAGGGCATGCAAAAACCTTCTAGCGTGGGATACTTAGGGTTAACCACAACTAAAGAGGACAAGTCTAGAAAGTTCCATCCTGGCCATAAAAATAAGGGATCAGGGAAACGAGGAGGTTTGGGAAAGGGAGGACAGAAAAACTACCAAAACCAGCCGAGGACGAATCATCCCAAGTGTAAGACTTGTGGGTGTTTCCATGGTGGGGTATGCCGCCACACCAAGCCAGTCTGCTATAACTGCAAGAAGGAGGGTCATTTCGTCGCCAAGTGCCCCACTCCCTCCATCTTTGGCAATCTTGCGGCTGGTACTCCGCAGCCTCAGGGACATCGCAATGGTAGGGTACTTGTAGTAAATGCAAAAGAGGCCAAGGCAAATCCAAACCATCTCTGTGAAGGTAACCTAATTTCTTTATAATTCAATATCTTTTTCAAGCCTACAATTATTCATAATTTGATTACATTATGTAGGCACTGTATTATTAAATGGTCATCTTGTTAAGGCTTTATTTGACTTTGGATCTACAAATACATTTATTTCTCAAACTCTGGCATCCATATTAAATCTTCACATAAGGGACTTGGGATATATTTTGGACGTGTCTACTCCGAGTGGCAAAATACTGACAACTCTACAAAAAACCAATGAACTCTCTCTTAAATACGAAAATCATGATATGCCCTTTGAATTCACTCTCTTAACTATGGAAGACTTTGATGTCATACTTGGTATGAACTGGCTCTACACATACCATGCTCACATTTATTGTAGAAATAAGATGGTGGTCCTCTCTCAACCTCATTCTTATCCTGTGAAAATCCCTAGGGGAAGTGGATCTGTAATAATATTATAATCTCCTCTCTTAAAGCTAAAAAGCTCATTTCTAAAGGATGTAAAGTCTTCCTCACATTAGTCTCAGAGACCAATCCTAGTAGCGGGTTTGTAGAAAGTCTGGAGGTGGTACGTGACTTCCCTGACATTTTTTCGGAGGAGCTTCCTGGGTTGCCTCCCAATAGAGACATTGAGTTCTCCATAGATCTTCTTCCTGGAACCACTCGGATTTCTAGGGCACCGTATAGGATGGCTCCTACTGAGCTTATGGAGTTGAAGAAACAATTGCAAGAACTTCTCGACAAAGGTTTCATTCGTCCTAGTGTTTTCCCCTGGGGAGCTCCTGTTCTTTTCGTTAAAAAGAAAGATGGTTCTATGCATATGTGTATTGACTACCGCATGTTGAACCAAGTCACTATTAAAAACAAGTATCCTCTTCCCCGTATTGATGACCTCTTTGATCAGCTTCATACTGCTAAAGTTTTCTCAAAGATTGATCTCCGTTCTGGATACCATCAACTTAAAATCAAGGATTCTGATATTTCTAAAACTACTTTTCAAACTCGTTATGGGCATTACGAATTTCTGGTGATGCCATTTGGGTTGACCAACGCACCAGGTGTATTTATGAACCTGATGAACAAAGTCTTCCAACCTTACCTTGATGAGTTCGTGGTCGTCTATATTGATGATATCTTGATCTATTCTGATTCTATGGAAAAACACCGGGAACACTTGCAAGCAGTTCTTGACATTCTTCGAACCCAGAAGTTTTACGGAAAACTTTCCAAATGTGAGTTCTGGATTGACAAGGTCATGTTTCTTGGACATGTCATTTCTGGAGGTAGTATATTTGTTGATCCCACCAAAGTCTCTATTGTACTTGATTAGCAACCTCCTCGTAATCCTTCTAAAATTTGGAGTTTCTTGGGTCTGGCCGGATACTATCGTCGTTTTATTCCAAATTTCTCCAAAGTTGCACTTCCTCTAACCAAGCTTACTCGGAAGGATGAACACTTTATGTGGTCAGCTACTTGTGAGTCCAGTTTCCAGTAGTTAAAGCAGAAATTGACGTCTGCTCCTGTTCTTGTTCTACCCTCTGGAAATGAAGGGTTTGTGATATTCACTAATGCTTCGAAGAATGGGTTAGGGTGTATCCTACAGTAGAATGGTAAGGTAGTGGCCTTTGCATCTAGATAGCTAAAACCCAATGAACTTAATTATCCCACCCATGATTTGGAATTAGCTGCAATCATTCATGCCCTTAAAATCTGGAGGCACTACCTGTACGGGGCAACATTTGACATCTTCACCGATCACAAAAGCCTAAAGTACATCCTGACTCAGAAGGACTTGAATCTGCATCAACGTCGATGGATTGAATACCTAAAGGACTATGATTTCACTATTGCCTATCATCCGGGTAAGGCAAATGTAGTTGTTGATGCCCTTAGCAGGAAAAGGGCAGTGTGTGTGCATCTCTTTCTATCCCTAAATGGAGGAACATGGAGGATCTAGTGGGCTGGAAACCACAATTTCTGTCTGATCGTGTGCATGTTAATAACATTTCCATCACGTCCAACTTGCATTTCGAACTTCTTGAGGCACAAAAGGCTAGTCCCAGTCTTGCAGAGCTCTCTTCTCTCCTGTCGAAGCCGCAAACACATCTGTCTGTGGGTCTTGATGGTGGTCTTCGTTACAAGAATCGTATGTGGGTTCCTGAGCAGTCAACTGTAAAGACAACAATTCTAAATGAGGCACATGGGTCCAAGTACACAGTTCATCCAGGCACGATGAAGATGTACAAAGACCTACAACGTCAGTTTTGGTGGAGGGGCATGAAGCATGATATTGCCGATTTTGTGTCCAGGTGTCTGACATGCCAAAGGATCAAGGCTGAACATCAGAGACCAGGCGGTCTACTACAACCCCTTGAGATCCCGGAGTGGAAATGGGAACACATCACATGGATTTTGTGGTGGGATTACCCAGGACCAGGAAAGGATACGACGTTGCATGGGTCATAGTGGATCGTCTCACCAAGTCAGCTCATTTTCTTCCTGTGAAGACTACTACAAAGGTTTCTAAGTTGGCTGACCTCTACATACGGGAGATAGTATGTCTGCATGGAGTCCCAACATCTATTGTCTCAGACAGGGACCCAAAGTTCACATCAAAGCTATGGAAGCAGGTTCAAGAGGAATTGGGCACCAAGTTGAACTTCAATACAGCCTACCATCCACAAACATATGGGCAGTCAGAGCGTACAGTACAGATTCTAGAGGATCTTCTGCGAGCTTGTGTTCTCGATTGGGAAGGCTTGTGGGACTATTACTTGCCTTTAGCTGAGTTTGCCTATAATAATAGCTATCAGGAAAGCATTGGAATGCCCCTCTATGAAGCTCTTTATGGCCGACCATGCAGATCACATTTACACTGGGATGACGTCGAAGAGCATACCCTAATGAAATCCGAGGAGATACAGTTGTATACTGATAAGGTTGCTCTAATTAGGCAGAGGATGAAGCGAGTGCAAGATAGGCAGAAGTCTTATGCAGACGCTCATCGTCAGGAACGACAATTCAAGGAGGGTGACCATGTTTATCTGAAGATTCAGCCTATTTTAACCTTGGCCAAGAACAAAGGAAAGCTCAGTCCTCATTATGTTGGACCCTTCAAGATTCTAGAAAGGGTTGGTGAATGTGCCTATCATCTTGCTTTTCCACCTCAGTATAGTTCCATGCATAATGTGTTTCATGTATCTAATCTGAAGCTCTATGTCAAGGACTCCAGTCATATCTTGAATCATGAGCCTCTCGAGTTGAAGGATGATCTGTCGTATGCTGAGTCCCCAGTAAGAATTCTCAACTTCAAGTCAAAGGAGCTTCACAGTAATCGACGTATAGATATAGTGAAAGTTCTCTGGAGCCACCATGATGAAACAGATGCCACCTGGGAATTAAAGACCGAGGTCGAGAAGAAGTATCCACATCTTTTACAAGATGCTTGAATTTTAGGGACAAAATTCTTAAAAGGAGGGGAGAATGTGACAGAGTGAGTTTTTATATATACATGTTATTTAGTTTCTCTCTCCTAATAGTTTTAATTATTCCAATTATGCCCTCAATCGTCTCTCTCACGAAATTGATTAAATGTATTATCAATTTCACTTAAGATCATCCATAATATTACATAAAGTCAATAATACAAACTTAATGACATTTAGTCAATTAACATAGTCAATAATCGAATTTTGACTCCAATATTGCACCATAGCTACATCATAGCATTATAAAGCTATGCCTAAAATCTCATTACAATCGAATTTACCAATTTAGAGTTATTTACATTTGAAAATCATGTGTATAATACCATCTAATAGCTCTAGGACCTAGGTTTTTTATTTAATTGGTCAAAAATCATGTCACACGGTCATTTGAGACTGCTTTGGCACAACCCACTCACTGGGATTTAATCCTAGCCACCCGATTTGATGGACGTTGATCCACTCAGGATCCGAGGGTGAAGACCTCATCTTCTACCTCCAAAAGACCCGGTCTCTGCCTGAAGTAGAACAGCCGACCTTCCAATGGCCCTCACACCCGAACCTCACCTCCTCCTTGCGAGATATTTGGAGGACGACTCCCTCTCACCCGAGTGAGCCCAACGGTGGTGACCACATCACCTAACTCCCTCGGATCAGGGAGAATGATCCCCCGCTTTTCCACACCTCTCACTGGTGGCGGCGCACAAATTAGGGCTTAGCCCTCTACACCACCTCGCATCTATTTAAGACCCCCAAAAGCTTCTCCGACCTCCCTTTATTATTTCCGCACTACCAATTCCACCAGGACTTGCCCCCGTTTCCCCGACCTCAAGAACCTCTAGCTCGCCTGACCTTGACCTCCCCCTCACTCCGGTGGCACCCTCCATCCAATTGAGCACCGCTACACCATCAGGGGACCTCGGCGAGATGATCACTGCCCTCAGTTGGAACCACGGAGGCCCTGATCCTTGGGTCGATGAGCCGCTGCAATCGAGCTCAAAAGATTCATCGCCAGCTAGACCAAGGACACGTCAAGCCGCTGGGAGTATCCGCTGAACTTCATGAACACCACGTGAAGCTTCTTAACCCCTCAATCCAGCTCGAGGGAAGGTAAGGCTCCAAATCCTCTTTTCTGTTCTTTCGCCTGCGAGAAACCACTCTCGATCGAGCTGCTGAGCTCACCGAACTCGGGGGAACCTCCCGAAGAGGATCTGCCCATCCTCACACTCCCAGATACCCCCTAGCCAGCCTGAGCTACTTCACTTTCCTTCTTCTCTGTTGCACGATCATCGCTGCTGCCATAGCGCGCGAGGAAAGCAATCGAAGAGGCAGGGTTACTAATCTTCCCCTGACCGTCACGATGTTATGCAAACCCCCTGAAGGGCATTCACATATTTTACCCCAGCCTTGACCCAGTTGACTGAGGCTGGCTTTCGGGTTAAGGAGAGGATCCGCGTAGCTAGATCCCTCTTCTGATCCGCGAGACCAGCCACCTTTTTCCTTTTATTTTGTTCGATTATTTTCCTTAGAATTTACCTAATTGGTCAGATTTTAGAGAAACCCTAGAAAATGATAGGAATGTCGAAATATATCAAACTTATATATCATTTTCATCATAAAAATGCAATATATAGAAATAAAATAATTCCAAGACCTAGATCCGACCCCTTTTCAGAAAATATAGTCTTCTAGTCCTAATGACCCCTTAATGTTTATATATTGTGTAATAAGGGTCATAATTGATTTTAAATTTGCTTTGGGGACAGTTTAAACCCTAATTAGGATCCAGATCATCATATTACTCGAAAACATATCTAGGGAAGATAGTTGATTCAATAATTGAGAAGAACCCTAATTTCTAGTTTTTCTCACCTTATCATGAATACTATGTACAATTTATGACAAACCCTAATAACTAAAATGTCCTTGAATAACCTAGATGACCCTAATCTCAGACCCCAACTCTGAATCCTATGTATCCTAAAGTGACATCCCAAATAACCTAAACCCTAATTATAATAATTATTATTAATGTTGATTGATGAGAAACCATGGTGACTTTAGGGTTTTGCTATATTTCAGGGTGATCTACTATCTTTCTCATAACCTAGGACTTGTGGAATCCAGATCTGAGAATTAAAGGTACGTGGATATAATTATATGACTAGATTTTTCTAGATGTTAAATATATGTAATTGCTTGCATGAAATTGATATACATTGATGCATGTGGATATATGATTAATTGATGATTTATCGCCTTGAACATAAAAGAACATAATTGAATATAAGTGAAATGTAGTTACTAGTGGTGCTCATTAGTCTCCCTATTAGAAAGGGAAGGTATTAATGTTGACTAGCACCTCCCTAATGGTACAAGGTATGCAGGGAGATCCCTAATGGTACAAGGTACGTAGGGATAGGGCCCAATATTTATGTTTATGCTAAGTCCACCATAGTAATGCATATTCATTCTAAATGAGGCTAATAACTTGGGATTACCTGATTTTCCGCCTTTAAATAACGTTTTCATTCTCTTTCTCCAATTTTGAGTATTTTATATACCAGCATAGTATAGCTTTTAATTCCACGTACCAATTTTGTTGATGTATTTGTTTCTCGTATTTTCTAGATACAAGCAAATGATGAAGCACTTCAAAGTACCAGAAGCCACTAAATAATGAGCCTGGAGGATAATAGATAGATCTCTACTTCCCACCTTGGTCATTTCAATTAGATAATTTTCTTTTCTAGATGATGTAATACGATGTTATAGATCCTATGTAATAATCATATTTTCTTTCATAGACTTATCATTCTTCCTTCTCATTTATCGGCATGTATGACTTTATCTTTTATCTTTGAATGAAGTATTGTGTGGCTATCTACTGATGATGTGGACATAAACTTGGCTTATCTCTATTTTTAGATGACTATCTTGATTTCTATTATTTTCCCTTTTGACATTTATAGATATGAGTGCACGAATATCTTTGTATGTCACTAAGGAAGGTATATAGAAATTGGGGTCGTCACAGTTACCAACTAAGCTTTACTAGGCATATCGACCAAGGATACAAGGATCAACCTAACACCCAAGCAAGCATATCTACCAAGGATTCCACCTCAAGAACATATCATGCCACAAGGGTAGACAACTCATGTCGCCCAAAGCAACTCTAACGCCCAAGCTAGGGTTGAGGCTCTATATCGGCTAAGATACAAGGATCAGGGTTGTGTCGACCAACTACCAATTCACCTATCACCATGTCAGGCAGAAGGGCATAACGACCACAAGGTCCATAAAGAGTTAAGTTCTCATATCATCCAAGACTTAACCCTAATGGGGGTATCGGGCAACATACTCAAAATGTCACCAAGGAAGCACATGTCGGCCAAGAGCCCATCCAAGGGTCTAGCAACCATGTCGTCCAAACCCTAACTCTAGGGTGGATAAGGGATATCGGGCACCAAGGTAAAACTATTACCAACTCATCATATCACCCATACATCTAGGTCATAGGCTCACCTTTCAAGTCCAAAGGAGAGAAAGGGGTGTTGTCATAACTATCAACCGAAGAATAAGCTATAGAACAAGGTACTATATCGGGCAAGCAAGCCATATCGGGCAACCTAGTTGTATCGGCCAAAGACTTATGTCGTGCAAGTCATCTTCAACCTCTAGCCATTCAAGCACAAGAAGGGCATCATATGGACAGTAGTAAAACGTAACCATCTCTATCAAAACAGATCTCATGCTCCACATGCATAAACATCTTAAAGATGGAAACCAATTTAAAGTACAAGATCAAAATATGTGCATATGGAGAGTATACAAAATAGAGATGGTTGAGAGTTATGTAACCCGCCTTAAGAGGATCTCCATGAAAGGCACAAAGCTCCATGATCCAAGCACCAAGCACACGATCTAGTCCATGAGAGCCATCCATCCGAAGCTCAAAGCTTGCCTTTGGCTCCAACATCAACACCTTAACAAACAAAGGAAGAAGAAGAAGGTACCATGGTTATATATAGCTTCAAGAAGAAGAAAGAGGGGAGATAACCACGGCCAAACCTACTCATATCAAGGGCCCATCCATGGCCGAGAGGGTAGGGAGGTGATGAAGGAGAAAGCATAAGGAAAGGCGAGCAAGAAGTATGACTCACCAAGGTAAGATCTCGAACAAGGAGTTTCCATGGCCAAGGAGCTCGCCCTCCTAAGCTCCATGGGAGTCTTCCTTTAGCTCCCAAGCTCCCATGCTTGTCCCAAACAAGAAGGGGAAAGAAGGTGGCCGAAAAGGGTTTCTTGGCTAAGGGGGAAGGGAGTTATATACACCAAGGAAGAGAGAGAGGTAGTAAGGGAGAGGTGTCATAACCACATAAACCAAGGTGCCACTTGCTCTAGCTCATAGCACCACTTGTTGCCACCCTAGCAGCTCATGCATGGCCTGGTGATACACTCTAGGATGTGTATCGTGCAGCTGGGAAACTGCCATGGCCAACACACCTCTCTTGGGTGACACACCTTCAAGCCTTAGCTGATACACTAAAGGACAAGGTGGCATATGCGACACATATATGATATAAAGACCATATAGAGATGTCACTCCTCATCAAACAACCAAACAAGGCACTCCCACATCCATCCATGTTCTAGATGATGCAAAACAGAAGGGAGGTGACTCTAGAGATGATAAATTGCATATTGACCCTCCACTTTGGGTAATTTGCAATTTACATCAAAACTAGCACATAAAGCATAAACATCAACCAACCAAGCTCAAACTTAAAACATAGGTCCTCCACAAGGTGCCCAACAATATCATTCTCTTTATAATGATGCAAGAGAACTAAAGGCATGATTTACATGTGACATATTGCAATATAACCTCTTACTTTGGGTAAATTGCACTTAGGTCCAAAACAAGCAAACATTGCTCAAACATCATCCAAACGGGACCAAACTGGAAACATGAGCTTGTCACATGATAAAAAAACATCTAGAGAGATTAGATTAAGGTTCTAAGCACCTTTCATAAGCAAAGAAAAGAGGGTTAGCCCAAAACATGGGTTAGGGTCCTTACACCTTCCATGATGAGACGTTCTAGTGCACCGTCACAATGGTCCCCGAGTAAGGGAAGAGGTTACGTTTCTTCACCATCTAAGGTGCATAGTACATCTTCTATGGTAGTAACAAAGCCATCTAGACTGCAGACAGAAGGCAGGTCATGTTACCACTGTGGACAAACTGGGCATTTAAAGTCAAATTGCCCAAGAAGAGACGTTGAGGTAACACAACAGCTGAGACAGAGTCAACAAGGGTCAGACAGACAGCAACCCAGTGATAGCAGAGGGTGAGGACGCGGTCAAGAGTCGCAAGAGGGATCGTCTGTTCAAGGAAGAAGTAGACGTGGACAACAAGCAACAGCTTGATTCTATGCTATGAGTCAGCCGGAGGCGATAGTCAACCCACGAGTGGCGACAGGTCAGATGGAGTTATTTCATTCTGATTTGTCTTCTTCTTGTGTTATATCTATTTTGGTTGACCTGGGTGCTACGCACTCTTTTATCGCACATAGTCTGCTTGATAGATGTCTTTTACCTGTTAGTTGTAAGAAAGATAGCATGTTGTTAGAAACCCCTCTTGATGGTTCCTTGATGCTTCGAGAGGAGTGTCCATCTTGTGTCTTATCCTTTTCGGGGCACAATATACAAGTGGACCTTATACCACTTGATATGCATGGATTCGATGTGATCCTTGGGATGGATACCTTAGAGAAGTATAAGGTCATGTTGGACTGTGGTTCCAAGCAGGCAGTGTTTGATGAAGATGGAGAGAAGTAGATCTTCCAAGGAGATGGGAAGATTCTTTCGACATGTCTAGTGTCAGCAATGGTGGCTAGAAAAGTTGTTGTGGCAAGGTTATAAGGCATTCTTAGCTCACGTTGTGGATACTAAGGCGAAAGGTCCTAGCCTCAAGGAGGTAACAGTTGTCTGAGAGTTCGCGTATGTGTTTCCTGATGATTTTCCCGGTGTTCCCCCACCTCGAGAGATTGATTTCGAGATCAGACTAATACCAGGAACCCAACCAGTTGCACAGACATTGTATAGGATGGCTCCAGCAGAGATGGCAGAGTTGAAGAAATAGTTACAAGAGTTGCTGGAAAAAGGTTTCATCTGACCGAGCACGTCGCCTTGGGGTGCTGCAGTGTTGTTCGTTAAGAAGAAAGGTAGATCGATGCAGCTATGCATAGATTACCGGCAGTTGAACAAAGTCACAATCAAGAATAAGTACACGTTGCCAAGGATAGATCATATGTTCGATCAGTTGTGTGGTTCTACAGTGTTCTCAAAGACCGATCTACGGTTTGGATATCATCAGTTGAGGATTAAGGCAGACGACATACCAAAGTCAGCATTTAGGACGAGGTATGGTCACTTTGAGTTCGTGGTTATGCCGTTTGGGTTAACCAATGCACCTGCTGCTTTCATGGACCTGATGAACCGAGTATTCCGTCCGTTCCTAGATCAGTTTGTTGTATTCTTTATAGATGACATCTTGATCTATAGTCGGGACAGTCAAGAGCATGAGCGACATCTTTGACAAGCGATGACTCTTCTTTGCCAACATCAGTTGTATGCCAAGTTCAGCAAATGTGAGTTTTGGTTGAAGGAAGTGACATTCTTGGGTCATGTGATATCTGCAGAAGGAGTCAGAGTGGACCCTAAAAAGGTAGAGTCAGTGGAAGATTGGGAGCAACCAAAGACGCTGACAAAAGTTCGTAGTTTTCTGGGTTTGTCCAGATACTACCAGAGGTTTATCAAGGACTTTAGTGCAATCGCATTGCCAATGACAAAGTTGACCAGGAAGGATGTACCTTTTGTTTGGGATGATCGTTGTCAGCAAGCTTTCCAAAGTTTGAAGGAGAAGCTGACTAGTGCTCCAGTGCTAGTGCTGCCAGAAACTGGGAAGGGTTATGTTGTTTTCTGCGATGCTTCCAAGAAAGGCTTAGGTTGTGTGCTGATGCAGGAAGATCATGTGGTTTATTTTGCTTCGCGACAGCTTAAGAAACATGAGGAGAACTATCCGACACATGATTTGGAGTTGGTAGTGGTGGTCCATGCGTTAAAGATTTAGAGACACTATCTTTATGGGGAAGTGTGTCAGATCTTTACAGATCATAAGAACTTGAAGTATATCTTTTCGCAGAATGAGCTGAATATGCGACAACGTCATTGGATGGAGCTAATCAATGATTATGATTGCACCATTGAGTATCATCTTGGTAAGGCAAATGTGGTAGCTGATGCGCTTAGCAGAAAGTCTTCTTCTCTCTCCACAAAGAAGGCACAGTTGAGTTCCTTGGTATGCCATAGGCGGGATATGTTTGTCTACTTATGGCAGATGAATGTACAGTTGGAAGTTTCCTTATTGGCAGGACTGTTGGCACAAATGCAAGTCAAGCCTACGCTAAGATAACAGATCAAAGATGCACAATAGGCAGATGATACAGTGCAGCTGATCAGGTCAGAGCTTGGTAGCAAAAAGTGTGATGGGTTCCATGAGTCCAAGGATGGACTAGTTTGCTATCATGATAGAATGGTGGTCCCCGATGTTGATAATCTAAGAAAGCTAGTTCTCGAGGAAGCACACATATCGATGTATGCTATGCATCCGGGAGTCACCAAGATGTATCATAATCTAAAGGACCTGTATTGGTGGTCTGGCTTGAAGAAGGATGTAGATGAGTTTGTGGCTAAGTGTGCAGTATGTGAGCAGGTTAAAGCTGAGCATCAGAAGACGGCAGGTACGTTGCAACCCATGCCGATACCACAATGGAAATGGGATCATATAACCATGGATTTCGTAGTTGGTCTACCAAAGACAGCCAGAAATCATGATTCCATTTGGGTAATAGTGGACAGGTTGACAAAATCTGCTCATTTCATACCGGTAAAAACAACGTATACAGCAGAGAAGCTTGCTCAGGTGTATGTGGATGAGATAGTGCATTTGCACGGTGTACCAGCAACAATAGTTTCCGACAGAGGTCCTCAGTTCACAAGTCATTTCTGGGAACAGTTGCACAAAGCGTTGGGAACACAGTTGAGGTTCAGTACCGCTTTCCACCCCCATACGGATGGACAGTCTGAAAGGACTATTTAGACTTTGGAAGATCTTCTCCGAGCTTGTGTTTTGCAATTCCTAGGCAGTTGGGACATGCATCTCAGTTTGATAGAGTTCGCTTATAACAATAGTTATCGGTGGAGCATTGACATGGCTCCTTACGAGGATATATATGGAAGGAAGTGCAGATCCCTTTATGGTGGTATGAGTCTGGTGAGTATCAGCTTTTGGGTCCTGAGTTAGTACAACAGACAACAAAAAAGATCAGAGTAATACAGCAAAAGTTGAAAATGGCACATGACAGACAGAAGTCTTATGCAGACAATCGCCGACGACCTATAGAATCCCATGTGGGAGACAAAGTGTATCTCAAAGTCTCACCTTGGAAAGGCGTGCTGGGGTTTGGCCGGAAAGGCAAACTGGCACCCAGGTATATGGGGCCATACCCGGTAATAGTACGTGTTGGCAAGGTAGCTTACCAGTTAGAACTACTGCTAGAGTTGTGCAGGTTGCATCCAGTGTTCCATGTCAGTATGCTGAAGAAAAGTCATCCAGACACAGGGACAATGATACATCCAGTTGAGGTTGAGCTTGATGAAGACGTGACCTACGAGGAGGGTCCGGTGATGATCCTTGATAGAAGAGTAAAGAAGCTAAAAAGGAAGGACCCAGTTCTTGTGAAGGTTCTTTGGCATCGTCGCGGTGTTGAGGAAGCCATGTGGGAGCTTGAGGAAGAGATGAGGAGGAAGTATCCCTCGCTTTTCTCTTTAGATTTCGGGGAAAAAATCCTTTTGTAGAGGTTTATGGCTTGTAAGGACCCTGACCTTCATTTTTGGCTTACCCTATTTGTTTTGCCTAGACCTGGTGCTTGGTTGCTTGCTAATCATCTTTAGTGATGATTAGGGTTTGCTTGTGCTTAGTTGAGAGATGGAGGTGCTACTTGCAAAATAACCTAAGTTAGGGTAGAAGAGCAAATTTGTCACCTTGAGAGATGTCTTTCTCTCTCTTTGCTTCCTCTAGGGTTGAGAGGAAGGTTTGGGTTCATGCCTTGAGTTGCCTTGGGCTTGGTTGAGCTCTTTTGGGCCTTGTTCTCCCTTGTTTGGTCCTTTCCTTGCTTGGTTGAGCCATGTATCGGGCAAGGGGTACTTTCTGTCGCCCATGGGGGTGTATCGACCATGGATGGAGTGTGTCGGCCTTTGACCTTTGTTGACCTTCTTGCCTTGGTTGTGTCACCCTAGCTTGGACAAGTGGCCGACCCTTGGGAGAGTAGTGGCATAGCATGTGCATGAGTTTTGCAAGGTGGTAAAACGTGTGGACAGGTGTCCCTTGGTAAGGTGACACCTTTCCTTGGTACCCCTTTGATCCTCATCTATATATGCCTTGCCTTTCTCTTCCTTAGCAACCCTTTAGCTCTTTGTTCCTCCTCTCTTCCTTGGTGCACGATACACCTACCCTTTGAGCAAGTTGGTGGTCGATCCTTCTCCCTTGGTGGTGATCCCTTCTTCTTCCTTTAGCTTGGTGGCCGAACCCTAGGTGGGTCTTGTCCTTTAGTAAGCATCTTCCCTCTCTCCCTAGCATCTTCTTCTCCATCTTGCTTACTCTTCAGCCATGGTGGTTATGCTTCTTGTTTCTTTTCTTGAGGTGGCCGAAGTAGTGTGCTTGGAGCTAGGAGCTTAAAGCTTGGAGCTTTGGAGCTTGAGGAGTTTGCTTAAGGCGGGTTACATAACTTCTAACCCTAGCTATACTATCTTTCTCTATGTTGCATGTTTCATATATGTTGACAATCAGCCATGCATGTATGTTTCTTGCTCTAGAATATGTTGTTGATCTTATGGATATTATGAGCATGATGTTGTTGTTGTTGATGGGTTATATGCCTTTACACCTAGTTGGCCGAACCTATGTTGGGGTTTTCTTTGGTAGCAACACTCCTTTCTCTCCTTGGTATAGAGAAGTGAGTTTGAGCCCTATTAATATGGGCAATACCCCTCTCTCGTTTAACCATCACCAAGTAGGAAAACCTGTTTCACCATCACCAAGTCCTGACGATGATGGATCTATGGCCAGGGCAAACTACATGATATGTTTCACTGTGATTAATTAGTATCTTTTAAATGGATTGCAAGATTCAACCAAGTTATATAACATGCAAGATATAACGAAAAGTAAAGAACATATATTAGGATCTGATCACATCAACCTGATCCATCTCAAGGATCCAACATCACATGTTACCACTTGGCCTCTTGCCAACCATCCAGATCCATCTCAAGGATCATCACATACCACAGGATCTCAATCCTTCATCATGTACTGTCATTGCCTCTTAAGGGCCACATCATCATCATGGGACTAACACATCACATACATAATCTTATAGAGCAATTATCAAAATAATGTTACCCATTACATATGTCACATAGCCCTTTCATGGCTAAGCCATCACCTGCATGGTTAGGGTACACAATAATCATAGATTCAACATAAGGAATATGCTCACTTATCATGAAATATCATTCGAGATAATCTACTTATCAATATGACACTTATTTGGTAACCAAGTATGTTAAGTACATCATTAACAAACCATACTGATGCTTACCCTCAATCTTAGGATCATACAAGCAATCAAGGTATATAGGAAACAGATTGAGTATACAGAATCAACACTATTATTAACAAGGTCATTATTATGCCATCAACTATTGTCATATGTATCATGAGGCAACCTTTAACATAACTGTCACTTAGCATCATTATTACCAATCATTATGGTCATTAAACAAACTACTAGAGTAGTTATCATCATTCTCATTATCATTAACAATTAAGCATAACAGGTCACATTATGCATCTATTACATGAGGGCTATCATTAGATACATAACTATCATTAGCATCCTTATTATTTGCAAGGCAACATATTACATATTGATGGTATCACAAACACCACCATCGTTTTATTAGTTAATGGATAAAAATCCACTTCTATCACATAAGGGACCGTCACCAAAGAAACTCGTACCCTCACTATAGCCTCACAACCCTCATCTATAGCCTATCACCCAACATGGGTATCGGCCACCACACTAACCCTATCGGCCATCATGGCCCAAGGCATGTCGCCCAACATGGTATCAGCCACCATGGTATTGGCCATCATGGTATCGGCCATCAGGGCACAAAGCCTATCGTCTAACATGCCATCAACCATATTGGACAACATGGGCACAAGGCATGACGCCCACCAAGCTTATCGGCCAACACACTAAGCTCACTCTATCGCCCATCATGGGCAAGGGTATCGTCCAACATGCTATTAACCCTATCGGCCTACATGGATATCGGCCAACACAAGGGAGAGGTATCGTCCACCAAGGTACTAACCCTATCGGCCATAAGGCACATCAGCCTATCGTCCAACAAAGAACCCTACTATGTCGTGCAACATGAGAGCAAGGGTGTTGCCCAACACCAAGAGCATTAACCAAAACACAAGGGACATCACTATATCTCCCATCATATCGGCCAACCAGACTTTAGCTCACTCCATCGCCCATCAAGGTGCCATGTCGGCCACCAGAGAGAGCACCATGTCGCCCAACATGGTCACCATGTCGGCCAACACTCAAACTAGGTCAACCTATCGACCTCCAACTCAAGGAACTCCAACCCTAAGCATCATATCGTTCAACTTAAGGGCAAGTGTGTCGCCCAACACACTCACAAGGAAGGAGGTATCGCCCAACCCTAGGTCATCACCTACCCCCAACACAAGAGACTTCGAACCCTAGAAAGCAAAGGTGCTCAAGGAAACCCTAAACCCTAAGGGGGATATCGGCCACTAAGGTACACTTAGCAAAGTACAAAAGCAAGGAGCTAAGCTAGTCCACTAACATGCATAAGATCAAGCAAGAGGTAAAGGAGTTAGGGTTAGAAGCTATGCAACCCGCCTTAAGCTCCAAGGAAGAGGATGCACTTTGAGCTCCAAGGTTGTCGGCCACCAAAGCTCCAAAGCACTTCAGGGTCCAAAGCTATCGTCCACCAAGCTGCTCCAGGAGGGTGTATCGGCCACCACTTCAGCTCCAAGGAAGTGTATCGGCCAACACAAGCAAGATGGAGAGGGGTATCGTGCACCAAGGGTGGAGGGGAGACCAAAGGACCAAAGGAGACTAAGGCAAGGAGAAGAGCTACCTATATAGGAGGAAGGGGAGGAGAAACCAAGGTACAACCATGCTATGTGTCGTCCACCCAAGGGACACATGTCCACCAACTCAAGCCACCTCTCATGCAAGCCATGAGGCACTTGTCCAAGATGTGCACCATGTGTCCACCACACCAGACCAAGCATCTTGGGCGACACAGGCAGCAGCTCTGCTGGGCGACACACCAGCCTGCTGGGCGACACTCCTCCTGCCCTGGGCGACACAAGGCTCAAGCAAGCCCAAACAAGGAACCCCAAGGCCCAAACAAGCTCAACTTAGGCCCAAAGGACTCAAACAACAAGCCCAAGCCTTCCTCTCAACCCTAGAGGAAGCAAAGGGGAAATCAACTCACAAGATGGCAAACTTGCACACAGAACCCTAAACTTGGGTTATTTGCAAGTAGCCCCTCGAACTCTCAACAAAGCTCAACAAAACCCTAATCACCACTAAAGGTGATTAGCAAGCACCAAAGCACCAAGATCAAGCAAAACAAACAGGGTAAACCCTAAACGCAGGTCAGGGTCCTTACAGCCATAAACCTCTACAAAAGGATTTCGTCCCCAAAATCCGAAGAGAAAAGCGAGGGATACTTCCTCCTCATCTCTCCCTCAAGCTCCCACGTGGCTTCCTCAATGCCACGGTGATGCCAAAGAACCTTCACAAGAACCAGGTCCTTCCTCTTCAGCTTCTTGACTCTTCTGTCAAGGATCATCATAGGACCCTCTTCATAAGTCACATCTTTGTCAAGCTCAACTTCAACTGGTTGTATCACTGTTCCGGTATCCGGATGACTTTTCTTCAGCATACTGACATGGAACACTGGATGTAACCTGCACAACTCTGTGGGAAATTCTAACTCATAAGCCACCTTGCCAACACGTGCTATGACTGAGTAAGGCCCCATATATCTGGGAGCTAACTTACCTTTCCGTCCAAACCTCAGCACACCTTTCCACGGAGAGACTTTAAGATACACCTTGTCTCCCACCTGGAACTCCAAAGGTCATCGACGATTGTCTGCATAAGACTTCTGCCTGTCTTGTGCCGCTTTCAACTGTTGTTGTATCACCTTGGTCTTTTCTGTCGTTTGCTGTACTAACTCAGGACCCAAAAGCTGATATTCGCCTGATTCATACCAACATAAAGGAGATCTACACTTCCTCCCATACAAAGCCTCGTAGGGAGCCATGTCAATGATCCGCTGATAGCTATTGTTGTAGGCAAACTCTATCAAACTGAGATGTACGTCCCAGCTGCCTAGGAACTGCAAAACACAAGCACGAAGAAGATCCTCCAAAGTCTGAATAGTCCTCTCAGACTGTCCATCTGTCTGCGGGTGAAAAGTGGTACTGAACTTCAACTGCATTCCCATCGCCCTATGCAACTGTTCCCAAAAATGACTTGTAAACTGAGGACCTCTATCAGAAACTATCGTTGCTGGCACACCATGCAAACGAACTATCTCATCCACATATACTCGAGCGAGCTTTTCAGCTGTATACGTGGTCTTCACAGGTATGAAATGGGCAGACTTCGTTAATCTGTCCACTATCACCCAAATGGAATCATGATTCCTAGTTGTCCTGGGTAGACCAACTACAAAATCCATGGTTATATGATCCCATTTCCACTGTGGTATAGGCAAAGGTTACAACGTACCTGCCGGCTTTTGATGCTCAGCCTTTACTTGCTGACATACCGCACACCTTGCCACAAACTCAGCTACATCTTTCTTCAGGCCGGGCCACCAGTACAAGTCCTTCAGACTATGGTACATCTTGGTGACACCTGGATGCATAGCATACATCGACGTGTGTGCTTCCTCGAGCACCAACTCCCTCAGATTATCAGCGTCTGGAACCACCATCCTATTATGATAGCAAACCACTCCATCCTCAGACTCATGGAACCCATCACGCTTTTTGCTGCCAAACTCTGATATGATTAGCTATACTGTACCATCTGTTTGCTGTGCATCCTTGATCTGCTGTCTCAACGTGGGCTTGATTTGCATCTGTGCTAAAAGTCCAGATAATGAGGAAACCTTCATCTGTACGTTCATCTGCTGTAAGGAGACTAACATGTCCCGCCTATGGCATACCAAAGAACTCATATGTGCCTTCTTGGGAGTAGAAGACTTTCTGCTAAGCGCGTCTGCTACCACATTCACCTTACTAGGATGATACTCGATAGTGCAATCATAATCACTGATCAACTCCATCCACCGACGCTGTCGCATGTTCAACTCTTGTTGTGAGAAGATGTACTTCAGATTCTTGTGATTTGTAAAGATCTGACACACTTCCCCATAAAGATAGTGTCTCCAAATCTTTAACACATGAACCACTGCTGCCAGCTCCAAGTCATGGGTCGGATAGTTCTCCTCGTGTTTCTTAAGCTGTCGCGAAGCAAAAGAAACCACATGATCTTCCTGCATCAGTACACAACCCAAACCTTTCTTGGACGCATCACAGAAAACAACATAGTCTTTTCCAGATTCTGGCAAGATCAACACTGGAGCACCCCAAGGTGACGTGCTTGGTCTGATGAAACCTTTCTCCAACAACTCTTGTAACTGCTTCTTCAACTCTACCATCTCTGCTGGAGCCATCCTATAAGGTGTCTGTGCAATCGGCTGCGTTCCCAGAACCAGATTGATCTCAAAATCGATCTCTTGGGGTGGAGGAACACCAGGAAACTCCTCGGGAAACACATCTGCAAACTCTCGGACCACTGACACTTCTTCAAGGTTAAGGCCTTTCGCCTTGTTATCAACAACGGTATCCACAACGTGAGCTAAGAACGCCTCACATCCTTGTCGCAACAACCTATCTGCCACCATAGTTGACACCAGACACGTCGGGAGAATCTTCCTATCTCCCTGGAAGATCCACTTCTCTCCAACAACATCAAACACCGCCTGCTTGGATCCACAGTCCAAGACAACCTTATACTTCTCTAAGGTATCCATCCCAAGGATAACATCGAAACCATGCATATCAAGTGGTATGAGATCCACCTGAATGATGTGTCCCGAAAAAGACAAAACACAAGATGGACACTCTTCTCGAAGCAAAGAGGAACCATCAAGAGGGGTTTCTAACAACAAGCTATCCTTCTTACAACTAACAGGTAGATGACAATTTTCAAGCATACTATAGGCGATAAAAGAGTGTGTAGCACCCGGGTCAACCAGAACAGATATAAAGGAAGAAGAAGACATATCAGAATGAAATAACTCCATCTGACCTGTCACCACTCGTGGGTTGACTATCGCCTCCGGCTGATTCATGGCATAGAATCGGGCCGTAGCTTGCTGTCCACGACCTCTGCTCCCTTGAGCAGACGATCCAGCTTGAGACGCTTGACCGCGTCCTCGTCCTCTGCTACCACTGGGCTGTGGTCTCTCAGACTTCTGGAAACTCTGCCTCGGTTGCTGCGTCACTTCAACATCTCTATTCGGGCAATTGAACTTCCAATGCCTGACTTGTCCACAGAGATGACATGCTCTATTGTCAACTCGTGGCCTAGATGGCCCTGTCACTGCCACCGAAGCTGAACTGTGCACCTTAGATGGTGAAGATACATGACCTTTTCCCTTACTCGGAGACCACTGAGATGGTACACCAGCACTTCTCATCACTGACGGTGCTGGAAACTTGGGCTTCTTGAAGCCACCAAACCTTCGTCCTTGAAACTGAGCAGGTCTTTTAAGAGACACCGACTCTCTTTTCTCCCTTATTGTCCTCTCAATCCGTCGAACTGATTCCACAAACGTAGCAAACCGCTCTCGGTTTTCCAGCGCAGACACAGGGGTTGTCAACTCAGCACTCAAACCCTTCTCGAAACGTCTGATCCGTTCGTCATCTGTCGCCGCCATGTGAGGACAGAACCTCAACAGATCCATAAACTTAGCTTCATACTCGGTGATGTTCATCGTTCCTTGCCGCAACTTCTCAAACTGACTGATCTTCTCATCCAGGTACGTCTTCGGAAAGTATCTGGTGACGAACTCACGCCGAAACACTTCCCAACAGATCACCTCACCAGGCCGCTTCTCTTCCTCGATGGTCCACCAGTGACCAGCACTACCCTTCAAAAGGTAAACAGCATGTTTTACTTTGTCTGCTTCGGGGATGTCGAGGACCCGAAAAGCCTTTTCAAGACTTGTCAGCCACAGATCTACATCCGCTGGATCAGCCGTTCCAGCATAATCCGAAGCTCCGACTCGGCGAAGCCGCTCAAAGGTCTTCCCAATACCCGATGCTTCTCCATGGGGAACCTGTGCTTGCGGAGGAGGCACTGGTAATCGCTCAACCATGAGATTCATCGTAGCCATTAACTGCCCCATAAGCTGTTGGTAGGCAAGGTGTTCAAGTATGGCTGGGTCTGGTTGGGGAACCTCAGGCACCCGATCTTCATGTGCCCGTCCATCTGCTCCATCAACCGATGCAGCATCACTATGCTCAGAAGCATGTTCTTCGTGGTTCCCAGACATCTTGGCTTTTCTTCTTCTTCTAAAGGCAGAAGATTTTTGTAAGATATCCTGGAAACTCATAAGAACGGACTCAACCTAGTCCTAGATCCCTGTAGACTCAGCGAACCTAAAGCTCTGATACCAAAACTAGTGGCAACACATCCCATTATCACACAGATAACGAGGTGTTACGCGAAAATGTGCGGAAAACACCATAACCATAGATTATCAAAACACGGGTTAATTTAAACCGATTGCGGAAAACTGATAAACTGTGAAACTATTACTTTCCAGTCCTCATCTTGCACAGAAACATGTCATGTAAGATGTACATACACAAGAGCTGACACGTGTCCACAGCTCAGGAACAGCGGTCCATCCATCACATGAGTTCACCACCTGTTCATATATACATAAAGGCCCACAACCGGCCAACTGCAGGATATACAGATATCATCGAACGATCATTGTGAAACAACGTCAAAACACTGCCAAGGACCTGAGAGTACAGGGATGACTCTAGACTCTACTACAAAACATCCAAAATAGCAGCATGTCCAACGCTTGCCTTCTACTGCTCCTCAAGCTGCTCGTCCACAACACCACAACCACGACCACGTCTACCTCGACCACCTAAAAAGGGTGAAAACCAGCGGGGTGAGACAATTGAACAATTGTCCCAGCGGGAAACATAGCTCCCACCGCAACCATAGAACCTCAGCAAGATAAACCATAACAACAATTATAACGTAAGCAGATATATCAGAAGCAATTATATATATAGCAAGATTTTCTCTTACCGACAAGCATACCGGCTGTACCAAAGCATTTAACTAGATGTCTTTCAAAAGAACATGACTATCAAGATGAGATATATCAACATGTAACAGGATTATTAGAACAGAATATAATGTCAGATAACCTGATTATCAAGATAAGGTAGATTACCACATGACCTGCAAGGTATACAGAATATTACACAAACAAGGCCTCAACTAATGTTTCGTATTTGATTTGATCCGTAAATACTAAACGGCTGTATTACATTTTATTATGCCCTGAGGATTTGAACCGTACCGTTCAAATCCAACCTTTGGTTACGAAACCCAAACCGGTGTCATACAAGGTCAATGGAAGAGCCGGACTCCACGACCTCCCACCTCATGGTCAGTACATGAGTACAACACAAGCAGGACCGCAGTCACATGCTGAAGTGGTCTAAGCCACAGGGTTAGCTCCATAGGCTACCCATTCTCTAGCCCGCCTTGGTACAGGTCACGGCGCTAGTAAAACTGAGCCACGGGCCTGATCACCGTGCTCTGAGCCATGAACGCATTCATGCTCCATACATCACATATCCTGAGCCATGGGCCTGTTCACCATGCTCTACACACATATCTGAGTCTGCAACCGAAGTTACACTCTTACCTCCTCATTTTCAGGCTAGGAGCAACCTACACATATTCAACAATATGCTCTTCCAGGTTAACCCGTAGGAAAACCCGTTTCACCATCACCAAGTCCTGACGATGATGGATCTATGGCCAGGGCAAACTACATGATATGTTTCACTGTGATTAATTAGTATCTTTTAGATGGATTGCAAGATTCAACCAAGTTATATAACATGCAAGATATAACGGAAAGTAAAGAACATATATTAGGATCTGATCACATCAACCTGATCCATCTCAAGGATCCAACATCACATGTTACCACTTGGCCTCTTGCCAACCATCCAGATCCATCTCAAGGATCATCACATACCACAGGATCTCAATCCTTCATCATGTACTGTCATTGCCTCTTAAGGCCCACATCATCATCATGGGACTAACACATCACATACATAATCTTATAGAGCAATTATCAAAATACTGTTACCCATTGCATATGTCACATAGCCCTTTCATGGCTAAGCCATCACCTGCATGGTTAGGGTACAAAATAATCATAGATTCAACATAAGGAATATGGTCACTTATCATGAAATATCATTCGAGATAATCTACTTATCAATATGACACTTATTTGGTAACCAAGTATGTTAAGTACATCATTAACAAACCATACTGATGCTTACCCTCAATCTTAGGATCATACAAGCAATCAAGGTATATAGGAAACAAATTGAGTATACAGAATCAACACTATTATTAACAAGGTCATTATTATGCCATCAACTATTGTCATATGTATCATGAGGCAACCTTTAACATAACTGTCACTTAGCATCATTATTACCAATCATTATGGTCATTAAACAAACTACTAGAGTAGTTATCATCATTCTCATTATCATTAACAATTAAGCATAACAGGTCACATTATGCGTCTATTACATGAGGGCTATCATTAGATACATAACTATCATTAGCATCCTTATTATTTGCAAGGCAACATATTACATATTGATGGTATCACAAACACCACCATCGTTTTATTAGTTAATGGATAAACATCCACTTCTATCACATAAGGGACCGTCACCAAAGAAACTCGTACCCTCACTATAGCCTCACAACCCTCATCTATAGCCTATCACCCAACATGGGTATCGGCCACGACACTAACCCTATCGGCCATCATGGCCCAAGGCATGTCGCCCAACATGGTATCGGCCACCATGGTATCGGCCATCATGGTATCGACCATCAGGGCACAAAGCCTATCGTCTAACATGCCATCAACCATATTGGCCAACATGGGCACAAGGCATGACGCCCACCAAGCTTATCGGCCAACACACTAAGCTCACTCTATCTCCCATCATGGGCAAGGGCATCGTCCAACATGCTACTAACCCTATCGGCCTACATGGATATCGGCCAACACAAGGGAGAGGTATCGTCCACCAAGGTACTAACCCTATCGGCCATAAGGCACATCAGCCTATCGTCCAACAAAGAACCCTACTATGTTGTGCAACATGAGAGCAAGGGTGTTGCCAAACACCAAGAGCATTAACCAAAACACAAGGGACATCACTATATCTCCCATCATATCGGCCAACCAGACTTTAGCTCACTCCATCGCCCATCAAGGTGCCATGTCGGCCACCAGAGAGAGAACCATGTCGCCCAACATGGTCACCATGTCGGCCAACACTCAAACTAGGTCAACCTATCGACCTCCAACTCAAGGAACTCCAACCCTAAGCATCATATCGTTCAACTTAAGGGAAAGTGTGTCTCCCAACACACTCACAAGGAAGGGGGTATCACCCAACCCTAGGTCATCACCTACCCCCAACATAAGAGACTTCGAACCCTAGAAAGCAAAGGTGCTCAAGGAAACCCTAAACCCTAAGGGGGATATCGGCCACTAAGGTACACTTAGCAAAGTACAAAAGCAAGGAGCTAAGCTAGTCCACTAACATGCATAAGATCAAGCAAGAGGTAAAGGAGTTAGGGTTAGAAGCTATGCAACCCGCCTTAAGCTCCAAGGAAGAGGATGCACTTTGAGCTCCAAGGTTGTCAGCCACCAAAGCTCCAAAGCACTTCAGGGTCCAAAGCTATCGTCCACCAAGCTGCTCCAGGAGGGTGTATCGGCCACCACTTCAGCTCCAAGGAAGTGTATCGGCCAACACAAGCAAGATGGAGAGGGGTATCGTGCACCAAGGGTGGAGGGGAGACCAAAGGACCAACGGAGACTAAGGCAAGGAGAAGAGCTACCTATATAGGAGGAAGGGGAGGAGAAACCAAGGTACAACCATGCTATGTGTCATCCACCCAAGGGACACATGTCCACCAACTCAAGCCACCTCTCATGCAAGCCATGAGGCACTTGTCCAAGATGTGCACCATGTGTCCACCACACCAGACCAAGCATCTTGGGCGACACAGGCAGCAGCTCTGCTGGGCGACACACCAGCCTGCTGGGCGACACTCCTCCTGCCCTGGGCGACACAAGGCTCAAGCAATCCCAAACAAGGAACCCCAAGGCCCAAACAAGCTCAACTTAGGCCCAAAGGACTCAAACAACAAGCCCAAGCCTTCCTCTCAACCCTAGAGGAAGCAAAGGGGAAAACAACTCACAAGATGGCAAACTTGCACACAGAACCCTAAACTTGGGTTATTTGCAAGTAGCCCCTCGAACTCTCAACAAAGCTCAACAAAACCCTAATCACCACTAAAGGTGATTAGCAAGCACCAAAGCACCAAGATCAAGCAAAACAAACAGGGTAAACCCTAAACGCAGGTCATGGTCCTTACAGTCACCTCTGAAGTAAGGTTGCCCAATGCCTTGTGTTGGTCTTGGCCGATATGCTTTGTTGAGCCTTGGTGGCTTGATGCCTGGTATGCCTTGGCTAGGATGACCCTTGTCCTAGTTGTGCTTTGACCGATATGATGACTAATAGCTTTCTTGTGATGCCCGATATGATGGTTGTATAGAGAACCCTAGTCGGTGCCTTAGTGGTGGCCGATATGGGTAGTTTGACCTAGATGGACGTTAGGTCTGTGTCGGGCATGGGGTTGTGTTGCCTGATGCAACCCTAGTGGAGTTGGCAGAGTTGCTGCTAGTTTAGCCAGCTGGTCCAAGCACGATATGGTACCTTGGGCGATACAGTGTGTTGGTCGACATGAAGGCCTCTTGGACGATATGATGAAGGTTGGACGTTGGGGCGCCTTGGGCGATACCCCCTTGGGTCGATATGGACTTTGCTGATGGTTAGCCGATAGTGAAACCTAACCCTAACCCTAGTTTGGTGCATGATAGGCCTTTGGCCGATAGCATCTACTGATGCACGGTACTCCCTGCCCGACAACATGAGTTGGTGAGTCCTTGTTGCACGTTAGTTGGTGTTGAGGTTGGCCGTTTTGGTGGTGAGCTTGCTTAGGGTTGGAAAACCCTAGCCATTACATCCTTTGATGAGGATTGGCGTTGCTTGCCATGCTTAGTGAGGGTTGCAGGAGTTTTGGTAAGGGTTCTAATAAACCGAGATGTATATAGTTGATGGTTCTCTTTTAATAATGATAACACAAGTGATATGATGTAATCACCTTGCATCCTGCAAATATGATGATGAGATATAATGATAGGTTGTGAACCAGGAAGCTTGGGAACTTATGATGTTGCTTCACATGTTGATATAACACATGCATATGGTCACAAGTATAAGACATAACATATGCCCACGACTAATGATAATACTATGAATGATAAAGCTTGTGTGATATACCCATGGATGCTTCTTTATACTTGATAGCATGATCATTCTGTTAATCCATGATGGTTTCAGTAATCTCTGTGAATGTATATACTAACCATGCATTATTTCATGTGGATTCATAACCTGGTAAGAGCTATGAGATATATGTGCTTTGACTAGCACAATGTGACAAGTTGATAGGTCTGAGGACCTGATATAAGGCTGAGTGCCTAGTTGAGGTGTTATCCTCTGATGATGAGATAAGGGATGCGTTCCCATGATGCTGATGCATGATTGTGATGCCTTGAGAGGCAGTGGTTGATATCATGAGGGATTGAGGTCCCAGGACAGTATGTTGATGGCAATAATGATGTAATTCTATAAGGATATGTTTATACCTTGTTTTGCCTCAACAATTGGCTTAAAATATACTAATCAATTACATATGAACATATCATGTAGTTTGCCCTGGCCATAGATCCATTACTGTCAGTATTTGGTGATGGTGAAACAGGTTTATCCTGCGGGATTACCTGGAGCGCATATTGTTGAATATGCAAGGTTTCCCCTAGCCTAAAATAGGAGGGTTGAGTGCAGCTACGGTTGCAGACTCAGGATATATGGAGCATGGTGAACAGACCCATGGCTCAGGATATGTGATGATGAGCATGATGCGTTCATGGCTCATATATTTATACTAGCACCTATGATGAGGTGAGCTAGAGATGGGAAGCTTGCGAAGCTAACCTAGAGGCTGAGGCCTATAGGCATAAGACTGCGGTCTTGCTTGATGATTCGTGTACTGACCACGGGAAGGTGAGGTCATGGAGTCTGGATCTCCTTAGACCTTGTATGGCACTGGATTGGGCTTCGCAGCCAATGGTTGGATTTGAGCAAGGAAGGCTCACTTCCACAGGGCATAATAAAACGTAACCAGCCAAATAAGTATATCTTGTTTAGAGCAAAACACGGAACATTGATTGAGGCATTGCTTACATAGCTGATCTAATTACACCTTGCAGTTGTGCGTACAATCCTTATATCTTGTGATAAGTTCTTATAAAGCTTATCTTGTCAATCATGTTCTATAAAGAAATACTTGGTAATATGCCTCCCGGATATCTTGGTGAGCTTTATGGTAATAATAGCTTTGCTCAGTAGGCTGCTCTTGTTATACACTTTTATCAGCTATCTGATGTTATCTGCTTTAACCTTTGAGGTTTTATAGTTGCGGCGGGGGGTTATGTTTCTCACTGGGACTGTGTGTCTCACCCCGCTGGTTTACACCCTTTTTAGGTGATCGCTCTAGACGTGGTGGTGGTCGTGAGGTTGCGGCCGAGCAACAAGAAGAGAAGTAGAAGGCAAGAGATAGACATGCTGCTGTTTTGGTAGTTTTGTTGTAGAATCCTAGAGTCATCCCTGTACTCTCAGGTCCTCATAGGTGTTTGATGATGTTTCACGATGTTTAGCTACTGTAATTTTTGTATACCTTGCTGCTGGCCGTACGTGGCCGTTCTGTATGTATAAATAGGTGTTGAACTAATATGCACTGTTGCGACAGTGGGTGGCTTTAAGATGTGAACGTATCTGGCAGGTGATCTTGAATATATCTATATATGACCTGATCTTCTTGCAGGGCCTGGTTGCAAATGTTATGTACGTATGTTTCCGCAATTGATTTTAATTAACCCGTGTTTTTCAGTAATATATGGTTCCGCACATTTTCGCATGTCATCTCGTTGTCTGTGTGATGACGGGGTGTCACACAAAGGGTGCCCAAATCGCCCATCATTCGCCCCCTGCTGTTGTTCTATCAGGCGCCGCTTCTGTCGGTTGCTGTGCGTCGCTCGTTTGGGGAAGAAAGGAGATAAGGAAGAAAGGAAATAAAAGGCCAAAAACTCAAAAAATTGCAACCAAGTCCAAGAAACATAAAAATGTCATAACTATTGACTCGAAGGTCCAAATAACACGATTCCTTTTGCAACTTTTCAAGCGCGAGATCCTCCACAACCTAAAGGCAAGAAATCGTGTTAATTATACTGTCTCACTTGATCAAAGTACTAATTGCTTCAGTGAGTACTTAACTCAACTTAATCAACTTAATGATGTTGTGATAATTGAACTTACTAGTTAGCTTTGGAGTGGGTCATAACACCCTTGGTCACCATAATCAGTTTTCACGAAGACAACACCATTTTTTGTTGCAATGGTACCACCAATGGGTCATGTGTTTATAGAAGAAATCAGCTTTAAACCCCAAAATTTACCATTGGTTGATAGGTGTTTAGCACCATCACTTGTCAAACCAACCTAATCAAGTCATATTATACCTTAGGAATAACGTACACATGATCACAGGTTCATCTAGAATTGAAATCAGAATAGGGAACATTATAAAAATTGAAATCCAAGTCAAGCGTAGCTTTTTAGTGCATGGATCATCATTTAAAAGCAAGAACATGAGCTAGAAAGCTTATGGTAAGCAATAAACGTGGAGCAAGTTATAGAACTTGCCTCTAATGAGAAGACAAAATCCCAAATAGAAAAAAACTCGAACATGTAGGGTAGAAAATCCAAGCATAAGCTTTGAACTCGTCTATCTAGCACCTCTCTCCATCAAAGAAGCAAACCCTAAGCATAAGGAGCAAGAAAGGTAGGGTTTTAGAGCTTTCGAGCAATTTCTACCATGCAACAACAAAGTTATGACCTGGAGGAAGGTCTAAGGAAGGATAAGAGTAAGAGAAACGGAGAAGGAATGAAGAAAACAACTTGCCTTGGTCGAGGAGACCTTCTTCTCCAAAAAGAGGTTTTCTTCTACCTTAGAGCACTTGGTTCCACAACAAAATAGAGAGGAGTCATCTATCTAGGTTAGAGGAAAGAAAAAGCAAGCATAGTTTTGTAGTGGGGCAAGGAAGAGGTAAATATAGCACATGGGTAAGGATGAAAGCAAGTGTGAGGTGTACAAGTAGCTTCGTCATGCGTCCATGGCCTTAAACTATTAAGGATATACAAGCAGCCACACAAGCAGATGACCCACCGTCCATGGATACCTGCTCAGCCCTCGTTTCTTGATTTTTCAAGCAAAGCAAATCGCCCATTTGCTTGATAGCTCCTAAAGGTAGCTCATCCATTAAGGGATAAACCCTAAAATACCCTTGAGGAAAACACCTCCAATCTAAGATTAAACTAGGCGCCCCATGGATCAACAAGCTAAAAATAATGAGAGAATATCCAAAGAACACAATTCAAGTGATAAATTGCAAAAAAAAAACCTCTCAATTGGGTAAATTGCAGAAAAGTATGAAATACACATAAAATTGCATAACTTGCACAAACAATGTCCAAATTGGATCAAACTTGAAACTTAAGCTTGTCTTATGATTACAAAGCATATCAAAAGGTTTTAGATTAAGGTTCTAAACATTCAATTATGATAGTTAAGTATGTAAAATACTTTAAGCAAGGTCAGGGGTCTCCGAGCTAGGTGTGTAAAGAACTCGTTTACATGGGAGGAGGAAGGTATATAAAGCTATGAGTGAGAGAGAAGAGAAGGTTAAGGTGTATAGCAATGTTTGCCATGTGTCCCATGGCCAAATGGTCACATCCATGCAAACTAGAAGATCCATCGATTGTGGGATCTAGTGGAGCCATCGGATCTTGACTCGCGGGGTGGCCATCGGTTTTGGACCCCTAGGTCACTAATGTGAAAAACCATAAGTTGGGCTCTTCTCTAGGTAAACCATCGATCTAGGGGGCCCAAGAGGGAAAACCATAGACCTTCACACCTCTAAGGACCACCATCGGTTCCCCACTCACAAGGATAACCATAGGATCCCAACCAACCAGGGTAACCGTCGAGTTTTGATCCCCAAGGTAGCTCATCCATGAGAGCAAAACCTAAACTCAAGCCTAGATAGGTGTCACCATCAAACTAAGATACAACTAGGTGCCCCAAGGCACAACTAACTCAAGCATGATAAGAAAACATGTGTGGCACAACAAGAATGTGACAAATTGTAAGAAAAAACCTAGATATGGGTAAATAGCATAAAAGTCCAAAACAAGTATAAAATGCATAACTTGTTCAAACAGTGTCCAAACTAGACCAAACTTGAATTTTAATCTTGCCACATGATATGAAAGCACATCTTAAGGTTTGGTTAAGGTTTTAAGCATCCAATTATGATAAGAAAGTATGTTCATCGATAAAACAAGGTTAGGGGTCTTACAACGACTTTGTAGTGGTCAGTTAGTAGTTTGAGTGGTACGCCTTAAACTACCTAGGACAGAGACGAAGTGTGTAACTCAACCGTGTAGCACATGTGTTTAGATTTAATTAGCGAACCACATGGATGTGCAATAGTACTCCTTTACTTTTTGCGAGTATTGTATACATTTCCTACTCTTGACAAATTTAATAAAGAGACTTCAATTTCTAATGATGTCCTCGGAATGAATTTAATATGACAAAATACTTGCATAAGATGTCATGAGCAATTTTGCCGATGGTTGTTTTTAGTCGGATCCGTATGTGGATCGTTTAAAAAAAATTGAACTTTTTTTTTTTATTGTTGTAGATATTAGATTTAAGTTAGATTTTAACTAAAGATCTATCCTAATGCTGGATGAGTCCTTACATATACTATCCACTTTTTTTTTATCGGATGTCTCCGAAGAGACATATACTATCCACTTTAATTATATGTAAAATGCATGTAACATATATTATTAGTTGTTATATGCTGAGATTTGAGATTTCACCTCAACAAAGCGGTCAGACTCTCGAGTCATCGTTATACTCTGAAGGTGTAATTTTGATTGTTATTGAAACTGGACCGCAAAATAGAAGCAAAGTTCAATTGACTAACAGCAATCTCGCTCATAAGATTGGAATGTTGTGCCCAATGGAAGGCAACTGAACGGAAAACCCAACGGAGATAACTAGATAAGGACGCCGGAGAGATGTAGTTGTAGCCCTGTTGTTGTGGGGTTGAGAGGGATGAGTTGTCTGGCAGTGGCAGCTTCCTTTCCTTGCTAGCTAGTTGATCTCCTCTCCCAAGAAACCGTGAGATCCCAACACAAAAACAAAAACAAGTTAAACAAACCAGTGGGCATACCACAGACAGCAACCACATTAAAGGCGCAACTGGTTGTTCGTCCAGTATCCTGTACTACAACACCTCTCAACTTGAAGACCCTCCTCGATACCGTTCCGTCCCCACCACACCCCAACGCAGCCGCCCACAGTCTGAAACGCCTCGGCAACAGAGAAAACCAGAAACCGGCCGGACAGGGGAGGTGGTGATGGAGAAGATTAGATATCGTTAGGATCATCATATCTCCTCATGTTCCATTATGTTCTTCTCCTCCGCCAACAACTTCTCTCTCCTCCTATTACAAGTTAAAAAATATAAAACACCATAACATAAAATAAGACCGGGAAAAATCTGCATCAGCTGGTGGTTTCGATTCGTACCGCCCATTCCAGCAAAACGGGGACTCTGTACCGCCGAGAGAGCCCGAGGGGTATGGGCCCATAGTTGCCATTTACCGGCCGACTTTTTTTTTTCTGATTATAATTTAATTCACGCATTTAGCAAAATATTATATGAACCTCCTCTCTCATTTTCTCTCTCTCTCTCTCTCTCTCTCCCGTATACGAGGATTTAATATCATCCACCCAAATGTATTACGTATAACGAACGCATTAAACTAATCCCCTCCAAAGTCCAAGCCACGCGCCAGCGGTTTTGGACCCTCTCCGAACCCTCATCCGGAGAAAATCCATCCATCCATCCATCATCCCCTAGTAACTCGGAGCGATCGCAGCCGTTGAACCCCCGAAAGAAAGGGGGCAAAAGCCGTCAGATATCATTTCCGTTCCCGAACAAAAAAACAAAGGCCCAATGACACTGGTATTCTAGCGAATTCCCACCCTGCCGCTGTGGGCAAACCCGAGGGTACTAAAAGCCGCCCCCACCTGCTGCAGGATTGTGCAAGTTGTGGCACCAAGTTGCTGGAGTGGGGCGCAAGTTGCAAACTAAGCTGGCTGGCGGTGCCCCGGTTCTCTTCACCGGGTTGAAGTCTGGTGTGTGGAATTTGACGACTTAAACCCACGGCATCGTCGTCGTCCCAAAAAAAGGAGTCGTAGTCTCGTCTCCCCTCGACTCATCTCCCACCATTTGGAAAGGGAGGAAATCAATCAATGTGCGTATATATAGAGGGTTGGGTCAGTTCTTGTTCGCTATCCACCGTCGCTGGTCCTTCGTACCTCGAGAGAGATCTCCTTCCTACTCCTCCTCCATCTGAACACAACTCCTTCACCTTCTCTTACCTGCCTACCGACAGACTAACAAAAAAGCTCTGATCTTTATCGTCGATCAGAAGAGCAGCAACCAGCCTCTGCTGCTGGAGAGGAAAATCCCTGTTCCTTCGCTGGTCTTCCAACATCCAGTCCAGACCCCCCCAACAACCATGAGGATGAGCTGTAACGGGTGTCGAGTCCTTCGGAAAGGATGCAGCGAGGACTGCAGCATCCGCCCATGCCTACAGTGGATCAAGAACCCGGAGTCACAGGGCAATGCAACCGTGTTCCTAGCCAAGTTCTACGGCAGAGCTGGGTTGCTCAACCTCATCAACGCAGGACCAGACCACCTCCGTCCTGGTTAGTATTACCACCATGCCTGTCTCTCTCTTGCATGTTGCGATCACGGCCCCAACTGGGTGGCTTCCAAAATCCCGTCTTTCTACCTGTTGCTGATGTTAATCTATCCTATGTATACAGCTATATTCCGTTCCCTCGCCCCAACTGGGTGGCTTCCAAAATCCCGTCTTTCTACCTGTTGCTGATGTAAATCTATCCTATGTATACAGCTATATTCCGCTCCCTCCTCTACGAAGCCTGCGGCCGCATCGTCAACCCGATCTACGGCTCTGTCGGCCTCCTCTGGTCGGGCAACTGGCAGATGTGCCAGTCAGCCGTGGACGCTGTACTGAAAGGCGCGCCCATCGTCCAGATATCCTCCGAGGCCGCCGCAAGCGCAGCCCCCATGCAGCCATCTTCGGCTGCTGCTGCCGCCGCCAAGTCCTTCGACATCCGCCACGTCCCCAAGGACTCCGCCGCAGCCGGCACACCATCCCAAGACCTTCACAAGGTCGCCAAAGCCAGCCGCTCGCGGTTCAAGAGGTCCGGCGCCGCCGGAACGGCAAGCACAACAACTACCCACAACGGGAGCAACGACGATGACCATGAGCAGGACCACGACCAAGATCACGACGACCACGACAACGATGTCGCTGGATGGAACCTGCGTTTGATGGCCGAGGCAGCCGAGGCGCACTCCGCTCGCCGGGCGGGCAGCCATGAGTCTGCCGGAAGTCATCATGCCGCCGCCGGATCGGCCGACGACGACAGCGCTGCTTCAGAGGAGACGGCTGACGGGTCCATGGTCACGAGCCACGCAGCGGCCGAGCACAGAAGCAAGGACTCGGTCGCCGGAGGCTCGTCGCCGCCGCCCTCTGCAGACGAAACGGAGGGTGATCTCGATTTAACGCTGGGTCTAGGAGCCAGCTCTCCCGTACGGTCATCGGTCAGGAGGACGCCGCCCAGGAGGTGTGACATGGCCGTCGACGGTTCCGAGACGTCCATGCTCAACCTCGCCCTCGATCTCGCCGCCGCGTAAGGCTAGCTGCCACCACCGCTGAGTGTGAAACCTCAAATCTGGACCGATGTTCTGTTTTGGGAATTCGTGCTGCTTTTTTTTTTTCACCCCTTCGTCCCTCTTCTTTTCACCTTTCCCCCCTTTTTTTTTTTTTGGGTCTCCTTCACCCTTCCCTTCTCTGGATTTTCTTTACCCTTCCACCTTCCCTCCTCTTTTACTTTCTCCTTTCTCTCTTCTTTAACTATTTTAGCTTTTAGGTTTGTAGAACGTTTTTGCATGAACGTGTATAGTTGAGACAAGTTGAGATCCTTGTTGTGGATGATTTTTCACAAGCGAGAAATGTAACATGCATATATGTGAGACAATCTTCTCATCACAACAAAGTTCCACTGATATATCACAGTTCCTCGATACACTAATTTCTAAGATTTTCTTTAATGTCCTTATAATGATTAATAGTGGGTGGTGTTTTTTCCTTAATTGGTTACACGAGCACGTGGGTTAATACTCTCCCACGCTTCGGAGTTTTCTCAGTTAATAAAAATTTTGAGGTAGGGTTGTGGATTGCTACTTCTCACAAAGGGAAAGTTAAAAAAAGAAAGAAGAAAGCGACTTGGTCAAAGATTAGGCATAAACGAGGTGGTCCGGGTGCATAATAACAAAACATCCCATATCACTTTGTATATCTATCGAGGCCCCCATCTTATTTGAGTATTTGATCAGCTAGTAACACAACCACATGCGCCGAATACCCCCCATGATTTTACGATTTTACCGTACGGATTCAAAAAGTTCGGGATATATTTGGTGCTTTGGACACAGTTATCCGATACGGGATGGTGGGTTTTTCTTGTTTTTATTAATAAAACGGTTTAGGAGAGAAGATGCCGCCCGAGTTTATTATGGGTGCGTTTGTTGTGCCGTCAAATGGGCGGCACAGCAAGCAAACAAATCTGCGTGGTTATTGTAATTGTTATTTGTTACACAGATTAAAGATATAAACAAGTTGTCCATAAACGGAAAATCTCCGGACGAGCTGCCGCTCCAAATTCTTGCGGCAGGAAATAATGTTTATTTGCTGTGGATGTGTGTTTTCCATAACACCCTTTTAACCGATTTTAAATGTAGGGCATAATCGACTTTATCTAAATAACAAAAGATTACATACACGTGTATCAAACGGCGGATATTTTGTCAATACGTTTATTTATCGTTGTTCCAAACAAAAGTCATCTTGTACAAAGATAAAATATCACTGGTTAATATACCCATGGCAAGTTGCCTAAGTACCACTAAGAGAACACATGCTAAGCACACTAATTCTAATATTGTCTAATTGACTTTCTTATCATACAACAATACTATAAAATTAAGTATTTTTGAAAAATTAGGTTTGGATTGTAGTTGTGATGTTCGGGTTGGACTTGAATTTTAAGACTATTTATCTGAATTTAAACTGAGTCAGTTCCAGATTTAAATATGATAAAATTGGGTTCTAATTACTTATATTTAAGGTAACCATGTTTTATTTTGAACGATGCATGTATTGTTTTGATATAATATATGTCATATGATATAGGTGTTATTTGTTTTAGTATTGTGAGATTCCTAAATGTAGGATTTATTTATATGTTAGGTAACATCGATGCTTGTTTTTGTTATAAAATATTGTTATGATTCGACGTAAATGTTGTCATGGTAGCCATTTCGTTTGGCTCGATGAGTTATATTTTGTTGTGAATGTTTTTTTTTTAATATTGTAGGTGATGTTGTAACAATTTCAATATGATATTTGTGTTGTTCTATTATGATATATTAGATGTTGCGCTTGTGTTGAAATTTTCTTACGTTCAGATGATATTAGTGTTCTATTGTTGGTATCATTATCTCTAATATAAGTAAAGAAAATTAATATTATAATTATTTATAATTTATCATTAGTTTATATTAGATAATAAAATTATTTACAATCATCTAGAAAATTCTAAAAAAATTACTTTCATAAAGAGTCATCCTTAAATTTGGGTTAGGTTCACTTTTGAGTTTAAAGTTTTCAATCTGGGTTAACTCCAGGTAGAAAGAGGTATGAGTAATATGAGTAAAATTCAAATCCAAATTTAGATTTGAATACAGTCAAACAATCTAAACAAGATTTTTATGCCGTATCACCCAAATCCGATTGTTTGACACCCCTAACCTACGATATCAAAAGTATTTCTGTCGAGGCCCCATATCCTGATTATTTGTTAGCGAGTAGCAAAAGTGTGTTCCAACATAACTACATGCACTGATCGAGCACCTCGATGACTCATCATTTTACTCTACCGATTCAAGAAGTTTGGAATGTCATGTTATGGGGCGCGGATTTGCTATCCTTCTCGCAACTGGGAGCACGATGCTCCTTGTTTCCTCGGTTGCCGCGTGGATAGCCGTCTCCATAACCCTTCGCCTCTGTTCCAACCACAAAAGGCAGCGTTTCCTGTAAACGGAAAGTCTGGAAATTTTATACTAAAAGTCCAAGCTTATAAGACAACTAAACCCTCATCTCGCTTCCCAATTAAACTTTTACCCAACTTCTAACTGCGGCAGTTCCGGGCACGTTATTTTTGGTATAGTTCTGGGCTGCTTTAGAATTGCGGTTGATGTCTCATTGATGTGATCACGTTGCAAACCACTATATTTTTGTATGATGCACGTTGTTTGACAATACATCTAATTCACTCAGGTTAGCATTTGACGAAGTGTTCAAGAAGTAGTGAAAAATTGTGAGAAGTAGGGGAAGATTAGTCGCTACCTATGATGCTTATAGATGTATGGTTTTTTACCATTCTTATTTTATATGATTTAGTCTAGTCCGTAGTGGTCGACAAAGTCTATCAATTGCTCAATTTTCCAAATACAATGTTTTTAAATACTACATTAATTTTTTATGTTAGATAAAAGCATTCTACTATTCATTATACCACTTATGGAACAAATTTAGACATAAAATTGCAGTCAATGAAGAGACAACGTTCATCCTCTTGTCTAGGATAATTGATCACTGCCAGGTTGATGGTAAATGTATCTTCAAATATAGTGGTTATAAAAAATGATGACCTCGAAAAATATTTCAAAAGCAAACTAACATTGTCAAAATATGTAAAAAGTAGTTAATTATGGATAATAAATCCAATTCATGTTTCCTCAATTAACACAAGTAAACAAAATGTTGTTTGAGTAAAACTAAAAATAGGATGATTAGAATAATAAACTTAGAAATTAACAAGATTTTTTTATCTTTCTCTTCCTCATGTGACAAGAGTAACAAAATAAATTCCTTCACAAAGTGCCTAATTTCTTATCTGAATCTTCAAGTTGTGTCCAAGGTAACATTTTTTGTACTTGTAGTCAATAAAATATTTTAAATATTCACATATTAAATAAAAAATGGCTATCGAATGACGGGAGAAATTAACAACCACATTGTTGATAAAGTGTGATTACTCGTTCATTTGCATTGGACTCTTCTTGACATCTCAACTCAATACTTGAAGTAGCAAGCATGGTTTGTTCAACTCCATGAAATGTAATACATGACACTATAAACTCATTAAATATCTAAGTAATGTTTAATTTTTTCACTTACCATTAACAGTTGTAACATGCTCCAACTATGAGAGTTATATTGTTCATTGCATGGTAAATACCCATGCATTCTTTGAGTCACCTATAATTAAGTGAAGAAAATTAAATGATTTAAATTTATGTCATGTGATCTATAATTGTAAGAATACTTTGTATGAATTGGCATGGTTTCTCATATATTGCTTTATTACTTAGGTCTTTACTCATTTCACTATTTTCATCAATTGTTTGGTCCTTCCAAAGGTAAAGAAATAAATATTTATATCTTCTAGTAAAAATAAAATAACAAGTTGTAAAAAAATTACAAAGATACATTGAAAATCACTCTTTTCCTTTTACTCTTTTCAATGAAACTCTTTTTATGTCTTCTACTTCCTTTCTCTCTATCCCATTTTTTTAGTTCAACACTACTTAGAGTGTGTTCATCATCAAGGACACATTGAACCAGTTGCTTTCCTCTAGATTTAATATTTTCTTTAAATCTCCTAACCTCTTTCAGAGCTTATTCTACATGTTTCAAGCTTATGTCAAAGGTTTCATCGAACTTAGATGCTTTTTCACATAGTTTGATGTAAGCTTGGCATAAGACATTATTGCGTTCTGCAAGAGCGGCCCTTGGATCAACATCAATGGCAATTCCACACCAATCTAATGGATTGCTGGCTTTGATATTTTTGGTCCATCTTTTAAGGATATATTTTGAAGGAATTTTAAAATTTCAAGTTGATGGAAGACTCAAAACACATGTCGACATAAGATTCCAACAAAGTCAAACTTTTTGCAACTGCAATCAACTGTGTGATTCACAATATCAATGATGACTGTATGTGTTCGACTATTCCCTATCATTATGACTATAAAACTTTTGATTGGTCCATCATCAACCATTTGTGAAGAATAATTAATAAAATGAACATACTCGTCTTGAGCCTTTTCAAAGACTCTGGTGTATACACACTAACCATTTGTTTTGATATATTAGAAGGAAGAAACACTTGTGGGAAGGAATTTTTCATCTGAAAATCAACTTCTAATTCTATATATCTCCTCTTATTCAAAACACGATCAAAATGTTCAAAAAACTCCAACAAATTATAATGAGGTAGTGACACGCGTATAACGTGCGTGTAATGTACAAGTGTACGTGTCGAAGTAATATGGGATTATGAGTCCTGAGTTATCGAACACGGGGAGTTGTGAGGTTAAAGACTATTACTAATTAGGATTGATCAGCTAAGTCAAAAACAAGAGTTGATTGGTTGTTTAATTAACTAAGAACAAAAAATAAATCTAACTAAGGTTGTTGTGATCAAGAAGGGATGCATTCCTTAGGACTTTTGCTTTCACCACGGGCAACACTAAATCTAATCCCTAATTATTAATATAACTCCCTCCTAATCTTGAATAAAGAGCATGTAGCTAGAAACTACCTACTTCCGCAGTATAATTCCCCTACCTAGTCTAAAGACAATTCCATTCTCATAGTAATTGATCCATTAGTTAGGTGCTTTTGGTTTAACTCTGGGTAATCTCGTCCCGTTTATACTCCACCTTTCCCAAGGGATGCCGATAAATGGGTGAACCTATGTGTTTCTAACCCTTAATCCCCTTTTCAACAGTAATTAAGGATCTGATAAGCTAATTGTGGGGATCAAGCACAATAAGCACATGCAATTTCCATAGATTCATATTCAAAAATTAAGAGGAAAATATATATTAACTCATAAGAATCAGACACAATGCATACCTAGGCTACTCCCGGGTCCTAAGGAATTAACGTTTTTAGCCGAAAATAGACGACATGGTATCACAATAACTCGAGAATATGTAAAACATAGATTTCAAGATACAATAAATAGGATAAAAGGTAGAGGAAGGGATATGGAGAAGATGAAGCCGTACTGCCATCGTTTCCACCACAAAAATGTCTCCAAGGTCTGCCGGATAGGGTTCCTCCACTTTTCTTCTTCCTTTCATCTAATTTTTGCACCCTCCTGATAGAGAACGAGATTCTCTATCTAATTGGTGTGGTTTTCGGCCGACATCCACACTTTAGGTCAAAATTTATATATATATATATATATATATATATATATATATATATATATAACATTTTGTACAATGTTAAATTCATTAATGAAGTGCGTTTAATCTGGGCCATATGTCTCTATGTCGGTACCACCGACTTGGAAGTCGGTGCCACTGAATTTTTACTGTTTCCTTCTCGATCTGGAACAAAATTATATGTCGGCTCTGATGGCATGTCGGTGCCACCGAGTTGTAAGTCGGTGGTATCGACTTTGCTCCAATAAATAATAATTATCTGCAATAAAATAATCAATGAATAATATCAAATAATTATTATAATAATTAAAACATGTAAAATGCATGTAAAATACATATAAAAATATAAGAAATGATGCACATGTGATTTTTTACTAATTTGATAAAATATGTATTAAAAAGATATTCAATTAAGCACAAATGACAAAGAAAATAACCAAATTAGATATCAAAATAATGACAATTTGTGTATACATCACACCTGTAAACTTGAATATTGCTCATTCTCGAGCAACACTACTCTTGGATTTGTTTTAAAAAGTCAGCGAGAATATAAGTACATATGAATTACTTTTTCTAACCGCCCTCCACCAGTCAGTCCCAAACCGATCCTTGCCAACCACTGAATAAGTAACTACTCTAAAGCGATCAATAATTTTCATAATAGATGTCCACAATAAGATTAATGAAAAACACTATCAATATGAAGCAATTAATATCATGGCCAGTAGGACACATGCTTGATGCACCATGTGATCTCCTTATCTACATTGCTCTGATCTACCTAAATAAACTACTTGGAAGCAAATCCCCAAATAAACATGGATGAGAGAATTAATTATGATGGTGGCCTACCATGCAGAGCAATGGGTGGAAAATATGGGTGGCTATGAAAATAGGATTCACAAGAATCATCCAAATTATTTATACAAAAAGTAAAAATATGATGCACCTGTATGATGGATAAAATGTGAATGTATGACTTCTAATGACTATTTTTTTATTTTGATGGAATGATGCATGCAATGGATGTCTCATCCTAATGATGAGTATAAGTGGAAATGTGTTTATAAAAAGATCCACAATCCCCTCCTTTGTCGCTTAGAGAGAATATGGCATTAAAATTAAAAATCCTTTTCCTCCTTTTCTACTTTTTTTCTTTTTCAATAACTCTTTTTTCTCTGTCATTTTATTTTAGCAAGATAAATACTTCATGTTTGGGATTTTTTTTACTTTTTTTTAAATTTTTATTTTAGAAGGAGTAAGGATAAACATATTTTTTTCACTCTTACATGAGAGAAGATCGTAGAAGATAATAAATATGTAATACCTTATGAAATATGCAATGCAAATGAACCTATATGTGATTTTGTTATGCAAACTACAAATGCTCAAAAGATGATATGAATTTTTTTTCCTTTTCTAATGCATAATAAAATGAACTAACTATATGCTTCCTATCATGCCATGTAATGCAAACAAGAGGAAAATAACTTGGATTAAACTTGATCATCCTATGGTGGTGAATGAAGATGAATGGAAGGTGGATGAGATCACATGACTAAGAGACAATGTCTTTTCCAACCATGATATGTCCCTCTCCTATCAACTTGTGTAACATGGTAACCTTAGAGTTTATTTCTAGAATTCATATTAAAGATCACGTTACTGTTTTGTTGGTTTGGACTCAAACATCATCATCATAACACAAGCCATAGGGTTGAGTTAGGTTTTTCATTCAATCAGTATGTCTTCAAGCCAACTAATCTAAACAATTCCTCAAGTTATGTACTCTTAAACATAGCAAATTTAGCTTAAAGTGTAAAGCATAAGAGAACATTTAGTCTTCAACAATTATCAGAATTGATACCACATCATCAAGAAACGGCTAATCCTAACCAAAATTTTATATTTTTGTCCACAAGTACACTAGATAGAAGTGGACTCTAGAAACAAAATGAAAAATCTAATTTTTTTGAAACAAAAATATGTAAATGTATGATAAAAAGAAACGATGCAAGAGGTAAAGATAGAAGCACCGTTCCATTCCTCCCCTTAAGCTTGAATATGACATTGTCCCCAATGTCAAAAGCAAAGGAAGATAAATGGAACAGATGTACCGATATATGAGGTGAGATTCGGGGCAAAAGACATGTGGGAGGGATCCACATGAAGACATGCCCTCCAATAAGCACTCGAGCTCAGTGAAGTGTCTATGCTTGCTTAGCTTGTGAGATGTCATTGATGAAAACTCGATACTACCTACAGTGAAGTCGGTGGTACCGACTCAGTGCGTCCCTGCACACTGAATACACATATCAAGGCACCTTTTTTACTTGCATCAAAACTAGATATCACAATCTACAAATAGGAATGTAAAAGTAGAATTGAAAGTTTAACAAAATAAACCTAATTGGTGGGTTGCCTCCTACAAGCTCCCTTGTTTAACGTCCTAGGATGGACACATGTCAATCAACAATAATCAGGTGGTCGTGGAGGAGGGTGAAGCTCTCTCCGCTTCTTCCTTCTAAACATCTGGTTCCTTGCAACAATAAGAAAAAATAAATAATATTCAGAAGACCAACATGTATGGTTGACGTTCCATTTCAACAATAAATTATCATTGCAATGAACATGAACATGAACATGAACACGACTCACAATCAAGTCTTGATGTGGGAGCACATGCAGAAACAGATAGCCATGAGGTGAAAGGTATAATGATGATTGATCCTTAATTTCTATGACCATCCCCAATGGATCACTCAGGGGTTATATCAAAGGTGAATTTTTATGCCTCCTCCTCTTCTAATAATTCAATTCCCCCACATTCATTAATATCCTCACAAAAACTTTCAAAATTATCATCTGGATATATATCCCATATAGGATCCGCAATAAGGAAATGAAGAGATGGGTCTTGTGGTGAAGGAATTATGTGATGGGTAATGGGAAATTCCTCCACCTTTGCACTCTCAGTATCCTCTTCCTCACTCTCTTCATCCTCTCTAAGATCACTATCAAATAAAGCACCTTCTGGATCCTCCTCTCCTTCACTCTTATCCCAAACACATGTATCAAAATTGTCATCCACCTTATTTGCATCATTCTTCTAATCTTCCTCATCAGATCCCCAATCATATTCAAAATCAATCCTAGGATTCGAGGGTGTGGATGTGGTCTCAACGGAAGGACATGGTAGAGGTGATTCTAAAACTTCTTCCAATATGTTCTCCTCACTCTCTAATTCCTTATCCTCAACCTCAACTTCTTCCATTTTCTCTACTCTACCCCAACCTCCATTAGAAATAGGACCTTTGCGATTTAAAACATATTGAACCATAATCCTAATATGCTCATGATAAATTTCCTTTGAGATTTTATCATGATGTAATGAAGATGGACTCAGACATCTATAACTTACATGTGTATTTCCACACTCAGAACAAATAGGGTCATGTGTTTTTTTTTAAAATGAAAGAAGACTAACTACAAAGAAATATTTAGATGAATATGTACAATGCCTAAACTAAGAGTAAATTTTTATGTAATGAAAAATTGGAAGAATACAAAAAGAAGGAAAATAAATACAATGGCCTAGAGTGGCCGATCCTAAATTTTTATAGTGTTAGTCATGCCAACTCCCCGGCAACGGCGCCAAAAACTTAACACGCGTATAACATGCATGTAATACGCAAGTGTACGTGTCAAAGTAATATGGGATTATGAGTCCCGAGTTATTGAACATGGGGAGTTGTGAGGTTAAAGACTATTACTAATTAGGATTGATCAGCTAAGTTGAAAACAAGAGTTGATTGGTTGTTTAATTAACTAAGAGCAAAAAATAAAACTAACTAAGGTTGTTGTGATCAAGAAGGGATGAATTCCTTAAGATTTTTGGTTTCACCACGGGCAACACTAAATCTAATTCCTAATTATTAATATAACTCCCTCCTAATCTTGAATAAAGAGCATGTAGCAAGAAACTACCTGCTTCTGCAGTGTAATTCCCCTACCTAATCTAAAAACAATTCCATTCTCATAGTAATTGATCCATTAGTTAGGTGCTTTTGATTTAACTCTGGGTAATCTCCTCCCGTTTATGCCCCACCTTTCCCAAGGGATGCCGATAAATGGGTGAACCTATGTGTTTCTAACCCTTAATCCCCTTTTCAGTAGTAATTAAGGATCTGATAAGCTAATTGTGGTGATCAAGCACAATAAGCACATGTAAGTTCCATAGATTCATATTCAAAAATTAAGAGGAAAATATATATTAACTCATAAGAATCAGACACAATGCATACCCAGGCTACTCCCGGGTCCTAAGGAATTAAGATTTTTAGCCGAAAATAGACGACATGGTATCACAATAACTAGAGAATATGTAAAACATGGATTTCGAGATACAGTAAATAGGAGAAAGAGTAGAGGAAGGGATCTGGAGAAGATGAAGCTGTTCCGCCGCAAAAACGTCTCCAAGGTCTGTCATATAGGGTTCCTCCACTTTTCTTCTTCCTTTCGTCTAGTTTTCGCACCCTCCCGATAGAGAATGAAATTCTCTATATAATGGTGTGGTTTTCGGCCGACGTCCACACTTTAGGTCAAAAGTTATATATATATATCATTTTGTACAATGTTAAATTTATTAATGAAGTGCATTTAATCTGGGTCGTATGTCTCTATGTCGGTACCACCAACTTAGAAGTCGGTGCCACCGACTTTTTGCTATTTCCTTCTTGATCTGGAACAAAATTATATGTCGACTCTAATGCCATGTCGGTGCCACCGAGTTGCAAGTCAGTAGTACTTCTGCAATAAGTTTTCTTCACATCCAGGACTGTATCGGTACAACATCCCTAACAAGTGGTATCAGAGCACAGGCTACAGATACTAGTCTAGAAGGGGATGGATGAAGATGGGACGATGATAAAGTTGACAAGAACAAATTGGCAGATTTGGAAACCCAAGATGGAGGATATTCTCTATTGCAAAGATTTATACAATCCAATAGAGGGACAAAACCCAGAGAGTACGTCTGATGCAGACTGGCAGAAATTAAACAGAAATACTATTGGAACGGTTTGAAAGTAGCTTGACATTTCCGCGTTCCATCACATCTCAGAAGAGACCAATGCCAAAGATCTATGGGACAAGCTCAATAAGTTATATGAGTGGAAGACTGCCACAAATAAAGTTTTCTTGATTATAAAGTTGGTGAACCTCAGTACCGGGATGATACAAGCATCGTCGAGCATATGAATGAATTCCAAAGCCTTGTAAATCAACTGGGGTCCATGAAGATGGTTCTTGATGATGAACTCCTGACTCTACTTCTTTTGGGACCATTACCTAACAGCTGGGAGACACTCGTAGTGACAATCAACAATTCTACACAGGAAGGCAAGTTGATACTTGACCAGGTGAACAATAATCTACTGAATGAAGAGACTCGACGACGAGCCTCAGGCAACAGTAGATCAGAGGTGCACTTCACAGAGAGCAGAGGCATTGATAGAGGGAGAAACCATGACAAATCCAAGAGCCATGGTAATTCTCAGAATCACGAGAATTCTCATGGTAGATCCAAGTCGAAGAGTAGTAGAGGGTGCTTTCATTTCCATGAGCCAGGTCATTTCAAAAGGGATTGCAAGGTTTGGAAAAAGAAACATGGGTCTGAAGCCAAAGACAAGCAAGATGATGACAAGAATACTACAACGACAATCTCAGATGATAGGGACGATGATGATGATGTGGTCTTAATAGTCCAAGAGTAGTGTTTGCATGCTGGGGATGATGATTCTGAGTGGGTTTTGGATACTACAACTTCTTATCACGCTTCACCGAGTAAGGAATTCTTTACTTCATACAGGAGGGAGATTTCGGGAGGGTGAACATGGAAAATTCTAGCTTCTCTAGAATTATCGGGATTGGAGACATCTGTGTTCAAACAAGTGTCAGTTGCACGCTTACACTGAAAGATGTTTGTCACATTCCAGATTTGTCGTTGAGTTTGATATCTGGTTCATTCTTTGATAGATAAGGTTGTTATCAAAATTTTGGTGGTGGAAAATGCAAAATCACCAAGGGAGCTTTCGTTATTGTACAAGGCAAATTGTGTCGTACATTGTATAAGACCCAACTAAAGTGCTCAAAGGCGGTCATATAAATGCAGTTGAGGATCACCAGACAGATCTATGACACAGATGACTAGGACACATGATTGAGAAAGGCTTGAAGCTTTTATCAAAGAAGAGATTGATTCCTTGTGGTAGGGATACTGGTCTCAGCTCATGTGATGAATGTCAAACAGGAAAGCATCGACGTGTTTCTTTCAAGACAAGATCATAGGTGAAGTCATAGCTTCTATAGCTGGTTCATTCGGATGTCTGTGGTCCATTTGAGGTGGCTTCACTGGGTGGCAATAGGTATTTCGTAACATTCATTGATGATGCATCTAGGAAGGTGCGGGCCCTTGCTGAAGACCAAGAATCATGTCTTTTATTGTTTTCAGAAATTTCATGTCATGGTGGAGTGGGAGATAGAGAAAAAGTTAAAGTGTCTCCGCACAGACAATGGAGGAGAGTACACCTCTTAGGAGTTTCAAGATTATTACGTGCAACACCGAATACGACATGAAATGACAGAGCCTGGCACACCACAACACAATAGTACAACTGAGAGAATGAATCATACCATAGTGGAGAAAGTTAGATGTATGTTGAAGACTACAAAGTTGCCAAAGACATTCTGTGGTGAGGTAGTGTGTACTGTCTGCTATCTAATTAATCGATCTCCATCATATCCTTTGGGGTTTGATATACCTGAGAAGGTATGGACATGCAAGGATGCATCCTATGCTCATCTGCGAGTATTTGGGTGCAAGGCTTATGCACATGGTCCAAAGGAAAAGAGGCAAAAGCTGGATGATAAAGCGGTGCCATGTATCTTTCTTGGCTATAGAGATCATCAGATTGGCTATAGGTTATGGGATCCTATAAAAACAACCATGAGCAGACACAAAGATGTGACTTTATGTGAGAGTCAGACAGTTACAGAGCTTGAGAGTGATGATGTAGAGGCTGCAAGATCAGGTGATAGTTCTTTTAATGATGAGTATGAAGATGCTTCAGCTTCTTCATAGGTACAATCTTCAGATGATGAAGAAGAGCAACAAGATCACCCTGAGAAGCAGAGTGAGAGCATGTCGAGTGTTCCTATTCTAGATGCACAATTGTGTGATTCAAATTCATAGTCAGAGACTTCTGGGCAGGGTGAGCAAGATCATCACTCACAGTCAGAGACTTCTGGGCAGGGGGAGCAAGACCATCACCAAGCAGAGTCCTCAGAGCAACAGTTGAGGAGGTCTAACAGAGTTCGTCATCGTTCATCTAGATATTCGTCATCTCAGTATATTCTCCTTACTGATCAGGGGGAGCCAGAGAGTTATCATGAGGCACAAACTCATAGAGATAAAGCATAATGGCATCAGGCGATGTAGGAGGAGAAGTCTTCTTTGTAGAAGAATGATACCTATGAGCTTGTAGCACTTCTCAAGGGACGAAAAGCACCAAAGAACGAGTGCGACTACATGATGAAGAGAGATGACAACAAGAATCAAGCTTCTAATCAGGTGCTACATGGACAAGGGGAGCATCATCCGAGGATTTCTGAGCCTTGGTATAGAAGGGTCATAAACAAGGCTTTCATCCAAGATGGCTCGACATACCAGTCAGGGGGAGCTAGCAAAGTTCTAGGTGTGGGCATGGAGAGAGAAGTGGCAGAGCCATGCCACTTCTTCTCAGTTTCTTGGGAACAAATCAAAGTCAAGACGAGACTTCAAGAAGATGGATGAAAACAACATGATGATGGCATGCTTAAGGAGAATAGATCCATCACAGGTGGTGATGAGGTCCAGAAGCTACTCTAGATGATTGTTGAAGACAATGTCTCCCTCATGGGCCAAAGAGGGAGATTGTTTAGAATAGGAAAAGGATCCGGCCCATGCGTAGTTGGATTTGGAATTAAGTAGGAGTTGGCTTGTGCTACCAATCTGAATAGGAGTCAAATCTAAAAAGGAAAGAAGATGGTTTCCTACATGCAACATGGAGTTGGACTCAAAGTTGGACAAAGATTCCTAGTTGTAACCACGCACCATGAAGGCCTATAAATAGAGGCCCTGGGGGAGGCCATTGAGATCATCCCACCGGTTAAGGCGCGAACCCCTCTGGTTGCTTGTTGGTGCCTTCTGTTATAGAATGTGCCAGAGAATAAGAACAATTGGATGAGCTCTCTTGGTTGAATAAGAGAGGGTCATTGACTCTGCCTTGAAGTGAAGTAGCGGCCGACAGTCGGTGACACATTGGGTGCACTAACAGAATAGCTCTCTTAGTTGATAAGAGAGTGTCACAATTTGCCTTGCAGCAAAGTAGCGGTTGACAGTTACAGACGCAATGTTGTCATAGTGGCAATGGTCTGACCCAGTCAACGGTCACAACAGTATCAAGCAGTCCCCAACAATGACAGTGACCTTTTGAGGATATCAAGTAAAGAAGGAGGTTTTCTACACACTGGGTGTGATTCTCTTCTTCCACATCGTTGTTCTCGTGTGGGGAGGGCTACCTAGATTTAGGGGGGAATTAAATCCAAGAAGTGTGAGTTGTAATCTTAACTACATAGTGCTTGTTGGTTGGTATTGCCCCATGATTTTTCTCTCCTTGTCTTGGGGAGAGTTTTCCACGTTAAATCTGATATTTTTTCTTGGGGTTTATACATTTGTCGGTAACTCTTCCATAATAATTTTTCATCACATCCAGAACCGTATCGGTACAACATCCCCAACAGTCTTCCTCTTCATAATCATACACACATCTGTTAAAGTCATGATCAAATGATTGTTTTCCATTAATAATTATTTTAAATTGAGCACTAAGATGTTTAAGAGCATTTTGATAGACATGCCAGACACAAAGTCGGTGGTGACATCATGGTAGAACTTCTTTTATAGAAGATTACATAGCCTTATCTTGATCATTTAATATTGTTTGTGGCTCTTTGACACCCATAGCTTGTAAAAATATTTTGAATAACCATGTAAATCTAGAAATGGTTTCATCATATAACCACACTGAACCAAAAATTATAGTTTGTCTATGATGATTCACACCAAAAAATAGACAAATGGGCGACATTCGACATTTGTTCGATAAGTTGTATCAAATCCAACCACATCACCAAAACTGCAATAATCAGTTATGGATCTAGCATCTACCCAGAAAATGTTGCTAATTCTATTTTCTTCATCATACTACATTTCATAGAAGAAACTAGGTTTTTCAGCCCTCTTCTTTTTAAAGTACTCATTTATGGAAATTGCGTCCCCCCTTTCAATATTCTTCCAGCGTTTGCTACTTTGATAAAGAAAACCAAGATTTTCATTACCACTAGCTTGTCTACCCATATATTCCATCATTTTCCCAACACGAATGCCAGAAAGAACACTAATATCAGCTTGTGCAGCCTGAGCACCAGAAATTTTCCTTTGAGACCTATGCATGTGGCATTTTGGGGTACAAGTAAGATCATCATTGTGATTAAGTTCAACTTTTATCACTTTTCACTTTCCATGTTGAAGGTGAATATCTATAAAAGCATTACACCCTATCCTTGTTTCTTATCTACGTTTCTTTACAACAATTTCTCGATGGTCAAAAGACTTAAACCCTTATTTTGAACGACACAATCTCCTATAAATTATGTCATTATTGACATTTCTACGACACTTGATTTTGCGAACACTGAATCCAACTCTACGAGCAAAATGTTTATAGAATTCATATGCAAATATTTCTGACTCAAATTTCATATCTAGCTCAAGATCCCCAAAATCTAATATGTGCCTTGCCGATTGAGGCGTCTTGTTAAATTGGTCAACAATGTTATTTCTAGATAAATCTACATTTTTAGTGTTCATTGATCTAAAGATGATAACAAAATTAATTTAATTCTCTAAAATATAGTAAACTTTATAGTTGTAATTATACATACCTTGTATCTGTGCTAGTAGATAACGCATCATCATCTTCAAATGTTGATTGTTCCATATGAAATGAACCAAGATTGAATATAGGATACAATATTATAGCAGTCAGAGAAAGAGGGAAACATTTTCAAGTCAGCGACAGAACAAGGACAACCACACGCCAAAGATACATGACCATGAGAAAGCACAATTCAAACTTGTGATAACAAATACAGACCGATGCACGTCGACAACAACTGTGGGCTCCTGGACAACAATCTTGATGAAGTTGATGATGATCATAAGGATGGATATAGTTATGATGTCGCCGATGACAATCTCTTACAACTGGATGGATATACTAACTGAGCTTGGCTCCTAGATGAGTATCCCATTATTTGTGCCCCTTGATGAGGCTGACAACCATCACAAGGAACTGAACAAAGTTGCCGCTAAGTGCGACAGTCCTGTTCTTGCGGCAGAAAATAGTGAGAAGTTGGGTAAAATTTTAATTAGGAAATGAGATGAGGGTTTAGATGTTTATAAAAAAAACGGTCTTATAAATTTGGACTTTAGTATACAATTTCTAGACTTGCCGTTTACAGTAAATACTACCTTTTGTGGCTGGAACAGAGGTGAAGCGTTGTGGAGACGACTGTCCATGCGGCAACCGAGGAAATAAGGAGCAGCGTGCTCCTGATTGCGAGAAGGACCAAAAAATATGCGGCCCAGTTTATTAAGGGTGCGTTTGTTGTGCCGTCAAATGGGCGGCACTACAAACAAACCTGTGTGGTTATTCTAATTGCTATTTGTTACACAAATTAAGGCTGCGTTTGTTGGGTCATCTTGGTTGCGACTTTTTGTGCCATCTTGGTGGCAGCACGGAAAGGAAAGTTGAGCGGGTGTCTAAACCGATGTTTGTTATGCCAACTAAAAGATAAATAAGTTACCACACAGGTAAACTAATCGAGAAATCTCCGATTAACCTGCCGCGCCAAATCCTTGCATTAAGAAATAGGTTTATTTATCGTGGATGTCAATTTTCTACAATACCCCTCTGACCGAATGCTAAGTAATTACAATGGTACTTATATCTAGGGTATAATAGACTTTGTTCATATAAACGCAGCCTACGTACACATACACCAAACGACGAATATCTTGTCTACAAGTTTGTTTGTCGTGGCTTCAAACAACAAACATATTATACATGGTTAAAATACCCCTGGTCACTTTACCCTGGCAAATAAACCTATTATGGCTGAATACCAAATGCATCCTAAGAGATAAACAAGTTGCCGATAATCGAAAAATGTCCTGATGAGGTGCCGCTCCAAATGCTTACGATAGGAAATATGTTTATTTGCTGTGGATGTGTGCTTTCCACAACGCCCTTTTAATCGATTTTATATGTAGGGCATAATCTAATTTATCTAAATAACGAAAGATTGCATACACATGTACCAAATGGCGGACATCTTGCCAACAAGTTTATTTATTGTTGTTCCAAACAAAAGTCATCTTGCACAAAGATAAAATATCATTGGTTAATATATCCATGACAAGTAAATCTGTCTCGATTGTATACCAAACGCTGCCTAAGTACTAGTAAGAGAACACATGCTATGCACACTAATTCCAATAGAAATATTAAACTATTTGACTAATTAGATTTCTTATCATATAATGATATTATAATTTAAGTATTTGTTCATAAAATTATATATGCTCCTATATATTAGACACATAAATATATGCATAACCTTTTGTTCTTCACTATTTGTCTAATTAACTTTCTTATCATACAACAATACTATAAAATTAAGTATTTGTGAAATATTAGGTTTGGATTTTAGTTGTGACGTTTGGCTTGGTCCTAGATTTTAAGACTAGTTGTCTGAATTTAAATTGAGTCAGTTCCGAATTTAAATTAGATAAAATTGGGTTCTAATTACTTATATTTAAGGTAAGCATGTTTTATTTTGAACTATGCATGTGTTGTTTTGATATAATATATGCCATATGATATATGTGTTGTTTTTTGTTATATTGTCAGATTCCTAAATGTAAGAATTTATTTATATGTTTGGTAACACTGATGCTTGTTTTTGTTATAAAATGTTTTTATGATTTGACGTAAATGTTGTTATGGTAGTCATTTTTATTGGCTCGATGAGTTATATTTTGGTGTGAATATGTGTTGTATTGGTATACTATAGGTGATGTTGTAACAATTTCAATGTGATGTTTGCGTTGTTCTATTATGATATATGCGATGTTGTGCCTGTGCTGAAATTTTCTTGTGTTTAGGTGAAATTAGTGTTCTATTGTTGGTACTATTTTCTCTAATAAAAGCAAAGAAAATTAATATTATAATGATTTATAATTGATCATTAGTTTATTGCAAAGAGGTGAGATCACTTCCTTACTAAAATTTAAAGGAAGTACAAAACATCCATCTTTTTAAAAAGACAAAAGATATTAAAGGATGCATGCATAATATTCCAAGTAAATAAGCATGCACCAGATACATTATAAAATGTCAATATCAGTAGAAATAAAAGTACTAAGCCTATTACATGGCTTTCATTGTTCATTACATGATTGTTCCCAAAAGAAAAAGATAAGAGAAAAGGAATCTAACTATAGCAACCTAGACATCCTTTCAGATAGCTTGAGATATACTCCTGAGATGACTTCCTTCAAACTTGTCCTTCTCCTTGCTCAGCGCCAACACCTGAGTGGTTGGAAAAACACCCAGCAAAAGGGGAAAGAAAACAAGGTATGTGTCACAAAACTAGTCTAGGATAACAAGATAAGTAAAAAAAATAAGAGCAGGCTAGGGTTCATCATAAGATGAAGATAACAAGAGTATGATGCTATATTCAAAAGAAACTTGCCATTAACAATTATATTAAAAAGGATTTGCATGCAAGATAATTATGTCTACCTAACTAAGTAGGGTTGAGGAACCTACCAGACCTCTAACCTATAGGTGAGGGGAGAATAAGGCATTCCTAATCACCTACACAATTATATAGAGGTGAATAAAAACATTCCCCAGGGCGATTAAATACATGTCCTCTGTAGGTGGTTGTAAATAAGTACCACTACTTTAAATTAAATAGAACATAAATCTACATGGTAGTAAAGTAGTCATGACAAGAGTAGTCATAATATTCAATAAGCATGGAAGTGGGGTATAAGACCCAAACAAGAAGAAATTATAATCTGACTTGAGGCATGAACAACATTAGGATTCAAGAATAGAAGATTTAGGGTTCATTTAAGCCTCATTAGGGAAATATAGGGTTTGGCTACAATTATCCCAACATAGGGTGTAAGGAATGCACATACCTCTCTTATTGATATCAATTACTAACTTTCACCACTTTAATTGAGTCCAAGTTCCACTTTGCCTATTTTCAATGTATTAACATGTATTAGAGTACATAGTGCACATTAATGTATATAAACCCTAATTTTAGACATTTTTAGTAAAACTCAGATTTAGATTTTGAAAATATCACTAATGAACTTATTAGGTTCTCCTGATGAAGAAAACATATTTTTATGTTAATTTTGGAATTATGATGATTAAGATGTAATTTTTATGGATTTATACATTAAATTCATTTTACATAAATCACTCTTCGTCAAAACATGAAATTAGACCTTTAAAATATTTTTATTGTATAGAGATTAATTTTCTAATTCCAAAATATATTTATTTGTCAAATTTGGATAAGCGGATTAGAAGATATGAATTTTTCAATACTAAGCATTAGGAAATTACCACATCATCAAACCGATCGAGATAATTGAAGAGAGAGGGAGTGGGAAAAAATACCATTTGACCCAAGATCAGGTTTTAAGTTGCATAGGTAACCAAACTAGAGCTTCTAGAGAAGGTAAAACATCAAGAAACCAAAACCATAGAAGAATATGGTAAAAAGAGATGGAAATCACCGATTTTAAACATAGAAGCATGAGTTTTAAGCATGTAGTAAGAAATATATGAGATGGGGGTTAACAAAACTCGCCTCTAGGAAGGTAAGAAGGTCCAAACAACAAGGATCCCGAGATTGGAAGGTCTGGTTTCTCCAAGCCAAGCTCCTTTCTTGAGCAAAGATCACCTTCTCCACTTTAGATGTGCAAACCCTAGCAAAAGAGCATGGAGATGAGATGTTTAAGGGTTCTAGGTGGAGTTTTACCATGTAAGGTCATGGTTCTGACCTAGAAGATTGTGGGAGTAATACTAACAACATGCAAATAGGGAAGGAAAGGAGGATACTTACTAGTTTTAATCAAAATCACCAAGGAGGAGCTTAAGAAATCCTAAATAGAGAAATTTGGAAACCTAGGAGCCTTCTTCACCAAGGTAGGCACCCTCTTTTACCTTGGGACAGAAACTTCATGGTCAAACATATAAGGGAAAATGCTCTAATCTGGGAGAAATAGGAGAGGATCGCTTCTTGGATTGGGAGGGGGAGGGGTAGGCATGGCTTTATAAAGAAGGGGGTAAGCATGAGGTGTCTATGGGACTTTCCATGTGTCCTTAGGCTAAGGCTTCATGGTCATGCAAGAGGACAACTCATGGAGACTTTTTTTATATCCATGGTTGGTCCTAAAATCCCATGGAGGCTTCTAGGCCATCTCCACCTTCCTCCCATCAAAGAAATAACCCCATTGGTTGATAGCTTTTAAAGATAAGCTCATTTATAAAGAGGGTAATCCCTATAATGCCCTTGGAGAGAAACACCTTCAAGCCAAGGTGAAACCATATGCCCCATGGTTCAAAATATCGAGAATGGTAATGGAATATCTAAGTATTAAAATTCAGGTAATAATTTGCAAAAAAACCTCCCAATTGGGTAAATTGAATAAAAGTCCAGAATGTACCTAAAATTGCATAACTTGCACAAACAACATCCAAATCGAACCAAATTTGAAACTTAGGCTCATTTTATGTTTTCAAATCACGTAAAAAAGTTATATTAAGGCGTAAAGCACTTAATTATGGTAATTAAGCTTTCACTAAGGTATTTGTGCATAAACGCTTATATTGGTACAATTAGTGAATAAATGTTCACTAAACTACTATAAATTCCACTAATTAAACATGAATGACATAAAGGACATAAATGAAAGGGAAACTTGGGAAAAAGGTTTACATGGATATTAAATCTAAGATTCATTATGTTACATTTATATTAGATAATAAAATTATTTACAATAATCTAGAAAATTCTACAAAAAGTACTTTTATAAAGAGTCATCCTTAAATTTTGGTTCGGTTCACTTTTGAGTTTAAAATTTTCAATCTGGGTTAACTCCAGGTAGAGAGAGGCATGAGTAAAATTCAAATCCAAATTTAGATTTTAATACAATCAAACAATTTAAACAAGATTTTTATGCTTTATCACCCAAATTTGATTATTTGACACCCCTAAAGGACACCTATGATATCAAAAGTATTTCTATCGAGGCTTGATATCCTGATTTTTTGTTAGCGAGTAGCAAAAGTGTGTTCCAACATAACTACATTCACTGATCGAGTACCTCGATGCCTCGATCATTTTATTATACTGATTCAAGAAGTTTAGAATGTCATGTTATGGGGCACGGATTTGCTGGTCCTTCTTGCAACCAGGAGCATGCTGCTCCTTGTTTCCTCAGTTGCTGCATGGAAAACCATCTCCATAACCCTTCACCTCCGTTCAAGCCACAAAAGGCATCATTTCCTGTAAACGACAAGTTTGGAAATTTTATACTGAAGTCCAAGCTTATAAGACAACTATACCCACATCCCAGTTCCCAATTAAACTTTTACCCAACTTCTAACTGCTACAGTTCCTGGCACGTTATTTTTTCCATAGTTCTAGGCTGCTTTAGAATTGTGGTTGATGTCTCATTGATGTGATCACATTGCAAACCACTGTATTTTTGTATGATGCACATTGTTTGATAATACATCTAATTCACTCAGGTTAGCATTTGACTAAGTGTTCAAGAAGTAGTGAAAAATCGTGAGAAGTAGGGGCAGATTAGTCGCTACCTATGATGCTTATAGATTCATGGTTTTTTACCATTCTTATTTTATATGATTTAGTCTGTCTGTAGCGGTCGACAAAGTCTATCAAATTGCTCAATTTTCCAAATACAATATTTTTAAATGCTACATTAATATTTTATGTTAGATAAAAGCATTCAACTATTCATTGTACCACTTATGGAACAAATTTACACATGAAATTGCAGTCGGTGAAGAGACAACGTTCATCATCTTGTCTAGGATAATTGATTGCTGCAAGGTAGATGGAAAATGTATCTTCAAATATAGTGGTTATAAAAAAATGATGACCACTAAAAATATTTCAAAAGTAAACTAACATTGTCAAAATATGTAAAAAGTAGTTAATTATGGATAATAAATCCAATTCTTGTTACCTTAATTAACACAAGAAAACAAAATGTTGTTTGAGTAAAACTAAAAATAGGTTGATTAGAATAATAAACTTAGAAATTAACAAAAAAAATTTTCATTCTCTTCCTCATGTGACAAGAGTAACAAAATAAATTCCTTCACAAAGCGCCTAATTTATTATCTAAATCTTCAACATGTGTCCAAGGTAACATTTGTTGTACCTGTAGTCAAGAAAATATTTAAAATGTTAACAATTAAAAAAAATGGCTATCGAATGATGGGAGAAATTAACATCCACATTGTTGATACAATGTGATTACTTGTTCATTTGCATTGGATTCTTCATGACATATCAAATCAATCCTTGAAGTAAAAGCATGGTTTGTTCAACTCCTTGAAATGTAATACATGACATTATAAACTCATTAAATATCTAAGTAATGTTTAATTTTTTCACTCACCATTAATAGTTGTAACATGCTCCCACTATGCGAGTTATAATGTTCATTGCATGGTAAATACCCATGCATACTTTGAGTCACCTATAATTAAGTGAAGAAAATGAAATGATTTAATTTTTTGTCTTGTGATCTATAATTGAAAGAATAATTTGTATGAATTGGCATGGTTTCTCTTCCTTTAGTATTATAGCATAAATAATTATTGTCAAGAAGAGATGCAATATACCTGTATTCTCGTCTGGATATCTATTGCTTTATTGCTTAGGTCTTTACCCATTTCACTGTTTCCATCAATTGTTTGGTCCTTCCAAAGGTAAAGAAATAAATATTTATATCTTCTAGTAAAAATAAAATAATAGGCTGTTGTAATAAAATTAAAAAGATACCTTGAAAGTCACTCTTTTCCTTTTACTCTTTTCAATGAAACTCTTTTTACGTTTTCTACTTCCTTTCTCTCTATCCCATTTTTTAGTTCAACACTACTTAGAGTGTGTTCATCATCAAGGACACATTGAACTAGTTTCTTTCCTCTATATTTCATATTCTCTTTAAATCTCCTAACCTCTTTCAGAGCTTGTTCTACATGTTTCAAGCTTATGTAAAGTGTTTCATCGAACTCAGATGCTTCTTCACATAGTTTGATGTAAGCTTGGCATTAGAAATTATTGTGTTCTATAAGAGAGGCCTTTAGATCAACATAAATGGCAATTCCACGCCAATCTAATGGATTGCTGGCTTTGACATTTTTGGTCCATCTTTTAATGATATATTTTAAAGGAATTTCAAAAATTTCTAGTTGATGGAAGACTTGAAATACATGTTGACATAAGATTTCAGGAAAGGCAAACTTTTTGCAACTGCAATCAACTGTGTGATTCCTAATATCAATGCTGACTATATGTGTTCGACTATTCCCTATAATTATGACTTTAAAACTTTTGATTGCTCCATCATCAACCATTTGTGAAGAATAATTAATAAAATGAACATACTTGTCTTGAGCTTTTTCAATGATCTCTGGTGTATACACACTAACCATTTGTTTTGATATATTAGAAGGAAGAAACACTTGTGGGAAGGAAATTTTCATCTGAAAATTAGCTTGCAATTCTATATATCTCCTCTTATTAAAAAACGATCAAAATGTTCAAAAAAATCCAACAAATTATAATGAGGTAGCATATAAAGTTTCAATTTAGAGTTTAGTGACTCATTTCTTTGTGTTGACTTCATATCGGCTGTAAAAAAGTTCCTACAATAGACCATTGCCCATCTATCTTTATACTCAAAGATTTTTTGTAGCCATTTACTTTTTTGGATGCTATACTTTTACAACATTTCATCCCAAGCTCTTAAGAACTCGTCTTTGTTGGGAATAGGAAAAGGATCTGACCCATGCGTAGTTAGATTTGGACTTAAGTAGGAGTTGGCTTGTGCTACCAATATGAATAGGAGTCAAATCTAAAAAGAAAAGAAGATGGTTTCCTATGTGCAACATGGAGTTGGACTCGGAGTTGGACAAAGATTTGTAGTTGCAACCAAGCACCATGGAGGCCTATAAATAGCATCCCTGGGGGAGGCCTTTGAGATCATCCCACCAGTTGAGGTGTGATCCCTCCAGTTGCTTGTTGGTGCCTTCTCTGGTAGAGGGTGCCAGAGAACAAGAACAAATGGAGGTGCTCTCTTGGTTGAATAAGAGAGGGTCAGTGACTTTGCCTTGAAGTGAAGTAGTGGATGACAGTCAGTGACACATTGCATGCACTGACATAGTAGCTCTCTTGGTTGATAAGAGAGGGTCAACGACTTTGCCTTGAAGCAACGGTGCGACCCAATCAGCAGTCACAATGGCATCAAGCAGTCCCCAGCAATGGCAGTGGCCTCGAGAGGAGATCAAGTAAAGAAGGAGGTTTTGTACATACTAGGTGTGATTCTCTACTTCCTCATCTTTGTTATCGTGTGGGGAGGGCTACCTGGATTTAGGGGATAATTAAATCCAAGCAGTGTGAGTTTTAATCTTAATTACATAGTGCTTGTTGGATGGCACTGCCCTGTGGTTTTTCTCCCCTTATCTTGGGGAGAGTTTTCCACGTTAAATCTGGTGTTTCTTTTTTGGGTTTATATACTTGTCAGTAACACTTTCGCAATAAGTTTTCATCATATCTGAGACTGTATCGGTACAACATCCCCAACAAGTGGTATCAGAGCACATGCTGTGAATACTAGTCCAGATGGTAAGGATGAAAATGGGACGATGATAAAGTTAACAAGTACAAATTAGCATATTTGGAAACCCAAGATGGATGATATTCTATATTGCAAAGATCTATACAATCCAATAGAGGGACAAAAGCTAGAGAGTATGTCTGATGCAGACCAGAAGAGATTAAACAGAAAGACTATTGGAACAGTTCAAAAGAGGCTTGAAATTTCTGTGTTCCATCACGTCTCAGAAGAGACCAATGGCAAAGATATGTGGGAGAAGCTCAAGAAGTTATATGAGTGGAAGACTGCCACAAATAAAGTTTTCTTGATTAGAAAGTTGGTGAACCTCAAGTATCGGGATGATAAGCATCGCTGAGCATATGAATGAATTCCAAAGCCTTGTAAATCAACTGAGGTCCATGAATATGGTTCTTGATGATGAACTCCAGACTCTACTTCTTCTGGGATCATTACCTGATAGCTGAGAGACGCTTGTAGAGACAATCAGTAATTCTGCACAGGAAGGTAAGTTGACACTTGACCAGGTGAAGAACAGTCTACTGGATGAAAAGACTCGACGATGAGCCTCAGGCGAAAACAAATCAGAGGTGCACTTCATAGAGAGCAGAGGCGTTGATAGAGTAAGAGACTATGGCAGATCCAAGAGCTGCGATGACTCCCAGAATCATGAGAAGTCTCGTAGTAGATCCAAGTCTAAGAGTAGTAGAGGGTGCTTCAATTGTAGAAAGCAAGGTCATTTCAAAAGGGATTGCAAGGTTTGAAAAAAGAAACATGGGTTTGAAGCCAAAGACAAGCAAGATGACGACAAGAATACTACAACACCAATCTCAGATGACATGGACGATGATGACGATGTGGTCTTAATAGTCTAAGAGTAGTGTTTGCATGTTGAGGATGATGATTCTAAGTGGGTGGTGGATACTACAACTTCTTATCATGCTTCACCAAGTAAGGAATTCTTTACTTTATACAGGAGGGGAGATTTCGGGAGGGTGAACATGGAAAATTCTAGCTTCTCTAGAATTATTAGGATTGGAGACATTTGTGTTCAAACAAGTGTCAGTTGCACACTCACACTGAAGGATGTTCGTCACGTTCTAGATTTGCAGCTGAGTTTGATATCTGGTTCATTCTTTGATAGAGAAGGTTGTCATCAAGATTTTGGTGTTGGAAAATGCAAACTTGCCAAGGGAGCTTTCATTATTATACGAGGCAAATTGTGTCGTACATTGTACAAGACCCAACTTAAAGTTCTCAAAGGCGATCATATACATGCAGTCGAGGATCACCAGACAGATCTATGGCACAGAAGACTAGGACACATGAGTGAGAAAGGCTTAAAGCTTTTATCAAAGAAGAGATTGATTCCTTGTGGCAAGGATATTGGTCTCAACTAATGTGATGAAAGTCAGACAGGAAAGCATCAACATGTTTATTTCAAGACAAGATCAAAGGTGACGTTACAAATTCTCCAACTGGTTCATTTGGATGTCTGTGGTCCATTTGAGGTGGTTTCATTGGGTGGCAATAGGTATTTTGTCACATTCATTGGTGATGCATCTAGGAAGGTGTGGGCCTACTAGATGAAGACCAAGGATCAAGTCTTTTTGTGTTTTCTGAAATTTCATGTCATGGTAGAGCGGGAGATAGAGAAAAAGTTGAAGTGTCTCTGCGCGGACAATGGAGGAGAGTACACCGCTAGGGAGTTTCAGGATTACTGTGCACAACACGGAATATGGCATAAAAGGACAGAGCATGGCACACCACAACACAATGGTACAACAGAGAGAATGAATAGTACCATAGTGGAGAAAGTTAGATGCATGTTAAAGACTATAAAGTTGCCAAAGACATTCTGGTGTGAGGCAGTGTGTACTTCCTGCTATCTGATTAATCGATCTCTGTCATATCCTTTAGGGTTTGATATACTTGAGAAGGTATGGATAGGTAAGGATGCATCCTATGCTCATCTGTGAGTATTTGGGTGCAAGACTTATGCACATGATCTAAAGGAAAAGTAGAAAAAGCTGGTTGATAAAATGGTGCCATGTATCTTTCTTGGCTGCGGAGATCATCCGTTTGGCTACAAGTTATGAGATCCTATAAAAAGGACCATGAGAAGACACAGAGATGTGACTTTCTATGAGATTCAGATAGTTACAGAGCTTGAGAGTGATGATGTAGAGGATGCATGATCAGGTGATAGTTCTTCTGATGATGAGTATGAAGATGCTTCAGCTTCTTCACAGGTGCAATCTTCAGATGACGAAGAAGAGAAGCAAGATCACCCAGAGAAACATAGTGAGAGTATGTCGGGTGTTCCTATTCCAGATGCACAATTGAGTGATTCAAATTCATAGTCAGAGACTTCTGGACAGGGGGAGCAAGATCATCACCAGGCAGAGTCCTTTGAGAAATAATTGTGGAGTCTAACAGAGTTTGTCATCCTTCATCTAGATATCTGACATCTTAGTATATTCTCCTTATTGATCAGGGGGAGCCAGAGACTTATCATGATGCACAAACTCATAGAGATAAAGCACATTAGCATCAGACGATGTAGGAGGAGCTGTCTTCTTTACAGAAGCATGATACCTATGAGCTTGTAGCACTTCCAAAGGGCCTAAAAGCACTAAAGAATGAGTGCCACCAAAGGATGAAGAGAGATGACAACAGAAAGAATCAAGCTTCTAATCATGTGCTACATGGACATGAAGAGAATCATCATAGGATTTTTGAGCCTTGGTATAGAAGGCTAGAAATAAAGTTTTCATCTAGGATGGCTCGACATACTAGTCATGGGGAGCCAACAATGTTCCAGGTGTGGGCATGGAGAGAGAAGTGACAGAGGCATGATACTTCTTCTTAGTTTCTTGGGAACAAGTCGAAGTCAGGACGAGACTTCAAGAAGATGGATGAAAACAACAGGATGATGGCATGCTTATGGAGAATGGATCCATCACAGATGGTGATGAGGTCCAGAAGCTACTCTAGATGATTGTTGAAGACAACGTCTCCCTCATAGGCCAGAGAGAGAGAGATTGTTGGGAATAGGAAAAGGATCCGACCCATGCGTAGTTGGATTTGGACTTAAGTAGGAGTTGACTTGTGCTATCAATTTGAATAGGAGTCAAATCTAAAAAGGAAATAAGATGGTTTCCTATGTGCAACATGGAGTTGGATCCAGAGTTGGACAAAGATTCCTAGTTGCAACCACACGCCATGGAGGCCTATAAATAGAGGCCTTGGGGTAGGCCATTGAGATCATCCCACTGGTTGAGGTGTGATCCCTAAAGTTTCTTGTTGGTGTGTTCTGTGGTAGAGGGTTCTAGAGAATAAGAACAAGTGGAGGAGCTCTCTTGGTTGAATAAGAGAGGGTCAACTACTTTGCCTTGAAGCGAAGTAGCGGTTGACAGTCGGTGACACATTGGGTGCACTGACAGAGCATCTCTCTTGGTTAATAAGAGAGGGCCAACGACTTTGCCTTGAAGAAAAGTAGCGGTTGGCGGTTGTAGACATAGTGTTGTCATAGTGGCAATAGTTCAATCCAGTCAGTAGTCACAACGACATCAAGCAGTCCCATGCAATGACAATGACCTCGTGAGGAGATCAAGTAAAGAAGGAGGTTTTGCACACTGGGTGTGATTCTCTTCTTCCTCATCTTTGTTCTCATGTGGGTAGGGCTACCTAGATTTACGGAGTAATTAAATCCATGTATTGTGAGATGTAATCTTAAGTACATAGTGCTTGATGGCCGGTTTTGCCTCATGGTTTTTCTCTTCTTGTCTTGGGGAGAGTTATTCACGTTAAATCTAGTGTTTCTTCTTTGTCTTTATATGCTTGTCGGTAACTCTTCCGCAATAATTTTTTATCACATCCAGGACCGCATCGATACAACATCCCCAACAGTCTTCCTCTTCATAATCATACACACATCTGCTAAAGTCATGACCAAATGATTATTTTCCATTGACAATTATTTTAAATTGAGCATTGAGATGTTCAAGAGCATTTTGATAGACATGCCAGACACAAAGTCAGTGGTGACATTGTGGTAGAACTACTTTTATAGAAGACTCCATAGCCTTATCTTGATCAGTTAATATTGTTTGTGACCCCTTTCCACCCATAGTTTGTAAAAATATTTTGAATAACCATGTAAATCTAGAAATGGTTTCATCATATAACAACACTGAACCAAAAATTATAGTTTGCTTATGATGATTCACACCAACAAATAGACCAAATGGTCGACATTCGACATTTGTTTGATATGTTGTATCAAATCCAACCACATCACCAAAATTGAAATAATCACTTATGGATCTAGTATCTGCCCAAAAAATGTTGCTAATTCTATTTTCTTCATCATACTGCATTTCATAGAAGAAACTAGGATTTTCAGCCCTCTTCTTTTTTAAGTACTCATTATGGAAATTGCATCCCCACTTTCAATATTATTTCTGCATTTACTACTTTGATCAAGAAAACCTAGATTTTCATTACCACCAACGTTTCTACCCATATATTCCATCATTTTCCCAACACGAATGCCAGAAAGAACACCAATATCAGCTTGTGCAGCCTGAGCACCCGAAATTTTTCTTTGAGACCTATACATGTGGCATTTTGGGGTACAAGTAAGATCATGGTTGTGATTAAGTTCAACTTTTATCACTTTCCACTTTCCATTTTGAAGGTGAATATCTATAAAAGTATTACACCCTGTCCTTGTTTCTTGTCTACGCTTCTTTACAACATTTCGTCGATGGTCAAAAGACTTAAACCCTTGTTTTGAGCAACACAATCTCCTATAGATTATGTCATTATTGACATTTCTACGACACTTTCTTTTGCAAATACTGAATCCAACTCTACGAGCATAATGGTTATAGAATTCACATGCAAATATTTCTGACTCAAATTCCATATCTAGCTTAGGATCCCCAAAATCTAATCTGCGCCTTGTTGATTGAGGCATCTTGTTAAATTGTTCAACAATGTTATTACTAGATAAATCCGCATTTTTAGTGTTCATTGATCTAAAGATGAAAAAGGAATTACTTTAATTCTCTAAAATACAGTAAAATTTATACTTGTAATTATACATAACTTGTATCTGTTCTAGTAGATAACACATCGTCATCATCTTCAAATGTTGATTGTTCCATATGAAATGAACCAAGATTGAATATAGGAGACAATATTGTAGTAGCCAGAGAATGAGGGAAACACTTTCAATTCAACGGAAGAACAATCGGACAACCACACACCAAAGATACACGATCGTGAGCAAGAACAATTCAAACTTGTGATAACAAAGACAAACCGATGCACACCGGCATCAATTGTGGGCTCCTGGACGAAAGTCTTGATGAAGTTGACGATAATGACATGGATGGCTATAGTTATGATATCGCCGATGGCAATCTCTTACAACTATATGGATATACTAATCGAGCCTGGCTCCTGGATGAGTAGCCCATTATTTGTGCCCCTTGATGAGGCTGACAACCATCACAAGGAACTAAACAAAGTTGCCGCTAAGTGGGATGGTCCTATTCTCACGGCGGCAATCAGTTAGAAGTTGGGTTAAAGTTTAATGGGGAAGCGGGATAAGGGTTTAGTTGTTTATCGAAAGACGGTCTTATAAATTTGGACTTTAGTATAAAATTTCCAGACTTGCCGTTTACAGGAAACACTGCCTTTTGTGGTTGGAACAGAGGCGAAGGGTTGCGGAGACAGATGACCACACGGCAACTGAGGAAACAAGGAGCAGCATGCTCCCAGTTGCGAGAAGGACCAACAAATCCACGACCCAATTTATTAAGGGTGCGTTTGTTGTGTCGTCAAATGGGCGACACTACACCCAATTTACTATTTGTTACACAGATTAAGGCTGCGTTTGTTGTGCCATCTTGGTGGCAACTTGTTGTGCCATCTTGGTGGTGACATGGAAAGGAAAGCTGAGAGGGTATTTAAACCGATGTTTGTTATGCAGACTAAAAGATAAATAAGTTGCCGCATAGGTAAACTAATAGAGAAATCTCTGATTAATCTGCCATTCCAAATCCTTGCGGTAGGAAATAAGTTTATTTTCCACGGATGTCAGTTTTCTACAATACCTCTCTGAGCGACTGCTAAGTACATACAACGGTACTTATGTCTAGGGTATAATAGATTTTGTTCAAATAAATGCAGCCTACGTACACGTGCACCAAACGGCGGACATCTTGCCTACAAGTTTTTTTACCGTGGCTCCAAACAACAAACATCTTACACATGGTTAAAATACCCCTAGTTACTTTACCCGTGGCAAATAAACCTATCATGGATAAATACTGAACGCTGCCTAAGAGATAAACAAGTTGCCGATAACCGGAAAATCTCCGGATGAGGTGTCGCTCCAAATTCTTGCAGTAGGAAATATGTTTTTTTTGGTACCTCCAAGATCTCTTATTCATCATGCTCTCGGGTTTCAGGCAAACATTCTGGAATAATATGGGTACTGTTCACTCCTTGTTCATTCCAAACCTCTGTTGGGATGAATTCAGGGCATTGCGGCCATACAATCGAACTTGTTACATTTCTAACCGCCCATTTGACTAGGGAATCAGTCAATGCATTAGTGCCTCTTCTAATGAAATGGATCTGGATCTCTGACTTGAGAGCCTTGAGTGCTTCCAGTCTAGTAGTGTAGTTTTTATACGTGGGCATGTTGGTGACTCTTGAGTTGAAGATTGAACAGGCCAACTTGTTGTCTGATTCCACCCAAATGTTCTCCGGCCAGTGGATAACAACTTCAATGCCTCGACAAATGGATTGAAGTTTGATATCAAGGCTTTGTTGGCCACTGGATTCTTGTGCTCCGGCTGTTATCCATTCATGTTGCGCATTCCTTGCAATATAACTAGTGGCTGCTTGATTGGTACGTTTCAGAAATGAACCATCCATGTTAACCTTGATGATATTTTTCGGAGGAGGGGTCCAAGGAGCAGAATGAATTTGAGGCCTGGTTAGAGGTTGGTGTTGATAGGCAAGTATAATGCATCTGACTCTGGAGGAGATGGTTCTGATAGAGTATGGGTATACAGGCTCTGTGAGCCATTGAACACTAGGTCGTTCCGTTGTAGCCATAGTGACTCTGACGTAACAACGAACCACGAGGATCTGATATATCCACCGGCCTTATGCTTAAGGTTGTTTGAGAACCACTCCACCATGGACTTCCCCGGTTCAAGGTAATGTTGTACGTGTTCGTAATGCCTTGCCACACCCGTTGAGCAAAACGGCAGTCTTTGAGACAGTGAAGGATGGACTCGCTAGCCTTCCCGCACCTCAGACATTTATCCTCTTCAATGAGGCCTCGTCTAGCTCTGTTGGCATTCGTCATAAGACCATCGTGTAGGCATTTCTAGAGAAAAGTTTTGGTGCTTTGTGGAGCTGAGAGCTTCCAAATCGTCGACCAGTTGCCCGGTGTGCGAATGCATGAATTGTTAAGCAACATTTTGTAGTAATTCTGGGTTCTGAACCGACCATGCGTGTCATCCATATGACACCACACATCCTCTGCCCCGTTTGGGATAGGCAGAAGCATGTTTAAAATTCTCCTTGCCGACTCCTCGGTGAATCATGTTTAATTTTTTTTGAGGAAATATGTTTAATTGCTGTGGATGTGTGTTTTCCACAATTCCCTTTTAACCGATTTTATATATAGGCCATAATTGACTTTATCTAAATAACAAAAGATTACATACACGTGTACCAAACGACGGACATCTTGCCAACAAGTTTATTTATGGCTGTTCCAAATAAAAGTCATCTTGCACAAAGATAAAATATCACTGGTTAATATACCCATGGCAAGTAAATCTGTCTCGATTGCATACCAAATGTTGCCTAAGTACTAGTCAGAGAACATGTGCTAAGCACACTAATTCCAATAGAAATATTAAACTATTTGACTAATTAATTTTCTTATCATACAAAAATATTATAAATTAAGTATTTGTTAATAAAATTATGCTCCTATATATTAGACACATACATATATGCATAGCCTTTTATTCTTCACTATTTGTCTAATTAACTTTCTTATCATAAAAAATACTATAAAATTAATTATTTGTGAAAAATTAGGTTTGGATTTTAGTTGTTACATTTGGGTTGGTCCTGGATTTTAAGACTATTTGTCTGAATTTAAACTGAGTCAGTTCCGGATATAAATCAGATAAAACCGGGTTCCAATTACTTATATTTAAGGTAAGCATATTTTATTTTGAACTATGAATGTGTTGTTTTGATATAATATATGTCATGTGATATATGTGTTATTTGTTGTAGTATTGTGAGATTCCTAAATGTTAGAATCTATTTACATGTTAGGTAACACCAATGCTTGTTTTTGTTATAAAATGTTGTTATGATTTGACATTAAATGTTGTTATGGTAGTCATTTCGATTGGCTCGATGGGTTATAAATATGTGTTGTTTTGGTATGCTATAGGTGATGTAGGTGATGTTGTAACAATTTCATGTGATATTTGTGTTGTTCTATTATGATATATGTGATGTTGCACCCGCGTGGAAATTTTCTTGTCTTTAGGTGATATTAGTGTTCTATTGTTGGTACTATTTTCTCTAATAAAAGCAAAGAAAATTAATATTATAATTATTTGTAATTGATTATTAGTTTATATTAGATAATAAAATTATTTACGGTCATCTAAAAAATTATACAAAAAATTATTTTTATAAAGAGTCATCCTTAAATTTGGGTTCGGTTCACTTTTGAGTTTAAAATTTTCAATCTGGGTGAACTCCAGGTAGAGAGAGGTATGAGTAACATTCAAATCCGAATTTAGATTTCAATACAGTCAAACAACCTAAACAAGATTTTTATGTCGTATCACCCAAATCCGATTGTTTGACACCCCTAAATGTCACCTATGATATAAAAAGTATTTCTATTGAGGCCCCATATACTGATTACTTGTTAGCGAGTAGCAAAAGTGTGTTCCAAGATAACTACATGCACTGATCGAGTACCTCGTTGACTCGATCATTTTACTGTATCGATTTAGGAAGTTCAGAATGTCATGTTATGGGACACGGATTTTCTGGTCCTTCTCGCAATCGGGAAAACACTGCTCCTTGTTTCTTCGGTTGCCGCGTGGACAGCCGTCTCCGTAACCCTTCGCCTCCATTTCAGCCACAAAAGGTAGTGTTTCCTGTAACCGGCAAGTCAGCAAATTTTATACTAAAGTCCAAGCTTATAAGACAACTAAACCCTCATCCCGCTTCCCAATTAAACTTTTACCCAACTTCTAACTGCGGCAGTTCCGTGCATGTTATTTTTGGCATAGTTCTGGGCTGCTTTAGAATTGCGGTTGATGTCTCATTGATGTGATCACGTTGCAAATAACTATATTTTTGTATGATGCACATTGTTTGACAATACATCTAATTCACTCAGGTTAGCATTTGACGAAGTGTTCAAGAAGTAGTGAAAAATTGTGAGAAGTAGGGCAGATTAGTCGCTACCTATGATGCTTATAGATGAATGGTTTTTTACCATTCTTATTTTATATGATTTAGTCTGGTCCGTAGTGGTCGACAAAGTCTATCAATTGCTCAATTTTCCAAATACAATATTTTTAAATACTACATTAATTTTTAATGTTAGATAAAGGCATTCGACTATTCATTGTACCAATTATGGAACAAATTTACACATAAAATTGCAGTCAGTGAAGAGACAATGTTCATCCTCTTGTCTAGGATAATTGATCGCTGCCAGGTTGATGGAAAATGTATCTTCAAATATAGTGGTTATAAAAAAATGATGACCATGAAAAATGTTTCAAAAACAAACTAACATTGTCAAAATATGTAAAAAGTAGTTAATTATGGATAATAAATCCAATTCATGTTTCCTTAATTAACACAAGCAAAAAACTATTGTTTAAGCAAAACTGAAAATAGGAAGATTAGAATAATAAACTTAGAAATTAACAAGATTTTTTTTTCTTTCTCTTCCTCATGTGACGAGTAACAAAATAAATTCCTTCACAAAGCGCCTAATTTATTATCCGAATCATCAAGATGTGTCCAAGGTAACATTTGTTGTACCTATAGTCAAGAAAATATTTTAAATATTCACATATTAAATAAAAAATGGCTATTGAATGACGGGAGAAATTAACAACCACATTGTTGATAAAGTGTGATTACTTGTTCATTTGCATTGGATTCTTCTGACATATCAACTCAATCCCTGAAATACCAGGCATGGTTTGTTCAACTCCTTGAAATGTAATATATGACACTATAAACTCATTAAATATATAAGTAACATTTAATTTTTTCACTCACCATTAACAGTTGTAACATGCTCCCACTATGAGAGTTATATTGTTCAATGCATGGTAAATACCCATGCATACTTTGAGTCACCTGTAATTAAGTGAAGAAAATGAAATGATTTAAATTTATGTCATGTGATCTATAATTGAAAGAATACTTTGTATGAATTGGTAAGGTTTCTCTTCATATTTTTTTAGTCGGTAAAAAATCATGTTGCTATTAAATGAAACCAAAACTTAAGGTACAGAGGTCTGCACCCCTACAAAACTGGGATGATAAACATCCGAAAAAACCTAGAGAGTCCTAATATGGACCTCCAGAATGAACAAGAAAAAGAAAAAACAAAGACAACCAGCAAAACAACTGACTTCAGTCGACAACTGAGGAGTCCAACATCCATACCACCAACACTAATCACTAGCATTATGCACACCTTCAAAGAGTGACGTCTTTGGCTTCTCGAGGCTATGTCAAGAATTGCCGGAGACCTTCAGCAGTGCTAGAAGTTAGGGATCAATTGCTTCTCATTCAAACCTAATATATACATCACAAGACAGTGAAAGTCACACAAGAATCCATCAAAACGCTGCATTGCACACTGGGATCCTACGATTAGTCCACCTACTATGTCTTCACTGGCATTAATGAGCACCCACAAATTTGTGAAGAACAAATAGATCTGTAACCCCATTCCTCCAGTCAACAATAAAACGGATCTTTGAATCCAAGTAGGACCAAAACACCTACAGTGATGTATTCAACACTCATCTAAACTCCTCGTCAGAGTCCTGATAGCCTGTAAGAGGCCAAGAGATACCCACATAAGGGCTTGAAGCCCCTATTTGCACTGGGACATATCATCAGGCATCTAGCAGACGTCCACCACATAGCAACAACATGTTGTGTCAAGGATCGTGAAGAGTCACCACCTCGGAGTCGGAGCAGCACACCAGTGGGGAGGAAGGGCGTCGCTACCGACCTGTACGCATCAACTAGAGGGCATCAGGAGTCCTGGTAACCTTCCAAGGAACCATCCACCATTCGAAGAAGTGGATCACGGAAGCATCTCGACAAACATCTGCACGCAGCAACCAGAAGACATCCAAGAGAAAGCCCCGAAAACCCTAGGCCGTGCTTAATCAACCAGAGGCCAGGAGGGCAGCGGGAAGGAGCATCACGTGCACCGCCGGCGGCCAGAGGAGAAAAGAGGTGCCACTGTAGTTTCTTTGAGTCCCCTGTGAAGGGAACAAACTGCCGAATACCTGTCGTCCAGGGAGGACTGTATTAGGGAAGGGAAGAAGAAAGGCGAGAGAAAGAGAGGGTAAAGGCAAACCCTGCTAAGAAATGGCCTGAAAGAACTGCCCGGATCACTGAACGCTGGATGAAGACGACTCCTCTCCCACTAGCCTCCATTTAGCTAGGTGGGTGTCGATCAGATCGACTCTGCCGTTCCGCCACCAGATCCATATCCTGCTTGTGAACTTCCAGTCACACGCTGTAGAACTCTTTCTCAGCCTCCTTATCCTCAAATGAACCAGATGAGAAAATGAGGAAGGCGAAAACCCCTCACCAACTCCTCCTTGACTTCAGGCATAGACCACGATCATCGTCTCTATCAAGATTGAGTCGCGCGCCACTTCCACCTAAGAGCTTAGCAGGTCGCAGGGGAGGCCAGGGGGAGTAAGACGTCGGGGAAGTGCCCCTCCCCCAGTTTCTCTTCCTTTAGTATTATAGCATAAACAATTATTATCAAGAAGAGGATGCAATATACATGTGTTCTCGTCTGGATATCTATTGCTTTATTGCTTAGGTCTTTACTCATTTCACTGTTTCCATCAATTGTTTTGTCCTTCCAAAGGTAAAGAAATAAATATTTATATCTTCTAGTAAAAATAAAATAACAAGTTGTTGTAATAAAATTAAAAAGATACCTTGAAAGTCACTCTTTTCCTTTTACTCTTTTCAATGAAACTCTTTTTACATATTCTACTTCCTTTCTCTCCATCCCATTTTTTTTAGTTTAACACTACTTAGAGTGTGTTCATCATCAAGGACACATTGAACCGGTTGCTTTCCTCTAGATTTCATATTTTATTTAAATCTCCTAACCATTTTCAGAGCTTGTTCTACATGTTTCAAGTTTATGTCAAATGTTTCATCGAACTTAGATGCTTCTTCACATAGTTTGATGTAAGCTTGGCATAAGACATTATTGCATTCTGTAAGAGCAGCCTTTGGATCAACATCAATGGCAATTCCACGCCAATCTAAAGGATTACTGGATTTGACATTTTTGGTCCATCTTTTAAGGATATATTTTGAAGGAATTTCAAAAATTTCAAGTTGATGGAAGACTCGAAACACATGTTGACATAAGATTCTAGCAAAATAAAACTTTTTGCAACTGCAATCAACTGTGTGATTCACAATATCAATGTTGATTGTATGTGTTAGACTATTCCCTATCATTGGGACTGTAAAACTTTTGATTGGTCCATCATCAACCATTTGTGAAGAATAATTAATAAAATGAACATACTCATCTTGATCCTTTTCAAAGATCTCTGGTGTATACATACTAACCATTTGTTTTGATATATTAGAAGGAAGAAACACTTGTGGGAAGGAATTTTTCATTTGAAAATCAGCTTCCAATTCTCTATATCTCCTCTTATTCAAAACACGATCAAAATGTTCAAAAAACTCCAACAAATTATAATGAGGTAGTATATAACGTTTCAATTTAGAGTTTAGTGACTCGTTTCTTTGTGTTGACTTCATATCGACTGTAAAAACATTCCTGCAATAAACCATTGCCCATCTATCTTTATCATCAAAGATTTTTTGTAGCCATTTATTTTCTTGGAGGTTATACTTTTGCAACATTTCATCCCAAGCTCTTAAGAACTTGTCTTTGTTGGGAATAGGAAAATGATCTGGCCCATGCATAGTTGGATTTGGAGTTAAGTAGGAGTTGTCTTGTGCTACCAATCTAAATAGGAGTCAAATCTAAAAAGGAAAGAAGATGGTTTTCTACCTGCAACATGGAGTTGGACTTAGTGTTGGACAAAGATTCTTAGTTGCAACCACGCACCATGGACGCCTATAAATAGAGGCCCTGTGAGAGGCCATTGAGATCATCCCACCCATTGAGGTGTGATCCCTTCAGTTTCTTGTTGGTGCCTTCTATGGTAGAGGGTGCCAGAGAACAAGAACAATTAAAGGAGCTCTCTTAGTTGAATAAGAGAGGGTCAACAACTTTGCCTTGAAGCAAAGTAGCAGCTGATAGTCGGTGACACATTAGGTGCACTGACAGAGAAGCTCTCTTGGTTGATAAGAGAGGATTAGTGACTTTGCCTTGAAGCAAAGTAGCGGCTGGTGGTTACAGACGCAGTGTTATCATAGTGGCAACAATCTGACCCAATCAGCAGTCACAACGGCATCAAGCAGTCCCTAGCAATGACAACAGCCTGGTGAGGATATCAAGTAAAGAAGGAGATTTTGTACACACTAGGTGTGATTCGCTTCTTCCTCATATTTGTTCTCGTGTGGGAGGGCTACCTGAATTTAGGGGGTAATTAAATCCTGGCAGTGTAAGTTGTAATCTTAATTTCATAGTGCTTGTTGGCCGATATTGCCTCGTAGTTTTTCTTTTCTTGTCTTGGGGAGAGTTTTCCACGTTAAATATGGTGTTTCTTCATTGGGTTTATATGCTTGTCAACAACACTTTCACAATAAGTTTTCGTCACATCCAGGACCGTATCAATACAACATCCCCAAGAAGTGGTATCAGAGCATAGGCTACAGATACTGGTCCAGATGGGGAAGGATGAAGATGGGACAATGATAAAGTTGACAATAAAAAACTTACAGATTTGGAAACCTAAGGTAGAGGATATTCTCTATTGCAAAGATCTATACAATCCAATAGAGGGACAAAAGCTAAAGAGTTTGTCTCAGAAAGTGGCTTGACATTTCAGTGTTCCTTCACATCTCAGAAGAGACCAATGCCAAAGATCTGTGGGAGAAGCTCAAGAAGTTAAATGAGCAGAAGACTGCCACAAATAAAGTTTTCTTAATTAGAAAGTTGGTGAACCTCAAGTACTGGGATGGTACAGGCATTGCCGAGCATATGAATGAATTCTAAAGCCTTATAAATCAATTGGGGTCCATGAAGATGGTTCTTGATGATGAACTCCAGGCTCTACTTCTTCTAAGATCATTACCTGACAGCTAGGAGACGCTCATAGTGGTAGTCAGCAATTCTGCACAAGAAGGCAAGTTGACACTTGACCAGGTGAAGACCAGTCTACTGAATGAAGAGACTCGACGATGAGCCTCAAGTGACAGTGGATCATAGGTGCACTTCACAGAGAGCAGAGGCATTGATAGAGTGAGAGAGTGTGCTAGATCCAAGATTCGTGGTAACTCTCAGAATCATGAGAAGTCTTGTGGTAGATCCAAGTCAAAGAGTAGTAGAGGGTGATTCCATTGCGGCAAGCCAGGTCATTTCAAAAGGGATTGCAAGTTTTAGAAAAAGGAACATGAGTCTGAAGCCAAAGATAAGCAAGATGATGACAAGAATAATGTAGTGGAAATCTCAGATGGCAGGAACGATGACGTCGATGTGGTCTTAATAGTCTAAGAGCAGTGTTTGCATGCTAAGGATGATGATTCTGAGTGGGTGGTGGATACTGTAGCTTCTTATCATGCTTCATCGAGTAAGGAATTCTTTACTTCATACAGAAGGGGAGATTTTGGGAGGGTGAACATGGGAAAATCTAGATTCTCTAGAATTATTGGAATTGGAGGCATTTGTGTTCAAACATGTGTCAATTGCACACTCACACTGAAGGATGTTCGTCACATTCTAGATTTGCAGTTGAGTTTGATATCTGGTTCATTCTTTGATACAGAAGGTTGTCATCAAGATTTTGGTGGTGGAAAATGCAAAATCACCAAGGGAGTTGTGGTTATTGTAGGAGGAAAATTGTGTTGTACATTGTACAAGACCCAACTTAAAGTGCTCAAAGGCAGTCATATATATGCAGTTGAGGACCACCAGTGTGATGAAATGAATTTTTGGAATCTTTAGATACCTAATGATGACACTAAGGTATGGTTGTGCTTTAAATAAGATTGGAAACTATCGATGCCAATATTGGGTTTAATATCCTAGACTGTATGCCACTTTGGAGAAATGAACCTACTAATTGAACATTGGAGTTTGACATCAATGTTGGCAAGAAGGTAGCTTAGGATGTTATGGGCCTAAATCTGAAGTTTCATGTTCAAATGAGGTTCCTATTAATATATATATATATATATATATATGTTTAAATATTGATGAATTAATGATTAGATTTACAATTGATGAATATAATTCTCAATTCATTAAACTAGGCTATGATATTAGTAAGTCTGTGGTTGACTCAGCCGCTCAGGTGCATGCACAGTGAGGCCTTGTTTAAGTGGCCACATATCAGGTTTTTTTGAGCACTTATCAGGACACTTAGATATAATCGGATGGCTGAGGAGGAAATTTCTTCATAGTAGTTAAGGTGTACGAGACACCATGTTCCGCATATTACCACATTGTGTTCGTCGTTTGGGTAAATGAACGAAGTAGTCGGATGCGAGAGATAAACAACCTTAGCCTATAGCTTCTCCACTATCTTCTACAAGTGAGAGTGTATCTCTAGGAAGCTATAATCATGGCCAGAGACGAGTGAAGGTGTTTCCCTCATTTCCCACTACCACAACGGTGGCTATTGAAGACAAGATACAGAGGTCAACCTAAAGCTAGACCAGGCGAGAAGTTCTCCTAGCATTGTCACTATCTTCAGGGGCATTACAGGATGGCGATGAGGAGAGATAGGAGGAGGCAGGGCTGGATCCATGCGGTATCTCCCAGTGCAAACCACAGCGGCGGCCGCTGTTCCACCAGACGACGCACAGAAGTGTCGTGAGAAGGAGAAAGAACAGAGGAGAGGTTCATCGGAATCCGAGGTGACAGGGAAGTTTTGGTGTCTGACTGCACACCAGGGAGAAGACCAACATCGGCATTCATGCCGGGGTGAAGACCAACAGTGGCGTTCACGCGGGGGGAGCCTAGGGCGGCCAGCCTCGCCGGACTCCCAAGTAGCAGCAGGAGGCGATCGGGAGGTTGTGATCTCTCTTGCAGAGGTAGGTACGAGCGAGGAGGAGGCCGTGTTGCCTGCTTGGTCACCATCAGGTTCAAGCACCGACAACACTTGCACAGATGGTCATGCAGCGCACTGGCGTAAACGAAAGAACGAATGCAAAGATCGCGTTGAGCGCAACACGTGTGAGAAGAATAGATGTGGTTGGTTCGGTTCAGTCAGACTAACCACATAACCAGTCAGGCTAGACAAACCAATGATGAAACTGTGAACCAAAAGTGAACCGCTGGGCCATAAAGGTCAGAGAAATAGCCTCACTCCCTGAGTCGCCACGTGGCGGCTGGCGATTGGCCGAAAAAGGTAAATCATCTAGAAAGCTCAACAAATATACATATCTTGTATAAATCATAGAGAATAGCTCATTTTTTAGAAAAATACATATAATATACCAAATTGTTCAAAAAATGCATAGAACAATATGAAAGCATAATATCAGGTTTTTGATGCACTAATGTTAGTGATATTATGTTAGTTGTAAAATGCTTGTTTCATGAGTAATAAATACCAAATAATGGCCTAAAATTATGAGAATGTATCAATAACTCGTAAATGTGTTTTAGAATTCATGTGACATTAGATATGATCATGTTATGATGCAAAATCATGTAATTTTCTTAAAATGGCTAATTAGGGCTAATAACCCTAAATAAAATGTAATAAATACATACATGCTCAATAATTGATGAAACATATGGAACACCCTCATGTCTATAACTGGAATATAATATGTAAATCTAAGATTAGTTTTATACACAAAATCCATGTTATATGAAGATGGCTCTTAATGCATGGATTGTAACCCTAATTTGAATAATGTATATAAACTAGGGTTAATATGTGTACAAAAGGATTTAGAACCTAATGTTTAGATAATGTACCATAATCTAGAAAATGACATCAGTAAGATAAATCTAAGACAAGAACGCAAGTAATGATGCACATATCCTAATGAACTAAGATAAACCCTAATGAATAAGACTAGGGTTATGATGAGATGTAAGATGATGAGAATCTGATGGTGTATGTGGTCTTGTCTTGATCAGGTTTAACAAAGATATAGATGAGATGAGAAATATGTGATTAGAATGATCTATATCTTTGGAAGGTATGCCGTTACCTCTTACTTGGTTTATTATACCTTATGCTTGTGTTATATGTAGTAAAATACTTGGCATATGGTATTGGGTGAAATGATTGTTCTTGTATGATATCTTGCTTGATTTTCCATACTTATGGCTATGAACACATGAAACATAAGATATCTGATCCATCATATGATAACACTAAACTCTTTGGTAGTACAATGCATTGAAGTGATCTCAAACTCTTTGGTAGTAGATCACATGTGTTAGATATCAAACTCTTTGGTAGTAGATCACATGTAAAATGATCTCAAACTCTCTGGTAGTAGATCATAAGGCCTAAAACATCAAAGCCCTTGGGGGCAAATGTACCAGATATATGATGGAAATGTGATTAAAAATATGTGTTCTCTTTTGCTAATGAATATCTTTGTGCAAGTATACACTTTTCTTAATTCTTCCGTTACTGCCAAGTATATTAGTTTTATCTTATTGCCAAGATATGACGAGAGGTATATAAAAGACATGTAGGCATACTCAGTACAATATTCTTGAATATTGTACTGACATGTACGACATGTAATCTTTTGTTTAGGTTGTGGACATATGCTCTTGAAGAACCAAAATAGTGTGAGTTGTATAGCGAGCTGATGTACAGGTGGACCTGTTGTCTTAAGATCCTATAGTTTAGTGGTAGTGCATGTATATGTATAAGTTTGCTGTTCAATATGTAATATCAAATGTTGTAACAATTCATGTTGTAACTACTTGTTGAATGTTGAACATGTGTGTATGGTTTTATTATTGTTCACGTGCATGTGCTACTGATTGTTTCCTTCTGACTCCCTTGATTTTCTTCTTCTTAGCCTAGTATGGGGTGTTTAAATTGGAATTCTCACTGAGGTGAGGGATACAATTTGGACGTCACACATCAGATTAAGTTTTAGAAAATCTGGGGACATCATAGGTGGTACCAGATCCTGAACAATAGAAAAGCCCAATATTTGCTCATTATGCAACTCAAAACTAAAGAACTTTGAACTTAATAATCTTTAGGGTTAGATTAGACATCTTTTAGAAACTAGATCTGACCTAGCTTCTAGGTTAGCACCTAGATGTCTGATAACTAGGTTTAGACTGGTGCTTGTTGTATAGAAGGTCCTTAGATGTCGTTATTTCCTTGTAGTGCAACGGTATGGGACATTGCACTATTTGGAAATGACGTTCATCGAGGGAATAGAAACCCTATACATATGGAGCTTGTTGTCTAGAGTAGGTACACTAGTCTATATCATGTTGTCATCCTTTTTGTAACATACTGAAATTCAGGGTCTTCCCTGCAATTTACCCACTTTTGAACTTTTCTTGGCATTCTAGTCCATTTGGACCTTTTTAATAAATTTTCCTTGTTTTATATTCTTTTTGGACTCCTTGTGTAATTTGAGCACAATTCAATGTTTAAAATTATCTTTTTCCCTCATTTATGATAATGGAAGGGTGTTTGCACAAATAACCCAATTAAGTAAGTAAGTGAAGGTTAATAATGTAATTTGGTCATTAAGGATGGATATAAGTAGATAATATTAATTTGGAGCTTTTTGGATAAATATATTAGTAACAATGTGCATTTGAATTAATTATGAGTATATTAACCTCTTTATTTTCTCTCACCTCTTAAGTGGATAAAATGTATGAAAATGGGATAATATGGTGAGTTATTTCTCTTGAAATAATTAGGAGATGATTGCCTCGAAATATTACTCCCATATTTCAATTAATTAGTTTTCCATATTATTTCACCTCTTTTAATATATTAATACATGTAATAATGGACAACATATGAGTTATGAGCCTTAGTGAGCTTAAATACGAAATCTAATTATATAGCATGATGCTACACTTTAATGTGAACATGTGGTTAAAATTTGGTGGCTTTTGGACTTCGTTTGACCCTTCAAATCCATTTCATAAGCTTTTAATAAAGAGTAACTTTAACATTTAATCGATTTCATTTAAATGATTCTGTAACGCTATGATTTGGCTTCAATGCATCTGTCACGCGCCCCTTTCACCTTCAGCGCCATCCGACAGTTCTGATTAGATCGACCCATGATCCAATGGCATCCACATCATCCTCTACTTCCAGCAGTTTGCGAGTCTAGGAACAGTCCTGACTCCCTGGCTTCTTCCTATCGTTCTCTCGTGTTGGTTAACGGTTTCTCGCAATTTGAAGTGACCTGGCTTCGCCTCATCGAGGCGGTTCGTTTGAACCCTTACTCACTTCATCTCCTCCACCACAGGAAAAATGCCCAATCTGGGTCGCCTCCTCCTCTCCGCCAAGGAGTTGCAGAGCGAGCTCCGTCCTTCCCCATGCTTATTTAAGGGGCTGTAGAGCACCCTCAGGCTTAGAGCCTTCCTCCTCCACATCCAATTTCTCTCCATTTTCCCTGGAGCTCCCTGACCTACTCCACCTTCAGTTTCGGAAACCTTGGCCTGCTTCTCTCTAATCCAACCACCTCCGTTCAATTAGCTTCTAGGTAAGCATCCTCGATGCTTGTTCTTCAATTCTATTTCCTTGTTTCGCCTCGCGACACTCTCGTTCGTTGGGTCCTATAGCTCACCGGAAGAACTTTGGCATCACCGTACATTTCCCCATTTTCGGGCTTCTCTACCTTCTCTGGTGTCTCAGTTGAACTCACCTCGTGTCAGTGAGTGTGGTGGTGGCCTAAAATGATAGCTTTCCCTTTTGTTTTCGATGCTTTTAATTGCCGGTCCTTTTTCTCTGTTCTTGACCCTCGACGGAGCTCTCTTAGAGCTTCTGAGCACTGCGAGACCCATTGTTGGGCTCGGCATGTTCGTCGAGCGAAAGGGACGTATGTGATTCCCTTTGATTTTAGCGGCAGCTAGTATTTCACGAGCTAAGATCCTGGAGTCGAGCAACAACATGAGCTCCTCGCCATGGATGCGGGCTGGAGCAAACCTGGTCAGGCAATGACCAGGGTGCCTATGCCCTTGCAATCACATGATTTAATCCCCATGGGCATTTGTGTAATTTCACATCTCGCATTCATTTCTCGCCAACAAGCATATATGTTTCCAAATGACCGTTCCACCCTCGATTCTTTAATCAAACGTATTTTGCAACTAAGGGCAATTTGGTCATTTACTCTCTTCCGAACTCGCTTTGACCTGAGCCAGCGAGCATGGACCATCCAATGCGGCCAAATCCGATTGGTCCACATCAGCGAGGGTCCGGCCCAAGTGACCCAATCCCATTTGCCCATGTTGCATTATCTTGCTTTTTGATTAGTCAGATTTACTTAATTCATGGTAAATCAACCGTTTGTCAAAAAATACGAATAAATACTCAATGGAAATGATTTTTAATGTAGAATCTGATTTTGTGGTTTCTGAAGCCTGATTCCAAATTAATATTCAAAGTTTTCATAAGATACTCCTTTAATGGTTTAAATGTTCTAAAATGCATAATTAATTCATTTTAACTCCAATTTGTAAAATAAAATATGTTTTATTAATCAGGAGAATATGAATAATCGTTTGGTCAAGGTTTTGAGTCACAAATCGAGTTTTGGTTTTGAAGGTAGAAAATTAGGATTTTCCTATGCTTTATGTCTTTATATATATTAATACATGATGATGTTTATAACTAGGGAATATGGGATGGTGATACAATCAGATTGGTGAATGTGATGGTAATTAATTAAAACAAGTATGTGAAGCCTATTTTAGTATGTGACATCCATGATGAATGTGAAATATATGTGAATGATTATTGTGCAAACAATCCTAATCTCTCAGTTGGGTCTTTTCCAACCCCACAATCATTATTGTGCTAGTCTTATTATTCTCCTAATGCATTTTTGGCTCTTTTACTTCTTTGATGAATCAATTGAATTTATGGCTCACTTATGTGAAATATTTAATCTTGTTATTGCCTATGTTGGCTCATCTTTTTGAAATACTTGGAAACATTGTATATTGTTGTTGCTTATGTTGGCTCCTTTATTTCTTGGGTGTTATTCCCAATGCTATGTTGCAATCTTGTTATACTTTTCACTCTACTGCCAAGTGAATGTTTATGCATGATATAGTTATTGGCCAATTGACAATGTAGTGTACATGAGTACAAACCACCCACAGGGCACTGGGATTTTAGTCCCCCTACCGGGCACTGGGGTTTTAGTCCCCCTGCCATTTTATATATTAGGCACTGGGGTTTTAGTCCCCCTACCACTTTTTAGGCACTGGGGTTTTAGTCCCCCTGCCATTGGTGAGGTCCGGTAGGTGCCTCACCTTACATTGAGAGGATGTTGAGTCATAATTTATATTCATGCAAAGGTGATATTTGTTGATATTGAAATGTGGCAGTTTTCTAAAATCTTATTTACTCAATTGCCTCACTCTCCTTGAAATTCCTTAGTGGAATCTTTTGTTATGAAATGCTTAACTTTATGCTTGCCCTTATCTTATTATTGACACATACCTTTTATCTTTCTCTTGCTGGATAACCCCAACCATCCAGGCTAGGATCAGAGTGCGCATGGATGCTTGGTGAACCTAAGGCTAAGGATAGGATGAGAAGAAAAAGGAATATATAGCTTGCATGATCATAGTTGCTTTTATATATTAAGTTGTTTTGTTTGGGGACAATATTGTATTAGTCTAAGTTTTCCTCTACCTAGATCCTTCTTCTTGTATAAAGATGTACCCCATTTGGGAAAAATTTATAATGCACTCTTTATGCATTTTGAATAAAGTCAAGTTTTATTTCTTCCGCTACCACACATTGGTGTTTTTGGTTGCCATGGTTTATAGTAGAGACTTGGTCTTTACAGCATGGTATCAGAGCATCAAGGTAGTCGGATTCTTGACTAATTCAAATTGTCTCCTAGATAGAACCCTTACCATATATAGTTCCTTTAGTTAGTTTTTCACCTTAGAGTTGACCTATAATGATAGTTTGATTTAGTATCATAATTAATTAAAAATAAAATTTGTCAACTTTTTGGTGAATTGTCTATTGAGAAGCTACTAGAGCAAGAAGTTGAAAGTGATGGTGTCTAGAAAGGGTCAGAGCTTGGGGGCTAGAAATATTTTCCTCCACCCCACTAGCTTGGTAACGAGGACTCCTGAGCTCATATGACCTGGCCTGGCCTGATCTGATACAGACAACTCGAAATAGTCTATCTTTGGGCATGTTGCCTAATTGTTGAATACCTTAGGAAAACCATAAGTGATGATTTGATCTCTTACACAAAAATCATCCTTAAATACCTTATACTCCTATGCTTAGGTTTTAGTGTACCCTATGTTACACCCTGAAGCTTGGTTTGTAAATCGTTTTAGTGTAGAATCTTATGTACCTTTTACCCTTAGCTTAGTTTGACTTAGTTGACCCTTTTAAGGGGTGGAGTGAGGGTAATGGTGTTAGTACCCTATTTGGTTTTGCAAATCTGATTTCGAGGACGAAATCCCTTTTTAGCGGGATGGAATCCCAATTAAAAGCAAAATCAAATACCTTTGGAGTTAGACACCCTATCTATGTGGACATATGTACATAATAACTTATGTGAACAAGAATTTACCAAACACATTATACTTGTAATTCAACTTGTTTGTTTATACACACATGAATATGTAGTAAGTCATATAGAGATAATTCATATGCTTGAACCTTCACATATTCTTGAATGCACATAATAATGAGTTACTCATTACTAATTGTGAATACATATAACGTTGACTATGCCAATGTAATCATCTAGCTTTGACAACATATATACATATATATACCCTTAATGCCTTTCGTGATACATTAGTGACATTAGGTGTCATCATCACATAATATACCTTAATGCATATAAATGGATTATAGTCACAAAGTTATCAATATATATAAGGTATATCACCTTGTTCTCTAATGAACACCTCATCATAATTTGGTAATTCATTAATATTTAATGTGTTGCATCCTATTCAATAAAATGCATATAATGACTCAAACATGATAATGAATAATTGGATTCACATAAATATTCATAAATGCCTAATGTGAAGTAAAATATGTATAATTTATAATATGAAGTGTAATGGACGAAAATGATTAATGATGTCATTAATATGAGTATGAAAGATGATATGCAAATGTGCAATATGAACATTATTTGGAATTATTATAGGCTTAATAACTTGTTGGATAATATTAACTTTTTTCTACAAAATAATTTGTGATAATTCTACATGATAGTTTTAAGAGGATAATGGAAAATGAATTCATGTTATTAAGTTTTTTTTACCTAATACATTAATTAACGTTGAAATGGCTTAGTAAACCCTAATTTGTGCTTAAAACCCTTGATGAGGGAAATACACATGATATAATATTGAGATGTAATTGTTTTGAATAAAATGTGGCACAAGTGATAGTATAATAAATATGATACCTCCTCATGATGGAGATTATGTTAATAAGGCAAAAATGTTAATTTAAGTTTGATAAAAGGCTATAGGTTTTGTGGAAACCTTAGTAGCACCTGTCTTATGTAGATTTTGTGTTGTACCCTAGATTAAGGCTTATAACCTAGTGTTTAAGGTTGGGAAGTTGCACACTTACCCTCTCTTTCCTCTTGTTGTGATTTCGGGGACAAAATCCTCTTTAAGGGGTGGTGTGCTGTAACATACTGAAATTCAGGGTCTTCCCTGTAATTTACCCACTTTTGAACTTTTCTTGGCCTTCTAGTCCATTTGGACCTTTTTCATAAATTTTCCTTGTTTTATATTCTTTTTGGACTCCTTGTGCAATTTGAGCACAATTCAATGTTTAAAATTATCTTTTTCCCTCATTTATGATAATGGAAGGGTGTTTGCACAAATAACCCAATTAAGTAGGTAAGTGAAGGTTAATAATGTAATTTGGTCATTAAGGATGTATATAAGTAGATAATATTAATTTGGAGCTTTTTGGATAAATATATTAGTAACAATGTGCATTTGAATTAATTATGAGTATATTAACCTCTTTATTTTCTCTCACCTCTTAAGTGGATAAAATGTGTGAAAATGGGATAATATGGTGAGTTATTTCTCTTGAAATAATTAGGAGATGATTTCCTCGAAATATTACTCCCATATTTCAATTAATTAGTTTTCCATATTATTTCACCTCTTTTAATATATTAATACATGTAATAATGGACAACATATGAGTTATGAGCCTTAGTGAGCTTAAATACGAAATCTAATTATATAGCATGATGCTACACTTTAATGTGAACATGTGGTTAAAATTTGGTGGCTTTTGGACTTCGTTTGACCCTTCAAATCCATTTATACGCTTTTAATAAAGAGTAACTTTAACATTTAATCGATTTCATTTAAATGATTTTGTAACGCTATGATTTGGCTTCAATGCATCTGTCACGCGCCCCCTTTCACCTTCAGCGCCATCCGACGGTTCTGATTAGATCGACCCATGATCCAATGGCATCCACATCGTCGTCCACCTCCAACAGTTTGCGAGTCTAGGAACAGTCCTGACTCCCTGGCTTCTTCCTATCGTTCTCTCGTGCTGGTTAACGGTTTCTCGCAATTTCAAGTGACCTAGATTCACCTCATCGAGGCAGTTCGTTTGAACCCTTGCTCACTTCGTCTCCTCCACCATGGGAAAAACACCCAACCTGGGCTGCCTCCACCTCTCCGCCAAGGAGTTGCAGAGCGAGCTCCGTCCTTCCCCACGCTTATTTAAGGGGCCGTAGAGCACCCTCAGGCTTCGAGCCTTCCTCCTCCTCATCCAATTTCTCTCCGTTTTCCCTGGAGCTCCATGACCTACTCCACCTTCAGTTGCGGCAACCTCGGCCTGCTTCTCGCTACTCCAACCACCTCCGTTCAATTAGCTTCTTGGTAAGCATCCTCGATGCTTGTTCTTCAATTCTATTTCCTTGTTTCGCCTCGCGACGCTCTCGTTCGTTGGGTCCTATATCTCACCAGAAGAACTTTGGCATCGCCGTACATTTCCCCATTTTCGGGCTTCTCCGCCTTCTCTGGTGTCTCAGTTGAACTCGCCTCGTGTCAGCGAGTGTGGTGGTGGCCTAAAACGACAACTTTCCCTTTTGTTTTTGATGATTTTAATCGCCGGTCCTTTTTCTCTATTCTTGACCCTCGGTGGAGCTCTCTCAGAGCTTCTGAGTATTGCGAGACCCATTGTTGGGCTCGACATGTTCGTCGAGCGAAAGGGGCGTATGTGATTCCCTCTGATTTCAGCGGCAACTAGTATTTCGCGAGCTAATATCCTGGAGTCGAGCAACATCATGAGCTCCTCGCCATGGATGTGGGATGGAGCAAACCTGGTCAGGCAATGACTAGGGTGCCTATGCCCTTGCTATCACATGATTTAATCCCCATGGGCATTTGTGTAATTTCACATCTCGCATTTGTTTCTCGCCAACAAGGATATGTTTCCAAATGACCGTTCCACCCTCGATTCTTTAATCAAACATGTTTTGCGACTGAGGGCAATTTGGTCATTTACTATCTTCCCAACTTGCTTTGACCTGAGCCAGCGAGCATGGACCATCCAATGTGGCCAAATCCGATTGGTCCACGTCAGTGAGGGTCCGGCCCCAGTGACCCAATCCCATTTGCCCACGTTGCATTATCTTGCTTTCTGATTGGTCGGATTTACTTAATTCATAGTAAATCAACCGTTTGTCAGAAAAATACGAATAAATAGTCAATGGAAATGATTTTTAACGTAGAATCTGATTTTGTGGTTTTTGAAGATTGATTCCAAATTAATATTCAAAGTTTTCATAAGATACTCTTTTAATGGTTTAAATGTTCTAAAATGCATAATTAATTCATTTTAACTCCAATTTGTAAAATAAAATATGTTTTATTAATAAGGAGAATATGAATAATCGTTTGGTCAAGGTTTTGAGTCACAAATCGAGTTTTGGTTTTGAAGGTAGAAAATTAGGGTTTTCCTATGCTTTATGTCTTTATATATATTAATACATGATAATATTTATAACTAGGGAATATGGGATGGTGATACAATCAGATTGGTGAATGTGATGGTAATTAATTAAAATAGGTATGTGAAGCCTATTTTAGTATGCGACATCCATGATGAATGTGAAATCTATGTGAATGATTATTGTGCAAACAATCCTAATCTCTCAGTTGGGTCTTTTCCAACCCCGCAATCATTATTGTGCTAGTCTTATTATTCTCCTAATGCATTTTTGGATCTTTTACTTTTTGATGAATCAATTGCATTTATGGCTCACTTATGTGAAATATTTAATCTTGTTATTGCCTATGTTGGATCATCTTTTTGAAATACTTGGAAACATTGTATATTGTTGTTGCTTATGTTAGCTCCTTTATTTCTTGGGTGTTATTCCCAATGCTATGTTGCAATCTTGTTATACTTTTCACTCTACTGCCAAGTGAATGTTTATGCATGATATAGTTATTGGCCAATTGACAATGTAGTGAACATGAGTACAAACCACCCATAGGGCACTGGGGTTTTAGTCCCCCTGCCACTTTTTAGGCACTGGAGTTTTAGTCCCCCTGCCATTGGTGAGGTCTGGTAGGTGCCTCACCCTACATTGAGAGGATGTTGAGTCATAATTTATATTCATGCAAAGGTGATATTTGTTGATATTGAAATGTGGCAGTTTCTAAAATCTTATTTACTCAATTGCCTCACTCTCCTTGAAATTCCTTAGTGGAATCTTTTGTTATGAAATGCTTAACTTTATGCTTGCCCTTATCTTATTATTGACACATACCTTTTATATTTCTCTTACTGGATAACCCCAACCATCAAGGCTAGGATAAGAGTGCACATGGATGCTTGGTGAACCTAAGGCTAAGGATAGGATGAGAAGAAAAGGAATATATAGCTTGCATGATCATAGTTGTTTTTATATATTAAGTTGTTTTGTTTGGAGACAATGTTGTATTAGTCTAAGTTTTCCTCTACCTAGATCCTTGTTCTTGTATAAAGATGTACCCCATTTGGGAAAAATTTATAATGTACTCTTTATGCATTTTGAATAAAGTCAAGTTTTATTTCTTCCGCTGCCACACATTGGTGTTTTTGGTTGCCATGGTTTATGGTAGAGACTTGGTCTTTACACTTTTCACTAGTTTTCATGGCACTATACTCTCTACTATGTGTGGGGCACTCGTTTTTTGGATTTGATTTTGGATTCCAATCGAATGGAACCTTGATAGTTTTCTCTAACACTTGTTTTATTGGAGAAAAATTATATAATATTTTATTATGTATATGTATTACAAAAATGTGTCCCCACATATGTATGAGTAGAAGGTGACCATGCAACCTAAGTGAAAGTGAATGACATCAGTCTAGGAGAGAGAGTAGTTCTAGATTGGATGTTTAGAGCCTTGTTAGAATATATGATAGATGGAATAGATGATTTAAATTTTGATGATATGATGTAAGTCTTATATAGATGATATAAGATGGTTATGATGATCTATGTTTGTCTTTGAGGATATGAGTTTAGTTTTGAGGATTCGAGATAAGTTTTGATGATGCAACTAAATAGGATTTTATGAGATAAGATATGTTAAGTTAAGACAAGTTGTGAGTTAGCATGAGCCTCAAGCTCTTTTACAAAGGAGGACCTCTAGTGTTAGGACCAGTTTTGGGGTTAGCTCAAGAGAGAGAAAAACCCACAGGGAGAAGGTCAGAGAACCTTGACTCCATGATATGAGAAATATGTGATATGATATGTCCTAAACTAGAATACTCCTGAGTGATTAAGTTGAAGTCGCTCTATGTATTATTCCTATAGTTTTCTTGAACCCAAGATGACCATGGGAGGACCAAACCCTAGAGAAAGAGAGAGGCTCATTGTATGTGTGCAAGTGAAAATGAATATGAGTGCCTATCATATGGGTGAGGGAGAGAGACCAAGACCCTGGAGGAGGTAGCTATGTTAGTTTTTGTGAAGCCTCATGCTCAGGTTGGTGGTTTCTCACATAGGAATCTAGTGGTGTATATAAGAGAGCTTTGGGTGAGATGTTTCATGAGTAGAAGACCTATGAAGAGAATGTCATAGCATGTTTTGGTTTGTGCTTATGTCGCTAGATCTTATATAACTGTCACTAGTACCAATGAGGTAATTTGAGAACCCTAGATCAAAGAGGAAAAATAAAGTATATGCATATGAGATAATCATAAAGATGAGTTAGCTCAGAGAGACTGAGCATGTCACTACTCTCATGATATGGGTTGGACTAAATGAAGTTTTGATATATGTTTGACAAACCACTCATATAAGTTTGTTTAGAACAATCACAATAGAACATGTGTAAGAATGTGATCTAATCTTGAGATTTGATATATAGACATGATATGATGGATACCTAGAGATGGTTTAATAGATATTAATGCATAAATGGTTAACCATGTACATGAATAATGATGATAATGTGATATTGTTGGTTAACTTGTGATGAATTCACTACTAAATGTTGTAATTTATTATGAGCAATGAAATAAGATCATATGAATGAAACATGTTACATGAGGTGTTAATATTAGTACATAATAAAGATGAAAATAATGTTTGATAGTTAGCACAACATAACAATTATGACACCTTGATATGATCTAGATGGATAATGCGGGTTAATTATGGTTAACTCCCTCCTAAAAGACATATGTTAATGTTGACAATGTTCTAACTATTAGCTCAATAAAATGTTGATGAGACCTTGATATATGGGTTAACTTTAGTTAACTCCTTTAAAACATGGTAATATGATGATGGAACCCTAATTCACGGGCAGAGATAAGGCTGAAACCCTAACAATAAGATATGTGATGCCATAGATTGGGTTGTTGAAACCTTGTTTCAACCTTATATGAAGGGGTGGTTCATCTTAGATGATCATAATACCTCCTAGAAAGATGTGGACCTTGTTATAGAGACCTTATTCATGGGAATGTTTCACATGAAGTGGTGGCCTACATTTGAATGAAGACCCTTGTTTTTTTTCCTTGGAGTATATGAATGGCTTAATTTTGAGGACAAAATTTCTTTTAAGATGTATATGATGTGATGAAATGAATTTTTGGAATCTTTAGATACTTATGATGACACTAAGGTATGGTTGTGCTTTAAACAAGATTGGAAACTATCGATGCCAATATTGGGTTTAATATCCTAGACTGTATGCCACTTTGGTGAAATAAACCAACTAATTGAACATTGGAGTTTGACATCAATGTTGGCAAGAAGGTAGCTTAGGATGTTATGGGCCTAAATCTAAAGTTTCATGTTCAAATGAGGTTCCTATTAATATATATATATATATATGTTTGAATATTGATGAATTAATGATTAGATTTACGATTGATGAATATAGTTCTCAATTCATTAAACTAGGATATGAAATTAGTAAGTTTGTGGTTGACTCAGCTGCTTAGGTGCATGAACAGTTAGGCCTTGTTTAAGTGGCCATAGATCAGTTTTTGTTGAGCACTTATCAAGACCCTTAGATATAATCAGATGGATGAGGAGGAAATTTCTTCACAGCAGTTAAGGTGTACGAGACACCATGTTCCGCATATTACCATGTCGTGTTCGTGGTTTGGGTAAACGAACAAAGTAGTTGGATGTGAGAGATAAACAACCTTAGCCTCTAGCTTATCCACCATCTTCTACAGGTGAGAGTGTATCTCAAGGAATCTATAGTCATGGCCAGAGATGAATGAAGGTGTCTCCCTCATTTCCCACTACCATAGTGGTGGTTGTTGAAGACGAGATCCAGAGGTCAACCTAAAGCTAGACCAGATGAGAAGTTCTCCTGGCCTTGGCACTATCTTTAGGGCATTACAAGATGGTGATGAGGAGAGATAGGAGGAGGTAGGGCTAGATCCATGCGGCAACTCCCAGAGCAAACCACAGTGGCGGCCGCTGTTCCACCAGACAACACACAAAAGTGTCGCGAGAAGGAGAAAGAATAGAGGAGAGGTGCATCGAACTCCGAGGTGATGGGGAAGTTTTGGTGTCTAACCACGTGCCGGGGAGAAGACCAACATCGGCGTTCATGCCGGGGTGAAGACCAACAGTGGCATTCACACGGGAGGAGCCTAGGACGGCCAACCTCGCCGGATTCCCAAGTAGTAGGAGGAGGCGATCAGGAGGTTTTGATCTCCCTTGCAGAGGTAGGTACGAGCAAGGAGGAGGTCGTGTTGCCTACTTGGTCACCATCATGTTCAATTATTGGCAACACTTGCACAGATGGTCACGCAGTGGGCCGATGCTAACGGAAGAATGAACGCAAAGATCGTGTTGAGCGCAACACGTATGATAAGAAAAGATGTGGTTGGTTTGGTTCAGTCAGACTAACCATATAACCAGTCAGGACAGGCAAACCAATGATGTACCTATGAACCAAAAGTGAACCGTTGGGCCGTAAAGGATAGAGAAATAGCCTCACTCCCTGAGTCACCATGTTGCGGCTGGCGATTGGCCGAAAAAGGTAAATCATCTAGAAAATCTTAGCAAATCTACAGATCTTGTATAAATAATAGAAAATAGCTCATTTATCTAAAAAACACATATAATATACCAAATTGTTTAGAAAAATGCATAGAACAATATGAAAGCATAATATCGGGGTTTTTATGCACTAATGTTAGTGATATTATGTTAGTTGTAAAATGCTTGTTTCATGAGTAATAAATACCAAATAATGGCCTAAAATTATGAGAATGCATCAATAACTCATAAATGTGTTTTAGAATTCATGTGACATCAGATATGATCATGTTATGATGAAAAATCATGTAATTTTTTTAGAATGTCTAATTAGGGCTAATAACCCTAAATAAAATGTAATAAATACATACATGCTCAATAATTGATGAAAAATATGGAAACCCTCATGTCTGTAATTGGAATATAATATGTAAATATGAGATTAGTTTTATACACAAAATCCATGTTATATGAAGATGGATCTTAATGCATGGATTGTAGCCCTAATTTGAATAATGTATATAAACTAGGGTTAATATTTGTACAAAAGGATTTAGAACCTAATGTTCAGATAATGAAGCATAATCTAGAAAATGACATCAGTAAGATAAATATAAGACAAGAATGCAAGTAATGATGCACATATCCTAATGAACTAAGCTAAACCGTAATGAACACGACTAGGGTTAAAATGAGATGTAAGATGATGAGAACCTGATGGTGATATGTGGTCTTTTCTTGATCAGGTTTCACAAAGATATAGATGAGATGAGAAATATGTGATTAGAATGATATTCTCTTTGTAAGGTATGGCATTACCTCTTACTTGGCTTATTATACATTATGCTTGGTTGTATGTAGTAAAATACTTGGCATATGGTATTGGATGAAATGATTGTTCTTTTATGATATCTTTCTTGATTTTCCATACTTATGGCAATGAACACATGAAATATAAGATATCTGATCCATCATATGATAACACTTAACTCTTTGAAGTGATCTCAAACTCTTGGGTAGTAGATAACACGTGTTAGATCTTAAACTCTTTGGTAGTAGATCACACATAAAATGATCTCAAACTCTTTGGTAGTAGATCATAAGGCCTAAAAACATCAAAGACCTTGGCGGCAGATGTACGAGATATATGATGGAAATGTGATTAAAAATATGTGTTCTCTTTTGCTAATGAATATCTTTGTGCAAGTATTTGCTTTTCTTATATTCTTTTGTTACTGCCAAGTATATTAGTTTTATCTTATTACCAAGATATGACGAGAGGTATATAAAAGACACGTAGGCATACTCAGTACAATATTCTTGAATATTGTACTGACGTGTACCACATGTAATCTTTTGTTTAGGTTAAGGACATATGCTCTTGAAGAACCAAGATAATGTGAGTTGTATAGCGAGCTGATGTACATGTGGACCTGTTGTCTTAAGTTCCTGTAGTTTAGTGGTAGTGCATGTATACATATAAGTTTTCTGTTCAATATGTAATATCAAATGTTGTAACAATTCATGTTGTAACTATATGTTGAATGGTGAACATGTGTGTATGGTTTTATTATTGTTCATGTGCATGTGCTACTAATTGTTTCCTTCTGACTCCCTTGATTTTATTCTTGGTAGCCTAGTGTGGGGTGTTTAAATGGGAATTCTCACTGAGGTGAGGGTTTCAATTTGGACGTCACACATAAGATTAAGTTTTAGAAAATCTGGGGACGTCACAACTAGGCAGATCTATGGCACAGATGATTAGGACACATGATCGAGAAAGGCTTGAAGCTTTTATCAAAGAAGAGATTGATTCCTTGTGACAAGGATACTGGTCTCACCTCATGTGATGAATGTCAGATAGGAAAGCATCGATGTGTATCTTCCAAGACAAGATCAAAGGTGAAGTCATAACTTCTACAGCTGGTTCATTTGGATATCTGTAGTCCATTTGAGGTGGATTTACTGGGTGGCAATAGGTATTTTGTCACATTCATTGATGATGCATCTAGGAAGGTGTGGGCCTACTTGTTGAAGACCAATGATTAAGTCTTTTAGTGTTTTTAGAAATTTCATGCTTTGATGGAGCAGGAGACAGAGAAAAAATTAAAGTTTCTCCGCACAGAGAATGGAGGAGAGTACACCTCTAGGGAGTTTCAAGATTACTGTGCGCAACACGAAATACAACATGAAAGGATAGAGCCTGGAACACCACAACACAATGGTACAACAGAGAGAATGAATCATACCATTGTGGAGAAATTTAGATGCATGTTGAAGACTGCAAAGTTACCAAAGACATTCTAGTGTAAGGGAGTGTGTGCTGCCTACTATCTGATTAATCGATTTCCATCAGTTCCTTTGGGGTTTGATATACCTAAGAAGGTATGGAAAGGCAAGGATGCATCCTATGCTCATCTATGAGTATTTGGGTGCAAGGCTTATGCACATGATCCAAAGAAATTAGGCAATAACTGGATGATAAAGCGGTGCCATGTATCTTTCTTGGTTATGAAGATCATCAGTTTGGCTATTGGTTATGGGATCCTATAAAAAGGACCATGAGCGGATATAGAGATGTGACATTATGTGAGAGTCAGACAGTTATAGAGCCTGAGAGTGATGATGTAGAGGTTATAGGATCAGGTTATAGTTCTTCTAATGATGAGTATGAAGATGCTTCAGCTTCTTCACAGGTGCAGTCTTCAGATGATGAAGAAGAGCAGCAAGATCACTCTAAGCAGTAGAGTGAGAGCATGTTGAGTGTTCCTATTCCAGACACACAATTGAGTGATTCAGATTTACAGTCAGAGACGTCTGGGCAGGGGGTAAGATCATCACCAGACAGAGTCCTCAGAGCAACATTTGAGGAGGTCTGACAGAGTAAGTCATCCTTCATCTAGATATGTGACATCTCAATATATTCTCCTTACTGATCAGTGGGAGACAGAGACTTATCATGAGGCACAAACTCATAGAGATAAAGCATAGTGGCATCAGGCGATGTAGGAGGAGATGTCTTCTTTGTAGAAGAATGATACCTATGAGCTTGTGGTGCTTCCCAAGGGCCGAAAATCAATAAAGAACAAGTACGCCTACGGGATGAAGAGAGATGACAAAAATAAGGATCAAGCTTCTAATCAAGTGCTACATGGACATGGGGAGCATCATTCGAGGATTTCTGAGCCATGGTACAGAAGGTCAGAAACAAAGTTGTCATCCCATATGGTTCGACATACCAGTCAGGGGGAGCCAACAAAGTTCTAGGTGTGGGCATGGAGAGAGAAGCGGAAGAGTAGAATACTTCTTCTTAGTTGCTTGGGAACAAATCAAAGTCAAGATGAGACTTCAAGGAGATGGATGAAAACATCATGATAATGGAATGCTTAAGGAGACTAGATCCATCACAGGTGGTGATGAGGTCCAGAAGCTACTCTAGATGATTGTTGAAGACAATGTCTCCGGGGAGGGAGAGATTGTTGGTAATAGGAAAAGGATCTGGGACATGTGTAGTTGGATTTGGACTTAAGTAGGAGTTGGCATGTGCTACCAATCTGAATAGGAGTCAAATATAAAAAGGAAAGAAGATGGTTTCCTACGTGAAACATGGAGTTGGACAAAGATTCCTAGTTGCAACCACACACCATGGAGGCCTATAAATAGAGGCCCTGGGGGAGGCCATTGAGATCATCCCACTGGTTGAGGTGTGATCCTTTCAGTTTCTTGTTGGTGCCTTCTGTAGTAGAGGGTGCCAGAGAACAAGAACAATTGGAGGAGCTCTCTTTGTTGAATAAGAGAGGCTCAACAACTTTGCCTTGAAGCAAAGTAGCGGTTGATAGTCGGTGACACATTGGGTGCACTGACAGAGCAACTCTCTTGGTTGATAAGAGATGTCCAGTGACATTTCCTTGAAGCAAAGTAGCAATTGGCAGTTAAAGACGCAATGTTTTCATAATCGTAAGGGTCCGACCCAGTCAGTGGCCACAACGACATCAAGCAATCCCCAATAACGATAACGGCCTCATGAGGAGATCAAGTAAAGAAGGAGGTTTTGTACAAACTGGGTGTGATTCTCTTCTTCCTCATCTTTGTTCTCATGTGGAGAGGGCTACCTAGATTTAGAGGGTAATTAAATCTAGGTAGTGTGAGTTGTAATCTTAATTACATAGTGCTTGTTGGCCGGTATTGCCCTGTGGTTTTTCTCTCTTTGTCTTTGTAACATCCTTGACTTGGGTTATGGATTAACCCTAGAAGTTTTCCTTAAGTAAGTTATTAAAAACTTTTTCTAATATTTTGAAAAGTAATTAAGACTCTTAGTGAAGTTTATTTTCAAGTGTGAGCTTAATTGCAAACTATTTGTGCATTATATGATAATGTGAGTGTAAAGTGCTATTTACCGAAGATGAGGGGTTACATTGAAAAATGCCACATGTTGAATGTACCTTGTGTGTTTAGTATCATAAGAGAGAGAATGATGCTAAGTGGTGGCTCATAGAAAGCCTAAATTCCAAGTTTTAATGTGTTTGAATAATGCTAGTGCCTTATGTACCAATTTTGGTAAAAATTGTAATTTACCCAAATTGTAGGGTTGTTATGCTAAATTACCACCTCTAGAGTGTCCCTACTCACTCTATGTATCATTTGGAGGAGAGATAAAGAAGGAGTCACCATGTTTGAAACATATTTGAATGATGGTAATCTTGGTGATGGAAAGAACAAAGAGATGATGTATAGTTGAATCCCTTGCATGAGTTATGTCGAGATTATAGACTTGATATGGGAGTGCCTATCAGCCAAGGAGCCATAGAGGGTATCCCATATCAGTTTGTGAACTCTTAGAAAATGCCATGATGGCCTAAGCACCTCAAGGAGGTGATCCATGATGAGTTATATGCTCCTTTTAAAAGTGTACCGGTTTGCATAATTTGGGAGATAAAGATGAGATATCAGCGTTGATTTTTTGAGTAAAACCGACGCTGTTAACATTAAACGTCAGTTAATAAGGACATCCAATGTCTATATTTGAAGACCAGCTAGACACGGGTATCGCTTTTCATTCAGTGTCGGTTGAAGAAAAGAAACCGACGCCTAAAGTAGCCCGTGAAATCCAATTTTTTCGAGCAAAAAAATTGCACCAAAGTATCACATACAACGTCAGTGTTTTACCTAATAACCGACACTGAATGAAGATAAAATTTATGCCAAAAGTTACAATATGAGCGTCAGTTTTCTTAGCATAACCGATGTAATAAGGGTGCACGCGCCATCCCCGTCAAAAAAATTAGGGTAAAGGAATGTCCAATTGACGTCGGTTCCCTATAGAAACTGACGACTATGTTCAGAATTCAAGAACATTTTGTTTTTTTCAGCATATGAGGATAGTCGTCAGTTTTGGTATAAAAACCGACGACTATAATTGAGTATAGGTGTCTGTTTTTTTATTTATAACCGACACCTGTTGTTATAAGCATTGTTTTTTAATTAACTGACGCCTATTTGTAACTTTATAGCACCCCCACGAAGTAGACTCTTCCCCTTCCTCTATTTCATTGCGATTGAGAATAGGTCTGGCGATTTTGTGATTCTTCCACCACCCTCTCCCTGCTCGCCACCGCCACCCTCTCCCTACTCGCCGCCGTGGGCACTCTTTGTCCTCACCGACTTCCTGCCCTCTACTGCCCGGACACCTATTGCTGCCCTCTGCCTCCCAAGGACGTGTGCCTAGCTTCTCTGGATGCCAGCTCACTGCTCGATTCTCGTCGTTGCTGCTGCTTCTCACACTGCCACTTCTCTTCTCCACGCTACTGGCTGCTCCACAGGTACCCCTCTTCTTCTTCCTCTATGCCCCTCTTCTTCTTCTTCCTGCTCCCTCTCCTTACCAAATGGATTAAAGCAAGGCCATGACCGTGTGGGATGGTCATGGTTGTGGCTGTGTTGGTCGACCACGGACGTGCTACCCTTAGGCAACAAAGCCGTGTTGGACAGCACGGCTGTGGTAGGCCAACACAGCCACGACGCCGTGGCCAGCCCACACGGTCGTGGCCTTGTTTTTATCCATTTGGTAAGGAGGGAGCAGGATACATTTGCAATTGAATACTAATGCTTGACCTAATTCTATAAATTTTGATGCATGTTGAATTAAGATATTCAAACCCTAATACACATTTCACCATAATCTTGAATTAACTATATTGCTGAAATCTTGTGATCAATCTATGTAAGATATTAAAACCCTAATGTTAAATCTCTGATTTTGTAGTGATGTGTCACCCTAACATCTACATGAATCCCTATTGTATGATGTAGATTGATAATGATGCATGAGCTAGTTTGAAATTTTGAAATCAATTATGAATCTCTCCATCCCTAAGTCATACTAATTTATGTGTAATCTTTATCTTGATGATGAACATGCATGGACACTTGAAATGTTGAAATCAATGTTATAGAATGATAGCACGTGTATTTGTTGGCCTAGAAACCCGTCCAAGATTTACTCATTAGGAGTAAATCTTGGATAGTCCCTGGTTTGGGACTATTCTTGAACACCTAATCTCACTTAGGATGTAAGTGTATAATGTGTATTGGGTTTTCAAGAAAATTTCAGCAGCATTTCCCCGTTTGTTCTCTAAGTACATATGTACTTAGAGAACAAACGGGGAAATGCTGTTGAAATTTTCTTGAAAACCCAATACACATTATACACTTACTAGTGAGATTAGGTGTTCAAGAATGGGATAGGTGGTACACATTTATTATATATAAGAATGACAACACATGTATTTTTTGGCCTAAGTTTTAACCATGCAAAAACTCTAACCCTAGACCCTAATCTTGTTGTAATATATACTTGCTTTCTCTTTGATCATAGAATGGATAGATCATGAATATCCATTCACAATCACTGCACCCCAGAGTTTATTTATGGTCTTGGCCAGTTTATTAGATTTTCCGAGGAACATAGGAAACAACCTAGAGATAGGTTCTACTGTCAATGTAGGCATTGTAGTAACAACTTGAAAGTCAGCACTGGTGACGAAATCAAAAGTCATGTCATGTGCAATGGGATTATACAAGGCTATACAAAATGACACTGACATGGAGAGATTTCAAACCCAAAACTAGTGGATGTCGATAGCAGTGCTTGTGTGGAAGAAGAAATTGCCTCCGATGACGTAGATGTGAATGAACCAGTTCTAGTAGACATCGTTGCTGCGATGTTGGATAGTTGTGGGGGTAGAGCACACCGATCCACCTCCCATTTTTAGAAACATTGTGCATGATGCTGAGATATCATTATACACAGGTTGTACTAAGTTTACGAAGCTTAGCGATGTGTTGAGATTGTATAAGTTGAAAGCTAACAATAGATGGAGCGACAAAAGCTTCACGTCATTGTTATCTTTGTTAAAAGAAATGCTTCCTGAAGGAAACTGTGATAACCCAGATTTTTGGGTTTAGATACCCCATATAGAAATTGAAGACCATGAATGTTATGTAGATGTTTAGTGCCAAATTGAGGGGTTAATCATTCAATTTTGGACTCTTTCACTTAAAAAGGGTAAGCATAGATGCAATGAATGATTATTAGATCTAATTGACATCCATTATAATGAATAGATTTTTATTCACCGACTTGGGTACTTATGAGTGCAAGAGGTCCATTTAGTAGTCATAATGAAATTGAGTGGTCAATTGATGAGCCTTGAGTTATATTAGGATTATTACAAGTGTTTTTGGACTTGTAGAATCAAGATTTGATGATTTTTTAAGTTGAATTCAAGGTTTATACACATAATTCTAAGGTTGTTTGAATGATTATTTGCATGACCAAATAATGGACTTTGAGTCTCAAACTTTGTTGGAAGACACTTTAGGATAATGTGAGCCTATGCTACAAATTTCAAGATGTTTGGTTGTTCCTACAAAGAGATATATCTATTGAAGATGAGGACATTAATGATATCAATATGATTGGACTTTGCTCTTTTAATCATTTATTACTTAGCTATACGAAAGTTAGATATCACACATCAATTTTGTTGTATGGGTCCTCTAGCTTGGCCTCGTGGCTCAATCTGGGCTGTCCTCATCGGATCCAGTAGTGGAGACTTCATCTCCTACCTCCAGATTCCACGGGTGAGCTAGAATACCTTGACTCCTCTCGTCCTCTTCGTTCTCTGGGGCACTGCCAGATATTTCTAAGCAAATAAACAATCACAGTTTGTTGTGATCTAAACAATGACCCCTGGATTAGCGGGATGAGGTGGCCTAAAGGAGAAGAATGACCACCCACTCCTCGCTCCTTCTCCACCCAAAATATCAACAGTAGTACGAGAGTGTGGAGGTGAGGATAAGGTCATACTGTGAGGTTCTAAGAAGGGCGAGAGAACCCCTAAAACCGCAGACTCCTCCCAAGCCTGGGTTTTCTGGTGATAGCCCCGAGCAACCTATCTAACCCTGTACTCTGTAGGGGAAGTCGAATGAATAGAAGACGACCTGGATCCTTTTCCATGCCAAACCAACACATCTCTCTTGTTCCTGGAAGGGGTGCAACATTCCCTCAAACTTTTCTTGAGCGAGGAGATGCATAGATAGAAAAACCCCAAACCATCAGCCTACAACTCTCATCTCCCTCGTCACCATTGTTTCCATCACTGCTTATAGCCGAGAAACTAGAAAACCTTCTGGGAGTAGTTAGAGACAGCGAGGAGAAGAAACCTGCCCCAATCTCCTGACCTATACCAAGTTTGGGAGAGTCGTGCCTCTGACAGGCGACGTTGGCATTCTCCCTGTGCCACGATGCTCACACACGATTGGGGACGGCGAAGGCGACCTCATATGATGCCTTGGCGTGGTCTCTTGCCGTGGCCACGCACGACCGACACCTGTAGATCTTGGGGACACACACGAGAACATAGGGGTAGCGACTCTGGGGGTTCCCAGATCAGATCCATCCTACACAATGACATCCTGACTTGGTCTTAGAATGATTGATCATAGAGGTCTTGAGGGTGTCAGAAGTCGGTGAGGATGAGAACTTAAAGATGGGTATCTTGCAGCGATTGCGCCCTCACAAGCTGAAGCATATCAAACCATCACGAACGAGGACAGCTTGCTATTGGGGCGATCTTGATGGAGGTGGATGCCACCTTAGCGAGCGACGAAGAGGGTAGAACCCTCTCTAGCCATTGGAGCCCAAAACTATGTGGGGCCGCACTCACACCGAAGGATAGTACAGGCTGCTCCCAAATGGAGAACGGAGCTGGTGGCTTCACACTCCAACTATGGGAAGCCCAGTCAGGGCAGATCAGGAAGAGAGGAGGTGCCAGACCGGTTAGCTAAACCGGATAAGCAGACCCTGAACCGTGCCCCACTTATGGAGCAATGTGGTGAGCATTTGAGTGATTTGAAGATGAGATCAACGGCCCAGAAAATCCCAAAAAGGTAAATACCTCCTAAAATTCCAGAATATGTCTATATCTTGTATAATACATAGAAAATAGCTCCAGTGTCCTATAAATGCCCCAAAAATACCCCCTGATTCAGAAAAATATCCTCTACATTGCTAGACCCTTAGATCAGGCTTTTAAAGAATAAATAATGATGATAATAATTTAAAGTATAGTGCTCCTTTTTGCAATTCGTTAAATGAAATAAATTATATCCAGTTGATATTAATTCTCCTAAAAATTCTTCTAGATCCCTAAAGATGCTTGAAACCCATATTTGAACTCTAAATGGAATAATATTCATAATAATAGGTCTTTTTCTAGCAAAGACTAGTTATATGCCTTTTAACTCATATTAATTTTAGAAAATAGATAAAGCATCAGGAAAATATGAAATTTGGAATAGATCCTTATAATGACCTTCTGATCAGTAGAAAAATACCAGAGATACACTTTAGATCAGTAAAACCTAGCCTTGTCCTAAACCCTATGTTGGACCTAAAAAAATGTTAAGTATAATGATGATCATATATTAATGATTCTCAATTATATTTAATCAGGTCTTGGACAAAGTTCTAGATGATCCAGAATGATTAGAAATCTCCGAACTCAGGTACGTGGGATTTATTAAGTATAAGACTAGTTTTCTGGTTGCCTATGATATGTAATATCTTGAATGCTCGTATTTGGATATGATTGCTTGGTTGAACTAGTATGAGTTATACTTTGCCAAATCTAATAGATCATAAATGAGTATGATGGGTTGTATCTACTAGAGCACGTAGCCTGGTGTGGATGTATGTTGCCTAACATGGATGTATGTTTCCTTGGCCCATGTTAGATGTATGATGATACTATATTGCCCACACTAGATGTAAGTAAAGTGCAAGTATGTGTAGTACAATTGCATCAAAGTGAATGCAATAAAAGGAATGTTTACCTGACTATCGCTTTAAACAATGTTTTCTTTTAATCTTTCTTTCTCAAGTTATTTCAATTATGCAAACATATTAGTAGGTATCTTTCTACCCACGTGCACAATACCTTGTGTGTTGATTCATTGTTTCACATGTGTTTTAGGTTTAGAGATAGCATGGGAGGAAAAAGATGGGAGTGAGCAGTTGTACAGGTTGTACCTATTGTCTAAGATCTTGTTAGGATACATGTTCAGACTTGTAGAATTTTCATTCAATATGTAACTGTAAATCATTTTGTAATAATTCATATTGTATAAATATGCAATAGTCTGCACATAAGCCTACACAAGCACATATTCGGTCGAACTTAATTTTGACCGAGACTGAGTCTCGAGCAGGTTCTATATCCATTAGACTTGGTGGGAAAAAGTGGTTGGGAGTTGATTTGAACGTTGCAATAAACTTTCCCCATACTCTCCCTCGGACGACGAAGTTATCGACCGAGAGACACTCAGTCGACAAACTTCTCGACCGAGAAAGGTTCTGTTTACACTTTTCAGAATTAATTAACTAGTCATTACAAACATAATTAGAGGATACCTAACGACTAGTTGAGTACTAAGAACACCCTAGAAGGTGTCTAGAACGTCCCCAAGCATTAGAAAACCACTCCTAGAAATTGGACAAGCTATAGAACACCCAAGGTATCACTTATGCATACAATTACACTTGAGATTCAATCTTTGTGAGAAACAAGCTGAGCTTCACTTGCAATTTGTTCTACATTAGTGTCCTATAGCTTAGTATCTCTTAGCCACCACACTATCACGTTCATCCACAATGTATAGGAGATCAATACTATAACGACCATCATCAAACTGATAAACAAATCGTTACTAATTATGAGGAAAAATAATAAGAAACAGATTAACAAAAATTACTAAACATTAAAACCATTTTTTTTGCAAAGAGATCCATTTCTAGGAAAACTCTTTAAGGAAGAACCAAAACAAGATATTCACATTGATCATATATTATACATACACTGTGCCATTTCTTCTCGAGGATAGCATATAACCATTGCTTCCTAAAAACATATACTAAAGCAACATAAAACCTCAAGGCATACTATCCAAAACCTCAGATTGTTCATAAAACAGACACATACTAAATCCAAGGACTTGAGAGTATAGATACGATACATAGGACTTCTATCTACAAGACACGACAGTCACTACACTCAACCTGAGTTGTCACTGCTGTCGCTACTGTTGATGTTCTCCCTTTGCAGTACATTCTCTACCCCCCTTGTGCACATCCACCTAAAAAAATGTAGATCCCACGAGGTGAGACAATTGTCCCAGCAAGAGATATAACTCTCCGCCAACAATGTTATTATCACAGTTAAATAGTATTAAACTAAGAAGAGGATAAGCAGTTAGAACATTCTCATCTTTTAAAGCATTACAACTATCTATTATAGAGTAGTAAATCATTTATTCACATTATAAGGAATATGAAGAACATGTATATCAACTACCCATCATACTATATCAACATCTCAAGCTTATCATGTGATACTCATTATCATGGTATGCCATCCATGAATCATTCTCATTTCTATCTGTTGACCTTAGCCAATCAGTTAGACAGATATTGAATTGTACCAGTCATGTGAGTATACATCATCATTATCTGTCCAGGCATTGGACTATGCCAATCCTGTGCAACTATTCTAGGTATTGGACTATGCCAATCTTGTGCAACTATTCCAGGTATTGAACTATGTCAATCATGTGCAATTATTCCAGGCATTAGGTTATTACCAATCCTGTGCAATTATTCCAGGTATTGGGTTATGATCAATCCTGTGACATTATTCTAGGTATTGGGTTATAACCAATGATGTGCAATTATTCCAGGTATTGGGACCAATCCTGTGCAATTATTCTAGGTATTGGGTTATGACCAATCATGTGCAATTATTCCAGGTATTGGGTTATGACCAATCCTGTGCAATTATTCCAGGGATTGGGTTATGACCAATCCTGTGCAATTATTCCAGGTATTGGGTTATGACCAATCCTGTGACATTATTCCAGGCATTGGGTTATTACCAATCCTGTGCAATTATTCCATGTATTGGGCTATGACCAATCCTATGCAATTATTCTAGGTATTGGTTTATGACCAATCCTGTGCATCTATTCCAGGTATTGGACTATGCCAATCATGTGCATCTATTCCAGGCATTGGACTATGCCAATCATGTGCATCTATTCCAGGCATTGGACTATGCCAATCATGTGCATCTCATCACTGAATACCACATCACCTTTACTAGGCATTACCTTGGCCAAGTCATCATACTTATTCACATCCTTCATATAATACAAGTATTCCTCTTATCTCCTTTAAGCATATTCAAAACACTATAGCCCTTATTTGGATATAAGAATAAAGCATGTATGATTAAGATTTCATTATTATTATTGTATCCATTTATTATTATTATTATGTTACTAAGTTTCCATTTCCTAGTTTATTTTGAACATTATCATTTCTTACACGAGACTTTTATAAACATCTTGTTACCTCTCACTAGGCAACTACTATTCTCATGTCTCACAAGGCCCATTAAACATCTTGTTACCTTTCACTAGGCAACAAGTAACCACTTGGATTACAAGGCCCATTAAGCATCTTGTTACCTCTCACTAGGTAACAACAAACCACATGGCTCAGAAGGCCCATTAAACATTTTGTTACCTCTCACTAGGTAACAACTAATCACATGGCTCACAAGGCCCATATAATTGGTATTATATGAAACATCATAGCTCATACTTAACTATGCTCATTATCTCATAATATCAGCTTGGTTTCAATATGGTTAAGGATTCCCCTTTATTAACTAATTATAGTTTCAAATCACATCATTACCCTTATTTAGGGTTAAGGTTTCCCATTTTAAGCTAACTACGGTTTTCATGTACATTCATCAAGAATCACAACCCTAATTTACACTCCACACATAATAGGAGTATCAATGTATACTCATTACATGAGTATTAAATAAGTATAAGTTTCGCTTTCATCCTTACTAGGTTATTGATTACATCCTACTCCATTAGGTTGGCTCAACCCTTCTCTCAAGGTAAATTGGCCCATATCTATCAAAATGCATGAAACCCTTCATGTCTTAAAGTATAATTTGACATAACATACTACATGTATCACTCAATCAAGTGTATTGGATTGAGGTGCTTCCACCATATCGGGCAAAGAGGTGTGTGCTTGCTCCACACCATATTGGGCAAAGAGGTGTGTGTGTGCTTCACACTATATCGGGCAAAGAGGTGTGTGTGCGCTTCACACCATATCGGGAAAAGAGGTGTGTGCTTGCTTCACATCATATCGGGCAAAGAGGTGTGTGCTTTCTCCACACCATATCGGGCAGAGAGGTGTGTGTGTGCTTCACACTATATCGGGCAAAGAGGTGTGTGCTTTCTTACCATATCACTTTAGAGGAGTGTGTGTGGTTCACACCATATCGGGAAAAGAGGTGTGTGCTTGCTCCACACCATATCAGGCAGAGAGGTGTGTGTGCTTCACACCATATCGTGCAAGAAAGTATGAAATCATATCCATATCATTTTAGTGAAGTAGGTGCATCACCATATCGGGTTAGAGGTGTCTGCTAGTGTGCTTGAACCCGATATCACTTTATATGGTGATACCATCTTCTTCAAGCTCTAGTCCTTCATTATAACTATTATAGTTCATGGAAACATGTCTAAGAAACTACTAGAACTCATAATGTTATCAACTATTTCAGAAAATTTTGGAATTAAAAGTAGTTCATTAAGTATAGCAATATAGGTGATGAATAATAACATGGTTGAGTTCAAGTTATATAATACACCTTAAGAACAACTTCAAAGCTACAAGATCCAAAGCTCCACGTTCCTAAGGTTGAAGATGACTTATCAAAAGTCCAAGGCTCGTTCACAACTCCTTCATATACAAGGAATCACCATGGATAAACAATTGGTGAAGAAGAAAAGAAAGGAAGATCATAACCCTAAAATCATGCTTCAATCCAAGGTTGAAGATGATCATGGCCTCACCTTAGGGTTAAGTATTGAGCTCCTTCTTGCTCCTTATCACCTTTGCACGATAACTCACTACCCTTGCACGATATTCCATCACTTGTGGCCGATATCCCCCTCACTTGTGACCATAACACTTCACTATGGCTGATATCACCTCACTGGGCTGATATCACCCTACTTGGCCGATATGATTTTGCTATGGACGATACCCAAGGCCTATGCATGATAACACATCACTCCTGCACGATACAAGGACCCTATGCACGATATCTAAGAGCAAGGAGGTGGTAGGATTCGAAAAAGTTCACTATGGGGTGAAAGAAGGGGTATATATACTTGTTGTTCATGAAGAAGTGTGAAAATGAGGTGTCATCAATTTGAGCTACTAGGTGCCACATGTCCATGCATGGGTGACTCACGTACATGCATGAATTAACATTTATCTTGACATGCAAAACTCTTGAGGTTAATCTAGGGATGAATTTTCGTCCATTACTTATCCCTTTGAATAAAATATATCAACAAAATCGCCACTTTATTCACAACCTGATACAACGTTTCTAAAGAAGTTGTAAACCAATAAACTTCACCTCCTTGAGGTGATTTGCACGTCATGGGATTTTCCAAGAGTCCACAAAACGATATGAGACTCCTTTTTTGGCTCCTTGGCCGATATGCACTCATATATAAGCTTTTCAACTTGATACAACTCAAGTTAAGGTTTCACATTCAACCCTTTTCTTGGTCATTTCATCACCAAGATTACCATCACTCATAATTGATTCAAAAATGGTGTATCCTTCTTTATATCTACTTTAAATGATACATAGAGGAAGTAGGAATATTCTAGAGGTGTTAATTTGCATATCAACCCCACATTTTGGGTAAATTATAATTTGTACCAAAATTGGTGCACAAGGTTCTAGCATTATCCAAACATGTTCAAACTTGGAATTTAGGCTTTCCACAAGCCACCACTTAGCATCATTATCTATCATATGATGCTAAAACGCTTAAGGCATGTTCAAGATGTGACAATTTGCAATATATCCCCTCACCTTGGGTAAATTGCACTTTGGTTCAAAATAAAGGAACATTGTTCAAACAACATTCAATCAGGAACAAACTTAGAACATAAGTGTGTCACATTATAACAAAACACCTTAGAGGATTATATTATATTTCTAAGAAACTTAGCCAAAACAAATAGGGTTACCTCATAACCCAGGTCAGGGTCATTACAAGTTATAAACCCCTAACAAGGATTTCGTCCCCGAAATCCCAAGTAAAGCGAGACAGATATTATTCATTAATCATATCATCAAGTCTCCACATAATCATCTTAATGACATGGAGATGTCATAGAACTTTAATCAACATAAAGTTCTTTCACACATGGTTATTGTAATGACCCCACCTCCCGGTAACCCCCCATTAAGGGAGACCAAGAGGTCAGAGCCATTATCCCGATTTCCTGGATCAAAGGTTCGACAAATAATCAGTAACAATTATTAAATTCTACCATGACTATACTGAAAAGCTGGAATAAAATAAAACTTTGCATACCTTTTAAAAACTTGGATATCTAACTTTTATCTATGATTGATATCTACTATAACTAATCCCCCTTGCACTTTAATTCTTATTTTCACAATATGCCACTTAACTATTTGTCCTTTTCAATGTTGTGGGGGAAACAAAAATTGTCCAACTATGGTAACAATGTAAGAAACCAACTATCATTTAACAATCAAGGTTATGTTTTAAGCAATACTACTCAATCCATACATATCCCCTTATCTCTATGTTGTCCCTACAGTGGACTTGGATACTACCTCTCTCATATGGTAGATCCTTACCCCCATGGTACTACCTCACATGTAGCCATTACTTAGGGTTGTGGAGTCGCATGGCCCTACCCAAAGGTAGCCCAATATCTTACTCATGTTGACTTGATAGACCTACCCCATAGGTAGCCATGTACTAAGTCATCCAATGACCTGATGGACCTACCCCATAGGCAGCCATGTGCTAGGTCAACCTATCAAGCTACAGAGGGGACTAGCATATGAGCTAGTAGGCATATATCTTAGGTTATAGTCATATCCACATTATAGTATGCATGAATTAAATTCATCCAACACTTTAATTCAAGGCACCGATGAAAACTTCGAGAATCCTCCGAAAACTAGTTCGAGATATTCATAAGCGTAACCACATACCTGCTCCAGAGTAACTTGATGTCCAAGTAAGAATATTCAAGAACATTCAATCAAGCAATCAACAATATCCTGAAATTAATGCATACCATCCAAGTGTCATTATTTTATCCAAAACATTCTCAAGATCGACTTGGATTCCACCTTAGGATTTCTAGGCCAACTTTAGGGTTTTATTAGGGTTTTAGCCCCCATAAAGCTTTTATCACTTTTAATACCTTTTTAGTTCACAAACCCTAATTTCAACATCATAGGCACAATGGAATGTGAATTAAATCTAATATGTCTCTTTGACACTAAAACTACCATGTTTACCCTTTTAAATCATATCAAGATTATTAGGCCCAATTATCATCTTTGGTTGCTTTTGAATTGTCAACTCACATTTCATTATGGTCTAATTCAGATATGAACTCTATTTATTGCTAATTTCACATTAATCCACTAGAAAACCCTAATTACCAAATTAAGGATATGTATCCACAATTAGAAACTTTTATACTCAAAATAGCTAGAATCATCATATCTCAGCTTTATTCATGAATTTGAACAATTAAAGACATTAAGAGTAACAATTACTAACATTAGGGTTTTAAGGCCCATTAAAGCTCATTTATGCACATGGAACCCTAAATTAATCCAATTACGTGTAAGGTTCATCCTTTTAGATCTTGATGTGTCCTTTTTATAATCATCAGGTTCACATCGACTTTAATCATCCATATAACCCTTCTCAATACATTAATCATCTCAAATTAGGGTTTCTTAATCATTAATGCATTAAAGTTGATAACTTCCACTATTTTTCGAATTGCAAGAGGAATTAGATTATAAATATATTTTTAATGGATTCCTAACATTTTTATGAGCAAAATACATATATTATATGTACCATTTTGATCTACCATTAATTAGATATGAATTTTGCAATAATTACTTACTTGGACCAATCACTGAGTGCCACATCATATCTTCCATGCAAAGTAGCCTATTTTAGAAAACATAATGTAATTACATTTATAACCTCATGTAAGTGGTTGGTTCTTCATACCCCGGAGGGGCAATTTCATCCAACGACACCCGACCTTCTTCCTCCTCGTGCAACCTTGGCGCTGCCGACTGCAGCGGCTCGGGGGTCTCCTCCCTCCGTCCTTGGATCCTCAAGCACTTGCGAAGGCCCCATTGCCTCCGCCGCCCTCCGTCGCACCTGCAGAGTCCCCCGGATGCGGCTGGGGTGGTTGGTGTCGAGCTCGTCAGCCTGCTCATGCGTCCGACCCTTGCTAGCAAGCTGCGGCTGCTGCGCAAGGACGAGATGTGTGAGGATGATTGACATTCATCCCTAGGTCGTTGAGGGAACATCGAACCTCCATCATGATGACTCCACCGCTCCCATTGCTCCAGGGATAACTTTACTTCTCTTAGTTATGGTTTGAACAAAGAAGAAGAAGGATAAGAGAGAGAGACGTGTGGGATCTCTTTGGGCTCAACCATGGGCTCTACCTTTATATAGGGGAGGTAACAAAGCCCTAGGATGACTATCCACGAGTTAACAAGTCCCTTTCCCAATAGGAACCCAAGTTCCTTCATTAGGAAGCAAGCTTCTCTCTCTTAATCATCTTCTTAAAAAACATATTTACTAGATATTTAGGAATTTGAAAATCCTCTCTTAATCTCTTTATGCTTGACTTTTAATCCATTGGCATGAAATTATACTTTCTTATAGTAGAAAATACCTCTTTTTAACAATACCACAAAATTCATTAATTATGTATCACATTATCCTCTTATTTTGTATTATTTGTATTTTCTCTTTCTTTTTCTCTATTGGGGCTCCTTGGACCCCCAAGAAACTCTAATATTTTGAAATCCTTTTTAGTGGATACTCGTTATCCTTCTAGATGCATCTATATCCATTATTTCTCATTATCTTATTTATAAAATATCTCTTTTAGAGAATTTCTCTTTATCTCTCTTTTTATTTTCCTTTTTGGAATTCCTTCTAACATTAGAAACCTTATGGATACGAAAATCCACCAAAGATGACTCAATAATACCTCTTTCCACTTATTTCCCATTTTTATCATTGTCTCCAATTTCTTTCTTAATAAAGAAATATTTAATTGATATTTTTTTTTCTTGTTGCATTATCTTCAAAATTTTGGACTCCTTGGGACCCAAGGAACCCAAAAGGCACGAAATCCACCTTTGGGGAATATTCCTTTGCCTTCTAGAGGTTTCTACATCTTTTTTTTCTCCATTTCTTAATTATTCATTTACTAATTGAATTTCCTTTCTCTTTTCCTTATTATTGGGCCCAATAGCCAATAAGGCCCACAAACAAATCAAACAAGGTTATTACAAACGAAATCCATATATTCAATTAGAATCACACCATTATTTGTTTATATATCTTTAATAGGAGAAATTACATTTCTCACCAAAAGAACCCAAAAATTGGGGTTGTAACATCCTTCCCCTCTTATAGGAATTTTTCACCCAAAATTCCACCAGGCACACAACAAACAGGATAAGCCTTTCATATGTCCATCGTGGCTCCCATGTGGCCTCACCATTTCCAGGGTTCTTCCCAAGAACCTTCATCATCTCATATTCTTCCATCTGAGTTTTTTCTCACCTTGGTATATCGTACCCTCATAGGTGACTCAGGACATTTCAGCCTCTCATAAAGTTGAATAGGTTCAGGGATAAGCACATGGCTTGAGTACCTCACATAGTGCTCTAGATCAGACTCATGGAACACATTATTCATCATGTTATCCTGAGGGGTAAGTCTAAACATAACCGTCTCCACCATTCCATCTCAAATGGACCCATATATCAGGGACTTAGCTTTCTCAGTTGTAGTTTAGAGGGGTCAGATTTTCATATCACATATTCTCCCACAGTGAACTACAAGTCAGTCTACTTTGCATAAGCTCATGACTCATGTCATCTCTGGGCTCTCTTTCGTCCATCACATGACTAAAGAGACTTCATCTGCACACACTGTGGCCTTTTTCTGACCTTCACGAGGTCCCTTCACCAACATCATCTTAATGAAGTGGTGACCGACACAACCTCCCTTACAGAGCTTCTTTACATCCTAATATCACCCTAAACGAGCACACATGCTCTTATCAGACCCTCTAGTCAGGATCATGCTAACATTAGTTAGAGGTGTTAATCTGGACTAACATCGAGTTCGTCATGTACTTACTTCCACCGCATGGAAGTGAATCTTTAGGTTATACTCAAGAACTTTTGAACTCGCATCATGGTGTAGCTGAACCATACCTCTCTCTTACATGTAGTTCATCCGGATCCGTACCTTGGCAGTATTCTTTCTTTCTCATGTCATCTAGGTAAGGTGATCTACCATAACCCATATTGCATCTTGACCTTCCTTGGTCTAGGGGAGACTTACCACAACATCCATAGTGATGAACTCCCATTCCCTCTTAGGGACTCTTTATCCTCTATACCAACTTAGTGGGTTACTAGTGTTCGTCCTTCACCTCCTGACATGCATGACGAAAAGCCACATGCATCTTCATATTAGGCATCCAAAGTATTATTGGAACTTACTATCTTTTTAGTACCACGGTGTATGGTGATCTTAAAATCATGATCTCATGTATGTCATGATTCCTCAAGATTGATTCCTCGGAAACCCTAAACCACACTAATTAGGGTTTCATCACCTTCTTTTCCAGAGAAGTGCATCTGAGGTTCTACAACCATCCTTTTATCGCATCAAGGCCTAGGCTGGCTAACCAAACAACCACTAACTTGATCAACAGATATCATTAATCTGAGTGTTAGCCAAACTTATCTCTTTTTCAAACTTAGGGCTAACCTAACAACTTCTTCTAGCCTCTAGCTAAACTAGGCAGCTGCATCTCCACTAGAGCATCCATTACCACCTCACATCCTTATGTGTACGGTAATGTTGAAGACATACACCTCCATGTATTCCACTTATCATCTCATCTCAGACTTTAGGTCTATCTTGAACAAGAAAACTTAGATCTCATCTTCATGGTTATCGAACTCAACCTTGTATATCACATAGCTCATGATAAAAACATCCTCACAAGATGACTACCTTAGTTCTCTTAGTATTTGTAAACCATACATGCATCGTTCACTCCACAAGGGTATGTTATCATCTCTGTCCTCATACCTCGTGGCAATGTTCCAACTTAAAACATCTTTATCCTTGGTGTATGGCATGCATACTGTCCTATCTCTCACTCCCATAATAAGAGGAAATAAGCATTTGGCTGCAGTCCAAATACTGAGTTCTTCCAATTCTAAGAGTAGAGATGCTACATCCCACCTTGCCATTACACCTTCAAATCTAAGTTGAAACGTGCAACATATGTCTCTACATCACGATCATCTCGATATCAAAGTTACTTTCATGGAAAATTGATCTCGAATCTACTTGGGTCCACACACAATTCTTAGTCATCTCCTCTAGGTTTGTAGGGTGTCGACACTTTTGGGGTCATCCCTCTTCCGTTATGCATCCAGAGAGTGCCCTCCTCATCTGCCCTTTGGGTCCCATGAGTTCATGAAGGTGATCAATCTCCTAACCCATGGCCCTCAGACAATGATAGTTGTTACCTCCCAACCCTATGGTCATGTGCAACTAGGGAATTAGGCAACTCCTACTTCCATCGGTCTTATCCCTACCTGACCCTAGGATAGGCTTAGGATTCTAACATAGTATATGTCCAACTTAGAACCTTACCCAAGTCTCTTTTTGTCTCTCTCTACATTCAAGGGATGACTTTCATCCTTTCATAAGGGTCATGGCGACCTGCCTACTTTGGTCAGGCCCCATACCAGTTACCTCCATGGTAAGACATCCACATGAACTTAGAGATGGTTATCTATGGGTTTACAGGTTCATTCTCTTACCATGTACCCTTCACATATCTTCTCAAGATTCTATTAGACCTCTTTAGGTTACCTCAAAACCAACAAAACTAGTATACACCCTACAAAAGGGTCCCTCTCCCAGGATGGGAGGAAACTTCAAAGGTCACAAACATCCTTATGTCTAGGGTTTACATCCACATGAGCATGCTTGACCCTAACAAGCTACTAAGGCACAAGAAGACCACCTACTATACCATGTTAGGTCATACTTGTTCTCATTCCTCAACATTGGACCAACATCATACATACATAGGTCACCAACCTACATATGAGGGTTTCATCAACATATACCCTAATCCAAGCGGTTTCCCATTCCTCTAAACATGAAGAGTGCCATGCTCAGATCTATGGAAACTCAAATCTTGTCATGAGCTTAGGGTACACCAAGCACTACTGTTTCCCCTCTTAAGTCTAGGAATCCTTGGTTCACTTTTCTGATGTCCAATTGCATTCTCAACCTTTTACCAAGGAACCAAGTGTGTACATGATATGGCATGCACTTCCTATTATCTTTCCACTCAAGCAACACCTCAGAGTTGAGTCCTCCTCAAGGACACCCAACTAGGTATAAGGCCTCACAACTTGTTACTAAACCTCTTCATGGTCTAAGGAACTCTTCTTCCTATCTTAGAAGGTAAACACCTATACTATAGGCACATAGGTACCAGTAGTCTCATCCTCTCTCTAGGGTTTGGTTCATCTAAAGGAAACCAAGATACCATTAGCCTCCAGGAATCATGCATGAGGCAACCACAATCATCCACTCAGGTCACATCATCCTCCACTCCTTAGGGTTCCTCCTAACTCAAAGTCTAAACTTCCAACCTTCTTGCCTAGGTCTTTCTCTCTCTCTCTCTCTCTAGAGTTAACCCTACAACAACCTTACTACTAGAGGTCCTCTCTCTAAGGTGGATCAATCTCACAAGTGTACACCTACATGAGTGAAATCTATGTTTTCCCAAGATTATCCATAACTCTTCATGCTTATCTCATAAGATATCCAACATACTATCCTGGCCATGGTTTTAGCCTACTATCGGCCCTAATGATGTACTTTGGGTGCAAATTCGCCATGCTCATATAAGCCCATAGGGTTTCTATATGGTCATCACTAACCTCATTAATGAAGGAGCTATCCTTCACTCTACCATGCACGACCCTTCCCAGGGTTGGGTCGCCAAAGGTACAAGGTTATCCAACCTCACATGGCTCATATCGTCATGGGTATCCAAACTAAAAGCATTTCCACCCACACACCAGGTCTACCATGACATCTAACTCATCGTGTCATCTCTCTCTAACCACCACTTAGTGTTTGGGTTAGCATCATCCTCAGAGGATGTGCTAGGTCTCTACCTTTAATGGAGATCTCTGCCTCTAAGACCAACTCTCTACTCGTCCTCTTGATTAGAGGGTCTAACCTCACGTCTCTCATGACAACACATGTCATATGACCTAAGCATGCAACTATTCTTTAGTTTATGCTTAAACTATTAAGCTTATGTCCATGGCATCTTATTTACATGTCTTTTATTAATTTTGGTGGAGGATTCCTTAACCTTATCATGCATACCCTATCCTCAAGAGGGTGAGGAAGAGAGAGAAAAATCCTAAACCTCATAATCTTAACAGAATTAGGCTTAAGAAGGGATGAAAATAGATGAGAGAGTCCTAAAGGTATCTTATTTTGAGTCAAATCCTAAGACATTGGCCATGCAGTCACACATATCTGGGAGTCCTCGTATTCTGACTAGCGGTGCAGAGGAAAATATTGCCAGCCCTCGGACGTGATCCTTTTCTAGACACCTCTACCTTTCAAAAAATCTTCTAATAACTCCCTTGGGTTCAACAAAGTTTGTAAAATTTAATAATTACTAAAGATTAAATGAGGAACCAGTGCTCTGATAACAAAATTAATGACCCCACCTCCTGATAACCCCCCATTAAGGGAGACCAAGAGGTCAGAGCCATTATCCCAATTTCCCGAATCAAAGGTTCGACAAATAATCAGTAACAATTATTAAATTCTACCATGACTATACTGAAAAGATGGGATAAAATAAAACTTTGCATACCTTTTAAAAACCTAGATATCTAACTTCTATCCATGACTGATATCTACTCTAACTAATCCTCCTTGCACTTTAATTCTTATTTTCACAATATGCCACTTTACTGTTTGTTCTTTTCAATGTTGTACCTAAAACGCCGACAAACAAAACGTCAGTCAGCATAAATGAATATGTCGGTATGTGGGGAAGACAAAAGTTGTCCAACTATGGTAACAATGCAAGCAACCAACTATCATTTAACAATCAAGGTTACATTTTAAGCAATACTACTCAATCCATACCTATCCCCTTACCTCTATGGTGTCCCTACAGTGGACTTGGATACTACCTCTCTCATATAGTAGATCCTTACCCCCATGGTCCTACCTCACAGGTAGCCATTACTTAGGGTTGTGGAGTCGCATGGCCCTACCCAAAGGTAGCCCAATCTCTGACTCATGGTGACTTGATGGACCTACCCCATAGGTAGCCATGTGCTAAGTCATCCAATGACTTGATGGACCTACCCCATAGATAGCCATGTACTAGGTCAGCCTATCAATCTACAGAGGGGACTTGGATCTGAGCTAGTAGGCATATATCTAAGGTGATAGTCATATCCACATTATAGTATGCATAAATTAAATTCATCTTACAGTTTAATTCAAGCCATCAATGAAAACTTCGGGAATCCTCGAAAAACTAGTTCGAGATATTCATAAGTGTAACCACATACCTGCTCCAGAGTAACTTGATGTCCAAGTAAGAATATTCAAGAACAATCAATCAAGCAATCAACAATATCCTAAAATTAATGCATAACATCCAAGTGTCATTATTTTATCCAAAACATTCTCAAGATCCACTTGGATTCCACCTTAGGATTTCCAAGCCAACTTTAGGGATTTATTAGGGGTTTAAGCTTCCATAAAGCTTTTATCACTTTTAATAGCCTTTTAGTTCATAAACCCTAATTTCAAAATCATAGGCACAATTGAATGTGAATTAAATCTAATATGTCTCTTTGACACTAAAACTACCATCTTTACCCTTTTAAATCATATCAAGATCATTTGGCCCAATTATCATCTTTGGTTTCTTTCAAATTGTCAACTCACATTTCATTATGGTCTAATTCACATATGAACTCTATTTATTGCTAATTTCACATTAATTCACTAGAAAACCCTAATTACCAAATTAAGGGTATTTATCCACAATTAGAAACTTTTATACTCAAAATAGCTAGAATCCTCATATCTCAGCTATATTCATGAATTTGAACAATTAAAGCCATTAAGAGTCACAATTACTACCATTAGGGTTTTAAGGCCCATTAAAGCTCATTTATGCACATGGGACCCTAAATTAATCCAATTACATGTAAAGTTCATCCTTTTAGATCTTTATGTGTCCTTTTTATAATCAACAGGTTAACATCGACTTTAATCATCCATATAACCCTTCTCAATACATTAATCGTCTCAAATTAGGGTTTCATAATCATTCATGCATTAAAGTTGATAACTTCCACTACTTTATGAATTTCAAGAGGAATTAGCTTCTAAATATATTTTTAGTGGATTCCTCGCATGTTTCTGAGCAAAATACATATATTATATGTACCATTCCGATCTACCATTAATTAGATATGAATTTTGCAATAATTACTTACTTGGACCAATCACCGAGTGTCACATCATCTCTTCCATGCAGCGTAGCCCATTTTAGAAAACATAACACAATTACTTTTATACCCTCGTGTAAGTGGTTGGTTCTTCATACCCTAGAGGGGCAATTTCGTCCAACGCCACCCGACCTTCTTCCTCCTCGTGCAACCTTGGCGCTACCGACTGTAGTGGCTCAAGGGAGGATCTCCTCCCTCCATCCTTGGATCCTCGGGCACCCGCGAAGGCCCCATTGCCTCCGTCGCCCTCTGCCACACCTGCGGAGGCCCCCAGCTGTGGCTGGGGTGGCCATAGTCGAGCTCGCCAGCCTACTCATGTGGCTGACCCTTACAGCCAAGCTACGACTATTGCGTAAGGATGAAAGGTGCGGGGATGATTTTCGTTCATCCCCAGGTCATCGAGGGAACATCAGACCTCCATCATGATGACTCCACCGCTCCCATTTCTCCAGGGATAACTTTACTTCTTTTGGTTATGGTTTGAACAAAGAAGAATAAGGAGAAGAGAGAGAGAGAGAGAGATGCGTGGGATCTCTTTGGGCTCTGCCATGGGCTCTACCTTTATATAGGGGAGGGTAACGAAGCCCTAGGATGACTATCCACGAGTTTACAAGTCCCTTTCCCAATAGGAACCCAAGTTCCTTCATTAGGAAGCAAAATTCTCTCTCTTAATCATCTTCTTAAAAATCATATTTACTGGATATTTAGGAATTTGAAAATCCTCTCTCTTATTCTCTTTATGCTTGACTTGTAATCCATTGGAACAAAATTATACTTTCTTATAGTAGAAAATACCTATTTTTAACAATACCACAAAATTCATTAATTATGTATCACATTATCATCTTATTTTGTATTATTTGTATTTTCTCTTTCTTTTTCTCTATTGGGGCTCCTTGGACCCCAAGAAACTCTAATATTTCGAAATCCTTTTTAGTAGATACTCGTTATCCTTCTAGATGCATCTATATCCATTATTTCTCATTATCTTATTTATTAAAATATCTCTTTTTGAGGATTTCTCTTTATCTCTCTTTTTATTTTCCTTTTTGGAATTCCTTCTAACATTAGAAACCTTATGGATACGAAAATCCACCAAAGATGACTAGATCATACCTCTTTTCACTTATTTCCCATATTTTATCATTGTCTTCAATTTCTTTTTTAATAATGAAATATTTAATTGATCTTTTCTTTTCTTGTTGCATTATCTTTGCAACTTTGGAATCCTTGGGACCCAGGGAACCCAAAAGGCATGAAATCCACCTTTGGGGAATATTCCTTTCTAGAGGTTTCTACATCTTTCTTTTCTCCATTTCTTAATTATTCATTTACTAATTGAATTTCCTTTTTCTTTTCCTTGTTATTGGGCCCAATAGCCAATAAGGCCCACAAACAAATCAAACAAGGTTATTACAAATGAAATCAATATATTCAATTAGAATCACACCATTATTTGTTTATATATCTTTAATAGGAGAAATTACATTTCTCACCAAAAGAACCCAAAAATTGGGGTTGTAACAGTTATCATAGAATCTGTCATACATGACACATACTCCACTGTCCTTTTTATTATTGATTGTAGAGTCAACTGTGTGTCAGGTGACATTTTTTTTCTTAGTAGGAGAATCATTATACATACCTTATTTAACCCAGGTGTCAAACCTCACTGATTTGTCACCCACTTGGGACTACAAGTATTATCCTGCATCTGTTGTGCCACTCAAATCTACTGATACAACACTAGACTTTCTTATTGTTGACCTAGAGGTTGTACATTACCTATATTTTGATAATGACTTAACCATTCCATTCATATGTATCTAACATGTGCATTAAAGATTGTTTGCAGACATTAGGTACATGAAAAGGATCACATATACAAGCCCTAGAATGGGCCAAGTGCAAGCCAAATTGACTACAAGTGTGCAATTTAGGATTTCCATGTAAATCACCTTAGAACATAAATGTAATCACTTGTAACGATGTATATGCTTGTAACTTAGAAGATAAAATTGTTTGGGACAAAATTCACCAAGTGCTAATCACTTTTATTGCAAATTAGAAAATCCATTTCAGGCACTTGGTCGGTCGAGTTTTCCACCTTGGAACTCGACCGATCATCCTGAGTCGATTTTCTGAAGATTGCAATCGGTCGAGTTGTGCACTCACAGAACTCGACCGATTGGGTAGTAGGCCAATTCCAGTTGGAATGGTCAGTCGAGTTTCCTCAGGACAAACTCGACCGATCAATTCAACATTGAATTGCCTGCTACCTGATCGGTCGAGTTACACCCATTGATACTCGACCGATTGCACTGTACGGAGTTTGCAGAAAAAGTAATATGACCGTTGGTGAATTGTTTTGGGCAATAATATAGCCATTTTCTTGAAGGAAAAATGACCACTTATGCACCCAAGTGTCCCACAACATAAAGGGCCACCCTCAACTATAAATAGAACCCCTTGGACTTCATTCCAAGCTGCTCTTCCATTGCAAACTTGGTTCTAGCTTAGTTGAGAGTGTTCCAAGCCCTTGAGCCCCTTTCTCTTTTTACCTTCAAGACAATTTCATGAGTGAGATAGGTCCTTGTGTATGAGAGCTATCCTTTGTGCTATGTAAAGCTCTCTTTTCTTTCTTCCCACCTCCAAATCAAATAGAAGATTGATTGAAGCTACTTCTCTGAGTGAAAGAGGAGTTGCTGCTATTCTTCTCCGAGTGAAGGAGAAGATGTGTTGTTGATCTTCAAGAGTGAAGATTGATCATTGCTCCAACTCCCTTGGTGAAGGGAAAACGTGGGCAAGCTCTCCAAGTGAAGGAGAGGTGCAAGGCAAGCTCAAGCAAGATAGGTAATTCCTGCAAGGCTGAAGACAAAGGTGAGATTGGGTAAGTCCTTTGTAGAAGGCTGAAGAATCTCGCTTTGTGGGTAAGTCTTTGGATAGGTAGAAGATCTTAGCTTGTGTAATTAAGCCCTTGGTTGTGTGGTTTATGTTTCTTGTAATCTTATCGTGATATATAAGAGGACCAAGTTGCAAATCCTAGAGTCTAACCAACTCTAGGTAGTGGACTGACATCGCTCCTAAGTTTAGGATGTAGAACCACTCTAAACCACCTGTCCAAGTGCATGATATTCATTATCTCTTATCCTTGCTTTGTATGCTAGAATAGGATATCAAATTGCTACTTGCATTAGTTTTTTGTGCTCAAATTAAATTGGTGGTCTAATCGATTTTGTGAAGTGTGTGTAGCTCTATTCACCCCCCCTCTAGAGCCCATCGATCCAACAAGTGGTATCAGAGCATGTCTTCTCCAAGCTACTTCAACAAGTAGGAGAAGATGGGTGATTCGGCTCTTGGGTCACTCAACCTTGAAGGAAGCTTCTCCATGAGACCTCTGGTCTTCGACGGCACAAACTTCTTATATTGGAAGAGGAGAATGTAATTCTATCTCCAAGGGGTGAGTTTTGAAATGTGGAAGATTGTCCATCTCAAATATGAAGATCCAAAAGGGGACATCACCACATGGATGGAAGCGGAGATGAAGCATGCTCAACTCAATGCCAAAGCCGTGAGCATCATCTACGCCGCCCTTACACCATCGGAGTTCAGCCGCATCTCTTCGTGGGACACGGCGCATGAGATATGGCACAAGTTGTGTGTCACCTATGAAGGGACCGAGCAAGTCAAGGAGGCCAAGGTCTACATGCTTGGTGGTCTTCTTGAGAACTTCAAGATGGGGAAGAATGAAAGAGTGGCAGATATGTACACAAGGCTAAACGTCATCTTGAATAGCCTTGCAGCCCTTGGGAGTGTCATAGATAGAGGTACAATCAATGCCAAAATCTTGAGATCTCTACCAAAGAGATGGGAGCCAAAGGTCACTTCTATTGAAGAAGTCTAGAAGCTAAGCGAGTTATCAACCGAGGAGCTGGTTGGTAACCTTCAAGCTCTTGAACCTAGGCTTGACAAGCAAGAGGAAGAGGAGAAAAGAGAAGAAAAAGAATCAAAGAAGATAAAGGACACAACCTTCAAAGCTCAAATTGAAGAAATGGTCCGACAACAACAACTTGCTATGAAGTCTCCCTGCCCTTCCTCAAGTGAAGATGAAGGTGTCAATGATCATGAAGCCAACTACTCAAAAGGGAAGCACTTCAAGAGCAAGCCCTCCTCCTCAACTCCTAGGTGCTACGAGTGTGGTCAAAAAGGCCACTACAAGAGTGACTTCCCAAAGGCCAAGAAGAGCCATCATAAGAGCAGCCACAAGAAGGATGACAAGTACAAAAGAGAAGCAAAGTACAAAAGAAAAGACAAGAAGGAGAAAAGGTCCAAAGATGCAGCTCATGCGACATGGGAGTCTTCTTCTTCAAGCTCCTCAAGCTCCGAAGATGGAGAATGCCATCTTGCCCTCATGGCCTCAACTAGTGAAGATGTAATTGAGGTAAGTGAGGTAAGCAAGATTAGTGATGTTAATTTACTTGAGCTATCTAAGGAAACTCTCATTGATATGCTTAATGAATGCCAATCATCTTTTGCTAAATGTAAATCTAAGAGGAAAAGATTAGGCAAAATAGTTGATGATCTTTATGCAAAAATTGACATTCTTGATGAAAATGAAAAATTGCATCTTGATAGCATAGAATCCTTGCAAGGGCAATTTCTTGACCTTGAACTTCAATACAACGGAGTAGAGGTTGAGAATGGTGTATATCTTAAAAACATTGAAAATCTTAAGATAGAAAACCAAAATTGCCTAGATGAGCTTGACACTCTTAAAACTAAAAATGTAGAACTCAAGCTTATTGATGATGCTAGGAGAACAGAAGTCTATGCCTATCAAAGAGAAATAGTTGTGCTCAAATCTTATGCAAAATTGCTTGCTCAAATTAATGATTTATCTTCTAGACCTGTTTTTCCTAGAAATGAAGTTGCTAGCTTAACTCTAGAAAAAGATTCTCTTCTTACTAAAGCCCTCTGTCTTGAGACCGACCTTTTGCATGCTAGAGAAGATCTTGAAAATCTTTCTACTAATGTTATAAACCTTAGTGATGATAATGCTAAATTAAGATCTACTTTGCAAAGGTTTCTTTCGCGAAAAAAATCCCTAAATGATGTCCTAGAGCACTCTACCAAACAAGTTGGTACTAGTGGTTTAGGATATAATGGGACTGCTCCCAAAGGTAAGAAGAAGAAGGGTAAGAAGAAGAGTGTGGAACCTCCAATTTTCAATGGAGAGTCTTCCGGCTCTAAAAAACCTATGGTTTGTATTCATTGCAAATGTGATGACCATTATTCTACCTATTGTCCTTACAAGCCAAAGGGGACCAACCCAAAGATGAAATGGGTCCCCAAGCTAACCCCAGACCCCAAAGTTTGAGTTGGGTTCCGACATCCTCTTTTCTTGTAGGTTCAAAAGAAATGGATTGTTGATAGTGGCTGCTCTAAGCATATGACTGGAGAAATCAGCCATTTCAACAAATTTGTGAAAAAGAAAGGAGGATCGGTAACCTTCGGGGACAACAACAAGGGTAAGGTTATAGGTGAGGGTGATGTAGGCAATGAATTATGTATTAAAAATGTATTGGTTGTTGATGGCCTACATCACAATTTAATTAGTGTTAGTCAATTATGTGATAATGGTTATCTTATGTTATTTACTGCTGTAGAATGCTTGCTTCTAGATTCCCTCTCCTACAATGTTATATATAAGGGAACTAGAAATGGTAATATGTATGTTATTGTTCTCGATGCTCTAAAGCCCATACTAAATAGATGCTTAGTTGTGGATAAAAACGATCTTTCTCTTTGGCATCGTCATTTGGGTCATGTGAATTTGCATCAAATGAAGAAATTGAACAAAAAGGACTTGGTTCGAGGACTTCCTAAATTGGATTTTGATAAGGAAGAGGAATGCCAACCTTGCACACAAGGGAAACAAACCAAATCCTCCTTAAAATCCAAAGGAGTCATGAGTACCAAGAGAGTTCTTGAGCTTCTTCATATTGATCTATTCGGACCAATGAGAACACAAACGCTTCGTGGCTCCAAGTATTGTCTTGTTATTGTTGATGACTTTTCTAGATATACTTGGACTTTCTTTCTCGTTTCTAAAAGCGATACTCTTGATGTTTTCTCGAGCTTTTGTAAACGAGTTGAAAACGAAGCTTCTTGCTGTGGGCTCCGATCTCCAAACCACGAATTAATCCCTATTTAATCATGTGCGGAAGCAATCGGCAAACAGCGGAAGACAAAAATCACGGGAAATTAAAACTTTTCGAGACAAGAGCCTGAAACCACAAACCTTTTCCATAGAAAAAGGATTTAACTGTTTACATTACTGACAATTACTTCTTGAGTAATTATATACAACATGATACCAAAACTCTCAAGAATTCATACTCCAAAACACTCCAGGACCTGAGAGTACAGAGGACACATAGGACTTGACTCTAACTACACCATGAAGCAGGCTAGATCTCCACCTGAGATATTTACTGCTCCTGATGCTGCTGTTGCTGGGATTGTTCACCTGAGTTCTTGTTCCTTCGTCTTCGACGACCACCTAAAAAGTAGAAGTCTACGGGGTGAGACAATTATACATAATTGCCCCAGCGAGAGTTATAACTCTCCACTAGGCTTTATAAGCAAAGCAAGGAATAACTAAAGCAATAAGAGCCTTCAAGATATTCACTGGCAGTTCTGATGATAAGCAAGAGTTCAATCAATATTAAAATATGAGAACATCTATGCTATTCAAGGTAACATCAATCAAATAACTCATAATTAACTCTAACAGATATACTACGCTGTTGTTTATGTTTTTCAAACATTATTATGCCCTGTGGAGATGAGGCATACCACTCATACTCCAACTGATCGCTAAGAAGTCACATCAGTATCATACATAGGTCATTAAGAGAGCCGGATTCTTATGACCTCATCTTCCTCAGTCAGTTAGAGGATTGATTGTTTGACATCTGGCGGGATGTCTTTATAATAGCTCACCAGGGTACTCCGGTCCTTCGCTATTTTTAGAGTTACAGTGGCATTCTGTACTCTCTTCACTATCGGAAGATTTCTTGTTTATCTTTCACCGATACGGTATTTGTGTCTTTAAGGGAGTGTAGATATACATCTCACCTTTAGGACTTTATGGTGGGGTCTGATGGACTACTAGAATCTACATCATCCTCTCACCTTTTCTTTTATAGTGAAGGTATGACGAACTACAAGAATCTACATCAAATACCAACACTTAGGATGTAAGGTTCTACACATCCATGTACCCCACATACTCAAAAGTATGTGATCCAGGAGTTCCCTGAGGAAAACCTGTTTCACCATCATTTAGACTCTGACAATGATGGATCTATGATCAGGGCTCTACATTTCACTTGATTAGTTAGGTACATTCAGTATTCATATCATCATACAAAAACGTTAGCATCACAGCTATATATGAGAATACTAAAATGTAGCAGGCCTAACTCATTTCAATTACCAGTTCTCAATTATCTCATCACAAGTCATCTGTCAAGCATGACCTTGATGGTGTTTATGGCTCTTACAACCCATAAATCACAAAAGATGTCACTTAGCAGTGCATCAAGATGATTCACTATTCATAAAGCTTAAGACATGCTTTCAATGAATATAACATGGTATTTCATACCTGGGTATGACCATTATCTCATAATAACCTGCATGGTTAGTTCAACAGATAATAGTAAACAATTCAACAATTTAGGGTTTACTATTCATCTTTCAAGTCATCACCCTAAAATTAGGGTTTACTATTCACACCATGGTGAATGGTACTCATTACATCATCATGTAAGACAAACATCATCATTAAGACTCTTAATTAAGATTAAGATCCATTAGATATCGTATTTAGGGTTTCCATGACCTCACATAGGTGGGTCATTCCCTAATCATGCACACTCATGTGTATTTGAAGTATCTCACTTGAGTTTCCACCTTAAAAAGGGTACTTTCTCTCTCTAGGATACTTTCTCTCTCTTGGAATACTTTCTCTCTCCTCTCACTAGTAGATGGTGATGACACCACTCTAGATTAGGTTGGGTTAAGTCCTCATTGACTTACATAAGCCAAAACATCATCATCATGTGATTAGGGTTTGATTAGAACAAGGTTTTACCTCTTTAGACCCCTCAAGGGTATTTTGGTAATTTGCCTCATGATCACCATCATGGGTCAACTCACTAATCACTTAGTCCCTTAATGACCTAGGTTACCATTAGGGTTTAGATTAGATCACCATTGAACTAATTACACCATCAATTGATTAAGTACAAACCACCATGTACACCTTCAAACGGTTTCAACCTTCAAACGGTTTCAACCACCAAACGGTCTTGAGACCGTTTGGTCTCAAACGGTCTTGAGACCGTTTGCTCCAAACGGTCTTGAGACCGTTTGGATGTGTTGACCGTTTGGAAGAGTTGACCTTCCAAACCGTTTGGGGCTCAATCGGTTTGAAACCGTTTGATCAAATCAACTTGAGATCGATTGGACCAAACGACCCTGAGATCGTTTGAGCCCAAACGGTCTTGAGACCGTTTGGTCCCAAACGGTCTTGAGACCGTTTGGCCTCAAACGGTCTTGAGACCGTTTGGATCCAAACGGTCTTGAGACCGTTTGGATCCAAACGGTCTTGAGACCGTTTGGTCCAAATGGGCTCAAACCGTTTGGACCTCCAAAGTGGTTCAAAAGTTACAATTGGTCATGGATATGTATGTTGAACCCCTCAATTAACCAAATCCATGATAACCACTTATAAATTGAGTTAATTAGGATGAACCTTAATCACTTGGACACCAAGTTGACCCTCAATTGAAAGCCAATTAGGGTTGAATCCTTCTCAATTAGGGTTTCAAATCGGATGGTCATCAATATTCAACAATGTGAATCAATTCAAGGTTGAACCTATCAATTGACCTCCAACTGGGCTCAAACTTGGACCAAACGGTCTTGAGGTCGTTTGGATATCCTCCAAACGGTCTTGAGACCGTTTGTCCAAAGTTTGACCAAAAACCAAGTCGTTTGGACTAGGGTTGAACTCCAATTAGGTCTAAACCAGTATTTGTATCAATTCATCAACTTATTGCAATTGGACCTTCAAACCATTAGATTATCTCAACCCTAGACCTCCAAACGGTCTTGGGTTGTGCCCAAACGGTCTTGAGACCGTTTGTATGAGTTCCAAACGGTCTTGAGACCGTTTGCCCATCCATTCTTTGGATTCTAGTGAAAATTCATCAAGGTTTGATCTATAGAGTTGATCATCACATCAATACTTAATTGCAATATGGTTTGGTGCCTTTGGACCTTCAATTGATCAACTATACTTGACCCCAGACCTCCAAACGGTCTTGGGGTGACCCCCAAACGGTCTTGAGACCGTTTGGGTGATTCCCAAACGGTCTTGAAACCGTTTGGGCTAATCAACCCAAAATCTCAACTTAACTCATTGGAATTTCAGCACTGTTTTCAATTAGGGTTTGCCTAATTGAATAGCCTTCAACTCATGATTCCTTGGGAGTTAACCCCTCAAATTCGGTGAGTCATTATATCACATCATTAGGAACAGTAATCCCAAACGGTCAACGCTTGGTCAACGCACTCAAACGGTCTTGAGACCGTTTGCCCAAAAAGTTCAATTAAATCAGATTGAAAATCAGCACTTAATCCAATTAGGTTTCCCTAATTGATTAGGCTTCAACTCACGATTCCTTTGGAGTTAACCTCTCAAATTTTGTGGGTGATTAACCTACATAATTATGAACAAGATTCCCAAACGGTCTTTGCTTGGTCAACGGGACCAAACGGTCTTGAAGACCGTTTGCCCTCAGACGACCCTGAAACCGTTTGCCCACCAAACGGTTTGAAACCGTTTTGAGCAATAGGTGGAGGTCGTTTGATAAAGTGAAAAACCGTGGATAAGCATAGAAATTAACGCCCTTATCTTCTACCTTGAGAACAGTAGCAGTTCTTCACGATTTTGCTTGCAAGGATGCAAGGAAAGATAGGGAAGAAGAAGAACTAGCAACTATATGCATAGAAAAGGATGTATAATCAAGCATGAAGTTTAGAGTTATAAAACCCGCCTAAAGGTTGATCTTAGAGCTCCAAGCCTTCAAGCTCCAAGCTTTAATGGCGTCCTTGAGCTTCCACAACTTGGTCAGAGGTGAATTCTCCAAGGAAACGTTGCTTTGGTCGGCTAGAACAAGAAGACTAAGTAAGCTAACCATAAAACCAACCTTAGAAAGTGAATTCCTCCATGAATTCGAGCTTAGAAGGTGGGGTTCTCTTACCTAGAACAGGTTGGTCGTCCCCCCTGAGCTCCAGAGCTGTCCTTGGTCGTTTGAGAAAGAAAGGAAAAGAAGTGAAGGAAAGAAAATTCGTTCACTTAATTACAAGGGAAAAGGGCTTATATACTTTAGCCTCTTTTACACCCTAAGGACCTCTCAAGATTGGAAATCACATCTAGGTCCCTCCTTGCTCAAGGGCACGACCAAACCTACCTATCCTTATGCAAATCTCATGAAATCTCAAGATCTAAGGGTAAAGGAATCCAACCTTCAACTAGGGTACACTCATGAAAGGGTTTTAGGCCCATTTTAGGTGATTTCTTTCACAAAGATCATTTTTCCCATCTGATTATTAAATGATGTATCCCTTTCATCATTTTTACTCTAAATGATGACAAGAGTCATAAAAGATGTTCTAGATGGTGAAAATTACAAGTTGGACCCCTCAATTTGGGTAAATTGCACTTTACCCCAAATTAGGGTTTCTAAGCATGGGAATTGCTTCCACAGCTGCACCTTGGTGCTCAAGCTTGGGAAATCCCTCAAACTTTACCATAACCATTCTCATGATGTTTCAACATCAAAGGAACATCTTATCTTGTGAATTTTTGCAAGTTCAACCCTTAAACTGGGTAATTTGCACATAGGTCCCTGCATACAACACAATGCTACAACTTTATACAAAAAGGAGCAAAATTGAAAGTAAATGTTCCTGAGGAACTTAATTACATGCCAGGGAGTGTTCACAAGTATATTAATTACATATTTAGGCAAAACTTCCAGGGTTAGGTCATAACCCAGGTCAGGGGTGTTACACTTGCCATGTTGTTTCTATCCGTAGTGATCATGGGGGAGAGTTTGAAAATGATCTTTTTGAACGTTTTTGTGAAAAATCGGGTTATTCGCACAATTTCTCTTCTCCTCGCACACCTCAACAAAATGGAGTTGTTGAGAGGAAGAATAGATCACTACAAGAGATGGCTATGACCATGCTTCTTGAGTTTGACACTCCTAAGAAGTTTTGGGCTGAAGCCGTTAGCACGTCATGTTTTGTGCAAAACCGAGTTTTCACACATCCGACTTTCAAGAAAACCCCCTATGAACTATGGCGTGGTAGGAAGCCGTCTATTGATTTCTTTCATGTTTTCGGATGTCCTTATTTTGTTTTAAACACTAAGGATTCTCTCAACAAGTTTGATTCAAAATCATACAAGACTTTCTTCCTAGGCTATAGCACTACTAGCAGGGCATTTAGAGTATTTAACATTGAACTAACTAAAATTGAAGAATCTATAAATGCTAAATTTATTGAAACTAACCCTGTTATTGGCAAACATATTGGTGATGATGATGTTGCAGATGAAATAATTCCTATTTTAAAAGATCTCAACATCAAAGACAAAGGCAAGTAGGTTGCAGAAGAAGAAAAAGAAGAAGAAAAGAAGGATCCCACTCCCCGCTTTGCAAAGAATCACCCCAAGGAGTTGATCATTGGCAATCCGTTTGAGAGAGTGAGGACACTAGCTGCTCACAACAAAGAACAAGCAGATAGTGCCTTCATCTCCCAACTAGAGCCAAAGAACATCAAAGAGGCCCTTGGTGATGATGAGTGGATCCTTGCCATGCAAGAAGAGCTTGAGCAATTTGAGAAGAACCGTGTGTGGACTCTAGTGCCAAGACCAAATGATAGAAAGATCATTGGCACCAAATGGGTCTACCGCAACAAGCTTGATGAGAAAGGAAAAGTGGTAAGGAACAAAGCAAGGTTAGTAGCACAAGGTTACAACCAACAGGAAGGTATTGATTTTGATGAAACTTATGCTCCTATTGCTAGATTAGAATCTATCTGTATGCTACTTGCTTTTACTAGTTAGAAAAATTTCTTGCTTTATCAAATGGATGTTAAAAGTGCGTTTTTGAATGGTACAATCGAGGAGGAAGTATTTGTTGCTCAACCTCCGGGCTTTGAAAATGACAAATTACCCAATCATGTTTATTTGCGATAAAAAGCTCTCTATGGACTCAAACAAGCACCTCGAGCTTGGTATGAGAAATTAAAGAACTTTTTGCTAGATAATGGGTATGTCATGGGAAAAGTTGATTCTACTTTATTTCTAAAACACACTTCTAACCATTTTCTTATCATACAAATATATGTTGATGATATTATTTTTGGCGGAACTGATCTTGATCTTTGCAAGGAGTTTAGTTCTCTTATGCAGAGTGAATTTGAAATGAGCATGATGGGTGAGTTGACCTTCTTCCTTGGCTTTCAAATCAAGCAAACAAAGGAAGGAAACTTCATCAACCAAGGCAAATACACAACTGAACTACTCAAGCACTTTGGGATGGAGAACATGAAGCCGATGGATACACCCATGTCAAACACCGCCAAACTTGATAAAGATGAAGAAGGTGAAAAGGTAGATGAGAAGCTCTATAGAGGTATGATAGGAAGTTTACTTTACTTAACTGCCTCTAGACATGACATTATGTTTAGTGTTGGATTGTGCGCTCGCTTTCAATCTTGCCCTAAGAAGTCGCATCTCACTGCTATTAAGAGAATTTTGAGGTACTTAGCCAAAACTCAAAATCTTGGTCTATGGTATCCTAAATCAAGGGATTTTACTCTTACGACATATAGTGATGCGGATTATGCAGGGTGTTTGATTGATAGAAAGTGCACAAGTGGCACTTGCTTCCTTCTAGGACCATGCTTAGTGTCTTGGTTCTCCAAGAAACAAAGCACAGTGGCATTATCAACTACCGAAGCTGAATACATCGTAGCCGGGAGTTGTTGTGCACAGTTCCTATGGATGAAGCAAATGCTCCAAGACTTTAACATATTTTTTGATGCTTCTCCTATCTATTGTGACAATACTAGTGCAATTAACCTCTCTTATAATCCTATATTGCATAGTAGAGCTAAGCATATAGAGGTTCGCCATCACTTTCTTCGTGACCACATTGCCAAGAAAGATATCTATATCACACATGTGGACACGGAAAATCAGTTGGCGGACATTTTTACAAAACCCCTAGCTAGAGATCAATTTAACTTTATTCGATCTAAACTGCTCATTATTGATTTAAATGATATTGCTATGTGATCTAGCTAGTGATCTCTATCCTATATGCTTGCTCATGTCATTCTTCCCCTTATGTTGCCTACATGCTTTCTTATGCTTAATTTGTCAATCAATATGCCTAGTTTTTGCTTGTTTTTGGGTTTTTATCGAATTTCGTGTTTTATCGCTAAATAGTGCCCAATGATGAGCAAAATGTGCCTTGGTATGTTATTTATGCATAATAGAATGGAAAAATAATTTTAATAGGCTTGTATGTGGCTAGAATCTAAGATTTAGATTGCTAGGTCAGGTTGACCTTCAGTCGAGTTTCACCCCAGAAAACTCGACCGATCAGGAGCCGAGAGTGGTTCTTCAGTGGACCGATCGGTCGAGTTGTCCTGTCTCAGAACTCGACCGATCGACGGGCTGCGCCAACTTAAAACTTAGGATCGGCCGACTATTTTCCCTTGCTACTAGAAAATAGCTGACCGATTCCTCTTCTCTTGGCCCATGCTCTCCACCCTAGCCCTAACCCTTCCCCGTTCCCAGCCTTAGGGTGCCTTAGCAGCTTGCTCCTGACCTTCCCGGGAGACAGTTGTGTGTTCTTGTTGGGTTTCGAGGTTCGTCTTGCTTGTGTGCGTGTTTTCTTCTCTTGCTTTTGCTTCCATGGCTTCCCACAGGAGAAAACGACCCGCCCCTAGCAATGCCCCAGCTTCTTCCTCGACCGAACAGTTGATTCCGTTTGATAACACTACGCTTGTATCTCTAGAGGCTGTCAATAGGTATAAGGATCTCCTTCCTAGGTCTCCTTTTCCTTTACGCCCCCTAGTTGGTCCAACTCGTTTTCAAAACCATATCAACTCCATCGCACAGCTTCTTGCACATCACAACCTTTCCGCCCTTGCGATCGAGAGTGACTGCTTCGACAATCAGTTAACTAGTACAAAAGCAGTTCACGAGTTCTATGCTAATCTACGCTGGAACTATGATTCGATTGTTCCTCCGCCAAATACCGAAATAGTCCTAACATCGATGATCGCCGGTCGTCGGTTTCAACTCTCCGAGGAGACTTTCAATCTCTATCTTGCCGGAGATGAAGAAACCACTACTTGGCGCCAGGGCTATGACGAGTATTTTGATCTTTTAGAACCAAAAGCCTTTTACAAACATCATGAATTGACTTTACCAGATATTCATCGATATTTGAAAAAGCCTGACGTGGCCTATATGAAGCGGTCCACCCTTCCCTCCTCCTCCCTTGACCTCTGGAAGCGCATCCTAGCCCTTGTGCTTAACTGCAACATCCATCCAAAGCGAAATCAAACGGATATTGCGGAAAACACATCGGTTTTGATGTATTGTTTGTTGAACAACATCGGTGTCAAGTGGGCTCGTTACTGTAATACCCCTGACCTGGGTTATGACCTAACCCTGGAAGTTTTGCCTAAATATGTAATTAATATACTTGTGAACACTCCCTGGCATGTAATTAAGTTCCTCAGGAACATTTACTTTCAATTTTGCTCCTTTTTGTATAAAATTGTAGCATTGTGTTGTATGCAGGGACCTATGTGCAAATTACCCAGTTTAAGGGTTGAACTTGCAAAAATTCACAAGATAAGATGTTCCTTTGATGTTGAAACATCATGAGAATGGTTATGGTAAAGTTTGAGGGATTTCCCAAGCTTGAGCACCAAGGTGCAGCTGTGGAAGCAATTCCCATGCTTAGAAACCCTAATTTGGGGTAAAGTGCAATTTACCCAAATTGAGGGGTCCAACTTGTAATTTTCACCATCTAGAACATCTTTTATGACTCTTGTCATCATTTAGAGTAAAAATGATGAAAGGGATACATCATTTAATAATCAGATGGGAAAAATGATCTTTGTGAAAGAAATCACCTAAAATGGGCCTAAAACCCTTTCATGAGTGTACCCTAGTTGAAGGTTGGATTCCTTTACCCTTAGATCTTGAGATTTCATGAGATTTGCATAAGGATAGGTAGGTTTGGTCGTGCCCTTGAGCAAGGAGGGACCTAGATGTGATTTCCAATCTTGAGAGGTCCTTAGGGTGTAAAAGAGGCTAAAGTATATAAGCCCTTTTCCCTTGTAATTAAGTGAACGAATTTTCTTTCCTTCACTTCTTTTCCTTTCTTTCTCAAACGACCAAGGACAGCTCTGGAGCTCAGGGGGGACGACCAACCTGTTCTAGGTAAGAGAACCCCACCTTCTAAGCTCGAATTCATGGAGGAATTCACTTTCTAAGGTTGGTTTTATGGTTAGCTTACTTAGTCTTCTTGTTCTAGCCGACCAAAGCAACGTTTCCTTGGAGAATTCACCTCTGACCAAGTTGTGGAAGCTCAAGGACGCCATTAAAGCTTGGAGCTTGAAGGCTTGGAGCTCTAAGATCAACCTTTAGGCGGGTTTTATAACTCTAAACTTCATGCTTGATTATACATCCTTTTCTATGCATATAGTTGCTAGTTCTTCTTCTTCCCTATCTTTCCTTGCATCCTTGCAAGAAAAATCGTGAAGAACTGCTACTGTTCTCAAGGTAGAAGATAAGGGCGTTAATTTCTATGCTTATCCATGGTTTTTCACTTTATCAAACGACCTCCACCTATTGCTCAAAACGGTTTCAAACCGTTTGGTGGGCAAACGGTTTCAGGGTCGTCTGAGGGAAAACGGTCTTCAAGACCGTTTGGTCCCGTTGACCAAGCAAAGACCGTTTGGGAATCTTGTTCATAATTATGTAGGTTAATCACCCACAATATTTGAGAGGTTAACTCCAAAGGAATCGTGAGTTGAAGCCTAATCAATTAGGGAAACCTAATTGGATTAAGTGCTGATTTTCAATCTGATTTAATTGAACTTTTTGGGCAAACGGTCTCAAGACCATTTGAGTGCGTTGACCAAGCGTTGACCGTTTGGGATTACTGTTCCTAATGATGTGATATAATGACTCACCGAATTTGAGGGATTAACTCCCAAGGAATCATGAGTTGAAGGCTATTCAATTAGGCAAACCCTAATTGAAAACAGTGCTGAAATTCCAATGAGTTAAGTTGAGATTTTGGGTTGATTAGCCCAAACGGTTTCAAGACCGTTTGGGAATCACCCAAACGGTCTCAAGACCGTTTGGGGGTCACCCCAAGACCGTTTGGAGGTCTGGGGTCAAGTATAGTTGATCAATTGAAGGTCCAAAGGCACCAAACCATATTGCAATTAAGTATTGATGTGATGATCAACTCTATAGATCAAACCTTGATGAATTTTCACTAGAATCCAAAGAATGGATGGGCAAACGGTCTCAAGACCGTTTGGAACTCATCCAAACGGTCTCAAGACCGTTTGGGCACAACCCAAGACCGTTTGGAGGTCTAGGGTTGAGATAATCTAATGGTTTGAAGGTCCAATTGCAATAAGTTGATGAATTGATACAAATACTGATTTTAGACCTAATTGGAGTTCAACCCTAGTCCAAACGACTTGGTTTTTGGTCAAACTTTGGACAAACGGTCTCAAGACCGTTTGGAGGATATCCAAACGACCTCAAGACCGTTTGGTCCAAGTTTGAGCCCAGTTGGAGGTCAATTGATAGGTTCAACCTTGAATTGATTCACATTGTTGAATATTGATGACCATCCGATTTGAAACCCTAATTGAGAAGGATTCAACCCTAATTGGCTTTCAATTGAGGGTCAACTTGGTGTCCAAGTGATTTAGGTTCATCCTAATTAACTCAATTTATAAGTGGTTATCATGGATTTGGTTAATTGAGGGGTTCAACATACATATCCATGACCAATTGTAACTTTTGAACCACTTTGGAGGTCCAAACGGTTTGAGCCCATTTGGACCAAACGGTCTCAAGACCGTTTGGATCCAAACGGTCTCAAGACCGTTTGAGGCCAAACGGTCTCAAGACCGTTTGGGACCAAACGGTCTCAAGACCGTTTGGGCTCAAACGATCTCAGGGTCGTTTGGTCCAATCGATCTCAAGTTGATTTGATCAAACGGTTTCAAACCGATTGAGCCCAAACGGTTTGGAAGGTCAACTCTTCCAAACGGTCAACACATCCAAACGGTCTCAAGACCGTTTGGTGGTTGAAACCGTTTGAAGGTTGAAACCGTTTGAAGGTGTACATGGTGGTTTGTACTTAATCAATTGATGGTGTAATTAGTTCAATGGTGATCTAATCTAAACCCTAATGGTAACCTAGGTCATTAAGGGACTAAGTGATTAGTGAGTTGACCCATGATGGTGATCATGAGGCAAATTACCAAAATACCCTTGAGGGGTCTAAAGAGGTAAAACCTTGTTCTAATCAAACCCTAATCACATGATGATGATGTTTTGGCTTATGTAAGTCAATGAGGACTTAACCCAACCTAATCTAGAGTGGTGTCATCACCATCTACTAGTGAGAGGAGAGAGAAAGTATTCCAAGAGAGAGAAAGTATCCTAGAGAGAGAAAGTACCCTTTTTAAGGTGGAAACTCAAGTGAGATACTTCAAATACACATGAGTGTGCATGATTAGGGAATGACCCACCTATGTGAGGTCATGGAAACCCTAAATATGATATCTAATGGATCTTAATCTTAATTAAGAGTCTTAATGATGATGTTTGTCTTACATGATGATGTAATGAGTACCATTCACCATGGTGTGAATAGTAAACCCTAATTTTAGGGTGATGACTTGAAAGATGAATAGTAAACCCTAAATTGTTGAATTGTTTACTATTATCTGTTGAACTAACCATGCAGGTTATTATGAGATAATGGTCATACCCAGGTATGAAATACCATGTTATATTCATTGAAAGCATGTCTTAAGCTTTATGAATAGTGAATCATCTTGATGCACTGCTAAGTGACATCTTTTGTGATTTATGGGTTGTAAGAGCCATAAACACCATCAAGGTCATGCTTGACAGATGACTTGTGATGAGATAATTGAGAACTGGTAATTGAAATGAGTTAGGCCTGCTACATTTTAGTATTCTCATATATAGCTGTGATACTAACGTTTTTGTATGATGATATGAATACTGAATGTACCTAACTAATCAAGTGAAATGTAGAGCCCTGATCATAGATCCATCATTGTCAGAGTCTAAATGATGGTGAAACAGGTTTTCCTCAGGGAACTCCTGGATCACATACTTTTGAGTATGTGGGGTACATGGATGTGTAGAACCTTACATCCTAAGTGTTGGTATTTGATGTAGATTCTTGTAGTTCGTCATACCTTCACTATAAAAGAAAAGGTGAGAGGATGATGTAGATTCTAGTAGTCCATCAGACCCCACCATAAAGTCCTAAAGGTGAGATGTATATCTACACTCCCTTAAAGACACAAATACCGTATCGGTGAAAGATAAACAAGAAATCTTCCGATAGTGAAGAGAGTACAGAATGCCACTGTAACTCTAAAAATAGCGAAGGACCGGAGTACCCTGGTGAGCTATTATAAAGACATCCCGCCAGATGTCAAACAATCAATCCTCTAACTGACTGAGGAAGATGAGGTCATAAGAATCCGGCTCTCTTAATGACCTATGTATGATACTGATGTGACTTCTTAGCGATCAGTTGGAGTATGAGTGGTATGCCTCATCTCCACAGGGCATAATAATGTTTGAAAAACATAAACAACAGCGTAGTATATCTGTTAGAGTTAATTACGAGTTATTTGATTGATGTTACCTTGAATAGCATAGATGTTCTCATATTTTAATATTGATTGAACTCTTGCTTATCATCAGAACTGCCAGTGAATATCTTGAAGGCTCTTATTGCTTTAGTTATTCCTTGCTTTGCTTATAAAGCCTAGTGGAGAGTTATAACTCTCGCTGGGGCAATTATGTATAATTGTCTCACCCCGTAGACTTCTACTTTTTAGGTGGTCGTCGAAGACGAAGGAACAAGAACTCATGTGAACAATCCCAGCAACAGCAGCATCAGGAGCAGTAAATATCTCAGGTGGAGATCTAGCCTACTTCATGGTGTAGTTAGAGTCAAGTCCTATGTGTCCTCTGTACTCTCAGGTCCTGGAGTGTTTTGGAGTATGAATTCTTGAGAGTTTTGGTATCATGTTGTATATAATTACTCAAGAAGTAATTGTCAGTAATGTAAACAGTTAAATCCTTTTTCTATGGAAAAGGTTTGTGGTTTCAGGCTCTTGTCTCGAAAAGTTTTAATTTCCCGTGATTTTTGTCTTCCGCTGTTTGCCGATTGCTTCCGCACATGATTAAATCGGGATTAATTCGTGGTTTGGAGATCGGAGCCCACAATTAAGTGGTATCAGAGCTCCAGGTTCATTCGAGTCTACAGAGGCATAGGACTTAGGAAGTCGAGTCTATCTTTAGTATTCCTTCCTTATCTAATAGAATCTTCGACTCCTCAGGAGAAGAAGATACTTAAGATGTCAGAGCCACATGATGAGAATGTGGAAGAAGGTAGTGCTAGTGCACCTCAAGGTGGTGCAGGAGTACCAGGATTGGAACAGCCTATACCAGAACAACCTAGAGAGCCACCCCAGTTTGATCCAGATGACATGGGTAACCCAGCAGTCCAGACAATGTTTGGGCAGTTTATGACTGCCATGACACACATAACCGACAGGTTGCCTATTCCTGCACCTAGGGTACCTGCCCAGCCTGAGGGGCAAGGTATCGGGAAGACGTTCGAGCGACTACGTCGTGTCGGAGCTACCGAGTACCATGGGACTGCTGACCCCACAGATGCTGATCTGTGGTTGACAGAGCTGGAGAAGGCTTTCAGGATCCTCAACATCCCTGAAGCTGAGAAGGTTAGACATGCTGTCTATCTTCTCAAAGGAAGTGCTGGTCACTGGTGGAACATGGAAGAGTAGAAGAGACCTGGGGTAGAGTTCTCATGGGAAGAGTTTCGTCGGGAATTTATCAATAGATATTTTCCCAAGACCTTCCTAGACGAGAAGATCTCTCAGTTTGAGAGACTGAGACAGGGTATTATGAACATTAGCGAGTACGAAGCTAAGTTCATGGAGCTGTTGCGATTTTGTCCGCACATGGCTGCCACAGAAGAAGAAAGAATCAGAAGGTTTGAGAAGGGGTTGAATACTGACATGTCTACCCCAGTGTCTGCCTTAGAGAACCGAGAGAGATTCTCTACCTTCGTTGAGTCAGTCCGAAGGATAGAGAGATCTGTAGTTGAGAAAAGACAAACCCATAAAAGATATCCACAGTTCCAGGGTTCTTCATCTAGGGATTCCAAGAAACCTAGATTCTCTGCACCTAACCCTCCGACACCCAGATCGAGTTTTCAAACTCAATGGACACCAAGCAGAGGTAGAGGACGAAGTCAACCGCTTCAAGGGACGCACAGTTCTGCATCTGTGTCAGTTACTGGACCACCCAGACCACAGCAACAGGAAAAGAGTTGCTACAACTGTGGTAAGGTGGGACACTTGATGAAGGATTGTCGTTCTAGGGCTGTCGGTGTGACACAACAAACCCCGAGATAGAATCAACAGGGATCTCAGAATAGACAACATCAAGGAGCAGCTCGAGGACGTGGACAAGCGTCTCAAGCTGGATCATCAGCACCACCTCAACAGCAGGCTACAGCAAGGTTCTATGCTATGAACCCACCAGAAGCAGTGGTCAATCCACAAGTGGTGACAGGTCAGATGGAACTTTTATATTCTGATATGTCTAAATCTTGTGTAGTATCTGTTCTGATTGACCCGGGTGCTACGCACTCTTTCATCACTCGAAGAGTGATTTGTAACTGCAATATGACAACTAGTCATAGGGCAGATAAGTTGTTGTTGGAGACTCCGTTGAGTGGGTCTGCTGTTCTGCAAGAAGTATGCTCTCCTTGCGTACTTTTCTTTTCTAAGCATCGCATTCAAGTGGATCTCATACCGCTTGATATGCAAGGATTTGATATAATCCTAGGGATGGATAACTTGGAAAAGTATCGAGTTGTCTTGGATTGTGAATCCAAGTTGGCAGTGTTTGCTGATGAAAGCAACACATGGATCTTTCAAGGTGAAAGAAAGATTCTGCCCACCTGTCTTGTATCAGCTATGGTTGCTGATAAGTTGATGAGGCAAGGATGCTACGCATTCTTAGCCCATGTGGTAGATGTTACCAAGGAGAGTTCCAACCCTGCTGAAGTTCCGATAGTCAGGGAATTCGAGGATGTGTTTCCCGAAGAACTTCCTGGTATACCACCACCCCGGGAAATTGATTTTGAGATCAATTTGGTCCCAGATACGAAACCCATAGCCCAGACTCCGTATAGGATGGCGCCTGCTGAGATGGCAGAACTCAAGAAACAGCTTCAAGAGTTACTTGAGAAGGGTTTCATCCGACCGAGTACCTCACCTTGGGGTGCTCCGGTTTTGTTTGTTAAAAAGAAAGATGGATCGATGCGGTTGTGCATTGATTATAGACAACTCAATAAAGTAACGATAAAGAATAAATATCCTTTGCCGAGGATTGATGATCTTTTCGACCAGTTGCGTGGTGCAACAGTCTTTTCTAAGATAGACTTAAGGTCTGGATATCATCAACTCCGCATTAAGGACAGTGACATATCTAAGTCTGCCTTTAGGACAAGATATGGTCACTATGAGTTCACGGTCATGTCGTTTGGACTAACCAATGCGCCGGCTGCATTCATGGAACTCATGAATAGAGTCTTTCGACCTTTCCTTGATCAGTGTGTTGTCGTCTTCATAGATGACATACTGATTTATAGTAAGGATGCTCAGCAGCATGAGCAACACCTTCGCCAGACTTTGACCTTGCTAAGAGAGCATAAGCTATACGCTAAGTTTAGCAAGTGTGAGTTTTGGTTATCTGAAGTATCCTTCCTTGGACATGTGGTATCTGCCTCGGGAATTCGTGTTGACCCTGCAAAGATAGAGTCTGTTCTGCAGTGGGAACAACCGAAGACACCGACGGAGATTAGAAGTTTCTTGGGGTTAGCTGGTTATTATCGAAGGTTTATTAAAAATTTCAGTTCTATAGCCTTACCTTTGACCAAGTTAACCCGGAAGGATGTTCCTTTTGCTTGGAGTGATAAGTGTCAATAGTCTTTTCAGCTGTTGAAGGAGAGGTTGACAAGTGCACCTGTGCTTGTGTTACCTGAGCAAGGAAAGGAATATATAATCTTTTGTGATGCCTCCAAGAATGGACTTGGATGTGTGTTGATGCAGGATAACCAAGTGATTTCTTTTGCTTCCCGACAGCTTAAGAAACACGAAGAGAATTATCCGACACACGATCTGGAGTTAGCTGTTGTGGTCCATGCTTTGAAAATCTGGAGACATTATCTCTATGGAGAAACTTTCCAGATTTTCACAGACCACAAGAACCTTAAGTACATCTTCACTCAGCATGAGCTTAATATGAGGCAACGTCGCTGGATGGAGTTAATCAAGGACTATGATTGTACGATTGATTACCATCCGGGCAAGGCCAATGTGGTTGCAGATGCCTTGAGTAGGAAATCAGCAACATCAACCATGGATAGGGCACAACTAAGTTCCTTAGTATGCTCTAGAAGAGATATGCTTATCTCTTTAAGGCATGACAATGTGCAGTTGAAGGCATCATTGTTAGCTGGTCTGTTAGCTGAGATGCAGATTAAACCTACCTTAAGAGAGCAGATAAAGGAGGCACAACAAGTAGATGTTTCTGTACAGCAGATTAGATTTGAGTTTGGAAATGAGAAGCGAGAAGGTTTTCATGAGTCAGATGACCAGGTGGCATGCTATCATGGAAGGATGATAGTGCCAGATGTGGACGACCTGAGGAAGTTAGTCCTGGAAGAAGCTCATTCTTCGATGTATGCTATGCATCCAGGGAGCACCAAGATGTATCAAAACTTGAAAGATATGTATTGGTGGCCTGGGATGAAGAAGGATGTAGCTGAGTTTGTTCTGAGGTGTCCTGTGTGTCAGCAGGTCAAGGCTGAACACCAGAAACCTGCAGGGACAATGCAACCCTTACCCATACCACAGTGGAAGTGGGACCATGTAACCATGGACTTTGTTGTTGGCCTACCCAGGACAAACAAAGGACATGATTCCATTTGGGTAGTTGTTGATAGGTTGACAAAGACAGCACATTTCTTACCTGTCAAAACAACCTATACTGCTGAAAGGTTATCCCAGATATATGTCCAAGAGATAGTGCGTTTGCACGGAGTTCCTGTCACTATAGTTTCTGACAGAGGTCCCCAGTTTACAAGTCACTTTTGGGAACAGTTACACAGAGCCCTAGGCACCAAGTTAAGGTTTAGTACAGCCTTTCATCCTCAAACTGATGGACAGTCAGAAAGGACTATACAGACCTTAGAAGATCTGTTGAGAGCATGTGTTCTCCAGTTTACCGGGAGTTGGGATCTACATCTAAGCTTGATAGAGTTTGCCTATAACAATAGCTATCAACATAGCATTGATATGGCACCATATGAAGCCTTATATGGCAGACGTTGTAGATCACCCTTGTGTTGGTATGAAACTGGTGAGCACCAGTTATTAGGCCCTGATCTTGTGCAGCAAACTATAGAAAAGATTAAAGTTATACAACAACAGCTTAAGACTGCACAAGATAGACAGAAATCATATGCCGATAAACGTCGTAGACCCCTAGAATTCCAAGATGGAGACAGAGTGTATCTCAAGGTCTCACCTTGGAAAGGAGTCCTTCGTTTTGGGAAGAAAGGAAAGTTAGCTCCTAGATTTTTGGGACCTTATCCAATTGTTGAAAAAGTTGGAAAGGTGGCCTATAGACTAGAGTTACCTCTAGAGTTGCAGAAGCTGCACCCTGTGTTTCACATTTCCATGCTGAGGAAATGTCATCCAGATACCGAGTCAGTTCTACAACCTATGGAGGTAGAATTGAATGAAGATATAACGTATGAGGAGGGACCAGTGTCAATCCTCGATACCAGAACTAAAAAGTTAAAGAAGAAGGATATAAGCCTTGTAAAAGTCCTCTGGAACCATCGTGGTGTTGAAGAAGCCACTTGGGAACTAGAAGGTGAAATGAGAAGAAAATATCCTGCTCTTTTCTTATAATATGCTTTATCGATTTCGGGGACGAAATCCTTTTGAAGGGGTAAAGAATTTGTAACACCCCTGACCTGGGTTATGACCTAACCCTGGAAGTTTTGCCTAAATATGTAATTAATATACTTGTGAACACTCCCTGGCATGTAATTAAGTTCCTCAGGAACATTTACTTTCAATTTTGCTCCTTTTTGTATAAAGTTGTAGCATTGTGTTGTATGCAGGAACCTATGTGCAAATTACCCAGTTTAAGGGTTGAACTTGCAAAAATTCACAAGATAAGATGTTCCTTTGATGTTGAAACATCATGAGAATGGTTATGGTAAAGTTTGAGGGATTTCCCAAGCTTGAGCACCAAGGTGCAGCTGTGGAAGCAATTCCCATGCTTAGAAACCCTAATTTGGGGTAAAGTGCAATTTACCCAAATTGAGGGGTCCAACTTGTAATTTTCACCATCTAGAACATCTTTTATGACTCTTGTCATCATTTAGAGTAAAAATGATGAAAGGGATACATCATTTAATAATCAGATGGGAAAAATGATCTTTGTGAAAGAAATCACCTAAAATGGGCCTAAAACCCTTTCATGAGTGTACCCTAGTTGAAGGTTGGATTCCTTTACCCTTAGATCTTGAGATTTCATGAGATTTGCATAAGGATAGGTAGGTTTGGTCGTGCCCTTGAGCAAGGAGGGACCTAGATGTGATTTCCAATCTTGAGAGGTCCTTAGGGTGTAAAAGAGGCTAAAGTATATAAGCCCTTTTCCCTTGTAATTAAGTGAACGAATTTTCTTTCCTTCACTTCTTTTCCTTTCTTTCTCAAACGACCAAGGACAGCTCTGGAGCTCAGGGGGGACGACCAACCTGTTCTAGGTAAGAGAACCCCACCTTCTAAGCTCGAATTCATGGAGGAATTCACTTTCTAAGGTTGGTTTTATGGTTAGCTTACTTAGTCTTCTTGTTCTAGCCGACCAAAGCAACGTTTCCTTGGAGAATTCACCTCTGACCAAGTTGTGGAAGCTCAAGGACGCCATTAAAGCTTGGAGCTTGAAGGCTTGGAGCTCTAAGATCAACCTTTAGGCGGGTTTTATAACTCTAAACTTCATGCTTGATTATACATCCTTTTCTATGCATATAGTTGCTAGTTCTTCTTCTTCCCTATCTTTCCTTGCATCCTTGCAAGCAAAATCGTGAAGAACTGCTACTGTTCTCAAGGTAGAAGATAAGGGCGTTAATTTCTATGCTTATCCACGGTTTTTCACTTTATCAAACGACCTCCACCTATTGCTCAAAACGGTTTCAAACCGTTTGGTGGGCAAACGGTTTCAGGGTCGTCTGAGGGCAAACGGTCTTCAAGACCGTTTGGTCCCGTTGACCAAGCAAAGACCGTTTGGGAATCTTGTTCATAATTATGTAGGTTAATCACCCACAAAATTTGAGAGGTTAACTCCAAAGGAATCGTGAGTTGAAGCCTAATCAATTAGGGAAACCTAATTGGATTAAGTGCTGATTTTCAATCTGATTTAATTGAACTTTTTGGGCAAACGGTCTCAAGACCGTTTGAGTGCGTTGACCAAGCATTGACCGTTTGGGATTACTGTTCCTAATGATGTGATATAATGACTCACCGAATTTGAGGGATTAAATCCCAAGGAATCATGAGTTGAAGGCTATTCAATTAGGCAAACCCTAATTGAAAACAGTGCTGAAATTCCAATGAGTTAAGTTGAGATTTTGGGTTGATTAGCCCAAATGGTTTCAAGACCGTTTGGGAATCACCCAAACGGTCTCAAGACCGTTTGGGGGTCACCCCAAGACCGTTTGGAGGTCTGGGGTCAAGTATAGTTGATCAATTGAAGGTCCAAAGGCACCAAACCATATTGCAATTAAGTATTGATGTGATGATCAACTCTATAGATCAAACCTTGATGAATTTTCACTAGAATCCAAAGAATGGATGGGCAAACGGTCTCAAGACCGTTTGGAACTCATCCAAACGGTCTCAAGACCGTTTGGGCACAACCCAAGACCGTTTGGAGGTCTAGGGTTGAGATAATCTAATGGTTTGAAGGTCCAATTGCAATAAGTTGATGAATTGATACAAATACTGATTTTAGACCTAATTGGAGTTCAACCCTAGTCCAAACGACTTGGTTTTTGGTCAAACTTTGGACAAACGGTCTCAAGACCGTTTGGAGGATATCCAAACGACCTCAAGACCGTTTGGTCCAAGTTTGAGCCCAGTTGGAGGTCAATTGATAGGTTCAACCTTGAATTGATTCACATTGTTGAATATTGATGACCATCCGATTTGAAACCCTAATTGAGAAGGATTCAACCCTAATTGGCTTTCAATTGAGGGTCAACTTGGTGTCCAAGTGATTAAGGTTCATCCTAATTAACTCAATTTATAAGTGGTTATCATGGATTTGGTTAATTGAGGGGTTCAACATACATATCCATGACCAATTGTAACTTTTGAACCACTTTGGAGGTCCAAACGGTTTGAGCCCATTTGGACCAAACGGTCTCAAGACCGTTTGGATCCAAATGGTCTCAAGACCGTTTGAGGCCAAACGGTCTCAAGACCGTTTGGGACCAAACGGTCTCAAGACCGTTTGGGCTCAAACGATCTCAGGGTCGTTTGGTCCAATCGATCTCAAGTTGATTTGATCAAACGGTTTCAAACCGATTGAGCCCAAACGGTTTGGAAGGTCAACTCTTCCAAACGGTCAACACATCCAAACGGTCTCAAGACCGTTTGGAGCAAACGGTCTCAAGACCGTTTGAGACCAAACGGTCTCAAGACCGTTTGGTGGTTGAAACCGTTTGAAGGTTGAAACCGTTTGAAGGTGTACATGGTGGTTTGTACTTAATCAATTGATGGTGTAATTAGTTCAATGGTGATCTAATCTAAACCCTAATGGTAACCTAGGTCATTAAGGGACTAAGTGATTAGTGAGTTGACCCATGATGGTGATCATGAGGCAAATTACCAAAATACCCTTGAGGGGTCTAAAGAGGTAAAACCTTGTTCTAATCAAACCCTAATCACATGATGATGATGTTTTGGCTTATGTAAGTCAATGAGGACTTAACCCAACCTAATCTAGAGTGGTGTCATCACCATCTACTAGTGAGAGGAGAGAGAAAGTATTCTAAGAGAGAGAAAGTATCCTAGAGAGAGAAAGTACCCTTTTTAAGGTGGAAACTCAAGTGAGATACTTCAAATACACATGAGTGTGCATGATTAGGGAATGACCCACCTATGTGAGGTCATGGAAACCCTAAATACGATATCTAATGGATCTTAATCTTAATTAAGAGTCTTAATGATGATGTTTGTCTTACATGATGATGTAATGAGTACCATTCACCATGGTGTGAATAGTAAACCCTAATTTTAGGGTGATGACTTGAAAGATGAATAGTAAACCCTAAATTGTTGAATTGTTTACTATTATCTGTTGAACTAACCATGCAGGTTATTATGAGATAATGGTCATACCCAGGTATGAAATACCATGTTATATTCATTGAAAGCATGTCTTAAGCTTTATGAATAGTGAATCATCTTGATGCACTGCTAAGTGACATCTTTTGTGATTTATGGGTTGTAAGAGCCATAAACACCATCAAGGTCATGCTTGACAGATGACTTGTGATGAGATAATTGAGAACTGGTAATTGAAATGAGTTAGGCCTGCTACATTTTAGTATTCTCATATATAGCTGTGATACTAACGTTTTTGTATGATGATATGGATACTGAATGTACCTAACTAATCAAGTGAAATGTAGAGCCCTGATCATAGATCCATCATTGTCAGAGTCTAAATGATGGTGAAACAGGTTTTCCTCAGGGAACTCCTGGATCACATACTTTTGAGTATGTGGGGTACATGGATGTGTAGAACCTTACATCCTAAGTGTTGGTATTTGATGTAGATTCTTGTAGTTCGTCATACCTTCACTATAAAAGAAAAGGTGAGAGGATGATGTAGATTCTAGTAGTCCATCAGACCCCACCATAAAGTCCTAAAGGTGAGATGTATATCTACACTCCCTTAAAGACACAAATACCGTATCGGTGAAAGATAAACAAGAAATCTTCCGATAGTGAAGAGAGTACAGAATGCCACTGTAACTCTAAAAATAGCGAAGGACCGGAGTACCCTGGTGAGCTATTATAAAGACATCCCGCCAGATGTCAAACAATCAATCCTCTAACTGACTGAGGAAGATGAGGTCATAAGAATCCGGCTCTCTTAATGACCTATGTATGATACTGATGTGACTTCTTAGCGATCAGTTGGAGTATGAGTGGTATGCCTCATCTCCACAGGGCATAATAATGTTTGAAAAACATAAACAACAGCGTAGTATATCTGTTAGAGTTAATTACGAGTTATTTGATTGATGTTACCTTGAATAGCATAGATGTTCTCATATTTTAATATTGATTGAACTCTTGCTTATCATCAGAACTGCCAGTGAATATCTTGAAGGCTCTTATTGCTTTAGTTATTCCTTGCTTTGCTTATAAAGCCTAGTGGAGAGTTATAACTCTCGCTGGGGCAATTATGTATAATTGTCTCACCCCGTAGACTTCTACTTTTTAGGTGGTCGTCGAAGACGAAGGAACAAGAACTCATGTGAACAATCCCAGCAACAGCAGCATCAGGAGCAGTAAATATCTCAGGTGGAGATCTAGCCTGCTTCATGGTGTAGTTAGAGTCAAGTCCTATGTGTCCTCTGTACTCTCAGGTCCTGGAGTGTTTTGGAGTATGAATTCTTGAGAGTTTTGGTATCATGTTGTATATAATTACTCAAGAAGTAATTGTCAGTAATGTAAACAGTTAAATCCTTTTTCTATGGAAAAGGTTTGTGGTTTCAGGCTCTTGTCTCGAAAAGTTTTAATTTCCCGTGATTTTTGTCTTCCGCTGTTTGCCGATTGCTTCCGCACATGATTAAATCGGGATTAATTCATGGTTTGGAGATCGGAGCCCACAATTAAGTGGTATCAGAGCTCCAGGTTCATTCGAGTCTACAGAGGCATAGGACTTAGGAAGTCGAGTCTATCTTTAGTATTCCTTCCTTATCTAATAGAATCTTCTACTCCTCAGGAGAAGAAGATACTTAAGATGTCAGAGCCACATGATGAGAATGTGGAAGAAGGTAGTGCTAGTGCACCTCAAGGTGGTGCAGGAGTACCAGGATTGGAACAGCCTGTACCAGAACAACCTAGAGAGCCACCCCAGTTTGATCCAGATGACATGGGTAACCCAGCAGTCCAGACAATGTTTGGGCAGTTTATGACTGCCATGACACACATAACCGACAGGTTGCCTATGCCTGCACCTAGGGTACCTGCCCAGCCTGAGGGGCAAGGTATCAGGAAGACGTTCGAGCGACTACGTCGTGTCGGAGCTACCGAGTACCATGGGACTGCTGACCCCGCAGATGCTGATCTGTGGTTGACAGAGCTGGAGAAGGCTTTCAGGATCCTCAACATCCCTGAAGGTGAGAAGGTTAGACATGCTGTCTATCTTCTCAAAGGAAGTGCTGGTCACTGGTGGAACATGGAAGAGCAGAAGAGACCTGGGGTAGAGTTCTCATGGGAAGAGTTTCGTCGAGAATTTATCAATAGATATTTTCCCAAGACCTTCCTAGACGAGAAGATCTCTCAGTTTGAGAGACTGAGACAGGGTATTATGAACATTAGCGAGTACGAAGCTAAGTTCATGGAGCTGTTGCGATTTTGTCCGCACATGGCTGCCACAGAAGAAGAAAGAATCAGAAGGTTTGAGAAGGGGTTGAATGCTGACATGTCTACCCCAGTGTCTGCCTTAGAGAACCGAGAGAGATTCTCTACCTTCGTTGAGTCAGTCCGAAGGATAGAGAGATCTGTAGTTGAGAAAAGACAAACCCATAAAAGATATCCACAGTTCCAAGGTTCTTCATCTAGGGATTCCAAGAAACCTAGATTCTCTGCACCTAACCCTCCGCCACCCAGATCGAGTTTTCAAACTCAATGGACACCAAGCAGAGGTAGAGGACGAAGTCAACCGCTTCAAGGGACGCACAATTCTGTATCTGTGTCAGTTACTGGACCACCCAGACCACAGCAACAGGAAAAGAGTTGCTACAACTGTGGTAAGGTGGGACACTTGATGAAGGATTGTCGTTCTAGGGCTGTCGGTGTGACACAACAAACCCCGAGACAGAATCAACAGGGATCTCAGAATAGACAACATCAAGGAGCAGCTCGAGGACGTGGACAAGCATCTCAAGCTGGATCATCAGCACCACCTCAACAGCAGGCTACAGCAAGGTTCTATGCTATGAACCCACCAGAAGCAGTGGTCAAACCACAAGTGGTGACAGGTCAGATGGAACTTTTATATTCTGATATGTCTAAATCTTGTGTAGTATCTGTTCTGATTGACCCGGGTGCTACGCACTCTTTCATCACTCGAAGAGTGATTTGTAACTGCAATATGACAACTAGTCATAGGGCAGATAAGTTGTTGTTGGAGACTCCGTTGAGTGGGTCTGCTGTTCTGCAAGAAGTATGCTCTCCTTGCGTACTTTTCTTTTCTAAGCATCGCATTCAAGTGGATCTCATACCGCTTGATATGCAAGGATTTGATATAATCCTAGGGATGGATAACTTGGAAAAGTATCGAGTTGTCTTGGATTGTGAATCCAAGTTGGCAGTGTTTGTTGATGAAAGCAACACATGGATCTTTCAAGGTGAAAGAAAGATTCTGCCCACCTGTCTTGTATCAGCTATGGTTGCTGATAAGTTGATGAGGCAAGGATGCTACGCATTCTTAGCCCATGTGGTAGATGTTACCAAGGAGAGTTCCAACCCTGCTGAAGTTCCGATAGTCAGGGAATTCGAGGATGTGTTTCCCGAAGAACTTCCTGGTATACCACCACCCCGGGAAATTGATTTTGAGATCAATTTGGTCCCAGATACGAAACCCATAGCCCAGACTCCGTATAGGATGGCGCCTGCTGAGATGGCAGAACTCAAGAAACAGCTTCAAGAGTTACTTGAGAAGGGTTTCATCCGACCGAGTACCTCACCTTGGGGTGCTCCGGTTTTGTTTGTTAAAAAGAAAGATGGATCGATGCGGTTGTGCATTGATTATAGACAACTCAATAAAGTAACGATAAAGAATAAATATCCTTTGCCGAGGATTGATGATCTTTTCGACCAGTTGCGTGGTGCAACAGTCTTTTCTAAGATAGACTTAAGGTCTGGATATCATCAACTCCGCATTAAGGACAGTGACATATCTAAGTCTGCCTTTAGGACAAGATATGGTCACTATGAGTTCACGGTCATGTCGTTTGGACTAACCAATGCGCCGGCTGCATTCATGGAACTCATGAATAGAGTCTTTCGACCTTTCCTTGATCAGTGTGTTGTCGTCTTCATAGATGACATACTGATTTATAGTAAGGATGCTCAGCAGCATGAGCAACACCTTCGCCAGACTTTGACCTTGCTAAGAGAGCATAAGCTATACGCTAAGTTTAGCAAGTGTGAGTTTTGGTTATCTGAAGTATCCTTCCTTGGACATGTGGTATCTGCCTCGGGAATTCGTGTTGACCCTGCAAAGATAGAGTCTGTTCTGCAGTGGGAACAACCGAAGACACCGACGGAGATTAGAAGTTTCTTGGGGTTAGCTGGTTATTATCGAAGGTTTATTAAAAATTTCAGTTCTATAGCCTTACCTTTGACCAAGTTAACCCGGAAGGATGTTCCTTTTGCTTGGAGTGATAAGTGTCAACAGTCTTTTCAGCTGTTGAAGGAGAGGTTGACAAGTGCACATGTGCTTGTGTTACCTGAGCAAGGAAAGGAATATATAATCTTTTGTGATGCCTCCAAGAATGGACTTGGATGTGTGTTGATGCAGGATAACCAAGTGATTTCTTTTGCTTCCCGACAGCTTAAGAAACACGAAGAGAATTATCCGACACACGATCTGGAGTTAGCTGATGTGGTCCATGCTTTGAAAATCTGGAGACATTATCTCTACGGAGAAACTTTCCAGATTTTCACAGACCACAAGAACCTTAAGTACATCTTCACTCAGCATGAGCTTAATATGAGGCAACATCGCTGGATGGAGTTAATCAAGGACTACGATTGTACGATTGATTACCATCCGGGCAAGGCCAATGTGGTTGCAGATGCCTTGAGTAGGAAATCAGCAACATCAACCATGGATAGGGCACAACTGAGTTCCTTAGTATGCTCTAGAAGAGATATGCTTATCTCTTTAAAGCATGACAATGTGCAGTTGAAGGCATCATTGTTAGCTGGTCTGTTAGCTGAGATGCAGATTAAACCTACCTTAAGAGAGCAGATAAAGGAGGCACAACAAGTAGATGTTTCTGTACAGCAGATTAGATTTGAGTTTGGAAATGAGAAGCGAGAAGGTTTTCATGAGTCAGATGACCAGGTGGCATGCTATCATGGAAGGATGATAGTGCCAGATGTGGACGACCTGAGGAAGTTAGTCCTGGAAGAAGCTCATTCTTCGATGTATGCTATGCATCCAGGGAGCACCAAGATGTATCGAAACTTGAAAGATATGTATTGGTGGCCTGGGATGAAGAAGGATGTAGCTGAGTTTGTTCTGAGGTGTCCTGTGTGTCAGCAGGTCAAGGCTGAACACCAGAAACCTGCAGGGACAATGCAACCCTTACCCATACCACAGTGGAAGTGGGACCATGTAACCATGGACTTTGTTGTTGGCCTACCCAGGACAAACAAAGGACATGATTCCATTTGGGTAGTTGTTGATAGGTTGACAAAGACAGCGCATTTCTTACCTGTTAAAACAACCTATACTGCTGAAAGGTTATCCCAGATATATGTCCAAGAGATAGTGCGTTTGCACGGAGTTCCTGTCACTATAGTTTCTGACAGAGGTCCCCAGTTTACAAGTCGCTTTTGGGAACAGTTACACAGAGCCCTAGGCACCAAGTTAAGGTTTAGTACAGCCTTTCATCCTCAAACTGATGGACAGTCAGAAAGGACTATACAGACCTTAGAAGATCTGTTGAGAGCATGTGTTCTCCAGTTTACCGGGAGTTGGGATCTACATCTAAGCTTGATAGAGTTTGCCTATAACAATAGCTATCAACATAGCATTGATATGGCACCATATGAAGCCTTATATGGCAGACGTTGTAGATCACCCTTGTGTTGGTATGAAACTGGTGAGCACCAGTTATTAGGCCCTGATCTTGTGCAGCAAACTATAGAAAAGATTAAAGTTATACAACAACAGCTTAAGACTGCACAAGATAGACAGAAATCATATGCCGATAAACGTCGTAGACCCCTAGAATTCCAAGATGGAGACAGAGTGTATCTCAAGGTCTCACCTTGGAAAGGAGTCCTTCGTTTTGGGAAGAAAGGAAAGTTAGCTCCTAGATTTTTGGGACCTTATCCAATTGTTGAAAAAGTTGGAAAGGTGGCCTATAGACTAGAGTTACCTCTAGAGTTGCAGAAGCTGCACCCTGTGTTTCACATTTCCATGCTGAGGAAATGTCATCCAGATACCGAGTCAGTTCTACAACCTATGGAGGTAGAATTGAATGAAGATATAACGTATGAGGAGGGACCAGTGTCAATCCTCGATACCAGAACTAAAAAGTTAAAGAAGAAGGATATAAGCCTTGTAAAAGTCCTCTGGAACCATCATGGTGTTGAAGAAGCCACTTGGGAACTAGAAGGTGAAATGAGAAGAAAATATCCTGCTCTTTTCTTATAATATGCTTTATCGATTTCGGGGACGAAATCCTTTTGAAGGGGTAAAGAATTTGTAACACCCCTGACCTGGGTTATGACCTAACCCTGGAAGTTTTGCCTAAATATGTAATTAATATACTTGTGAACACTCCCTGGCATGTAATTAAGTTCCTCAGGAACATTTACTTTCAATTTTGCTCCTTTTTGTATAAAGTTGTAGCATTGTGTTGTATGCAGGGACCTATGTGCAAATTACCCAGTTTAAGGGTTGAACTTGCAAAAATTCACAAGATAAGATGTTCCTTTGATGTTGAAACATCATGAGAATGGTTATGGTAAAGTTTGAGGGATTTCCCAAGCTTGAGCACCAAGGTGCAGCTGTGGAAGCAATTCCCATGCTTAGAAACCCTAATTTGGGGTAAAGTGCAATTTACCCAAATTGAGGGGTCCAACTTGTAATTTTCACCATCTAGAACATCTTTTATGACTCTTGTCATCATTTAGAGTAAAAATGATGAAAGGGATACATCATTTAATAATCAGATGGGAAAAATGATCTTTGTGAAAGAAATCACCTAAAATGGGCCTAAAACCCTTTCATGAGTGTACCCTAGTTGAAGGTTGGATTCCTTTACCCTTAGATCTTGAGATTTCATGAGATTTGCATAAGGATAGGTAGGTTTGGTCGTGCCCTTGAGCAAGGAGGGACCTAGATGTGATTTCCAATCTTGAGAGGTCCTTAGGGTGTAAAAGAGGCTAAAGTATATAAGCCTTTTTCCCTTGTAATTAAGTGAACGAATTTTCTTTCCTTCACTTCTTTTCCTTTCTTTCTCAAACGACCAAGGACAGCTCTGGAGCTCAGGGGGGACGACCAACCTGTTCTAGGTAAGAGAACCCCACCTTCTAAGCTCGAATTCATGGAGGAATTCACTTTCTAAGGTTGGTTTTATGGTTAGCTTACTTAGTCTTCTTGTTCTAGCCGACCAAAGCAACGTTTCCTTGGAGAATTCACCTCTGACCAAGTTGTGGAAGCTCAAGGACGCCATTAAAGCTTGGAGCTTGAAGGCTTGGAGCTCTAAGATTAACCTTTAGGCGGGTTTTATAACTCTAAACTTCATGCTTGATTATACATCCTTTTCTATGCATATAGTTGCTAGTTCTTCTTCTTCCCTATCTTTCCTTGCATCCTTGCAAGCAAAATCGTGAAGAACTGCTACTGTTCTCAAGGTAGAAGATAAGGGCGTTAATTTCTATGCTTATCCACGGTTTTTCACTTTATCAAACGACCTCCACCTATTGCTCAAAACGGTTTCAAACCGTTTGGTGGGCAAACGGTTTCAGGGTCGTCTGAGGGCAAACGGTCTTCAAGACCGTTTGGTCCCGTTGACCAAGCAAAGACCGTTTGGGAATCTTGTTCATAATTATGTAGGTTAATCACCCACAAAATTTGAGAGGTTAACTCCAAAGGAATCGTGAGTTGAAGCCTAATCAATTAGGGAAACCTAATTGGATTAAGTGCTGATTTTCAATCTGATTTAATTGAACTTTTTGGGCAAACGGTCTCAAGACCGTTTGAGTGCGTTGACCAAGCGTTGACCGTTTGGGATTACTGTTACTAATGATGTGATATAATGACTCACCGAATTTGAGGGATTAACTCCCAAGGAATCATGAGTTGAAGGCTATTCAATTAGGCAAACCCTAATTGAAAACAGTGCTGAAATTCCAATGAGTTAAGTTGAGATTTTGGGTTGATTAGCCCAAACGGTTTCAAGACCGTTTGGGAATCACCCAAACGGTCTCAAGACCGTTTGGGGGTCACCCCAAGACCGTTTGGAGGTCTGGGGTCAAGTATAGTTGATCAATTGAAGGTCCAAAGGCACCAAACCATATTGCAATTAAGTATTGATGTGATGATCAACTCTATAGATCAAACCTTGATGAATTTTCACTAGAATCCAAAGAATGGATGGGCAAACGGTCTCAAGACCGTTTGGAACTCATCCAAACGGTCTCAAGACCGTTTGGGCACAACCCAAGACCGTTTGGAGGTCTAGGGTTGAGATAATCTAATGGTTTGAAGGTCCAATTGCAATAAGTTGATGAATTGATACAAATACTGATTTTAGACCTAATTGGAGTTCAACCCTAGTCCAAACGACTTGGTTTTTGGTCAAACTTTGGACAAACGGTCTCAAGACCGTTTGGAGGATATCCAAACGACCTCAAGACCGTTTGGTCCAAGTTTGAGCCCAGTTGGAGGTCAATTGATAGGTTCAACCTTGAATTGATTCACATTGTTGAATATTGATGACCATCCGATTTGAAACCCTAATTGAGAAGGATTCAACCCTAATTGGCTTTCAATTGAGGGTCAACTTGGTGTCCAAGTGATTAAGGTTCATCCTAATTAACTCAATTTATAAGTGGTTATCATGGATTTGGTTAATTGAGGGGTTCAACATACATATCCATGACCAATTGTAACTTTTGAACCACTTTGGAGGTCCAAACGGTTTGAGCCCATTTGGACCAAACGGTCTCAAGACCGTTTGGATCCAAACGGTCTCAAGACCGTTTGAGGCCAAACGGTCTCAAGACCGTTTGGGACCAAACGGTCTCGAGACCGTTTGGGCTCAAACGATCTCAGGGTCGTTTGGTCCAATCGATCTCAAGTTGATTTGATCAAACAGTTTCAAACCGATTGAGCCCAAACGGTTTGGAAGGTCAACTCTTCCAAACGGTCAACACATCCAAATGGTCTCAAGACCGTTTGGAGCAAACGGTCTCAAGACCGTTTGAGACCAAACGGTCTCAAGACCGTTTGGTGGTTGAAACCGTTTGAAGGTTGAAACCGTTTGAAGGTGTACATGGTGGTTTGTACTTAATCAATTGATGGTGTAATTAGTTCAATGGTGATCTAATCTAAACCCTAATGGTAACCTAGGTCATTAAGGGACTAAGTGATTAGTGAGTTGACCCATGATGGTGATCATGAGGCAAATTACCAAAATACCCTTGAGGGGTCTAAAGAGGTAAAACCTTGTTCTAATCAAACCCTAATCACATGATGATGATGTTTTGGCTTATGTAAGTCAATGAGGACTTAACCCAACCTAATCTAGAGTGGTGTCATCACCATCTACTAGTGAGAGGAGAGAGAAAGTATTCCAAGAGAGAGAAAGTATCCTAGAGAGAGAAAGTACCCTTTTTAAGGTGGAAACTCAAGTGAGATACTTCAAATACACATGAGTGTGCATGATTAGGGAATGACCCACCTATGTGAGGTCATGGAAACCCTAAATACGATATCTAATGGATCTTAATCTTAATTAAGAGTCTTAATGATGATGTTTGTCTTACATGATGATGTAATGAGTACCATTCACCATGGTGTGAATAGTAAACCCTAATTTTAGGGTGATGACTTGAAAGATGAATAGTAAACCCTAAATTGTTGAATTGTTTACTATTATCTGTTGAACTAACCATGCAGGTTATTATGAGATAATGGTCATACCCAGGTATGAAATACCATGTTATATTCATTGAAAGCATGTCTTAAGCTTTATGAATAGTGAATCATCTTGATGCACTGCTAAGTGACATCTTTTGTGATTTATGGGTTGTAAGAGCCATAAACACCATCAAGGTCATGCTTGACAGATGACTTGTGATGAGATAATTGAGAACTGGTAATTGAAATGAGTTAGGCCTGCTACATTTTAGTATTCTCATATATAGCTGTGATACTAACGTTTTTGTATGATGATATGAATACTGAATGTACCTAACTAATCAAGTGAAATGTAGAGCCCTGATCATAGATCCATCATTGTCAGAGTCTAAATGATGGTGAAACAGGTTTTCCTCAGGGAACTCCTGGATCACATACTTTTGAGTATGTGGGGTACATGGATGTGTAGAACCTTACATCCTAAGTGTTGGTATTTGATGTAGATTCTTGTAGTTTGTCATACCTTCACTATAAAAGAAAAGGTGAGAGGATGATGTAGATTCTAGTAGTCCATCAGACCCCACCATAAAGTCCTAAAGGTGAGATGTATATCTACACTCCCTTAAAGACACAAATACCGTATCGGTGAAAGATAAACAAGAAATCTTCCGATAGTGAAGAGAGTACAGAATGCCACTGTAACTCTAAAAATAGCGAAGGACCGGAGTACCCTGGTGAGCTATTATAAAGACATCCCGCCAGATGTCAAACAATCAATCCTCTAACTGACTGAGGAAGATGAGGTCATAAGAATCCGGCTCTCTTAATGACCTATGTATGATACTGATGTGACTTCTTAGCGATCAGTTGGAGTATGAGTGGTATGCCTCATCTCCACAGGGCATAATAATGTTTGAAAAACATAAACAACAGCGTAGTATATCTGTTAGAGTTAATTACGAGTTATTTGATTGATGTTACCTTGAATAGCATAGATGTTCTCATATTTTAATATTGATTGAACTCTTGCTTATCATCAGAACTGCCAGTGAATATCTTGAAGGCTCTTATTGCTTTAGTTATTCCTTGCTTTGCTTATAAAGCCTAGTGGAGAGTTATAACTCTCGCTGGGGCAATTATGTATAATTGTCTCACCCCGTAGACTTCTACTTTTTAGGTGGTCGTCGAAGACGAAGGAACAAGAACTCATGTGAACAATCCCAGCAACAGCAGCATCAGGAGCAGTAAATATCTCAGGTGGAGATCTAGCCTGCTTCATGGTGTAGTTAGAGTCAAGTCCTATGTGTCCTCTGTACTCTCAGGTCCTGGAGTGTTTTGGAGTATGAATTCTTGAGAGTTTTGGTATCATGTTGTATATAATTACTCAAGAAGTAATTGTCAGTAATGTAAACAGTTAAATCCTTTTTCTATGGAAAAGGTTTGTGGTTTCAGGCTCTTGTCTCGAAAAGTTTTAATTTCCCGTGATTTTTGTCTTCCGCTGTTTGCCGATTGCTTCCGCACATGATTAAATCGGGATTAATTCGTGGTTTGGAGATCGGAGCCCACAGTTACATTCTTCATCATATGACCTGCTTTGATAAAGGCAAGAACACCAAGGGAACCCACCCTCCCTATCCAGCCTTGATCTGTGGTCTCTTCCAATTCGCCACTGACAAATCACTCTTTTCCGACTTCCATTACCCGGTTGCTCGAAAGGGAGTGTGCATTAGTGAAACCACTCTTCTAAAGTCTGTGCCTGCCCCTGGTGCTTCTGGCTCTACCTCTGCCTCTGCCCCTGCTTCTGGTGCGCCTCCCTCCTCCACCCAGGCTCCACCCCTGCAGTCCCACCCTCGCCCTAGCCGTGCGTCTTGCAGAGCATCAAATCAAACCCTTCTGGGTTACATGATGCATGAACAGGCGTACAATCGCCAGGTCCAAGATCACCTCCATCAGGATTTGTGTTCGATCATGTCTACCATGAACCTATCCTGCTCTTCACCCTACCCAGCATACCAGCCTTATCCGGGTAGTGCTTATGCCTCCTATGCATATGAGCATTACTTTCCTGCTCCACCACCGTTTGCTGTCGAGCCTTCCGCTGCTGCTCCACCTCAGTATCCCTCCAGTAGCTCTACTCCTACTTATCTACCGCTTCCTGCTGGCCCCCTGGCCACTCTGCTCGCGTCCTTGGGGGACTCTACTCCTTCCTTTCCGCAGGCCCAGGAGCTCCTAGCTCTTGGCATGTCGTGGGCTGAGCAGAATGCCCGCTGGCCCGGTCGCTCCTTTGGTCCTGCTGACGAGGAGATGCCCGACCAGGCTGAGGATGCCGACGAGGATGCTGATGGTGATGGTTCTTCTGCCGAGGATGGCGATGATGGTGCTGGTTCTGCTGCTGGCACAACTGCCCCACCTTCGGATGGTGATGAGGACTACAACCCCGGCGATGACGAGGACACAGTTGACATAGATAGCTTAGATGTCTAGGAGGTTGTCTTAGATTATAGTCTAGCATGTCTATTATATATATTTCTAGACTCTTTTGTATAAGCAACATCCTGGCACATTAGTCTGAGCTGTACTATTTTCTTATTCTCTGTTTTCTCACTTTTTATGGTTGTAGTCACTTATGAGAACATATGTCTGAGTTGGAATATCATTGCTACACTTTGGCTATTTCATCCGTGTTATCTTCTGCTTGGTGTTTGATGAGCTATATTTTGATTCTGACTTGGATTGTATGTTTCTCCTCTGTGGTTGTATGTTATATGCCTTTACACTGTTGTTTATCATCTTTTGCATATCTGTGTGGTTGAGTCTTGGAGAAGACCTAGATTTTGCTCTTCTACACCCCCTTCCTTTTTGATAATGTCAAAAGGGGGAGAAATATCTCATGGTCTTAAACTCAATCATATTGTTTTTATGGTGATAATACTATTGCTTTCTTGCCTAAGTGATCCTTTTCTTGTAAATTTGCTGATTGATCATATGACATGTAAGGGATTACATATTACATGGATTTTGGTTTTGCTATGTATATAAAACCTAACATGCAGGTGAGAGGAAGCATAAAGTGAGGGGGAGGAATTCCAATTGTTCTTATCATGAATCCCCCTAATTCACAAGGCAAAGGTTTAATTTTCTTATCCTTTTCAATATGTTTGAGGAATGGTTTGTCATTGTCAAAAAGGGGGAGAATGTTGACCTAGAGGTTGTACATTACCTATATTTTGATAATGAATTAACCATTCCATTCATATGTATCTAACATGTGCGTTAAAGATTGTTTGCAGACATTAGGTACATGAAAAGGATCACATATACAAGCCCTAGAATGGGCCAAGTGCAAGCCAAATTGACTACAAGTGTGCAATTTAGGATTTCCATGTAAATCACCTTAGAACATAAATGTAATCACTTGTAACGATGTATATGCTTGTAACTTAGAAGAGAAAATTGTTTGGGACAAAATTCACCAAGTGCTAATCACTTTTATTGCAAATTAAAAAATCCATTTCAGGCACTTGGTCGGTCGAGTTTTCCACCCTAGAACTCGACCGATCATCCTGAGTCGATTTTCTGAAGATTGCAATCGTTCGAGTTGTGCACTCACAGAACTCGACTGATTGGGTAGTAGGCCAATTCCAGTTGGAATGGTTGGTCGAGTTTCCTCAGGACAAACTCGACCGATCGATTCAACATTGAATTGCCTGCTACCTGATCGGTCGAGTTACACCCATTGATACTCGACCGATTGCACTGTACGGAGTTTGCAGAAAAAGTAATATGACCATTGGTGAATTGTTTTGGGCAAGAATATAGCCGTTTTCTTGAAGGAAAAATGACCACTTATGCACCCAAGTGTCCCACAACATAAAGGGCCACCCTCAACTATAAATAGAACCCCTTGGACTTCATTCCAAGCTGCTCTTCCATTGCAAACTTGGTTCTAGCTTAGTTGAGAGTGTTCCAAGCCCTTGAGCCCCTTTCTCTCTTTACCTTCAAGACAATTTCGTGAGTGAGATAGGTCCTTGTGTATGAGATCTATCCTTTGTGCTATGTAAAGCTCTCCTTTCTTTCTTCCCACCTCCAAATCAAATAGAAGATTGATTGAAGCTACTTCTCCGAGTGAAAGAGGAGTTGCTGCTGTTCTTCTCCAAATGAAGGAGAAGATGTGTTGCTGATCTTCAAGAGTGAAGATTGATCGTTGCTCCAGCTCCCTTGGTGAAGGGAAAACGTGGGCAAGCTCTCCAAGTGAAGGAGAGGTGCAGGGCAAGCTCAAGCAAGATAGGTAATTCCTACAAGGCTGAAGACAAAGGTGAGATTGGGTAAGTCCTTTGTAGAAGGCTGAAGAATCTCACTTTGTGGGTAAGTCCTTGGATAGGTAGAAGATCTTAGCTTGTGTAATTAAGCCCTTGGTTGTGTGGTTTATGTTTCTTGTAATCTTATCGTGATATATAAGAGGACCAAGTTGCAAATCCTAGAGTCTAACCAACTCTAGGTAGTAGACTGACATCGCTCCTAAGTTTAGGACGTGGAACCACTCTAAACCACCTGTCCAAGTGCATGATATTCATTATCTCTTATCCTAGCTTTGTATGCTAGAATAGGATATCAAATTGCTACTTGCATTAGTTTTTTGCACTCAAATTAAATTGGTGGTCTAATCGATTTTGTGAAGTGTGTGTAGCTCTATTCACCCCCCCCTCTAGAGCCCATCGATCCAACACTTATGACTTGTATCAATTATCCCTTTAGCTGTTTATTTTTATTCTCATAAGGAGAGGCTACTTATTAAAGAAGAACTATCTCAGAGGTATCTCTAGATGTTATGTATAAGCTGCCGCAACAAATCTAGATAGGGATATTCTAAGAAGTTATCTTTAACTTGATTAACTTTTCCCAAAACAATTCTACAATTGTTCCTTCAACTCATACATATTTGTTGGTGTCATGTTTATGCGGGGCATAAACCCCAAACATATGGTATCCATACTACAGTATGTAACTAGACTAATCTCAAAGTTACCCTTTCTAGATAACCAAACATATAATAGGACCTTTCTTTCATATCAGAACATTACTTAGAACACACAATTTGTCTTGGAACTAAAATCCAGGACTAGTCGATATTTTTCAAAGTATCCATATAAAGATTACTTCTAATCCATGCACATCAAGTGTCATAAGACTTACTTGATTGTCATGTCCCGAAAGGGATAGAACACAAGGAATCATAGTCCTTTTTATCACCTCACCATTATTCAAGGTTGTTTATTTAAAGAAAAGAGATTATTTCCTTCTTCAAGTATTACATGAACTTTTAATTATTCATATGTCATTCAATCTTATTTCCTCTTAGGTTCCTTACCTTCAGCATAAGAATTATAGAGATGATTACATGTCACCACCTCTCAGTATTATCATCATCATGATTACTAGATCTGGGTATTCAAACCCTCAGTTCATCACAAAACTGTTACCTCTCATCAGTTAATTGTTACCTCCATGTCCTCAGAACAAGGTATACATTATACTAAACATCTTCTTTTGTTTATAAGTTGATCTATGATTAACTCAGATTTCTCCATATATCAATTAGGATGTGGTAGAAATATTTATGCCACATCTTTTACTTCATTATGCTCTTTAGATTGTCTCAGAATAACTACTTGATCAGAGTAATCAGAAAGATAGCAATCTAAGAGTTCCGTACTCAAGAAGTAAAATTACGTAGTATGCATTTGTTTTATATTATGTTTCATACTTTTAACATCTCTTTAAATTTTATTACTAAATATGTTAGATTTTCTCTCGGTTTTTCTTTTACATCTCTTCCTTTTCTACATGAAGAGAGAAATTTTAAAAACATATAAGAGAATATTAAACTGAATATAGGTTCTCATCCTTCTTATCTCTTCCTTATGTCCTCATAGGAATAATTAAAGGAAGCTCAACAACAACTACCTTTCTTATAATTAGTAGGCAGAGAGTAGGAAAAAAAATTCAGAATGAAAAGTTCAATCTTGACATGTTACCTCTTACGAGTTATCTAGTGTCTTATTTGACTCAATACATGGAGTCAGTTGTCATCTACTATTGCCTTTGTCCTCTACTACCAGAAGTAGATGGATCAAACTACGACACTTGTCTTCATCCTTGTCCTTCTGCTCCACTAAATTGGGGTCCTTATGGGTTTTGCAGATTATGCCATGAATGGTGGGTAACCTCGTTATTTCTTCTTGGACAATGCTGCCTAAAATGTCCTATCTATCCACATTTATGGCAAGCTCGTCCCTCACTTGATGACCACTGCATTGGTGTAATATATTGTGGTTGTACCGGTGTTACCGAAAACTTTGGTTGTTTAGTACCACCAATCCACTATTCCTGTGACTGTGTAGACCTCCTTTTGAGGTTTGCCACATGTTTGTTTGTCATAGACCTTTCTATCCTCCAAATTGACTCCACAAATGTGGTAAATCTCTCTCTACTTTCTAATGTAGCTATCGAGATAGACACCTCAGCATTCAATCCTTTCTCAAAACGTCGATTCTTCTCCTACTCAGTAGAAGCTATTTGAGGATAAAACCGCAAAAGTTCCATAAACCTAACCTCATATTCATTTATTGACATAGTTCCCTACCGAACCTTCTCAAACTTTGAAATCTTTTCGTCTAAGTATGTTCTTGAAAAATACTTATTGATGAGTTCTTGACGAAATTCCTCCCAACCCACCTCTTCATCATTCCTTTTTACTTCTTTTATGGCCCACCAATGGCCAGAACTACCCTTCAAAAGGTATAAAACATGTTTGACTTTGTCAGCATCTGGAATACTAAGGATCTTAAAAGCCTTTTCTAACTCAGTGAGCCATAGATCAACATTTATTAGGTCAGTTGTCCCAGCATATTCTATAGCTCCTACATGACGTAGTCATTCAAAAGTCTTACCAGACCCATGTCCCTCATTGGGAGTTGGTGCCCTAGGTGCTGGTGCTGGCATCCGGTATGCCATATGCCTCGTTGTGGTCATGAATTCCCTAAAAAGAGTATGAATGATTGGGTTTTCTATCATAGCTCAATCAAAATGGGGATTCTCAATCTTTAATTCCTCTCTTGCCTGATCCCTTGCACCTCCTACTGGTGCAACAACATTGCTTTCAGTGACGTGATCCTTGTGTTCTCCAGACATCTTTAAGCTATCTCTGTCCTTCTGAATAAGCAAAAGTAAATATAAGATTACCGCAGAACACTAGAGCAGACTCAACACCTTAGTCCTATGTCTCTGTAGACTCAGTGAACCTTAAGCTCTGATACCAAACCTGTAACGACCGTGATCAAACCAAAAAAAAAATCATTACTCATTATGAGGAATAATCATAAGAAACAGATTAACAAAAATCACTAATAATTAAAACCTTTTTTTTGCAAAGAGATCCATTTCCAGGAAAACTCTTTAAGGAAGAACCAAAACCTCATTTTCACATTGATCATATATTGTACATACACTATACTATTTCTTCTCGAGGATAGCATATAGTAATTGCTTCCTCAAAACATATACTAAAGCAACATAAAACCTCGAGGTATACTAGCTAAAACCTCAGATTTTTCATAAAACAGACACATACTAAATCTAAGGACAAGAGAGTACAGAGACGACACATAAGAATTATATCTATAAGACACGACTGTCAGTACACTCAACCTGAGTTGTCACTGTTGTCCCTGCTAATGATGTTCTCCCTCTACAGTACGGACTCAACCCCCCTCGTGCACATCCACCTAAAAAAATGTGGATCCCATGGGGTGAGACAATTGTCCCAGCAAGAGATATAACTCTCCGCCAACAATGTTATTATCACAGTTAAATAGTATTAAATTGAGCAGAGGATAAGTAGTTAGAAAATTCTCATCTTTTAAAGTATTGCAACTATATATGATAGAGCATTAAATCATTTATTCACTTTATAAGGAATATCAAGAACATGTATACCAATTACCCATCATACTATATCAACATCTCAAGCTTATCATGTGATACTCATTATCATGGTATGTCATCCATGAATCATTCTCATTTCTATCTGTTGACCTTAGCCAATCTATTAGCCAGATATTGAATTGTACCAGTCATGTGAGTATACATCATCATATTCTATCCAGGCATTGGACTATGCCAATCTTGTGCAACTATTCCAGGTATTGGACTATGTCAATCATGTGCAACTATTCCAGGTATTGGACTATGTCAATCATGTGAAACTATTCTAGGTATTTAACTATATCAATCTTGTGTAATTATTCTAGGCATTGGGTTATTACCAATCCTATGCAATTATTCCGGGTATTGGGTAATGACCAATCATGTGAAATTATTCTAGGTATTGGGTTATGACCAATCCTGTGCAATTATTCCAGGTATTGGGTTATGACCAATCCTGTTGTAACATCCATGACCTGGGTTATGCTTTAACCCTAGGTGTTTTGATTATGAAAGATGATTATAAGCTTAATCTTATCTTGTTAAAAGTAATTAAGGCTCAAGAGGAGCTTATGTTTCAATTTTGGTCTTGTTTGAATAATGTTGAAGCAATGTTTGCTTATTTTGGACTAGAGTGCAAATTACCCAAGCTGAGGGGTTAACTTGAAAATTACACATGATAAAATATTCCTCTAATTTTGAGACATCATAAGAATGAATATGATGTAATGGTATGGTTTCCACAAGATTGGGCACCAAGATAGAGCTTGTTGAACAATGTTTGTGCATTAAAGCCTAGTTTTGGTGTAAAGTGCAATTTACCTAAAACCTAGGGTTCAATATGAAAATTACCACTTCAATAAGGTCCCTAATGTTTATTGACATCATTTAGAGCAAATAACATGAGAGGGGCACCTCATTTGGATTAAGTTGGAGGAGAGGGAATCTTGATATTTAAATAATCAAGATTTAAGCCTAATTGGAACCCTAATTCAATTTAATGCAAAAAATAAATAAAATAATTTGAAGGACCTTCAACCAAAATTTATATGGTTGGATTTATATGTGTGTGGAAGAGATTGAGCCTTTCAAAGGCACGAGCATATCCTAAGGAGGTGAAATTCCACTCACCATTATTATAAGAAAAAGAATATGCACTCAAATATGGATATTCTTATTATAAGGGTTAAGTTGCTTAATTTCTTTTCTGTTAATTCTTGGATAATGGAAGGGAGCTCAGTGGGGATAGATATGCCTTTGTATTCACGAAACCAAGGAGCAAGTGGTGGAAACAATTTTGGAATTAAATGATTTTTAATAAGGCATTTTCTCTCTCATTGAATTTCTTATAAAAAGACCCTTTCCTAGCCCAAACAAAGGCTTTTTCAGAACCCGCCTCTTCTCTTTGCTTGGGAACCGACCAAGGAGCTTGGGAGGACCAGGAGGAGGACCCCCAACCTGTTGTTAAGGTTCTTGAACTCTTTTCCCCTTGATTCCATGGTGGAAATAAAAAATAAATCATTAATTTCTTCTTAATCCAATCTCCTCTTCAACCCTAGCCAAAAGTTTCAACCAAAAGCTTGAGGACAATCCTAGGGGGAGTTGCAAAAGCTTCATCCACCATTTTTGGCGTGATCTTGGAGCTTTGTATCTCAATTGGAGGCGGGTTTTATAACTTCAACCCTTAATATTGTTATTTCAATCAATTACTTATCATTTGATGTTCCTTTTTACACTTCCGAAATTTGATTTGGTTGATTGATGCAATCACCATGGAAACCACACCAAGTTTCGTGAGTTTAGAGCTTGATGATTATGACATCATCATAAGCACACACCTCTCCAAATATCTAAGGCAAACGGTTTCAAAAGAGTTGCTCAATCAGTTTCACAAACCGTTTGGGAGCAAACAGTTTCTAACCATTTGAAAGGAAACAGTTTCATCAAACCATTTGAGGGCAAACGGTTTCAAACCGTTTGAGGGCAAATGGTTTCAAACTGTTTTGAGGTGTTGACCAGGGTTGAACGTTTGGATATTTTTTGATAATGATGTTGGTTAATGACCCACTAATTATAATTGATTACTTCCCATTGTTTCATGAGTTGGAGGACAATCAATCACCAAACCCTAATCGGGTTAAGTGCTGATTTCATAATTAATTGACTTGGAACTTTGGTTTGATTAAGCCCAAACGGTTTCAAAACCATTTGGGGATCACCCAAATGGTATCAAGACCGTTTGAGGGTCACCCAACACCAGTTGGAGGTCTAGGGTTAAGTATGGTTGAGTTTTGGAAGGTCTAGAGATACCAAATTGAAATGCAATTAAGTGCTGATTTGATGATCAATCCAATGACCCAAACCCTAATTGGAGGTCATTGATTTTGATGATGTGATGGGAAAACGGTCTCAAGACCGTTTGGAGGTCATCTAAATGACCTCAAGACCATTTGAGGTCAGGTCATGTCCAAAATAAAAGATGGTCCAATAGTTTCAAAGTAATTGATAACACATTGACTAACATTGAAGGTTCATCGATTTCAATCCCTAATCCAATTGATTCAAAACCCTAATTGATGATCAAATGAGGGTTAAATTAGTTAAAGTATGACCTATTAAGTTCAATTGAAGCATGGTGTTAGGTTCAATTGATGAATGATTATATGAATCAAATCAATGAAGGAATCAATCTTGGTAACCCTAAATTAGTTTGAGTGGTTGAGACCATCTTTGGTCCATTCAATTTTGAGGAGGTTTGGACCAAATGGTCTCACGACCATTTGAGTCCAAACGGTCTCAAGACCGTTTGGGACCAAATGATCCCAAACTGGTTGAGGCCTAAACGGTTTCAACTCCAACTTTAGCAATCGGTTTCAAATGTTACTTTGTCAAACGGTTTCAAGGATCAACTTTACCAAACGGTTTCAATGGTATCTTCAAGACGGTTTGGAGATCTAAATGGTCTTAAAACGTTTGGAGGTATTACTAGCAAGACCGTTTGAGATTTGAATGGTCAAGACTATTTGTGGTCCAAGTGACCAAGATTGTTTATAAGGTAATTAACCAAACCGTATGAACACTCAAAGTGACTAAAAGTCAATTGTTTAATTGAACATTTCATGATGTGAACCAAGGGTGATTATATTAATTATACCCTTAAGGAGATAGGGTGATTAGTACCCTTTATATAATTAAACTCTAATGATCATGAAAGCAATGACACAATGGATGAAGTGTCAATTGTTCATTCAAGATTAAGTTAACTTAGTCTATTCAAGACTGAAGTAGTATCATCTTATAGAGGATGAGAGAGAGAGGACTTCCTAAATGAATGATGATCATGTAATGGTTAAGTCTCAACACTTGCAACATGAATGGATGTATATTTAGGGTATGATCCTTAATAAAGAGATCATGAAACCCTAATCAAGAAGATTGTTGAAACCCTAACCTAAGTCTAGGGAAATATCGAGATGTAATTTAAATCAAGGGTAATGTTGTGACTCTAAACCAGGATGATAATATGAGAAACCCTAATTGAGGGTGAATCTATGAGAAACATTAATTGAGGTTAATGTTATAAGAAACCCTAATTGAGGTTGATGTTATGAAAACCCTAATCTAGGGTAATATGATACGAATAAAAACCCTTATTGTGAGCTATGGAATGAGAAACCCTGATCTAGAGTAATGCCATATGAAACCTAAATTAGAATGATGTTATATGGAACCTTGATGCAATGAGGTGATGTAAGACTGAATCCAAGATGATGCCACATAATGATACTATGATGTGTGAAACCCTAGTGATGGTATAATAGCTAAAATACTAAAGTGGGGTGTGGCTAATATAATCAAATAAGATGAGAATGTTATAACCAGGTAGGGTAAGGTTGATGAACCATATGAATGGTAATGTAGTTATTCTAATAAATAAGGATCTAAGAGACAAGATGATGCCTTGATCCTTATATATATCCAACTCTATACATGTGTAACAATCCTTTACATCTTACAAAGATGAGGACAAGAAACTCTGAGGAGAAATGTATGCAATAATACATAATGGAGTGAATAACATCATATGGGTTGAAATACCTAAAGTGGTTGATAATGGTTTATCCTATATCAACAATGTCTAATCATTGGATAAGTCCATATCATTAAATATAGTTGAACAATTCTAATGTGTGACCTATGTACCATATGATGAAAGTGACAAGTTAGTGGATAAAGTATTAAGAGGGAAATACCTTAATATAAGGTTAGTTGATTAACTTATGAAAGATGGAAATGAGAAGTAAGTGATACATCAAGACATGATTGATATCACATTCAACATTTTAGTATAAACATACCTTGATGAACTTCTAATCCAATATTCTTGGAAAAGAAACACATGGGGTGTGTGATATGTAAGTGTTACAATAAAGATGTAATGAGCTCAATGTACTTTGATAAATGTTGACTGATATACCTTGAGAATGGGGTAAGTCAAATCAATGAGTATGATGTAATCATACCATGATAAGGATACTCATACCTTGAATTGATGATCATTAATGATATATGATGAGAATGGTGACCATAAGAACATACTTATGATATCTTTGAATACTCCTAGAGGTGTGGAGCAATACATTAGGGTTGAACTAATAATGTGATCATGAAACCCTAATTAATGTGTGATGGGAAACCCTAACCCTAATTTTAAGTAATGGGAATGAAAAGCCCTATTTGATAGATAACCCTAATCCTGATAAAGGATGGAGGTGTTATCATTGTTTCATATGATGTGATAGATGATTTACATGACTGTTATCATGTCTATTAATCATGTAGACATCATGAGATGATGAACATAGCCAGACTTGAGCTATGGCATTCATATAATAAATATGTTGAATGGCCTTATGTGCCTAATGTTGTTGTTGCTTAGTAAAAGTAACAAAATGAGTATCGACTTTATGAGTTCCATGAATAAGTTGTTGCCTAGTGAAAGGTGATAAAACACTTAAGAGGCCTTGAGAGCCATGTGAGATACTTGTGTAATAAGTATTATGTATACCTCGGTCTGAGGACCTGGAGGTAATAGTTACCTAACAAGTGGTAACAATGATGGTGATGAATTAAGGGTATGATTACCCAAAATTGATAAGTATGATAATGATGTTGTTGAGGGACTAAGATCCCAATGTCTTATAAAGACTGAGAAGTGATTGATGAAAATAGTACATGTTCCTTTATAGCATTTATCTGAATAAGTTATGTTTGAGAACTTGATTGATGATAAAAGAATATGCTAATGTACTTAATTATCAAGTAAATCATATCATGTAGAGCCCTGACCATAGATCCATCATCGTTAGCAAATTGGTGATGGTGAAACAGGTGCTCCGCGGCAAAACCCTGATCGCATATTTTGAATATGTGGGGGTAAATGGGCAAAAATATCCTTACGTCCTAATGAGAGAATTATAGAAGGTAAACATTAAACCTCTCAATCCTTCATTACTTGTACCAGGATAGATGCATCACAAATCTCCTGATGATTGGGATAGATGCAGTACACATCTCCCAATAATGTTAATGTCAGATCGATGGAGATAAACATGAAATCTCATGATCGCGAAGAGAGTACAACACGCCACTGTAACTCTGATAGAGAAGTTGCCCGTATACTCTAGAAAGCTATATGGAAGAGACACAAGATGTCCTGCAGTTGGTACTCACGCTGACTGAGGAGGATGAGGTCATATAAATCTGGCTCTTCTATTGACCTATGTATGGTACCGATTTTGACTTCGCAGTCGTCGGTTGGAGCATGAGCGGTATATCTCATCTCCAGAGGGCATAAGTGTGATTGTAAAATGTAATCAGCTATATAGTATGCTTGCTTAAGGATTGAATATGAAAATTCATTGACTGATGTTATATTTCTTTTATGCATCTCTAGTTGATAAATGTTATTTATACCTCTTTCTATTTATTTCAAGTAGATGGATGAACTATGATTATATCATGTATAGATGCAATGCTCTCCTTGGGAAAGGAGATTACTTTACTTTGTTCATTCAAAGATTAATATTGTTGTTAATATATAAGAACTCCTTCTCAGTTTTATTATAACAAACTGCTACAAAAATGTTTTGGCGGAGAGTTATGTCTCCCGCTGGGGCAATTTATAATGTCTCACCCCCGTGGGATCTAATGTTTTTAGGTGGATGCAGACGAAGAGGCAGAAACCCTATAGTAGAGAAAGATCAACAGCAGCATCAGGGACAACAGTAATGTCTCAGGTGGAGACACTGTCTGTCAAGTTATAGTTAGTAGTCCTATGTGTCGTCTCTGTACTCTTAGGTCCTCAGAGTCAGTAGATAGTATTTTTAATGAATCGATCAGAGATTTTGGCTTGAAGCCTTGAGGTTTTTATGTTGTCTTTATATAAAATGTTGAATAGTGCAGCTGATATTGTAATCCTTGAGAAGAGATGATACAAGTCATGTACTTTTGAATCAGGATGTAAATATCATACTTTGGTTCTTGAAGAAAAATATTTCCTATGTGTGGATCTCTTTGCAAAAAGTTTTAATTTTTAGTGATTTTCAATAATCCACTGCAAATGATTCGCTTCCACTTAGTTAATCTTGTTTTTGTGAGTTGGATGCCACACCTGTGCAATTATTCCAGGTATTGGGTTATGACCAATCCTATGCAATTATTCTAGGTATTGGGTTATAACCAATCCTGTGCAATTATTCTAGGTATTGGGTTATGACCAATCCTGTGCAATTATTCCAGGTATTGGGTTATGACCAATCCTATGACATTATTTCAGGCATTGGGTTATTACCAATCTTGTGCAATTATTCCAGGTATTGGGTTATGACCAATCATTTGTAATTATTCCAGGTATTGGGTTATGACCAATCATGTGCATCTATTCCAGGTATTGGACCATGCCAATTGTGACAACTCATTACGCTAAACGAGATTACTCAAAACTCAAAAACACGATCAACTACTAATTAATCACATTGTCAAAAATGCGGAATAATTAAAACCGATTCCAAAGGTGTAAACAAAATTTAGAACATTTACAAAATGTCCATCATTCCATTCTCATATACTGTATCAAGCATTTGCATAAGGGTCCAAAGACCTCAGTCACATCTTGCATACAAAAGATATTTCACATGTACATGCCATATATTTACAAATATTGGCATAAGACCAAAATCTCGTGTCGATACAAGTATATCGTCTAGAAAGCACATCCCATACCAGGACCTGAGAGTACAGGGACGACACTAGGACTGTACTACTAACATCTATAACTAGCATCTACAACTAACCAACCTTCTGAATCTATTGATCACCAGGTTGGTTCTCTTCCATAGCACGACCTCGACCTCGTTGCCCGTGACCACCTAAAAAAAATGTGGTTACCCACGGGTGAGACCCAGTCCCAGCGAGAGATATAACTCTCTCCAACATATATTGATTATAACATATTAATTGACATTAAATGAACTGAGCAGATATAGAAATGAATAAGCAATTTAAGAAGATTGAATAGGTTAAGCATACTAAGCCATTAAACAAATTAATTTGATAAGAAGTATAATTACTCAAATGTCATATAATATCATCTTGTAAACACTGAATAATATAAGGACTAGTTAAAGACTAATCAAGCAATGTGAGACGTATTTAACCCTAGTCAGTATACTACACGGCTTATATCACTTCTTTTATTACATTGCCCTGAGGGATTTGAGAAATACCACTCAAGTCCCAACTGACCACTACTAAGTCGAAATCAGTGCCATACAAGATCTAGGAAGAGCCGGACTCCTAAGATCTTCTCTGCCCCCGGTCAGTACGGGTCCGCCACAGTGACACATAAGGTCAACTGCTAACAGGCTAGTCCGTCCTTGGTATAGGTCACGGCACTAGTGAAAGGAGGTGGGTATGCATACCCTACCATCCGAGGTACAACCATAGTTGTCCTCCAATCTCATCACATATATAATCATCGAGACACGATCGTAGTCGTTCCCAAACTGAGGGCTAGGTATGACCACAGTCATCCTCCCTAAACACTTGAATTCAGGATGACAAGCACCCCGCATACTCATCAGTATGTGCTCCGAGTTTCCCTTAGGAATACTCATTTCACCATCTGGCAAGTCCTGACACTCAGATGGATCTATGGCATAGGGCTCTACATGATTAGGGTTACACTTGATTAATTACTGCCAATTGAATGCATTAAGACTTTATCATACAAGTGGATATTCAAACCCTAATTATTTTCTAACAAGAATATATGTATAATGACTTCAAGGGATATAAAACATTTGATATATAAATCTTAATCACTTTACCACATCCTATCATTCATTGAAAATTAATGGACCACACTTATCATGATACTATTTCAAGATACCAATATCTTATTACAAGTTCTAGGGTTTTAACCCTTATAGGAACATAAAGAGGATTTCACATCAATCATGGCTTCAAACAGCCCAAAGGTCATTAAGACCATCACATTATTCATAGTAAGGTTATCATCATCATTCCATGCCTTAAACAAGGCTCAAAAGATCATTAGCACATGTTTGTCCGTAAATATTAACATGGAAAGGCACTGTGATATTGAAATAGTACTACATCGTGGTTTCAACACAACAAGAGTATAATTCATTATCACATTTATCATTCAAGAGGTCTGATTATAACCAATTAACATCAAATAATTACATCAAGGTTAGGTATAACAAGCTAGATCACATGAGAGTTACACATCCACTTATTATAGTGATTTATCAAATATAACTATATAATGACAAAGGTAATGCTACCAATTAATGGTATTGAACCATTGAATCATCTTCACTAGGACCCACATATAATAACATGTGATTTATTCTAATCCATTGGATGTTAAAGCATCCAATATTATTCATTGGATTAGGTTCATTGTTCAAGGTTATCAATTGAAGTATAGGTCTAACCATTAGATCAATTGAACCAAGGAACCATTGGTTCAAGGTATAGTCAAATCTACCATTACAGTCCTAATTCATCATATATGGTGATGACCTGATCCACCATTAATTGCAATCATTAGGTCACCATTGGTTGCTATATCAGTAATACATTCAATTAACATCATCAAATAATAAGCCAATATCATCATCGATTGATAACATCATTAAAATACTTAGTGGATGATAATTAAATGTATAATTGAGTCAAAACTTGTACTAAGGTGGTAACCATAGGTTGTCACTATAAATTTGACACCCTTGATCACGAACATAAGTTGCTAAGATAGCAACACTATTGGTTGTTGAATGGTATAACAATCAATTATGTAATAGGAAAGGAAATAGCTTAAAAACCCTAATTTGAACCATCATTTGTTTTGTACATAATGCCATAGGTTGTTGCTATCAACCTGTCCCAAATAATGTTACACCTTATAAAGGCTTTACACATGTTTACAGGTTCATATAGAACTGGAATAAAATAGGAAACACCACAAAATTCGTAATTCTAAACAAGCATGATTCCACTATGCTTAGATCATCACATTCAAGCATAATCATGAACTAACAAGCTTCAAATAAGCAATATAAGTGAAGAATGTTATATAAATCGCCTCTATAGAGTAGTTCAGATATCCAACAGCAAAAATCTCGAGCAAATAGGGCAAGGAAACCTTGGATTCAGATCTGAACTTGGCCAACTATGCAATTCTCTCCACAAACAAGCAAAACCCTAGAAAAGAGACAAGAAGGAAGGAGTTTTGAGTTCTAGGGGAACTTTCACCATGGAAAACCATGGTTCCGACCTGGAGAGATGTAGGACGAAGAGAAACAAAGAATTTGACGGAGGAAATAAGGAAAAACTTACACTTTTAGGTCAATATCACTAGGGGGAAGCTTCATACACCCAAAAAGATAATCAATTTCAACCCTAGAATTTGTTTCCAAGAGGATCCCCACCTTCTTCTTCCTTGGGCAGCAAAAATCGCAGCTGAACAGAGGGAGGACGAGGCTGGGAGAAGGAGAGAGAGAATGGAGAGCAAATGGCTCGTTTGTGGGCTTTTGGATAAGTATATAACACTTTAATATTAAGAAAAAGAAAAAAATTGAAATTCTAGTATATATCCAAGTATCCATGGCTTTATATTATTAAAAATACATAAGCACACACACACACACAGCTCTCCCACCGTCCCTCTAGACCTTCTTGGTTTGCCTTTGACGAAATTCTCAGCCAATCACATAATTCCTTAGTTGATAGCTACTAAAGGTAGCTCATCCATGAAGGGAAAAACCCTAAAATGCCCTTGATAAAAACACCTTCAAACCATGGCTCAAATAGGATCCTCATGGTTCAAGAATCTCAAGAATGATAATATAACAACTAAGGAACATAATTTATGCGACAAATTGCAAAGAAAACCCCTCAATTGGGTAAATTGCAGAAAAGTCCGAAATGTACAGAAAATTGCATAACTTTCTCAAACAGTGTCCAAATTGGACCAAATTTGAAACTTAAGCTTGCGTTATGATTTAAAAACATATCAAAAGGTTATATTAGAGTTATAATCATTAAATTATGGTAATTAAGCTCCTTCAACTCATTAAGAAAGTTCAGGGGCCTTACACCAATCCTGTAAACCTATTCCAGACATTGGACTATGTCAATCCTGTGCATCTATTCTAGGCATTGGACTGTGCCAATCTTGTGGATCTCATCACTGAATACCACATCACCTTTACTAGGCATTACCTTGGCCAAGTCATCATACTTATTCACATCCTTTATATAATACAAGTATTCCTCTTATCTCATTTAAGCATATTCAAAACATTATAGCCCTTATTTAGCTATAAGCATAAAGCATGTATGATTAAGATTTCATTATTATTATTGTATCCATTTATTATTATTATTATGTTACTAAGTTTCCATTTCCTAGTTTATTTTGAACATTATCATTTCTTACATGAGACTTTTATAAACATCTTGTTACCTCTCATTAGGAAACAACTATTCTCATGTCTCACAAGGACCATTAAACATCTTGTTACCTTTCACTAGGCAACAACTAGCCACATGGCTCACAAGGCCCATTAAGCATCTTGTTACCTCTCACTAGGTAAAAACTAACCACATGGCTCTCAAGGCCCATTAAACATCTTGTTACCTCTCACTGGGTAATGACTAATCACATGTCTCACAAGACGCATATAATTGGTATTATATGAAACATCATAGCTCATACTTAGCTATGCTCATTATCTCATGCTATCAGCTTGGTTTCAATATGGTTAAGGATTCCCCTTTATTAACTAATTATAGTTTCAAATCACATCATTACCCTTCATTAGGGTTAAGGTTTCCCTATTTAAGCTAACTAGGGTTTTCACGTACATTCATCAAGAATCAAAACCCTAATTCAGACTCCACACATAATAGGAGTATCAATGTATACTCATTACATGAGTATTAAACAAGTATAAGTTTCTCTTTCATCCTTACTAGGTTATTGATTACATCCTACTCCATTATGTTGGCTCAACCCTTCTCTCAAGGTAAATTGGCCCATATCTATCAAAATGCATTAAACCATTCATGTCTTAAAGTATAATTTGGCATAACATACTACATGTATCGCTCAATCAAGTGTATTGGATTGAGGTGTTTCCACCATATCGAGCAAAGAGGTGTGTTCTTACTCCACACCATATCGGGCAAAGAGGTGTGTGTGTTCTTCACACCATATCGGGCAAAGAGGTGTGTGTGTTCTTCACACCATATCGGGCAAAGTGGTGTGTGCTTTATTCACACCATATCAGGCAAAGAGGTGTATTCTTGCTCCACACCATATCGGTTAGAGAGGTGTGTGTGTGCTTCACACCATATCGGGCAAAGAGGTGTGTGCTTGCTTACCATATCACTTTAGAGGAGTGTGTGTGCTTCACACCATATCGGGTAAAGAGTTGTGTGCTTGCTCCACACCATATCGGGCAGAGAGGTGTGTGTGCTTCACACCATATCGTGCAAGAAAGTATAAAATCATATCCATATCATTTTAGTGAAGTAGGTGCATCACCATATCGGGTTAGAGGTGTCTGCTAGTGTGCTTGAACCCGATATCACTTTATATGGTGATACCATCTTCTTCAAGCTCTAGACCTTCGTTCTAACTATTATAGTTCATGTAAACATGTCTAAAAAACTACTAGAACTCATAATGTCATCAACTATTTCAGAAAATTTCGGAATTAAAAGCAGTTCATTAAGTATAGCAATTTAGCTGATGAATAATAACATGGTTGAGTTCAAGTTATATAATCCACCTTAATAACAACTTCAAAGCTCCAAGATCCAAAGCTCCACGTTCCTAAGGTTGAATATGACTTATCAAAAGTCCAAGGCTCGTTCAAAACTCCTTCATATACAAGGAATCACCATGGATAAGCAATTGGTGAAGAAGAAAAGAAAGGAAGATCATAACCCTAAAATCATGCTTCAATCCAAGGTTGAAGATGATCATGGCCTCACCTTAGGGTTAAGTATTGAGCTCCTTCTTGATCCTTATCACCTTTGCACGATACCTCACTACCCTTTCATGATAATCCATCACTTGTGGCCGATATCCCACTCACTTGTGACCATAACACTTCACTATGGCCGATATCACCTCACTGGGCTGATATCACCCTACTTGGCCGATATGATCTTGCTATGGACGATACCCAAGGCCTATGCATGATAACACATCACTCCTGCATGATAAAAGGACCCTATGCACAATATATAAGAGCAAGGAGGTGGTAGGATTCGAAAAAGTTCACTATGGGGTGAAAGAAGGGGTATATATACTTGTTGTTCATGAAGAAGTGTGAAAATGAGGTGTCATCAATTTGAGCTACTAGGTGCCACATGTCCATGCATGGGTGACTCACGTACATGCATGAATTAACATTTATCTTGACATGCAAAACTCTTAAGGATAATCTAGGTATGAATTTTCATCCATTACTTATCCCTTTGAATAAAATATATCAACAAAATCACCACTTTATTCACAACCCGATACAACTTTTCTAAGTTGTAAACCGATACACTTCACCTCCTTGAGGTTCTTTGCACATCATGGGCTTTGAAAAGAGTCCTAAAAATGATATGAGACTCCTCCTTTGGCTCCTTGGCCGATAGGCACTCATATATAAGCTTTTCAGCTTGATACAACTCAAGTTAAGGTTTCATATTCAACCCTTTTCTTGGTCAGTTCATCACCAAGATTACCATCACTCATAATTGATTCAAACATGGAGTCTACTTCTTTATATATCCTCTAAATTATATATATAGGAAGTGGGAATATTATATAGGTGGTAATTTGCATATCAACCCCACATTTTGGGTAAATTACAATTTGTACCAAAATTGGTGCATAAGGTACTAGCATTATTCAAACACGTTCAAACTTGGAATTTAGGGTTTCCACAAGCCACCACTTAGCATCATTCTCTCTCTTATGATGCTAAAACACTTAAGGCATGTTCAAAATGTTACAATTTTCAATATTGCCCCGCATCTTGGGTAAATGGCACTTTGGTCCAAAACAAAAGAACATTGCTCAAACAACATTTAATCAGGACAAAACTTGGAACATAAGTGTGTCACATGATAACAAAAAACCTTAGAGGATTATATTAAATTTCTAAGCAACTTACTTAGCCAAAACAAATAGGGTTACCTCATAACCCAGGTTAGGGTCATTAAAAATGCGCTTGATATAGGATCAAAGCGTTGTACTTAATGGATAACACTGTTCCTTTCTTCCAATCGTGTTCCCTTCATTGTATTTTGTTCTCCTTTACTACTCCTAGGTTGGAGGCTGCGGAAAGGAGGTTGTTGGAGCTTCTTCAGGTGGAGAAGGTAGCTCGGCGGACTTTGGAATACTTCTAGATGTCTCAATGGGAAGCTACTTCAAGGAGGAAGGCTACTTCAAGGGGGAGCTTGAAGTTACTTAATGTGAAGGCTGCTTCAAGGTTGGTGAGATGACTTCGGGGTGAAGTCTGTCCAAAGGGTTTGTGATGGTAGTTGTATCTTATGTAACATCCTTGTGAGGTAATAAAATACAATTGCTTTCAAAATCCCGGTTGGGAACAACCGAGTAGTGGACTGACTCCCTTAGTTTTTGCTAAGGGTGGAACCACTCTAAACGCCTTGTCCCCTTCTTAAATATTTTTGTGGTTGCTTATTTGAATTAATTTTAAAATTGTCATAAAACCCTATTCACCCCCCTCTAGTGTTTTTCAATTGGTATCAGAGCAGGCTTCAAGGAGCTTTAATCGAGTCTTGAAGAAGATGAGTGATGGAGTACTAAACAACCTCAATTTGGAAGGAACACTTGTAGATCAACATCCACTATTTGATGGCACCAACTACAACTATTGGAAGAGGAGGATGCAATTCTACTTTCAAGGGATCAACTAGGATCTCTGGAGAATGGTTTCAAATGCCTACACTCTTCCTCAAACAGAATATGCTACATAGGATGCAAATACGGTAAAATTGGCTCAACTGAATGCAAAAGTTGTAAGTATCCTTTATTGTTCAATTTTCGTAGGTGAGTTTAATAGAATATCAAATTGTGAAACTGCATATGAAATATGGCATAGACTCTCTATTACCTATGAAGGAACTGTTCAAGTAAAGAATTCCAAAATTGGTATGCTTAAACAAAAGTTTGAACAGTTTCGTATGGAACCAAATGAGTCTATTAGTGAAATGTATGCAAAGTTTTCTTCGATTGTTAATGGTTTGAATGCATTAGGTAAAGCCATTAGTGAAGAGGATCAAGTGTCTAAAATTCTTAGGTCTATTCCTTCCAAGTACAAGCCTAAGGTGACTACAATTGAAGAAGCCAATGACCTCACTCGACTGAGGATGGAATAACTCATTGGCAACTTAAAAGCACATGACGCAACCTTGGAGGAAGAAGAAAGATTGGCAGATGAACACAAAAAGGAGAAAAGAAAGGACATTGCATTCAAAGCATCAACCAAGATTAGTCATGACACAAGTGAAGAAGATAGTGAAGAAGAAACTCTTATTGTAAATGGTAAGCAATATATAAGTTTTAAAACTAACAAAACTTCTAGTGTTTCTTCCTCCAGGTGCTTTGAATGTGGTAAAAAGAGACATTTAAAATGTGATTGTCCTAAACTCAAGAAAGGAAAGAAAACATCTCACAAGAACAAGGAAAAATCCTACAAAGATGCATGGGATGACTCAAGTGATGATAGTGAGAATGTAGAAGAAGAAGTGGAGTGCCTTATTGCTACAACAAATGAAGAAGATGATGAGGTAAGTCTTTTTGATCTATCTAAAGAAGAGTTAGTTGCTAGCATTGAGGAATTACATGATAAATATATTGATTATAAAAAGAAACTAAAAAGAGTTACTAAAACTAATGAGGATTTGTATGCTCAATTATTTAATCTTTCTTCTGAAAAGGAAAGTATCATATCTAAAAATTCTTCCTTGAAATCATCTTTTAATGATTGCAATACAAAGTTGCTTACTCTTGAAACGAATCATAATTTGCTTTGTCAAGAAAAGGTTGAATTGCTTGCAAAATTGAATGATCTTCAAACACAACCTATCATATGTACTATCTAGATTATGATGCTATCGTTAAGGAAAGAGATGCTTTATCATCTGATCTAGATCAAGCAAAGATAGATATCAAAAAGAAAATAGATGATATTGCTAAGTTACAAAAAGAAGTTAGTAGCTTGAGAAATAATGGTATTCTTGATAAGATCCTAAAGAATTCTTCTGGTCATATTGGAAGAAGTGTTTTAGGATATGTTTCAAAGCTAAAATCTTATCAACCTAAACCTAGGAGAACTCAAGCACCCAAGACCAAAATCATATTTGTACCCTAAAAGAGAAATGAAATTGATTCCATCTGTTGTCACTATTGCTTGTGTCTTGGACATTATTCCTTCTCCTCTCCTTACAAGAAAAAGGATATTGAGTTGGTATGGGTTCCAAAACCCCTAAAATAAATGAATAAAATTAAGTTGAGATATGACCAAAGACTCTAATTTGACTATCTTTATGTTTTATCTCAACCTAACATAAAGGTACAACAAATGGACCAAAGTAATTTAATCCACAACTTGAATAAACATATTTCTGAAAGAATTTACAGACACTCTCTTGGTCGACAAATAATTCGACCGAAAGTAAGTTAGTCGAGACACTATTCGACTGACAAAGGCTCTGTATTGGACCTGAAATAACTGGCAAATCAGTAAATCACTCGGTCAAAATATAGTTCGACCGAGAAATCTGTCGGTCGAAAATTTGTGGACCGAATCTAAAGCTTGTACAACATGTAGTCAACCTGTAAAAATCTGGATAAAAATAGTAACTCACTCGGTTGACAAGAACTTTGACTGAAAGGAAATCGGTCAAGAAAGAATTTGACCAATAAAGGGTCTGAAAAACCTATTCGATTGTTTCAATTTGCTATCAATTTAGAAACAATGAAAAATTGATTTAATTGGAAATCTATAGAAATTGCCTCTTGGTCAAAATCAAGTTTGACCAAGGGGCGCCCAGGTCGAAGTCAAGGTTGACCTAAAATAAGCTTGACAAAATGCTTAATTGTAAATAATTTCTTTGCACTCAATCTTAGTATATTGATCTGAAACTCATTCATCATATTGAAAATAAGATTTTAGTGCGAAGCTCTCATAAAAGTTTAACTCAAACTCTAATGCTTATTATGACCTTAGAATTCTTAAATTATCTTGATTATAAGATTAAGGGGGAGCTCACAAAACTTTGTAAACATTGATCAAATCAAACTTTAAAAACTAGCCATGACCTTAGGATTATTGAATTATATTGATCTTAAATGGACTCTCTATATCAATATGGGCTTAACATCCCTCATTATGGATTAGAGATACATTTCTTGATCCTACTATGTTGTATAGAAAATCTCATATCATTTTTAGGGCTTAACATCCCTTGTAAAATGGATAAGAAATCAATACATATATCCATAATGAGCCTAAATGGATCTCATATCATTTCAGGGCTTAACATCCCTTGTAAATGATTGAGAAATCAAAACACATATGCCATGAATCTAAAAGGATCTCATATCAATTAAAGGCTTAACATCCTTTGCAAATGATTGAGAAATAAATTGTGGCTAAATTTGACATAAAAATAAGTGGTTTGCATTAAATTGTGTTGATTACCCTTGCTTTAAAATTGAGCATCAAATTATCAAATTAAGGGGGAGAAATAAAAGTGATATTTAACGATTAGCTTGGTTATCTTTTTGAAATGACAAAGTGGGAGAAATAATATAAAATCAATAACATAAAGTAAAATGAGTTTCATAATCTCTCAGCTAGCACACACTTGCATTCACAAATAAGAGAATGGCTGTAAAAGGTAAACTTCGGGTATGAAACTCATATGATTTATATTGCCCTGATTTAAATTTTGGAAATGTTTGTCATCTTCAAAAAGGGGGAGATTGTTGGATAAATTGGAAATTATTATAATCCCTTTGTTTTGATGATGAAAAACATTTCTCTCTTGTGGTTTTAACTTTCTATTTAAGTGTTTCAGGCGCAAGAATATAATGTGGTGGATAGCAAAGACTTGGAAGATCAATTTGCTAAAATTGCTTTATTTTCATGATTGTAATCAAATGTTAAAAAAACATGTACAAGTATATAATGTACAAGTACTTATATATCATGTAAATCAAGCGTTTAGATCTTCCTATCTACTCACAATACTTAGATAGGTCATCCCCTAAGTAAGCATCACAATTGCACATTCATTCTTACACTTAGCATAAAATTTAAAGTTTTGAAACAGAGTCTGTCTCGGTCGAAACACTTCTCGACCGAGATACTCTCAGTCGAATATTTTCTCAACTAAGAAACTCCTAAGTTTAATGCACATACACTGATGAATAGCCTGCACATAAGCCTACACAAGCACATATTCGTTTGAACTTAATTTTGACCGAGACTGAGTGTCGAGCAGGTTCTATAGTTGTTAGAGTTGGTGGGAAACAATGGTTGGGAGTTGAGTTGAACGTTGCAATACACTTTCCCCAGACTCTCCCTCGGTCGACGAAGTTCTCGACTGAAAGACACTCGGTCGACAAACTTCTCGACCAAGAAAGGTTCTGTCTGCACTTTTCAGAATTAATTAACTAGTCGTTACAAACGTAATCAGTGGATACCTAATGGCTAGTTGAGCACTAAGAACACCCTAGAAGGTGTCTAGAATGTCCCCAAGCATTAGCAAACCACTCTTATAAATAGGAAAATCTATAGCACACCCAAGGTATCACTTATGCATACAATTACACTTGAGATTCAATCTTTGTGAGCAACAAGCTGAGCTTCACTTGCAATCTATTCTACATTAGTGTCCTATAGCTTAGTATCTCTTAGCCACCACACTATCACATTCATTCACAGTGGATAGGAGATTAGTACGCTTGATATAGGATCAAAGCATTGTACTTAATTGGTAACATTGTTCCTTTCTTCCAATCTAGTTCCCTTTATTGTATTTTGTTCTCCTTTGCTACTCCTAGGTTGGAGGTTGCGGAAAGGAGGTTGTTGGATCTTCTTCAGGTGGAGAAGGTAGCTCGTAGGACTTTGGACTACTTCTAGATGTCTCAACGAGGAGCTACTTCAAGGAGGAAGGCTACTTCAAGGGGGAGCTTGAAGTTACTTCAAGTGAAGGCTGCTTCAAGGTTGGTGAGACAACTTCAGGGTGAAGGTTGTCTAAAGGGTTTGTGAAGGTAGTTGTATCTTATGTAACATCCTTGCGAGGTAATAAAATACAATTGCTTTTAAAATCCCGGTTGGGATCAATTGGGTAGTGGACTAACTCCCTTAGTTTTTGCTAAGGGTGGAACCACTCTAAACGCCTTGTCCCCTTCTTCAATCTCTTTGTGGTTGCTTGCTTAAATAAATTTTAAAATTATCATAAAACCCTATTCACCCCCTCTAGTGTTTTTCATATAAAACCCAAGTAGAGAAACAACTAGAGAAGAACATTAGGACAGTGAGGTCCGATAGAGGTGGTGAGTTCACTTCTAATGAACTTAACAAGTTTTGTGAGGACCATGGCCTTATTCATGAAACCACTGCCCCACATAGTCCTCAATCTAATGGAGTAGTTGAGAGAAAGAATAGAACATTGATTGATATGGTCAATTCAATGCTATTAGAGTCTAGAATTAGTCATAGACTGTAGGGGGAAGCCCTTCATACAACCAAGTACCTTCTTAATCGTATCCCTTTTAGACACCTTGACAAAACACCCTACGAAGTTTTGATTAACAAGAAACCCTATTCAAAATGTCTCAAAGTGTGGGGGTGTTTGGCAAAGGTTAAGACCCCTGAAAATAAGAAGAGAAAATTAGGACCTAAGACTATTGACATTGTCTTCATATGATATGTTGAAACTGTAATGCCGATAGATTCCTAGTAATAAAATCTAAAATCTCAGACATTAAACTCTATACTTGAGATTAGACATGTGGATGATGTCTATTATGAAACTATATTTCCTCATAAGGAGAAGGTTCCTAGACAGGTTAGTGAAGATCCTTCCTCAACCTCTTGTAGTTCCACCTTCTTATGAAGTAGAAAAAAAACTCCTTGTAGATGAACCTCCAAGTGATCTAGGTAGGGGTAAAAGGAACAAAGTTGATAAAAACTATGGTCCCAACTTCTATACCTTTATCGTAGAAGAAGACCCACGCACCTATGAGAATGCCATGAAACCCATAGACTCTAGTTTTGGGAAGGAAGTCATTGATAATGAGATATAATCAATCATGAGAAATGATATTTGGATTCTTATTGAACTTCCTCCAGACTGCAAGACTATTGGATGTAAATGGGTATTTAGGAAGAAGATGAGGGAAGATTGTTCCATTGATAAGTTTAAGGCCATACTAGTAGCCAAAGGCTTTAGTCAAAAGGAAGGATTTGATTATTTTGACACGTATGCACCAATAACTAAAATCTCTTCCAATTGTGTCCTAGTTGCTCTAGTTATGATCCATAAGCTTGATATCCATCAAATGAATGTCAAGACAACCTTCTTGAATGGAGATATTGAAGAAGAAATTTATATGGATCAGCCCAAAGGCTTTGTAGCACCTGGACAAGAGCATAAAGTTTGTAGACTTGTCAAGTCCTTATATGGACTGAAACAAGCACCTAAATAGTAGAATGATAAGTTGGATAAAATTGTTTTATCTAGTTGGATTTATTGCGAATGAATCTGATCGTGGTATTTATTCCAAAACTATTGATGATGCTTACATTATTATGTATTTATATGTAGATGATATCTTGCTATTTGGATCTAATTCCGAAATTATTGCTGAAACTAAATCTTTTCTTGCTAGAAATTTTGATATGAAAGATTTAGGACTTGCTGATGTAATAGTTGGTATTAAGTTGAGTAGATCTGCTTCTGGTTATGTACTAAATCAAACTCATTATGTTGATAAAATCCTACATAGATTTGATATGTTTGATTGTACTCTTATTAATACACCTTATGATGCTAGTTTACATCTTACTATACATAAGGGTACTCTTGTGGATCAACATAGATATTGCTCAAGTTATAGGAAGCTTAATGTATCTGGCTAATTTCACTAGGCCCAATATTTCTTATGCTATAAGTAGGTTCAGAAAATATACTAATTGTCCTAATGCGTACCGTTGAAAGTCTTGGTAAGAGTGTTTAAGTGCCTTAAAGGTACATCTAAGTATAGTCTCTACTACACTGGTTTTCCACCAATGTTAGAGGGGTATATTGATGCTAACTGGATTGTGGATTCAGATGAAACCAAATCTACTAGTGGGTATATTTTTTGCCTTGGAGGAGGAGCAATTTCTTGGAAATTATCCAAGCAAACTGTGAGAGCTAGATCCACAATGGAGGCTGAGTTTATTGCTTTAGATTTAGCTTGTTGTCAGGCTGAATGGCTTAGAAATTTACTTATTATTTGCCTATTGTTTCTAAACCATTTCCTCCTGTGTGTATATTATGTGATAATAAAGCAACCATTGACAAAGCTAAGAAATCTAAAGGCAACCTAGGTATGCGCTTTATGAGATTAGGATAAGAAGATGTAAGAGATCATATCATCTGAGGGGTCATATATAGAGAGTATGTGAAATCTGCAATGAATGTTGTAAATCCACTTACTAAGGGTCTAGCTAGAAAGCTAGTACTCAATTCGTCGAGGGGGATGAGTCTTCTACCCATAGATTAAATATTGAAGTGTTTTAACCCTACTTGTCCAAAACTGGAGATCCCATGAGGATTGGTTCAAAGGGACAACTAAGATGTCATGTTATGCGGAAGCACACTTTGGACTTTTACTCCTTGACCCTCCATATGGCTCTAGTGCTTCGAATCTTTCTCAGTAGAGGAAGAGCTTTGCTCTGAACGGGTTTAAGGCAATTTATTGGCAGGGTATGTACTGGATAGGATACCATTGTAGATCCCTACTATTTGAGTGTAACTCGAGAGATGGGGTTTATGTAAGTTGGGCATACTTGTTAGAGCACTCATGAAATAAGATTTTTGTGAAGGTTATTTATGTGGAACACCAATACGAACTTGTTCTAGTGTCCGCACTATGATTGTTTGATTTACTAAAGTCTGAATCAGCGAGTCTGGTTCAAGACATAGTTCGCCATATCTCTCCAGATTGAAGTGAGTCATTCTAGGTAATGGTTCAAAGCCACAAACTACCACTGCTGAAAAACATAGTAATGTCACAAATTTTATTATTTATTAAATTTCTGAAAATAATTATTGAACATGTGGGGAGAATGTTTTATTTCCTGTTCCAAAATTCTAGTTTTCCAGCCCAAAAGTTATCCCATATTGGTTGCTTTAGAACCTCACAACTCCTTATAAGGGGTAGTGGTCCCCTAGAAGTCAGGACCTCTCAAGGGCATGGGAATTTATAATTGGTTGTCTAGCCTTGTGTATTTTTCGGAATAAAATAACAAACACACATGCACATGCGTTGGTTCGTTCGCTCGCTCACCTCGCCCCGCCCTGCCCGGCCTGATCCGGTCTGGTTCGGTGCGTGTGTGGATAAAATAACAAACACACATGCACATTCGTACAAAACAATTTATTTGTTTTCTTTTGTTTGTATAATATCACTTTTTATTTTTTGTGTTGCGTCGTTTGGATTCGAGTCGATAGTGTTTAAGACACAACAATAAACCTCTCTTGACTACCCATCAAGTTGGTCATTAAATGCAATGTTAATGACACACATTGGAGACACCAACAGATATGAGTAGTTACTGCGAGCGGCTGAGACATGCTCCACATTAGGAGGTGTCTGCTCTCATTTCTATACAAGAAAGACACAAAGACATACTATATACCGGCGATACAAAGAGTTCTTCGTTCTCCCTTTTCCCCACCTGTAATAAGCCTATTCATCCAAACACCATCCCGTTATGCTATTGTCTGATGCTGGCGAGACTTCGCGACACCGTTCTTGCTAATTGTGGCCAAGCGCTACAGAACGAGTTCAACACAACACTCTCGCTTGTACCGAACGGATGTACCAGAGTTGAGGTGGTTGAATCTTGGAGATAGACCGCCAAAGATGTTCGTTCTAGGAGCAACAAAATATGTTTTGAAGACAATGTTCAACACGCCTTCATCTCAAGTTCTGGAGTTTGATTTCTTAAACTTTGTCGCCGTTTTTCTCCGAATTCATTTACTGTGATTATTACTGTTGTATTCTGGTGGTTAACTGCTTGTGAAAATCTAATTAGCATCTGTCTTACAGTGCCCTATATCTAACATTATTTGTGTTGTTCTAGAAATTTTCTTGTGTTCAGGTGATATTAGTGTTCTATTGTTGGTACTATTTTCTCTAATAAAAGCAAAGAAAAATAATATTATAATTATTTATAATTGATCATTAGTTTATATTTGATAATAGAATTATTTACAATCATCCAGAAAATTCTATAAAAAAAATATTTTTTTTAAATGCATCCTCAAATTTGGGTTGGGTTCACTTTTGAATTTAAAATTTTCAATCAGAATTAACTCCCGGTGGAGAGGTATGAGTAAAATCCAAATCCAAATTTAGATTTGAATACATTCAAACAGTCAAGATTTTTATGCCGTGTCACCCAAATCCGATTGTTTGACACCCCTAAAGGTCACCTATGATGTCAAAAGTATTTCTATCGAGGCCCCATATCCTGATTATTTATTAGTGAGTAGTAAAAGTGTGTTCCAACATAATTACATGCACCGATCGAGTACCTCGATGACTCGATCATTTTACTGTACCGATTCAAGAAGTTCGGAACGTCATGTTATGTGCTGAGATGCTCCGCACACAGCTTTATCTTTCGGATACGGAACGGCATGTTTTTATTGTTTTCGGTGATAAAACGGTTTAACAGAGAAGATGTCGCCCAATTTATTAATTACACGTCTCCTCCTTGCATCTATATCATTTTATGAAACGAAAAAAAGGAGAAAGGAAACGAATCAACAATGCATGGGTCTCGGTGAAAAAAAAAAGTAAAAATGGTAGAACATGGGATTCTCATACCGAGTATATTATTCTTTTCAAAGGAAAATGGCGGATATCATTCTACTCATTTATATAAAGATTGGTTTGGAGGGAGGAATAAAGATTACGCAAGAGAGAGAAAAAATAGTAGTGACAATTATTTCTTGATTACAATATTTTTTTAATTAAGTAGGGATAATGAGGGAGGTTTTTTCATTAGTATTATATATATTTTTGGTACATATATAAACTTTGTGTATACTGAAAGTATTATTTTATTTTTTACATACTATATAGATTTCGTGGGTGTTGAAATTATTTATTTGCTTATAATGAGTACTTAGTTTTAGATTGTCTTATTTCCTAGATTATGAGTATTATTGTGACGCGCCTGACTGGTCTAAATCACGCGTCTAAAAGGAGCGGATTTAAAGTAGTCGGACTTTTAAAGAGATAACCCGACTGTCATGCCCCCACGACGATAACGAGGTCCGATGTAGCGATCGAGGTCGAACACAGGGACGAGGTTGGTAGTGCCAAGAATGCAGAATCAACACTTCTATATTCCGGTAGAAGAAAGGATTAAAAGGTGTTCTCCAAGGAACGGCAAACCGAAGGCAAAAACAAAAGGGCCAAAGAAAAGAAAAGAAAATCAAACAAACTATAATGAGGATAAGGAAAACTCGGACCGGGGTTCACTTAAATAAAACGTTTCCTTAACCAACATATTATCCCTCTTCCCTACATGCAGATATCAAAATTACGAGCACCAAGCAAAGCCTCATTCCACTCTCTTTCGAGAAGTGGAAAGAACCAGACTTAAAAGAAGTCTCTCTCTCGAGAATATAGCTCAAAAGCCTTACGACAAAACATATGATTTAAAGCACCAACAATCTAACACTCTCATGCATTCATGCTGCTCTATGTCACGGATAGAAGTGATATTACTCTCTCGAGATACCGACGATCAAACATCGCAAGGCGATAGCTAAACATACAAGCGAAGCGTTAAAGCAAGCGCATAGAGATAACTTTCATATGGGCAAGGATATACAGACAAGAAAGGATAGATATGCTGCAACAAGGGAACATTGTAAAAAAAAACTATCTCCAACTGGAGTTACAAGAAAGATGATGGTTTTAGAGTTTTAGCAGTTTTTAGGAGTTTTGCGCAACAACTTCCGAGGAGATAAACTATTGTTAAGGCCAGGCACGAAGGAAGAAAATTTAAGAATAACAAGCGGCAGCGAAAAACACCTTGCACCCCTTCTCTCAAAGAGGGTACCTCCAACTAAATGCCAACACCCTCTCTCAAGGGTAATGGTCATAGGTTGGAGTGGGAAAGCAACCTGAAGCAGCTCCAACCCTGGGTACTCTCGTACTCCCGGGTCAGACCAAGATCTAGAGTTACAACGTCCTTCTCTCAGAGGAGTTGAAACGGGAAACACATTTCGGTAGCTAGTCAAAACATGATCCAACATACAAGCTAGAACTCAGATGTTAAATAAGAAATCATCCAACAAAAGGGGATCAACCACAGAACAACATGTATTAAACTCCACAAATTCTATAAGCATAGATATTACGTAAAAGGGGTTCAGTTACAATGTGTATTAAATGAAAGTAAATGCTAAAAACGGAAGATAAGTATCGCCTCCTTGATGTATGAGGGCGATAAACAACAGTGACCCCTAAGGCACAACTAACTCGGTATCGGGAGGAAGCTCTGCCCAATATGCCCATGTCGGGCAGCCACCCTGTTGGGCGACAGACCATGACGGGCAGGCATATCAGTCAGGGCTTCCTACCCGATACGGTCGTGTCGAGCAGCCACCCTGTCGGGCGACACACCATGACAATGATCTGTATTAGTTCGGTGCTATATTGGGTTAGAAGGGACTTATGATTCTAGGGTTCCTTGTATCGGGTGTAAAGGGCGAGTCGTCTCGGGCAGGAGCCCTTCTAGGAACCCGGCACATCGGGTGGCCTTCTTGGTCGTGTCGGGCTACTGTGGTTACCGGGGCGGGTCCTAAGTGAACCACTCCTATCCCTCTCGGGCTAGAGTGAACTCACCTAGTATCGCCCGACACACTAACTCCATGTGCTTTCCAAAGTTAGCTTTCGCGAGGTTCCGACCTGTCCCATCGGAGTCCTGTAGCTACTATTTATAGGCATCAGTTGGAGGAGGTTGCGGTTCTCTAGGCGCCACGTATCCTTGATCAGCTCCGCACGCGTGGCTTTGGAGATGATCGACACGTGCGTGTTGCCCGACACAGCAGGTCGTCGCGACGTGTCGGGCTACAAGCTTATCGAGTGGCCACCGTGGGCAGACACTTTCCGACAAGTGGCTTGTATCACGTGACATGCCATAACGGTCCGATTAGTCGTGGCGGGCAGAGCTCTCTGTCAGGTAAGTGGTGTACCACCCGTCAGGGACTCCTTGCGTGACACGCCCGTGTTGCGTTGCTTCTATATCGTGCTAAAGCTACGACGGGTGAGTGGCACGTCGGGTTGCTGGTAGAAGGCCTGATGCAGGTAAGCGTCGTTCATGGGCCGGGATGGGCCTTTAGCAAATTTTTAGTTATAAAATAGGGAAAATTTTGTACAAAAGATAGAAAAAGAGTTAAGGGCGTAGCGTAGTTTAGTTTTGTTCAAAACATGACAAAATTGAGAGGAAAAATAGTTTAGAGGACAGTTTTGACAATGAAATGAAGGCTATAACCGGCCATAAAATGGGTGTTATCAACTCCCCCAAACTTAGCATTTTGATTGTCCTCAATCAATCTGTACTCATTTTAAAGTTTTGTTTACGATACTACATCATGACCAGACACTGTCCTCAGACAAGGGGTTTAAACGCATTTTTCGAGACGTTCATTGGAAAAATTACATCTACTCACGAGCAACGGGCTTTATTATTTTTCATTGCCTTATTTACGCAAAAAATTTCTCTTCAGCTTCGGTGAGATTTTTGTGCATGGTTTCGAAGTTAGCTTTCACACCAAACATCTTTTGGGAGCAAGAAGTTGGGTTTTTTGGAAGGCTAAAGGATTTTTGGGTTTTTCTTATTTTCTATTGGTCCATCCAGGTACGGGTCCGTTAGCTGGCAAGTGGTCACTGCAGTCCAAGCTAGTTGGCTTTAGAGCAGTGATTTCACATCCTACGTACCACAGCCCCGGATCTACCATGCCTAAAGATGGATACTTTTGGAAGAACAAGTGTGTGTGTGTGTGATTTTTAGGCACAACTCTCATACTTTTATTCACTCTCATAAGGCTTTTCTCTCCCTTTTTTTCATTATTTTGGGATTTTGGCGGATAAGGTGGGGGGAAGAGTTTTGCTGTTCGGGCAGCTTTTTCCTTCATATGCACATCTCTTAGTTGTTGCGAGATTATTTTTTTAAAAATTGGCGTAGAAAAAGGTCGTAGCCCTTTTTGTCATTTGAGACTGCGTTTTCAGAATAATCATAACAAAAGAGTGTGCCACCTTAGACACAAAGAGAGCAAGCTGGGGGAAGCTGTATCTGATACTTACTATAGAATGCATATGTACAATTGTAAAGAGGCAAGGAGTTGTATATGCATAGTTTTGTATCAGACTTGTATATGTATATGTACACATGATATGTATAAGAGAAAGAAGAAAGACAAAATGGAAGAACTTTTAGTACCTCCCTCACTGATATATAGTACCCCCCAAACTTAACCCAAACTCTATCTCAGAGTTGTGAGATAAATAAGGTAGGATAGTGATAAGTCAGTGAGGGTTTAGCTGGTGAGAACGCCTCCTTCAGATATAAGCTACCACACATATTCTCCACGTTTGTTGTGGTAGTCGATGTGGTGGAGCTTGTCAGGCATTTGTTGTAGCGCCACCGAGCTACAGATCCATTCTAGCATGTAGAGCCGCAGTCATTTGATTGTGGAACTTGTTGTAGACTGTTATGGTAGAAATGAAGCTCGTACCATGCGTTCACCGTGTTATCCAGGAATGGCTGGATCAGCGTTGCCACCTTGGTGTAGTATTTTTTGGCTAAGCACTCGAGGGTGTCAATGCGGTTGATGTACACTACACCGGATGATCTTTATTGTTGTCTGAGTTGTTGTAGAAGATTGTTGCTCGTGGGTGAGTGTACATCGTCAGGAGCGTCCAGTGATTGTAGTGTAGGATCGGAAAGAAGATGATACGCGTCATGCTACTTTGTATCTTTGCCAGAAATGACTGCTTCTCTCCTGACTCGTCAGCTAGGCAGATATCGTTGAACAACATAGGATGGGCGATGTATGCGTGTTCAAACTTCCTTTGTAGTACTTGGATGTAGGCTGCCACCAATGACATTGCTAGACATCCTCCTACCTTTATCATGTCCTGAAGATCATCCATTGGGACAATGACGTCTTCTCCCTCATAGATGACGTCTGTGGGGGTAGAATCAGCCAGCTTCTGTAGAATTTTGTTGACCTATTCCTGGGTTAGTGAAGAACACACAGAATGGTCGAAGTTGCTGACTATTTTTTCTAAAGCATCAGGTGAAGCGGGATCTTCAGCTGTAAGAATGTCGCACAAAATTTCCATCCGCTTGCCTGCCCTGTAAATGTCTATGGCCATTTCGGCTTCTCCCTCAGGAAGGCTGCTGGGTTGGGAGGATTCGTTGTCTTGATCGTTGTCCAGCAGCTTGTCTAGGATGTCTACGTCTCGGAAATAGCACCCATCCTTGATCAGGAGCAGAGCATAAGTGGCCTGAACTTATAGAAATTTTGGCCCTTGAGATGCCTTAGGTATCTAAAGATGTGTAGCATCTCAATGGAACACATGACTGCAAAGGCATTATTTCCACTTCCCTCTTCTTCTTGAATGGGGAAGTCACGGAGTGTAAAGAAATTCTAGACATCGTTGTGGCATTAGATTCTGTACTTGATTGCGCGGTGGAGACGCAGTGGGAGGAGCCTTAGATATCTATCTTCTGGGAAAACGAAGGTGTTTCCTGAGCATGAGACCTCCTTGTTGCAACAGCTGAGAAGTTGGATGTCATGATTTCGGAGGTCCTCCACGCAAAGGAACCAGTTCCTTCAATGCTTGTAGGGGGCCAGCACCAGGTTGGGGTTGTGCTCTTCGATGTACTCCAGCATGCTGGCCACTTGTGTAGAGTTGTATAGCCCCTTCATCAATCTTCTCGCCAAAGCTGGGGTGGCATTGTAAATGAGCTTCCAGCTTGTCCTGATGCCCGCGTTCTTGATCACAGCACCTTGTAGGACCCTGAAGAGTTTCTTTCCGACGACGGCCGGTGAGCGGAACCTGCTCCTCAGCGCTCCCCGTCATATGGAGAAGTAGTCGTCGCTCCAAACGACATCTTCTTCCTCTGCCTGCGATCTCAGGACCTTGTTCAACAATTTCTGGTCTCTGATCGTTAGGTATCCGATGGCTCTTTTGTCGAAGTCCGCCATCTCAAAAAAAGGGATTTTAGACGGTGCCAAAAATGCGTCTACCGTCGAACTCTTTCCTTTCAGGGGTGTCTGTTGTTAGTAGTATAGATGTCCCCCCCTTCTCCCTCTGATTCTTCATAAGAGTCCTCTCTGACACTGATTGATTCGTCGTTGTCTTCAGTTTCGTTGAGGAGGCTGAGGGAGCAGCTTCTTCAATGTCGCGGGAACTCTCCTGTCTTGCTGGAGCCCCGTAGGTTGACTTGTGTGTCGCCCCTTCCTCGGGCATTGTGGAGGGCCCGCTGGAGGAGGAAGGAGATGACGTCCCGGAGGAGGAAGTTGTTGAGGAAGGTGGAGAGCCAGAGCCTGGAGGTGATGGAGACCTCCTTGGCTGTCTTGAATGGGGGTGGTCGTCTCTCCAGTCCAACCTTTCTTCTATTGCATCGAGGCGTTGGAGCGCAAACTGCATTGTCTTGTTGAGGGCTTCTAGTTGGCCGGGAAGGCCAACTAGGGTCAACAGTTTCCACTCCTGGTTGTTCAGCCTCTCCTGGAAAATAGTAAACTTGTGGGTGAGGGAAGCAAAAGTAACAGAGTGGTTGTCTGTTACCTCTCGCAAGTAGTCAAATTCTTGACCCAGGAGCTACCCCAGTGATGGAGGGGTTGTGGCTGATTTGCCCCTCGACCTCCTGACGTCCCTCGCGTGAGAAGTTCGGTTCAAAGAGTGCGCGTCTCCACTTGTGTCCAAATCCATGCAGATTGTTCATGAGGGCATCACTTCAGAGCAGGGCGTTAGTGCCTTCGTGGCTGCCTCTGCCTCATTTGCTTTTGGTGGTGGGGTAGGGCGCATAGAAGGTGGGGGTTGGTCCACCAATTGGTTGACGGTGACCTACTCCGCAACTACCACTGGCGATGTTGGTGGAGGTGTGCGCTTCAATGATCTGAGCTCCGCCTCAAGGAGCTCAGTGAACGCACCGTTGCTGGCGTCCGGCTGCACCACTTCTTCTACCATTGAAGGCACAATAGAAGTTTCATGAGTTGTGACTATCTCTTACACGGTAGCTTCCTCCAGGGCTATTGTCTTTCTTTCAACCCCGGTTGTTTTGACGACCTCCACGATCACCATTATTTACTCAGCGGTCGCAGTTGTTGTTGTTGTGATGGTTGCGGCCGGCTCGGGAGCGGGGGTGACAATAGTTGCAGCCTTGTCTTGTCGGGCGTCAAAAGGAATTGGTCTTCCTTTCATGGCTGCCCTTTCCTGTATCCTTGTGGTGGCGGCATAAGCGGCTTCAACCACCACAGCTTCAATCTCCGATGTGGTGAAGACCAGCTTGTCTGCATCATAACTGGCACAGCGTGGGAGCGACAGGAGGGTATTTGTTCTTTCAAACTTATAGAAGTAACATCACCCCTCCTTGATGATGCTAGCCCTCATTATGAATTTGAGGTCGATCTTGTCGTCACCTCTTGTCCTTGAAAGGCTACGTGGCTCCCTGGGGTACCCTAACCCTACCACAATCAGATTCACCAGTCCGCTCATGTTGTAATCCTTGGTGGTGTCCTTTATTGGATGAAGATGGTTGAGGAGGAATCACCCCAAGTTGATTGTGCGTCCCTCCATCATGTGCCAAATCAGGTGGAGCTCTTCAGTGAGGAGGTTGCTCGACTCGTACTTGATGAAGAGCAGGCACGCAATGATCTTGTGCACTATCCTCTAGAAATAGGAGTGCACTGCCGCCACCTTGCTTCCCGGCTTGAATGTTGACTCGCCGGTCAGATTCCTCCAGAGTGCGACTGGGTTGAACCCGTCACCTTCGGTGATTATGACACTGTTGTTGAGTAGTTCATTTTCTACTTCACTCGAGGAGGAGATCTCATTGAGCAGTTTTTCAGATATGCCGTGCTCAGTGTTATACATCCGTCCTTGTAGTCTATCCGCTCCGCCAAATCTTTTGACTTCTTCTGGTCTATTCTACATCCGGCCGAGGGACGACATGAACTCCCTTGTGAGTTCTGTGTAAGAGGAGGAGTGGCTAAAGCAGATTTTCCTCAGCCCAGTAGTTGCTAGGACATTTTCCAGCATGTCAAAAATGCCTATTTGGTGGAAGGATGACTGGTGGCAGAAGCGACTTGGCTTGTAGACTTTGGCTGCCAATTCTGTGAACCGCCGCATGTGCTCATCATCTTTGGGCATGAACCGGCCTGGTGAGTGATCTAGGGGCTCCGTCTCAGCCGCTGTGGTTGAGACTGTTGTTGGGGTTGTCGCTTCTTCCATCTAGGGCCGCTTTTCGGTCTCAGATGGCACCGCTACATCGGGGTTCAGGCGCTTCCGCCCGATTGTGGTGGCTTCCACTGTGGCCTCAGGGTTGATCCTCCAGCCTTGTTCGTCTACTTGTACGACAGTTTTCTTGGTGTGGACCATTTCTATTATCATCAAACAAGTGTATGGTAAATAACTAGTTTAATAAAATGGGTCACACTACCTGATATCAGGCGGCAGACCAAAGGAGTCACGAAGCCCGATATAAGGTAGGTGATGCTTGAAAAATTGGTTAAACTAAATGAATTCGGATACAAGCATGTCAATATCGGGCAAAATAAAACGTGTTGCACTACCCGATAAGGGTTCAAGCGTGATACTTGTGTCGCATGACAAAGGTCAAAGCCGGTACGGTCTTAATGTGGAAAACCACATGATAAGCAAAATTAAAGGTCCGCCCGATATGAGCACTGCCTGATACGATAGAGTATCGGGCGACACGAGCTAAAACTCCTTTGTCTGACAAAACTGGGTGATACGGTTCCTTGCCCGATATGCTTATGTCGGGTAGAAAGGGTCGAAGGTTGACACGGCCACAAGGCTATCGCGTGACACCGGGTCATCATTATGAATAGTTGTCCTGCTCGATACAACTATGTCGTGTGGGCGCATAAGCCTTGCCAGATATAGATAGAAAAGGCGAGATTGCTAAGGAAGCAAGGTGGAAAAACATTCTATACAAAAATTTAAAAAGGAGTAAAACTTAGATCGAAAGTATAAGCAAAAAATAGAGGTAAAGAGAGCATTGATGAGTAAAATATCACTGGCAAGAAAGAAGAATCTCTTCCTCAGATAGTATTACCCATCAAAGCTTCATAAAACTAAATCGGTGGCCCATAAAACAAGAGAATCTACACATGTAGCACATGCACTGACTCGGGCCTTATTACAATGATAATGTTCATAATGTTTTTCTGAATGAAAGGTAAATACATCCTATGCTAGGAAAAGTAAAATTTCAGGCTGCCTCCCGAAGAGCATTGTAGTTTCTGTCGTCAACTCGACAATCTTCAAACTCTTTTCACTTCAATCCGTTGGCTATTGCTTCGACGTCTTGTAGTGTTATCTCTGATCTTCTCATGAATGCTTCATCTTCATAGAATCTTTTCAACTTGTACCCATTGACCTTGAAAATCCCAGTCTTTTCTCCTTGAATTTCCATCATTCCTGATGGATAAATCTTTACCACAGAGAAGGGGCCTGACCATCTGGTTCTGAGCTTCCCAGGGAAAAGACGAATACTAAAGTTGAAGAGCAGGACTTTGTCACCTTCTCTAATATCCTTGCTTCTTAGGAGGGCATCATGCCACACCTTAGTCCTATGTTTGTAAATATTTGCATTTTCTTAAGCATGTAATCTTAGCTCCTCGAGCTCTTGCAACTATAAAAATCTCGTTTGCCCAGCTTTTCCATATCTATGTTTAGAAACTTAATCACCCGAAGGGCTTTGTGCTCAAGCTCCAAGGGTAAATGACATGACTTTCCATAGATTAACTTGCAAGGTGTCGTGCCTATGGGCGTCTTGTACGCAGTTATATAGGCCCAGAGAGCATCATTGATTTTAATGGACCAGTCCTTTTGTGTGCAGTTGATGGTCTTTTCTAAGATTTGCTTAATCTGTCTATTTGATACCTCCACCTGCCCAGAGGTCTGGGGGTGGTAGGGGTGGCAACCTTATGCTTGACCTGGTACTTCTTCAATAGCACCTCAAACTGTGTAACATAATGAATCTTAGATGTAATCTCCATGTAAACCTTTTTCCCAAGTTTCCCTCTCATTTCTATCCTTTATGTCATTTATGTTTAATTAGTGGAATTTATAGTGGTTTAGTGAACATTTATTCACTAATTGTACCAATATAAGGGTTTATGCACAAATACCTCAGTGAAAGCTTAATTACCATAATTAAGTGTCATAAACCTTAATCTAACTTTTGGATATGATTTGAAAACATAAAATGAGGCTAATTTTCAAATTTAGTTTGATTTCGATGTTGTTTGTGCAAGTTATGCAATTCTAGGTACCATCTGGACTTTTATGCAATTTACCCAATTGGGAGGTTTTCTTTGCAAATTATCAACTGAATTTTAATCCTTAGATATTATCTTACCATTAACAAGATTTTGAACCATTGGAGAACCTAGTTTCACGTTGGTTTAATGGTATTTCTTTCCAAGGGCATTATAGGGATTACCCTCTTTATAAAGATGCTTATCCTTAAAAGCTATCAACCAATGAGGTTATTTCTTTCTTGAAAAATGGTGGGGATGGCCTAGAATAATCTATGGGCTCTTAGAACCGACTTTTGATATGCATGAATCCTCTATGAGCTATCCTCTTGCATGGCCATTAATCCCTAGGCTAAAGACACATGGAAAGTCCCTTAAGACTCCTCATGCTTCACCTCTTTCTATATATAGCCATGCATACCCCTTCCCAACTCACAATTCAAAAACTCGTTTTCTTTCCTCTAGCTTAGATAATAGTTCCTTCTGTATTTGGCCACAAAGTTGCTGCCCCAAGGTAATAGAGGGAGCCTACCTTGGTGAAGAAGGCTCCTAGGGCTTCCAAATTGCTCTATTAGGGTTTCTAAAGCTCCTCCTTAGTAATTTCGACCAAAACTAGTAAGTTTCCTCCCTTAATTCCCTATTTTCATACTGATAGTCTTCCTTACACCTTCTTCTAGGTCGGAACTATGACCATACATGGTAAAACTCCACCTAAAACCCTAAAACATGTCATCTCCTTGCTCTTTTGCTAGGGTTTGCACCTCTAAAGTGGAGAAGGCGATCTTTGCTCAAGAAATGAGCTTGGCTTGGAGCAACCATACCTTCTAATCTCAGAATCCTTTCTGTTTTAACCTTATTACCTTCCTAGAGGCAAGTTTTGTTAACCCCCTTCTCATATATTACTTAGTACATAATTAAAACCCATGCTTCTATGTTGATAATTGATGATTTACATCTCTTTTTACCATGTTCTTCTAAGGTTTTGGTTTCTTGCTATTTTATATTCTCTAGAATCTCTAGTTTGATTATCTAAGGAACTTCAAACCTGATATTGGGTCAAATGGTGTTTTCTCCCTCTCCCTCTCTCTTTAATTATCTCGATCGGTTTGATGATGTGGCAATTTCCTATGGGTCAGAATTGAAAAAATCATATCTTCTAAATCGCTTATCCAAATTTTACAAATAAATATGTTTTGGAATTGGAAAATTAATCTCTATATAATAAAAAAAATCAAGGTCTGATTTCATGGTTTGATAAAGGGTGATTTTTGTAAAACGAATTTAATGCATAAAATCCATAAAAATTACATCTTAATCATCATAACTCCAAAATTAACATTAAAATATGTTTTCTTGATCAGGAGAACCTAATAAGTTCATTGGTGATATTTTCAAAAGCTAAATCCGAATTTTTCTAAAAAGTTCTAAAATTAGGGTTTCTATATATCAATGTGCACTATGTACTCTAATACATGTTAATACATTGAAAATCGGCAAAGTGGAACTTGGGCTCAATTAAAGTGGTGAAAGTTAGTAATTGATATCAGTAAGAGAGGTATGTGCATTCCTTACACCCTATGTTGGGATAATTGCAGCCAAATCCTATATTTCCCTAATGAGGCTTAAATGAACCCTAAATATTCTATTCTTGAATCCTAATGTTGTTCATGCCTCAAATTAGATTATAATTTCTTCTTGTTTGGGTCTTATACCCCACTGACATGCTTATTGAATATTTTGACTACTCTTACCATGAAAACTTTTCTAGCATGTGGATTTATGTTCAATTTAATTTGAAGTAGCAGTACTTATGTACTACCACCCACAGAGGGCATGTAAATAATCGCCCTGGGGAATGTCTTATTCTCCCCATAATATTGTAGGTGTCTGGGAATGTATTATTCTCCCCTCACCTAAGGTTAGAGGTCCAGTAGGTGCCTCAACCCTACTTAGTTAGGTAGGCATAATTATCTTACATGAAAATCCTTTTTGATATAATGGTTAATGGCAAGTTTCTTTTGAATATAGCCTCCTATTCTTGTTATCTTCATCATATGATGAACCCTAGCCTATTTTTATTTTTTGTACTTGTCTTGATATCCTAGATTAGTTTTTTGACACATACCTTGTTTTCTTTCCCCTTTTGCAGGGTGCTTTCCCAACAACCCAGGTGCTGGTGCTGAGCAAGGAGAAGGACAAGTTCAAAGGAATTCATCTCAGGAGTAGATCTCATGCTATCTGAAAGGGTGTCTAGGTTGCTATAGCTAGATCTGTTTCTCTTGTCTTTTTGTTTTGAGAACAATCATGTAATGAACAATGAAAGCCATGTAATATGCTTAGTTCTTTTATTTCTGTTTCTATTGACATTTTGTAATGTATCTGGTGCATGCTTATTTACTTGGAATATTATACATGCATCCCTCAATATCTTTTGTCTTTCTAAAAAGATGGATGTTTTGTACTTCCTTAAAATTTTAGTAAGGAGGTGATCTCGCCTCTTTACATGCATGGTATCAGAGCCTTTAGCCAACTATTAGGACATGAAGTTGAAGCAAAGGTGTCTAGAATGGATCAGGATTTCGGGGGCTGGCAATATTTTCCTTCGCACCACTAGCTTGGTTTACGAGGACTCTCGTGCCCATATGATACTGGCCTGGCCTGAGCTGATATGAATTGCCCAAAATAGTATGCTTTTAGGCAATAGCATTCTAGATATTCTTTTCTCGTCTATGCTTCTATTCTTTTTCATTTATGATTCAAATACTCCTGGGAACTTAATATGTTAACCCTACCTTTCAGGATAGGTGACTTGTTCGACAGCAGGAACAAGGGAAAGGAGTCAAACCCTAATGACTCCTATATGGGAAACACTCCTGTGACTCCTATCGGCCATAGTATGGTCAATCCTGCTACTCCGGGCACCCCCTCCTTCACATCAGAGCAAGAGTTGGCAATGTTGCGCCAGGTGCTCTCCACCATGATGGGGCAGCTCCACACAGTGGCTTCCAATGCTAACAAGCCGAGGGAGTTCACCCTCACTGACTTCATAAAGATGCAGCCACCCTACTTCAAGGGTGAAAGTGAACACAACATGGTGGACAAAGCTGATGACTGGGTGTTGGCTTTGGATCGGACCTTCGAGGGTATGGTGTTCCCTCCTCACCAGAAGGTTCGGTTCACGACATATGTGCTAGATGGACCGGCGTGTGTCTGGTGGAATGGTGTCGCCCGCACTCGAGACACCACTACCATGGAGTGGGACCAGTTCCTGAAGCTCTTCAGGGAAAAGTACATCTGTCCTGCCTTCCTAAGGAAGAAGGAAGTTGAGTTCTACAGCCTCAGGTAGGGAAGCATGAGTGTGGCCGACTACATCCAATGGTTCCTACTTCTGGAACGATATGCCACTGACCTTGGAGCTGAAAGAAGGGAAACATTGTTCTTGTAGGGCATGAATTACCAAGTGGGCCGAAGTCTTGTTCCACAACTTCCACTCACCTTCCAACAGATGGTGGATTAGGCCCTGGCCATCGAGTCCTACCCAGGATTCCAATCCTATGGACATAGTAATGGTTATAGAAACAACAAGAGGAAGAACCCTACCCAGAATGAGAATCACAGACGTGATCAGTGCAATATGTGCTCTCACCACCATCCTCCAGGGAGATGTCTTGTCAATAATGCACCTGCTCGTAGAGACAACTGGCCTCCTCCGACCTGCCACGAGTGTGGCCAAGTAGGGCATATCCGACTACTCTGCCCACGTTTCCAGTAAGGACAGAATAATGCCCAGCAACTGCAGCAGCCAAGGCAGAATCTGCCTCTGTAGAATAATCACAACAACAACCAAAACCCAAGGTGACCGCCAGTGGAGAGGAGGAATGGGAGAGTGTTTGTTCTCAATGCTGAGGAAGCAGATGAAGATAATGAAGTTATTGAAGGTACCTTGCATCTTAATATGCATCCTATAAAGGCACTATTTGATTCTGGCTCATCCAATACCTTCATATCATGTCAGCTTGCTTCCATGTTAGAAATAGAATCTGAGTATATGGATCATATATTAGATGTAAAAACCCCTAGTGGTAAGATCTGCTCTTCGTATCTCCAAACTCTGACCATGGACCTCTGTATATCTGGTATAATGTTTCCCTCAGATTTCATCTTGCTCGACATGACTGCCTTTTATGCCATCCTGGGAATAGATTGGTTGAAGAGGTACAAAGATATTTTGTTTTGTGAAGAATCAAAGGTTAGTTTATCACATCCTGTTGAGGGAAGATTGTGTGTCAAGGGTAGAAAGCGAGAAGATCGAAATTTTTTTATCTCTGCTATCAAAGCTGGAAAGCTAGTCTCACAAAGGTGTAGAGCTTGCTTCGCCTCTATAGTCCTCGAGACTACACTTCCTTCTCTCGACCACATAGATGTGGTGAATGACTTTCCGGACATCTTCCCGAGGAGTTACCTGGTTTGCCACCAACTCGGGAGGTGGAGTTCTCCATCGAGCTTGTACCCAGAACTTCACCAATATCGAAGCCGCCTTACCGCTTGGCCCCTGCCGAGCTTGCCAAACTGAAGAACCAGCTAGAAGAGCTTCTCAACATGGACTTCATCTACCCCAGTGTTTCACCCTGGGGAGCCCTGTCCTGTTCGTGAAGAAAAAGGATGGTTTGATGCAGATGTGTATGGACTACTGCATGCTTAACCAAGTGATGGTGAAGAACCGTTATCCTTTGCCTAGCATTGATGACTTGTTCGACCAGCTAAAGCCAGCCATTGTGTTCTCCAAGATGGATCTGCAAAGTGGCTACTACCAGATGCATGTAAAGGACCATGATGTACCAAAGACGGTGTTCAAAACTCGCTATGGGCATTACGAATTCATGGTCATGCCTTTTGTCTTGGCAAATGCCCCTGCTTCCTTCATGGACTTGATGAACCTAGTATTCCACCCATACCTTGACAAGTTTGTGGTGGTGTTTATCGATGACGTTTTGGTTTATTCTGATGCGTTAGAACAACATCGTGAGGATCTACAGATTGTACTCAACACACTACAAGAAAATCAACTCTATGCAAAATTCTCAAAGTGTGAGTTCTGGATAAAGGAAGTGATGTTTCTGGGTCATGTGATTTCTGTCAGACATATAGTTGTTGATCCTACAAAGGTAGAAGTTGTGACCAAGTGGAAAGCTCCAAAGAATCCCTCAGAGATCCGTAGTTTCCTTGGCTTAGCAGTTTACTATCGAAAGTTTATCAAGAACTTCTCTGAGTTGGCCTTGCCTTTAACCAAGCTGACGTGAAAGGAGGTCAAGTTCTCTTGGACACCAAAATGTGAGAACAATTTTCAAAAGCTGAAGAAGAGCCTGACTTCTGCTCCCGTGCTTGCTTTGCCTATTGAGGGCATACCCTATGTCATCTACACTGATGCATCCAGAAAAGACTTAGGGTGTGTTCTGATGCAAGACGGAAAGGTAATTGCCTATGCTTCTCGACAGTTGAAAACTAATGAAGCTAATTGGCCTACACATGATTTGGAGCTTGCTGCCTTAGTTCATGCTTTGAAGATCTGGCGACACTATCTCTATGGTGAAAAGTTTGAAGTCTTTTCTGATCATAAGAGTCTGAGATATCTGTTGACTCAGAAAGATATGAACTTGCGACAACGTAGGTGGGTGGAATATCTTAAAGATTACGACTTCACCATTACCTATCATCCTGGTAAAGCGAGTGTCGTAGCTGATGCTTTAAGTCGTAAGAAGGATGTTGTTTGTGCTTCTTTGAGATGTTCAGTATGGGAAAACCTTGAACATGTGGCTAGATGGAGACCTCAACCTGTTGAATCAGTAGAGGAAGACAAGTTGTGTGTTCATATGGCCAGCTTGACTGTTACACCAACCTGGATCTCAGAAGTCATGGTTGCACAGTTGGAGAGTTCTGAGCTTGAGGAGATGAAATCTTTAACTGAGAAACCGCAATCTGACTTCTCTGTCGGAGTGGATGGTGTTGTCAGCTTCAAACAAAGGTTGTGCATTCCTAATGTTGGTGATCTGAGATAGAAGGTTCTGAGTGAAGCTCATGGGTCCCAATACACTATTCATCCTTTCACAACAAAGATGTATAAGGACTTACAATGAAGTTTCTGGTGGAAGAACATGAAGAATGATATAGCTCTATTTGTCGTGAAGTGCTTGACATGTCAACAAGTCAAGATCGAACATCAATGACCTGGTGGTCTTCTTCACCCTCTTGAAATTATAGAATGGAAGTGGGAGAAAATCACAATGGACTTTGTTACTGGTTTCCCCAAGTCTAAGAAAGGTTATGATGATGTTTGGGTGGTTATTGACCGGCTTACAAAATCTGCTCATTTCTTACCTTTCAAAACCAATTACAAAGTTGTGGATATGGCTCGGTTGTACGTTGAGTGGATCGTACGCCTGCATGGAGTACCTGAGGTAATAGTTTCTGTTTGTAACCCAAAGTTTACTTCTCATTTATGGGGTCAGATTCAGGAGGAGATGGGTACTGACTTGCATTTCAGTACTGCTTACCACCCGCAGACTGATGGTCAATCTGAGAGAACAGTTCAGATTCTGGAGGACTTGCTTCATGCTTGTGTGATGGATTGGGGTGGTGCATGGGATCGGTATCTACCATTAGATGATTTTTCTTACAACAATAGCTACCAAGCTAGTATTGGTATGCCACCTTTTGAAGCTCTCTATAGTAGACCATGTCGTTCACCTTTGCATTGGGATGATATCGGTGAACGTTCTCTAGTGAAGACCGATGACATGCAAATGATGATAGAAAAGGTGATGTTGATAAAGAAACGAATGAAAGCTGCTCAAGACTGACAGAAGATGTATGCTGATAAGAAGAGGTCTGATGTTAACTTCTTAGTGGGTGACTACGCATTTCTGAAGATCAAGCATATCCATTCTATTGCTAGATCAAAAGTTAAAGGCAAGTTGAGTCCCCGCTATGTTGGACCATTTGAAATCTTAGATAAGGTTGGAGACTGTGCATACTACTTACCCTTACCTCCTTCCTATGATAAGATTCATAATGTGTTCCATGTCTCTGTGCTGAAGAAGTATGTGAAAGACTCTTCTCATGTGCTTACTATTGAGCCTTTGGAGATACATGAGAATCTGACCTATGATGAGCTACCTGTGAAGATTCTTGACTCCCGAGTAAAGCAGTTGAAGAACAAAGAGATTGAGTTGGTAAATTTTTTGTGGAAATATCATGGTCTGGAATAAACCACTTGGGAGTTGAGAGATGAAATGTTACGTACTCACCCTTCTCTTTTTGCTTGAGATTTCGAGGACGAAATCCTTTTAAAGGGGTGGAGTGTTGTAACATAATGAATCTTATATGTAATCTCCATGTAAACCTTTTTCCCAAGTTTCCCTCTCATTTCTATCATTTATGTCATTTATGTTTAATTAGTGGAATTTATAGTGGTTTAGTGAACATTTATTCACTAATTGTACCAATATAAGGGTTTATGCACAAATACCTCAGTGAAACCCTAATCACCATAATTAAGTGCTATAAACCTTAATCTAACTTTTTGATATGATTTGAAAACATAAAATGAGGCTAAGTTTCAAATTTGGTTTGATTTGGATGTTGTTTGTGCAAGTTTTGCAATTTTAGGTGCATTCTGGAATTTTATGCAATTTACCCAATTGGGAGGTTTTCTTTGCAAATTATCAACTAAATTTTAATCCTTAGATATTTTCTTACCATTAACGAGTTTTTAAACCATTGTAGAACCAATTTTCACCTTGATTTGATGGTATTTCTTTCCAAGGGCATTATAGGGATTACCCTCTTTATAAAGATGCTTATCCTTAAAAGCTATCAGCCAATGAGGTTATTTCTTTCTTGAAAAACTGTGGGGATGGCCTAGAATAATCTATGGGCTCTTAGAACTGACTTTTGATATGCATGAAGCCTCTATGAACTATCCTCTTTCATGGCCATTGATCCCTAGGCTAAAGACACATGGAAAGTCCCTTAAGACTCCTCATGCTTCACCTCTTTCTATATATAGCCATGTATACCCCTTCCCAACTCACAATTTGAAAACTCTTGCTCTCCTTTTCTTTCCTCTAGCTTATATAATAGTTTCTTCTATATTTTTCCACAAAGTTATTGCCCCATGGTAATAGAGGGAGCCTACCTTGGTGAAGAAGGCTCCTAGGGCTTCCAAATTGCTCTATTAGGGTTTCTAAAGCTCCTCGTTGGTAATTTCGACCAAAACTAGTAAGTTTCCTCCCTTAATTTCCTATTTTAATACTGATAGTCTTTCTTACACATTCTTCTAGGTCGGAACCATGACCATACATGGTAAAACTCCACCTAAAACCCTAAAACATGTCATCTCCTTGCTCTTTTGCTAGGGTTTGCACCTCTAAAGTGGAGAAGGTGATCTTTGCTCAAGAAAGGAGCTTGTCTTTGAGCAAACAGACCTTCTAATCTCAGAATCCTTTCTGTTTGAACCTTATTACCTTCCTAGAGGCAAGTTTGGTTAACACCCTTCTCATATATTGCTTAGTACATGCTTAAAACTCATGGTTTTATGTTGAAAATCGACAATTTCCATCTCTTTTTACCATGCTCTTCTAAGGTTTTGATTTCTTGCTATTTTACCTTCTCTAGAAGCTCTAGTTTGGTTACCTATGCAACTTCAAACCTGATCTTGGTCGAATGGTGTTTTCTCCCTCTCCCTCTCTCTTTAATTATCTCGATCAGTTTGATGATGTGGCAATTTCCTATTGGTTAGTATTGCAAAATTCATATCTTCTAAACCGCTTATCCAAATTTGACAAATAAATATGTTTTGGAATTGGAAAATTAAAATCTATCTAATAAAAATATTTTCAAGGTCTGATTTCATGGTTTGACCAAGGGTGATTTTTGTAAAACGAATTTAATGCATAAAATCCATAAAAATTACATCTTAATCATCATAACTCCAAAATTAACATGAATATATGTTTTCTTGATCAGGAAAACCTAATAAGTTTATTGGTGATGTTTTAAGAGGCTAAATATGAATTTTTATAAAATGTTCTAAAATTAGGGTTTCTATATATCAATGTGCACTATGTACTCTAATACATGTTAATACATTGAAAATAGGCAAAGTGGAACTTGGACTCAATTAAACTTGTGAAAGTTAATAATTGATATCATTAAGAGAGGTATGTGCATTCCTTACACCCTATGTTGGGATAATTGCAGCCAAATCCTATATTTCCCTAATGAGGCTTAAATGAACCCTAAATATTCTATTCTTGAATCCTAATGTTGTTCATGCCTCAAATTAGATTATAATTTCTTCTTGTTTGGGTCTTATACCCCACTGCCATGCTTATTGAATATTATGACTACTCTTTCCATGACTACTTTTCTAGCATGTGGATTTATGTTCTATTTAATTTGAAGTAGCGGTACTGATGTACAACCACCCAAAGAGGGCATGTAAATAATCGCCCTGGGGAATGTCTTATTCTCCCCATAATATTGTAAGTGATTGGGAATGTCTTATTCTCCCCTCACCTAAGGTTAGAGGTCCGGTAGGTGCCTCAACCCTACTTAGTTAGGTAGGCATAATTATCTTACATGTAAATCCTTTTTGATACAATGGTTAATGGCAAGTTTCTTTTGAATATAGCCTCATATTCTTGTTATCTTCATCATATGATGAACCCTAGCCTATTTTTTATTTGTTGTACTTATCTTGATATCCTAGATTAGTTTTGTGACACATACCTTGTTTTCTTTCCCCTTTTGCTGGGTGCTTTCCCAACCACCCAGGTGCTGGTGCTGAGCAAGGAGAAGGACAAGTTTGAAGGATTTCATCTCAGGAGTAGATATCAAGCTATCTGAAAGGATGTCTAGGTTTCTATAGCTAGATCCTTTTCTCTTATCTTTTTCTTTTGAGAACAATCATGTAATGAATAATGAAAGCCATGTAATAGGCTTAGTTCTTTTATTTCTGCTACTATTGACATTTTGTAATGTATCTGGTGCATGCTTATTTACTTGGAATATTATACATGTATCCCTCAATATCTTTTATCTTTCTAAAAAGATGGATGTTTTGTACTTCCTTTAAATTTTAGTAAGGAGATGATCTTGCCTCTTTACAGCATGGTATCACGCCCATAACTTGACAAGTTTGTGGTGGTGTTTATTGATGATGTTTTGGTTTATTCTGAGATGTTAGAACAACACCACGAGCATCTGCCGATTGTACTCAATACACTACGAGAAAATAAACTCTATGCAAATTCTCAAAGTGTGAGTTCTGGATAAAGGAAGTGATGTTTCTGGGTCATGTGATTTCTACCGGACATATAGTTTTTGATCCTACAAAGGTAGAAGCTGTGACCAAGTGGAAAGCTCTAAAGAATCCCTCAGAGATCCATAGTTTCCTTGGCTTAGCAGGTTACTATTAAAAGTTTATCAAGAACTTCTCTGAGTTGGCCTTGCCTTTAACCAAGCTGATGCGAAAGGAGGTCAAGTTCTCTTGGACACTAGAATGTGAGGACAGTTTTCAGAAGCTGAAGAAGAGCCTGACTTCTGCTCCCGTGCTTGCTTTGCCTATTGTGGGCATACCCTATGTCATCTACACCGATGCATCCAGACAAGGCTTAGGGTGTGTTTTGATGCAAGACGGAAAGATGATCGCCTATTCTTCTCAACAGTTGAAACCTAATGAAGCTAATTGGCCTACACATGATTTGGAGCTTGCTGCCATAATTCATGCTTTGAAGATCTGGCGACACTATCTCTATGGTGAAAAGTTTGAAGTCTTTTCTGATCACAAGAGTCTGAGATATCTGTTGACTCAGAAGGATATGAACTTGCGACAACATAGGTGGATGGAATATCATAAAGATTACGACTTCACCATTACCTATCATCCTGGTAAAGCGAATGTCATAACTGATGCTTTAAGTCGCAAGAAGGATGTTGTTTGTGCTGCTTTGAGATGTTCAGTATGGGAAAACCTTGTACATGTGGCTAGATGGAGACCTCAGCCTGTTGAATCAGTAGATGAAGACAAGTTGTGTGTTCATATGGCCAGCTTGACTGTTACACCAACCTTGATCTCAGAAGTTGTGGCTGCACAGTTGGAGAGTTCTGAGCTTGAGGAGATGAAAGCTTTAACTGAGAAACCGCAATCTGACTTCTCTGTCAGAGTGGATGGTGTTGTCCGCTTCAAACAAAGGTTGTGGATTTCTAATGTTGGTGATCTAAGACAGAAGGTTCTGAGTGAAGCTCATGGGTCCAAGTACACTATTCATCCTGGTACAACAAAGATGTATAAGGACTTACAATGAAGCTTCTAGTGGAAGAACATGAAGATTGATATTGCTCTATTCGTCGTGAAGTGCTTGACATGTCAGCAAGTCAAGATTGAACATCAACGACCTGATGGTCTTCTTCACCCTCTTGAAATTCTAGAATGGAAGTGGGAGAAAATCACAATGGACTTCGTTACTGGTTTCCCCAAGTCCAAGAAAGGTTATGATGTTGTTTGGGTGGTTATTGATCGGCTTACAAAATCTGCTTATTTCTTGCCCTTCAAAACCAATTACAAAGTTGCGGATATGGCTCAGTTGTACGTTGAGTGGATCGTACGCCTGCATGGAGTACCTGAGGTAATAGTTTCTGATCGTGACCCAAAGTTTACTTCTTGTTTATGGGTTCAGATTCAGGAGGAGATGGGTACTGACTTGCATTTCAGTACTACTTACCACCCGTAAACTGATGGCAATCTGACAGAACAGTTCAGATTCTGGAGGACTTGCTTCATGCTTGTGTAATGGATTGGGGTGGTTCATGGGATCAGTATCTACCATTAGCTGAGTTTGCTTACAACAATAGCGCCTCAAACTGTGTAACATAATGAATCTTAGATGTAATCTCCATGTAAACCTTTTTCCCAAGTTTCCCTCTCATTTCTATCCTTTATGTCATTTATGTTTAATTAGTGGAATTTATAGTGGTTTAGTGAACATTTATTCACTAATTGTACCAATATAAAGGTTTATGCACAAATACCTCAGTGAAAGATTAATTACCATAATTAAGTGCTATAAACCTTAATATAACTTTTTGATATGATTTGAAAACATAAAATGAGTCTAAGTTTCAAATTTGGTTGGATTTGGATGTTGTTTGTGGAAGTTATGCAACTTGTCAAACGTGAAAATGATCGCCAACATCTCTTTCTCTGTGGTGGTGGAGTTTACTTGCGCCTCATCTAGAGTACGGCTTGCATAACAAATTGCATGATGTTTCTTGTCCTTAATCTGCCCTAGGACAGCTCCCACAGTGTAGTCGCTAGCATCACACATTAGTTCAAAGGGAAGCTCACAATCCAGAGCTTGGTGAATAGGAGGGGTCACTAGGGCCTCTTTCAGAGTCTGGAAGGCCTTCAAACAGTCATTTGTAAAGTTGAATTCTGCGTCCTTCATTAGCAGGTTCGAGAAAGGTTTTGATATCCTTGAGAATTCCTTGATGAATCTTCTATAATAACCAGCCTGACTGAGAAAACGTCATACTCCTGTCACGGACTTTGGCGGAGGTAGTCTAGAAATAGACCCAACCTTGCTTATATCTACTTAAATACCTTTCTTGAAGACCTTATGACCAAGCACTATGCCTTCCTGTACCATAAAATGACATTTTCCCCAGTTTAGAACTAAGTTCTTTTTCCTCACATCGCTATAGAACTAACGAAAAGTTTTTCAAGTAGGCATCAAAATATTTTCCATAAACGGAAAAATTGTCCATAAAAACTTCTACAATGTCCTCCAGAAAGTCTGAGAACATTGAGATCATGCAACGCTGGAACGTCGTAGGAGCATTACATACTCCGAAAGACATCCTTCTAAAAGCATATGTACCATATAAGTAGGTGAAGGTAGTCTTCTCCTGATCATCTGGCAAAATAGGAACTTGTTAAAACCCAGAATAACCGTCCAGAAAGCAGAAATACTAATGATGTGCCAGTCTTTCTAACACTTGGTCAATAAAGGGGAGGGGGTAGTGATCTTTCTTAGTGGCTTGATTTAGCTTTTGGTATTCGATACACATCCTCCATCCGGTAACGGTTCGGACGGCTACTTTGTCACCTTTATCCCCCTTTACGACTGTCATGCATCCCTTCTTGGGCACCATGTGAATCAGGCTCACCTAATTGTTGTCGCTAATCGGGTATATAATGCCCGCATATCTGAGCTTGATAACTTCTTTCTTTACGACTTCTTTCAATATCTAGTTCAACTTCCTCAAGGGTTGAACAAGGGGCTTTGCAGATTCCTCGAGATTTATTCGATGCATACACAAGGCAGGGCTTAGCCCCTTAATGTCATCTACTGAATATCCGATAGCTTTTCTGTGGATCCTTAGCTCTTCAAGGAGTCTTTGTAGATGTTCTTTTGTCATATTGGCATTGACTAAGACATGATTTCTTTCCTCAGCATCTAGGAACTCATACTTTAGGCCCTCCGACAGCTGCTTCAGCTCTGGATTAGGTTTTGGTACGTTCTCTTCTGTCATGGTCACTTCCAAGGAAGCATACTTCACTGTCTCTATAACTTCTTCATCTTCTTCATCTCGGCTCAGGTAGCTGAGGAACTTAGCTACCTCGGGATCGTTGACCTCCAAATCCTCTTCATTCAACGCCCTCATAAGAGGGTCTACCATTGTTGCGTCCTCTTCTACTTCCTCAACAGTATTGATTATAGCTGTCTACGAAGTAAAAAGATTCAAGTAACGATGGTCCTTTCATCGAGTCTCTCACCTTGAAATCTATGTGATCATTCCCTACCCTCAGGGTTATCTTGCCTTCAGCGACGTCAATAAGTGCTCTTCTGGTCACCAAGAAAGGACGACCGAATATCATGGGGCACTTAGGATCCTCAAAGGTGACAATTATAACAATGTCACAAGGGATGAAGAACCTTCCTACTCTGATCGGTACATATTCCACCACTCCTACTGGCCTTTTGAAAGTGTGGTCTGCCATCTCTATCCTCATATTAGTCTCAACCATATCAGTCAGTCCTAATCGTTTGGCGAGGCTTAGAGGCATGAGGCTGACACTAGCCCCAAAATCGGCGAGACCCTTTCTTTCAAGGTTATCACCTATCGCGAAGGGTATGGTGAAGGCCCCAGGATCCTTTTTCTTGTTGGGTAACTCAGCTTTTACGAAGGTTGTGGACATGTTGGCTAGGTGTAAAGTTTTGATTCTCCCTCCTCATCTTTTCTTCGTGACTAGATCCTTGAAGAATTTAGCATAGGTCGACATTTCTTCCCAGGCGTCTAGAAAAGGTACCTCCAAATGGAGCTTCTTCACTGATTCCATGAACTTTTCATATCTGTTCTTGAGGTGAGACTTTACAGGCTTGTATGGAAAAGGTAATCTTGGCAAGTATTGACTTCTCTTGGCGAAAAATTCCTCTTCAGGTCCTAACTCCCTAACTGGTGGGTGTTGGCTTTCTCCTCTAATTGGACTTTCTACAACCTTCTCAGACTGGGGTTCTTTAGTTCTCGTCTCCTCTTGACGCTCTATTGTCCATCCCGATCTGAGGGTCGACATCTTAGCAGACTCCGTGCTAGAAGGGATCTTCCCTGAAGGGTTCTTTATGAGCTCAACCAACTGAGCAAGTTGTTGGTCTATCTGACGTTGGTGCGTTTGCATGTCTACCATTTGGGTTTGCATAGAATTCAAAATTCTAGAATTGGATAATACGCTTTGCACAAGCTGATTGTTTACTGTGTCTTGTCTTTTGATGAAGTCAAAAAGTTGCCCCATTAAGTCTGGTTGGCTACTACTCTTGGTATGACTTTGTCCTTGCTCTTGCCCTTAGCTTTGGCTTGTGTTAGCAGCATGATGTGGTTGATACATGACCTGACCTTGATAATTGGTTTTCTTTGTCTGGAACGTGTTGGTCTTAGCATACTATCCCTGCCCGTTTCTCTTCTCGAAGCCAGGTGGTGGCTTGGGTGGGTTGCTCAACTGATGTGAGTTCTCTGCGGCATCCTTGTTTCCATAACTGAAGCCTGGATGGTCCGACCTCTTGAAGTTGATGTAAGATACATTTGCAGCTTCATCATCCTCTGAATCACTTTCACTTGACCCTTCAGGTCGAGTATACACACAATTATCTACTCCATGGCCTCCTTCACCACAGGTGACACATTTCATTACCTTCTCTGTCTGCTTCTTGCCTTTTCCCCCTAACTCCTTTAGCTGTCTGACATCCGTAGCTATCTTCTTTATCTGGGATGTAATTGCCTCCAAAGCCTTAGACTCAATTGATGGTCCTTCATTGGCAGCTTTCTTCACATAACCTCTGTCAGTCCTATCATATTCAGTCCCGGCTTGAAGCGAAGCCATGTTCTCAATGATCTTTTTAGATCTACTAGGCTTCTTCCCAAGAAAGTCACTTCCCGCAGCTGCGTTTAGCGATACTCTCTCTTCAGGAGCTAGGCCATTGTAGAACGTTGTTATCAGAAAACCTTTCTTGTAATTGTGGTGAGGAAAATCCCTCTGATACTCCTGGTATCTCTCCCAGGCCTCATGCAGATTCTCTCCTGGTTTTTGTGTAAAAGATGTGATCTTTTGCCTGCTCCTGATAGTCTTTTCAGTAGGGTAGAACTTGTTTACAAAAGCTTCTGCTAAGGCATTCCATCCATTCAGGGATTGATGTGATAGTCTAAGGTACCATGACAGTGCCTTGTCCTCCAAAGAGAAAATGAAACCCTTGCAGTAGATCACTTCTTGCGGTACCCCCCTCATTTTGATGGTGTCATATATATTTTTGAAAGCATCGAGATGATGATAAGGGTTGTCATTCTTGGAACTCCCTCGAAAACTCTTATTCTGGATCATAGAAATCACAACGGGTTTTAGCTCGAAGTTTGCAACATCGAACCTCGGGATCACCATAGGGCATCTATAGTTGTTGTCTTTCGTGGTTGCCAACTCTCGAAGAGTCTTTCTTCTTCTTTGGAATCTTCACTACCACTGTCTCTGTGGTTTCTCTCTTGATTGTGATGGTTCCTTCTATTCCTACGGCGATGGCGATGTCCTTCATGGTGTTGATCATCCTCAGGTTGTTCTTGTTCTTCATAAAGATGATCGTCATTGTAATGGTCATGTCTATCTTCATCGCTTCTTAGAAGAGGTGGGTGTGGTCTAACTCTCACATTCTGCTCGTCTACGGAAAGGGGTGGCTCCACGCGAGACGACATGATGAACAAAGTTAAATTTGAACAAAATTCTTCCCCCAGGCACCTGAACAGAACATAAGATCAAGTAAGAAAACTAGGCTTGATAAAACAAACTATTCTGTACAGATTTAGGTTAGAAGACTTAAAGTAGTGGTGTTGTCAAGCTTATTGCTAAGCTTGAGGCACATGAATATGGTAAGTGGACTCAGGTTCTTTAACAGTACCATTTTGCCTCATCCCCGGCAACGGCACCAAGAAGTTGAACAACCTAAATCACATGTGTAAAAGGAGCAGATTTAAAGTAGTCGGACTTTTAAAGAGATAACTCGACTCTCAGGCACCCGCAACGATAACGGGGTCCGATGTAGCAATCGGGGTCGAACATAGGGACGCGGTTGGTAGTGCCAAAAATGCGGAATCAACACTTCTATATTCTAGTAGAAGAAGAGGATTAAAAGGTGTTCCCCAAGGAACGACAAACCGAAGGCAAAAATAAAAGGGCCAAAGAAAAGAAAATCAAACAAACTATAATGAGGATAAGAAAAACTCAGACTGTGGTTCACTTAACTAAAACGTTCCCTTAACCAACATATTACCCCTCTTCCCTACATGCACATATCAAATTTACGAGCACCAAGCAAAGCCTCATTCCACTCTCTTTCAAGAAGAGGAAAGAACCAGACTTAAAAGAAGTCTCTCTCTCGAGAAGACAGCTCAAAAGCCTTACGACAAAACATATGGTTTAAAGCACCAGCAATCTGACACTCTCATGCATTCATGCTGCTCTACGTCACGGATAGAAGTGATATTACTCTCTTGAGATACCAACGATCAAACATCGCAAGGTGATAGCTAAACATACAAGCGAAGCGTTAAAGCAAGCACATAGAGATAACTTTCATATGGACAAGGATATACAGACAAGAAAGGATAGATATGCTGCAACAAGGGAACATTGTAAAGAAAAACTATCTCCAACTGGAGTTATAAGAAAGATGATGGTTTTAGGGTTTTAGCAGTTTTTAGGGGTTTTGCGCAACAGCTTCTGAGGAGATAAAACTATTGTTAAGGCCAAGCACGAAGTAAGAAAACTTAAGAATAACAAGCGGTAGTGGAAAACCCCCTGCACCCCTTCTCTCAAAGAGGGTACCTCCAACTAAATGCCAACACCCTCTCTCAAGGGTAATGGTCATAGGTTGGAGTGGGAAAGCAACCCGAAGCAGCTCCAACCCTGGGTACTCTCGTACTCCCGGGTCAGACCAAGCTCTAGAGTTACAACATCCTTCTCTCAGACGAGTTGAAATGGGAAACACACTTTGATAGCTAGTCAAAACATGATCCAACATACAAGATAGAACTCAGATGCTAAATAAGAAATTATCCAACAAAAGGGGATGAACCACACAACAACAGGTATTAAATTCCACAGATTCTATAAGCATAGATATTGTGTAAAAGGGGTTCAGTTACAATGTGTATTAAATGAAAGTAAATGCTAAAAAGGGAAGATATGTATCACCTCCTTGATGTAGGAGGGCGATAGATAGTAGAAACCCCTAAGGCACAACTAACCCAGTACCGGGTGGAAGCTCCGCCCGATATGCCTGTGTCGGGCAGCCACCTTGTTGGGTGATAGACCATGACGGGCATGCGTATCGGTCAGGGCTTCCTACCCGATACGGTCATGTCGGGCAGCCACCCTTCCGGGCGACATGCCATGATGATGATTTGTATCAGGTTTGGTGATATATCAGGTTAGAAGGGACTTAGGATTCTTAGGTTCCTTGTATCGGGTGTAAAGGGCGAGCCATCCCAAGCAGGAGCCCTTCTAGGAACCCGGCACATCGAGTGGCCTTCTTGGTCGTGTCGGGCTGTTGTGGTTACTGGAGCGGGTCCTAAGTGAACCACTCCCATCCCTCTTGGGCTGGAGCGAACTCACCTAGTATCGCATGTCACACTAACTCTAGGTGCTTTCCAAAGTCAGCTTTCATGAGGTTTCAACCTGTCCCATCAGAGTCATGTAGCTGTTATTTATAGGCAGCAGTTGGAGGAGGTTGCGGTTCTCCGGGCGCCACGTATCCTTGATCAGCTCTACACACGTGGCTTTGGGGATGATCGACACATGCATTTCGCTTAGTACAGCAGGTCGTCGTGACATGCCGGGCTGTAAGCGTATCGGGTGGCCACGGTGGGCAGACGCTTTCTGATGAGTGGCTTGTATCGCGCGACATACCATAACGATCTGACTAGTCATGGTGGGAAGAGCTCTCTATCGGGTAAGTGGTGTACCGCCCATCAGGGCCTCCTTGCATGACAAACCCGTGTCGCGTTGCTGCTATATCGGGCTGAAGCTATGATGGGTGAGTGGCGTGTCAGGTTGCTGGTAGAAGGGCCGATGTAGGTAAGCATCGTTCATGGGTCGGGACGGTCCTTTAGCGGTCTTTTAGGTATAAAACAAGGGAAAATTTGTACAAAATATGAAAAAAGAGTTAAGGGCGTAGCGCAGTTTACTTTTGTGCAAAACATGACAAAATTGAGAGGAAAAATAGTTTAGAGGGCAGTTTTGACAATGAAATGAAGGCTATAAATGGCCATAAAATAGGTGTTATCAGCGTTGTTCGAACAAAACTGTGGCAACACATCCCATTATCACACAGATAATGAGGTGTTACGCGAAAACGTGCGGAAATCACCATAACCACAGCTAATAAAAAACATGGGTTAATTAAAACCGATTGCGGAAAACTGATAAATTGTGAAACATATTACATTCCAGTCCATATCCTGCAAGAAAACATGTTATATACATATCCATACAAACCTGGATACATGTCCACAGCTTAGCGCAACAGCTGTCCTGTCATAACCATGAGTTCATCACCTGTTATATACATAAAGGCCTACATCCGTCCAGTAATAGGATATACAAACGATATCAGTCGTACATCGTAAAACAACGTCAAACACCGCCAAGGACCTGAGAGTACAGGGATGACTCTAGACTCTACTACAAAACATCCAGAACAGCAGCATCTCCAAACCTTGCCTTCTACAGATCTTCTCACTGCTCGGCCGCAACTCCACGACTACCACCACGACAAGCTCGACCACCTAAAAAGGGTACAAACCAACGGAGTGAGACAATTGAACATTGTCCCAGCGGGAGGCATAACTCCGTGCCAAAACTACAAAACCTCAGATAATATAAAGCTTATCTCAGTAGATTATTGATAAAGAATATAACAGAAGCAGTTAATGAAAAGCAAAGCCATCCATACCATCAGACCTACCAGCTGTACCAACATCTTTCCCAATGGAACATGATTGACAAGGTAACTATATAGAAAACTTCACCACATAGGAGTAATGCACAGTAACTGCAAGATAAATAAAGTTAACTACACAAACAAGGCCTCATCCAATGTTTCGTGTTTGTCTTATCAATACATACTAAACGGCTGTATTACGTTTTATTATGCCCTGAGGATATGAACCGTACCATTCAAATCCAACCTTCAGCTGCGAAGCCCATAGCCGGTGCCATACAAGGTCAATGGAAGAGCCGGAATCCAAGACCTTCTCCGCCTCATGGTCAGTACATGAGAACACAAAGCAGGACCGCAGTCTCGTGCTTGAAGTGGTCATAAGCCACAGGGTCAGCTCCTCAGGCTACCCTCTGCCTAGTCCGCCTCGGTACAGGTCACGACACTAGAAACTGAGCCACGTGTCTAAACACCGTGCTCGGAGCCATGAACGCATTCATGCTCAACATATCACATATTTGGAGCCATGGGCCATGTTCACCATGCTCGTCACACATCCGAGTCTGCAACCGCAGTTGTACTCATTTCACCTCTCTATTTTAGGTTAGGAGAAACCTCACATATTCAAAAATATGCGCTCCGGGTTAACCCACAGGGGAACCCGTTTCATCATCACCCTATCCTGACTGGTGATGAATCTATGGCCAGGGCAAGCTACACTATAGATTACATTGTGATTAGTTAGTATCTTTTAGATGGATTGCAAGATTCAACCAAGTTGTATAACATGCAAGGTATAACAGAAGTAAACAGCATAAACTCAACATTAGGTATTTACGTCATACTGATTCATCACAAGGATCTCACATCACATGTTATCACTTGGACTCTTGCCAACCATCTAGACCCATCTCAAGGATCATCACACATCATGGGATCTCAATCCCTCATCACATAAAGCCATAGCCTCTCAGGGATTTCAACATCATTATGAAATCATATTCATAATACACCTATCATCACAGTGTTCATTTACCCAATTCTCGTAGCCTTTCATTGGGCTAAGCATTACCTGCATGGTTAGCATCATTCAATAACCAGATGAATAATCAAGAGACTACAATTACTACCATAGGGTGACAATTAGGGTTAAGTGCATTGTTAGCTCATCATGACAACAATAATCATATTCATGCCTCATCTCAAGGTCACACGTGTAAGCACACTATCAAGTAACCCTAATGCATGCTCAAGATCACATTTTCATTAAAGAGATAGAGTAGTGACATTAATACGCATGTACTTTAGCCACAAGAACATAATTCTCGTTATTAATCAATGAATCACCATAAAAGCATAGATGATATGTCACTCTTCCATGACCAACCGTGCCCTCACAAGAGATACTGAAAACCCTCACTAAAAGAACCTACTCGGGTAGAGTTCACCCTCACCCAAACCAGGGCGTGTAGCTCTAGCAAGCGGGCATAGCACAACCCTGAAACGTGAGCAAGCGTGCACCCCTGTCGGGCGTGCAGCTCCAAGGCGCGCAAGGTCATCTCGGACGAACCACTCAGGCGTGCAAGCTATTGGGCGATCACTCATGTGTCGGGCGAGCACTCATGTGCCGGGCGAGCAGGATAAAGCCGTGTGGGCAAAGCCTGTCGGGCGATCCAAGGCATTGGGCGAGCAAAGGAGTGTTGAGCGAGCAGGGTTAGCAAACGTGTAAAGCAATGTGCCGGGTACTGAGCCATGCAAGGCTTCACTATCGGGTGAGCAGAGTACTACGGGCGTGCAAGGGAAAGTTGGGCGAGCTACTCGAGCATGTAGGTATGTATCAGGCGGCATGGTTACCGGGTGAGCAAGCTGGGTGTCGGGCGACACAACTAGTGTCGGGCGAGCCAAAGATGTCGGGCGACACCGAGGCGTGCAGGGTATGTAGTTGAGCAACCAAAAGTAGGGTGAGCAGGGCTACTAGGTGAGCAAGGTTCGACTGGGCGAGCAGCCTGTCGGGCAGAGCTGGCTTAGGGCGAGCAGGGTCAGGTTTCTCACCCGCCCAAGGTACAAAAGGAGAAAACTTGCTCACTCAAGCTGTGCAAGGCAACAAAGCTATGGGGGCTGTCGGGAAGCACCTCCATGAGCACTAAACTCTCAAGATACAACTACTCAAGGTCATCTAAACGAGCTCACCATCTTGCCCAAGGTGAGATGAGGGTGTTTCTCGAGTCACTAGGTCACAAACTCACCTCAATCGGTTAGGAAGGAGGGGTATTTCTCATGACACTAGGACCCAAGCTCACTCATCTAGACCAAGGGGAGAAAGGAGTGTTGCTCCCTAAACCCTAGCACACAAGGATCGGCCAACATGCAAGATGAACAAGAACAACTCCAAACGTGCAAGGGCGAGATTAAAGCAACATATATGAAAAGAGAGTAAAGTAGTTAGGGTTTAGAGTCATGCAACCCACCTTAAGCTCCAAGGAAGAAGATGCACTTTGAGCTCCAAGGGTTTTCGACCACCAAGGCTCCTCCAAGAGGGTGTATCGGCCTCCACTCTTCAACTCCAAGGGTGTATCGGCCTCCAAGCTGCTCACACAAGGGTGTGTCGGCCACCTTAGCTCCTTCTTCAAGGGTGTGTCGGCCACCAAGCAAGGGGAAGAGAGGGTGTGTCGTGTACAAGGAGAAGAGGAACTAAAGGGACCTCAAGCTAAGGAAGGGACAACCTATATAGATGAGGAAGGAGGAGAAACCAAGGTGAACTCTTGTTAGGTGTCGTCCACCCAAGGGACACATGTCCACCAACTCAAGCCACCTCTCTTGCAAGCCATAAGACACTTGTCCAAAATGAGCACCATGGGCGACACAAGCCCAATCTAGGCCGACACAAGCTCTACTTGGCCAACACAAGGCCCAAGCAAGCCCAAACAAGGACTCCAAGGCCCAAACAAGCTCAACAAAGGTCCAAAGAACTCAAACAACAAGCCCAAGCCTTCCTCTCAACTATAGAGGAAACAAAGAGAGAGAAGAACATCTCTCAAGGTGGCAAACTTGCTCACAAAACCCTAGACTTGGGTTATTTGCAAGTAACACCTTCAACCCTCAACAAAGCACAACCAAACCCTAATCACCACTCAAAGGTGATTAGCAAGCCTCAAACCATCAAGGTTAAGCAAAGCAGATAGGGTAAGCCCTAAACGCATGTCAGGGTCCTTACAAAAACGTCATTAACTAAGAGGAAGCGATCATTAACAGTGGATTACTGAAAATCTCTAAAAATTAAAACCATTTACAAAGAGATCCAAACATAGGAAAACTCTTTTAACAAGAACCAATGTACTTTATTTACATCCTGGTTCATAAGTACATATCCTGTATCATCCCTTCTCGAGGATTACAAGCATCAACTTCTCTGTTAAAACTATACACAGGAAACATAAGAACCTCGAGGAATCAAGCCAAAATCTCAGATCGATTCATTAAAAGTACTAACTACTAACTCCAAGGACCTGAGAGTACAGAGACGACACATAGGACTCTCTATAAAAAATATGACAGCCAGTGCCTCCACCTAGAATATCACTGCCGTCCCTGCTTCTTCTGCTGCTTCTCTTCCCCTACTATAAGGTTTAACATGGAATCATACTAGATTAGGGTTTCACACATCATTACCTTGAATTAAGGCCCCTTATAACCTTTTCCCAAATTAGGGTTTCATGTAGTTTAACCCGAAATTAGGGTTTTTCAATATACTACCCTGAAATTGAGATTTCTCATATCATCACCCTAGATTAGGGTTACACCTAGAATTGCCCTAAATTAGGATTAGGACTCATCAACCTTCTCAATTAGGGTTTCATGATCTCTTTATCAAGAATCATACCATAATTACATCTTTTATTCATGCTGAAAGTGTGGAGGCTTCACCACTACATGATTATTATACATTTATGAATTCCTCTCTCTCTCATCCTCTCTAGGATGTTGAATACTTCAAAATTGGTTAGATTAGGTCAACCCTTCATTCAAGTACATACATATATGATTAGCATAGTGTATTGAGATATTACTTCCATAAGCATCAAAGGTTAACCCCTCTAAGGGTACTAATCACCCTAGTACCTTAAAGGTACAACCATTGTAATTATCCTCATTAACAATCATAGGGTTAATTAGTCTTTCATAGCTTTGAGATTATCAGGTCTCCAAATGGTTTTAATACTTTTGAACCTTCAAACGGTTTTAACCTTCTTGACCTTCAAACGGTTTTGAGACCGTTTGCCCTCCAAACAATCTTGAGACCGTTTGGGCATCTAGGGTTGAGACCGTTTTCTCTGAAACGGTTTTGAAACCGTTTAGTACATTCAACCCTTGAAACTGTTTGATCAAAATAACCTTGAAACCGAATGAACAACCCATCATTGAAACCAATTGAACATCAAACGGTTTTGAGACCGTTTGCCCTCCAAACGGTCTGCAGACCGTTTGGTCCAAACCACCTTGAAACCAAATGGATCAATTAGGGTTTCTTAATCAATTGATTTAGGGTTTCCACTCATTGAACCATCCAACATTAAGACCATTGAAAGTAGATCAACTTATAACCCTTGGATCTCCATCCATCCATGACTCCTCTTGACCTCAAACGATCTTGAGACCGTTTGACCTTAAATGGTCTTGGGACCATTTGCTCTCAAACAGTCTTGAGACCGTTTGAGCCATTCAACATAGAAATCGACTCAATCAATTTAGGGTTTCAACCAATCAATCCGATTAGGGTTTGTAATCAATGGATCATCCATTCTTGAAACCATTATAATTAGATCAATTTGAACCATTGGGTCTTCATTCATCTACATCAACAATTGACCCCAAACGGTCTTAAGACCATTTGGTCTCAATTGGTCTTGAGACCGTTGGACCTCAAATGGTTTTGAGATTGTTTGGTCATCAAACGATCTTGAGTCTGATTGGTCACCAAAAAGTGAAACTGTTTGCTCATGATTTATATTGAGGTGTATGCTAAGATGACATAATCATCTTCAAGCTACAAACCTTCGAAATTTTCTGTGATCTTTGTGGTGATTTCAACAATTAATCAAAAGGAAAATCGGGAAAAGAAAAGGAATCAACATATGATGAAGAAATGAAATCAATAATAACATTTAAGGGTTCAAGTTATATAACCCACCTTCAAAGTTGAATCCAAGCTTCAAGATTCACGTCTTTAATGGTGAATGAAGCTTCCTCAACTGTCCAAGGTCCGTTCTCAACTCTTTGGATGCAAAGGATGATCAAGGTTGAGCATTGAATGGAGAAAAGAAGAAAATAAGCATTGAATTTCAATTTCCACCATGAATTCAAGGTTGAAGATGACTATGGAGCTTACCTACAGGTTGGGGTACGTCATCCTATTTCTCCTAAGCTCCTTAGTCTTTGGCTCAAGCAAAGAAAGAAAGTGGATTCGAAAAAGAGTCTTTCAAGTGAGTGGAAAATGGGGTATATGTATATGAATTTTCAAGAGAGAGAAAGTAATAGAAAAATCCTTCATCTCCTATTTCATGTGCCACATACCCCCCTCTATTCCTTGCATACGAAGCCATCTTCCTTGACTTCAAAAACCTCTCATTTATCCTTGAACTAAAAGTAACCACTTTAAACACCTTAATCATTATAATATTATTATCCATTTTTAGTGGACAATTCTTTTTAATTAACAAATGCAAGTGGATTTCTTCACCTACTTAGGATATTTCGGTGCAAATCAAGGCATTTGAACGTACTTGAATTATAGTATTTCAACCAAAACATTTTTAGTTGATGGTCACTTCAATTAATATATATATGTTTGCATCAAATTGAATTAGGGTTTCAATTATGCTTAAATCTTGATTATTTTAATATCAAGATTCTCTCTCCTCCAAAGAGATTCAAATGAGACGCCCCTCTAATTTTATTGTATCTAATTGATACCAAGAAACATTAGTGGCTCTCTAGAAATGGTATTTTGCATATTGAACCCTAGGTTTTGGGTAAATTGCACACTACACCAAAACTAGGTTTCAATGCACAAACATTACTTAATAAGCTCTTTCTTGTTGCTCAGGCTGCCACAAGCCATACCTCTGCATCATTTTCATTCTTATGATGCTTCAACACTTGAGGAACATTTTATCATGTAACATTTGCAAGTTAACCCCTCAACTTGGGTAATTTGCACTTTAGTCTAAAACGGGCAAAACATTGTTTTCAACATTATTCAAAAAGGACTAAAATTGAAATATAAGATCCTCTTGAGCCTTAGTTACTTTTAAAAAGATAAGAACAAGTATATAATTATATTTCTTAAATAAAAAATCTAGGGTTAAAGCATAACCCAGGTCAGGGATGTTACAATTATATTTTTAAGATATTGTCTCATTTCATTAATTATGAGTATTATTTTGTAGTCCTTTAAAGCTTAATGTCACAATTAGCTTACAATGTTATATTATATTTCTCTAAATAGAAATAATTGTAATTAATTACTAAATATTTATTAGTATAATACCTTTCAATTATTGGGAACACCTCTTTTTTTTCTAGAAGTGTCAAAAATATCTACAGGACGTAATGAAATAATATATAATTTCATCTGAAGAATCAAACATAAAATTAGGGGTTGAGAGTCAAACGTAGAATAAAAACCCGTTTAGCACACTTCTACAAAACAAATTACCAACGCCGCACACTATGAAAATATTTTCTAGAATAATACACTTCAATGCAAAACGTCATTTTGGGTGGAGATTTCCATACCTAAAACTTACCCGCCAGAAATGTTGACATGTTTACTTTAAAATAAAAAATTTAAAATGTAAAAGCAGTCACATTGAGTGTTTTTTCAACTTTATTCTAATGTGTCATCAAAGATAAAAATGCCACCACTACGAAGCGACTTTTTTTTCTCCTAATTTTTTATTTAAAAATAAATATTCTATTTTTGTGGTGCTTTCCAATTCTAGATACGGAACGTCATTCAAAGTGGTGTTTTCAAACTAAAATAGGATGTTTTGGAAAATACTTTTAAAAGTGTGTTATATGAATATTGTTTTTGTAAAAGTGTGTGAAATAAATTTTTACTCCTGAAATGTAGCACTGTTCTCTCTTGAATAGTTTAACATCCATGCAAGCAGAATGAGAAACTAATTGTGTCGACTGAGAATTCCTCAATGGAAACTTGTGGTCAATATGCATCTATTTGGTTTGAGATTATGATTCTATAGTCATGACTGAGTTAGTCACGATATCTAGATTAGCCGTTCCTGAATCCAGTCTGATTTTGTTTGCCAACCAAGTCTGATTTTGGTCGTCTGATCGGAATTCAGTCAGTTCCGTTTAGCAATCTAGTCAGGGTCTATAGTCTTATTTTATTTGTCAACCTAAACAAGATATGATTTGGTTCCAATATGCTTGGAGTTGGCATGAATATAAGTAGTATAATATATGATCGTGCTATGATATATTATATTTATGTGTAATAGACAAAATACATATGTAAAAATAGAAATATACTCAACTATGATTAATCGAATTTCTAAGTATGATTATTTTAGCAAACATGTTCATTGTACCCACATTTTGACATAAAACATGAGATGTGTGTTGTTTTATCTATTTAACTATGTTCTTTTTATGTAAATAATGGATGCATGAGTACATTACTGTATGAACATATGTATAATAACCAAACAATGCAAGCTAGAGACATGTTGATTTACAAGTAAAATCAAACATGTGACATGAAATAATACTATAATATTAGTATGTAATATTACATATTGCCAACTACGAAATTAATTGATATAAGGTTAATAACATCACTTGAGATAATCATTAATTTGATTATAACTCTTTATATGACAGTACATATACTAAAAAATTAAGTTATATAAGATTCATTACATCACTTTTGATAGTCACTTAATATGACTTTAACTCATTGTCTTCATTACCAACGCCTTCGAGAAAATCATTAGCAATTATTGAATATGGTTGAGAACTTCATACTTGATGAAGTTGTTGTTGTAGGCCTGGTGGGTATGTGCAAGATTGGTCCAAAAGGATCTTAAAACAACATCTATAATTTTCAACATGAAGTCAGTAGATGCATAGCTCTCGGTGAAATAAGAAAGAACAATGGTCAAACATGGGATTCTCAAATTGAATATATTATTCTTTTTAAAGGAGAATGGCAGACATCATTCCACTCAATTATCTAAAGTTTGAGCTGAAGGGAGTAAGAAAGAGTAGCAAGAGAGAGAGAGAAAAATAGTCATGATAAGTATTTATTGAATACGATAAAAATATAATTAATTAGAGATGGGGGTTTAAATTATTAGTATTATATATGTTTTTGGTACATATGTAAATTGTGTGTATACATACATTTACTCAAGTGTTATTTTATATTTTGTGTAATATATAGCTTTCATGTTTGTTCAAATTATTTTGTATGTTTTTAATGACTACTTATTTTTTAGATTGTCTTGTTTTATTTATTATGAGTATTATTTTTTAGTCCATTGAATTTTAATGTCTATTGTAATTTTTGTATTGATTAGTTCTTGTATTGTTTATATTGTCACAATTACCTTCAGTTCTCCAGTTAAAATTTCAGATCATTTGGAGTTACCAATAAATAATTAAAAATAAAACACTACACTGTTGAAAAGCACTCTGTCAACATTTTGGTCAGAGTATAGTTTGACCGAGAACCACATTCAATGAACACTCAAATATTCTAAATTTTTTTACCAATATGCATGATTGAGTTATCCATATCATATCCAAAATTCAATTAAATATAAAATTTGTAAAAAATATGAAAAATCATTTACCACACTACTATCCAGATCAAATTCCATACTCATGTACCATCAAAACCCTAATTCCAGCCAACTAGGATTTATATTTCTCAAACCCTAATTTCTCAAACAATAGAACACTTAGCATTCTTATTAGATTTAAAACATCATAATTGAATTATCATCATTAATTAGATTTAAGTAATGATCAATCCAATTAAGCATATAATCATCTAGGTAAACCCTAGTTTACCAATTAAACTCAGATGCGGTCATAACATCATTCCACTCAATTATCTAAAGATTGAGCTGGAGGGAGGAAGAAAGAATAGCAAGAGATAGAGAAAAATAGTCATGTCAAGTATTTAGTGAATATGATAAAAATATAATTAATTAGATATAATGTGGGGAGGGGTTTAAATTATTAGTATTGTATATGTTTTTGGTACATATGTGAATTGTGTGTATACATACATTTACTCAAGTGTTATTTTATCTTTTGTGTAATATATAGCTTTCATGTTTGTTCAAATTATTTTGTATGTTTTTAATGACTACTTATTTTTTAGATTGACTTATTTTATTTATTATGAGTATTATTTTTTAGTCCATTGAATTTTAATGCCTATCGTAATTTTTATATTGATTAGTTCTTGTATTTTTTATATTGTCACAATTACCTTACAATCTTATATTATCCTTTTCCTAATAAATATGATTGTAATCAATTACTAAATATTTATTAGAACCGACCTTTCTATTTTTTGGAACTCCCCCCTCTCTTTTCTAGAAGTGTCAAACATGTGTGCATGACGTAACGAAAACATATCTTCTTTCTTTTGAAGAATCAAATATAGAATCAGGGGTTGAGAGAGAGAGAGAGAAATGCAGAAAAAGAATCTATTTAGCACACTATTACAGAAAATCTTACTAACAATGTGCACTTTGAAAAATATTTAGCAAAATATCACATTTCGATGTAAAATGTCATTTTGAGTGGCGATTTCTTGTATCTAAGATTAAAACCGTCAAAAATGTTGACATGTTTATTATAAAATAAAAAATAAACGTCAAAACTGTCACATTGAGTGGTGTTTTCAACTTGACATTTCCACAACAAAGTTTTAAAGCACCACTTAATGTGCTTTTGATTTTTGTGTTTTTTAAAAATATTAAAAAATAAATATCTTGATATTTATGATGCTTTTTAATTTTTGATATTTAATCCGTCTTTGAAAGTGAAGTTTTTAAATTAAAATTTATTTTTTGGATAGAGTTGGCAATCTCAGACTTGAACTGCTTTGAAATTTTGACCCAAAATGACTCCAATAAACCCAAAAATGCTATTTTTTTCAAACTAAAATTCATTTATATGTGCAATTTTTTAGTATGCTGGGACTCTGTATTAGCCAAACTTGACGAATTCAACCAGGGCGTTTGCTTAAATGGCCCGAAATGTACCTTTTGATGAATTTCATTAAGATTTATTAAACATTGATATTACATAACATTATACTACAATCAAACATTTCACAAATTTATTGATCGCGTAAACTTTTTAGTACAAATCCAATTTAGAACTCAAATTAGACCTAATAATTCACTTTCCCGACTGCCGATCCTAATTTAGAAAATAGTTTCAAATAACGTTATATTAATTGCTTTTTAATAAAGGTGTGCTAAATTATTATTTTCTCCTAAAATGTATCATCATTCTTCCCTCAATAGTTAATCATCCGTACATGCGCACAGAAAAACCGGCTGTGTCGACTGGGAATTCCCTCAATCGAAGCTTGTTGTCAGCATGGGATGCGGTCCAGTGTACAAACTAAGATTCAGACTTTATGTGCTGCCACATTAGTTTCGGGGGTGTTTTGAATTTCAAAAATCGTATTGCGCAAGTTCGTCAATGTTTTGCACAGAATATTTCCGTTTGTGGATCTCCAAATTCGTGAAAAATGCCTTAAAAGGTACGCGTGGGTTCGAATCAGGAAATTTTTGAACTCCCTCTTATAGCTATGTACGAACTAGGGTTGCCTGGGAACTAGAAAGTTACTTCGAATAAAAAAAGACTGATGAGTGGGCGCGGCAGCAGAGCATGGGAGGCAGCTATGTATGTACCTATCTAGTAAGCTAGGGCTGCCAGCAGTGCAATTGGAGATCTCCTAGTTGCTCGCGCGGTGGGCAGTAATAAAGCCAGTAGTGGGGTAAAGGAGCCGCTGCATGCACTGCTGCTGCATCTGCAGCTGCTGTTTCGGTGGGAGAGATGGCGAGGGTGTGGGGGATCATAAAAAGCTCCAACGGGCGCATCGCAGCGTCAAAAAGGACAGGAGAGTCTGATGAGTGTTGGCCTGCCGGTTTCCTGCTTTATTTCTTTTTTCCTCGTCGTTGGGAACTGGAGGACTCGATAGAGATGAAACCGTCGCCCGATGAGTGGCTCCTGTCCCCATCCTTCTGGAGAGGTCTTGATGCCAGCAGCTCTTCGGGAGAAGTCTGGAGAACACTAGATGTGTCTGTCTCTTCCACGGCTGTGCTGTGTCATGGTTAAATTTTGTGATGTTACAACAAGCTCCTCATGTTGAGGTTTCGGGTACCCGGTTTTGCCCCGATTACGGGTTTGGAGAAGCAAACAAGATTTTAACCAGTTTAAGCAATTACTAAGGGGGATATAATCTTCGAATCTACATACCCGAAACAACTTCAGATTAATGAGCGCGTAGTGATCGAATGCATGCGGCGGATGAGCAAAACAGATTGCATATCTTTGTTATTGTATTGTGTATCATTCTCATACATAGTTAGTGTACATAGTACCGCTCTTTAAATGAGCAAATTTTGTCAACTGTGCTATACACATTAACGCCTAGTTCGGCTGGCGTAATCTAAACTGCTGATAATTGATACAAAATTCACATATTAGATTAATCACAACGGCTATGACTGTGTATTTCTTCTGTACTGTTGTATAGATAATTTAGCATTGAAATGGTAATTGCAAATGACGCCAGGATCGGCAGATTTCACAACTGTCAGCTCTGCGCCAGATCACTGCTCCTGATCACAGTTTTCCCATACAACTCTACATGCTGAACTGGATGTAGGTCTCTTCTCCTACACTACGAAATACTAAAAGTTGTACGCCCAAAGTCAACCTAATTGTGCTTCTTATCAGCTTCTCTGCCCATTATCATCAGTCTTGGTAGTTTGGGACTGTACTATAGGCAAAAAGCTTTCTCATATATTTATTTGATCTTCATAGTTCATCTTGGATGTTTCACGAGGTAATAGATTTGTAGTATGAATTTTAATTTTGATAATGTTTATATAGTTTTGATATTATGATCCTAACTTTCTACCTTAATACTTTTCCTGATTAGGATATTCTTTTTAAGTTAGAAGGAGACTTTAGTCTCCCGTGTCAGAGCCCGGATAATCTAAGAGATTGTAAATACAATGCGCAACAGGAGAGATTTCGAACTCAGGTCTCCCGGAGAGGACAAATCGAACCGAACCATCTACGCTATATTGGCCGGATCAGATTAGGATACTCACTCACCTAAAATCACCGATGTGTTTTTAACAAAATTATTGATTCATAAAAGTTAAATTTGAGATGATAGTTAGGCAAAAAATAAATTTCAGACATTGACGAACTAATATTTTTTAAAGATTATATTATGCTATTCCTATTGATGGGCGTTCGCTTCCACTCTGTCTTTCTTTTAGATTAATCACTATTGAGTAGTGTCATTCACTCTGTCTTGTGGGCACCAGCTACATGTTTGGAACACGTCGATGGGCGTTCGCTTACACTCTTTCTTTTTTTTGGATTAATCACTATTGAGTAAGTGTCATTCACTCTATCTTGTGGGCACCAGCTACATGTTTGGAACACGTCGATGGGCGTTCGCTTCCACTCTTTCTTTCTTTTGGATTAATCACTATTGGGTAGTGTCATTCACTGTATCTTGTGGGCACCAGCTACATGTTTGGAACATGTCGAGGGGCGTTCGCTTCCTCTGTCTTTCTTTTGCATTAATCACTATTGCGTAGCACAGCGGCCGGATTCCCGGGAGGTGCAAGTAACTAGGTCCAATGCTGTGTACCATATGGCTGTGCCACGCAAGGTTCAACTTCTGCCCCTGATCCCGACCCACAACATTTTGCATGCAACTTGTGTGTACCTCCCTGGACAATTAGCCGCATTAGCAGTGACTCTCTCTCTCTCTCTCTCTCTCTCTCTCTCTCTCTCTCTAGCGGAAGTTGAACGTTTTGGATAAGAACCGGATGCTACTAGCACTCTGCAGTGCATGCCGCTAGATTTGCGGAATTCCCGGCCGTGTCTCCATGAGGAAAAAAGAACATATGAGAAGAATCAGCGGATAGGCTTCCCTATTTGACGAAACCAGTTTATCTATACTACTGTAAAAAGAGTTTGATGTTGCGTTCTCCTTGATTCAATTTTTTCTCTTCTTTTTTTCAAGGAATTTTGCTCCTATAAATATTTATTCTCACACTCTCCTATTAACTTTTATTATCTTTAATTCTGTATTTCTTTCTCTATCTCAGGAAAATGTTTTCTTGATTCTCTCATTTCAAACAACTAACACAAATATCTTTTACTGTAAGGACCCTTTCACGGACGAGTCCTTTCTCCGTACATTTCCAACAAATTTTATAAGTCATATGCATGTGCACGTGTATGTTTAATAGTTAGTATTTAAGCCAGACTCTAGCTCCAGTTTTACTGGCGTACGCGTTAGTTCACAGTAGGAACAGTCGGTGGCCATGGTTCACGTGCTTGGAGGTAGGGGTTGGACTGTAAATGAGTAGGATAATATTTATTTACCCACCACATCTATACCGTAGCTGTCCGGTCTAAATCACACATTCAAGATAGAACGATTCTACAGTAGGTTCTTAAATTTATAACTTAATTCTTAAACTCACATAATTATTATACAGATCCGATATAGTAGATCGAGGTCGAAATACAGAGATAAGAAAAAAAAAGTTATTAAAATTAGAAACTTTTGTTCAAGTACACCAAACGAAAGGTAGATTATGATGGTGTTCCTAACTGAATAAAATTAATCCAAACAAACAAAACAAGTAAAAGAAAAATAAAGAAATAAAATAAGAAAATGAAAACAGACAAGCAAGAAAACCAAATATGGAGAGAACTTGGATTGTGTTTCACCTACTAAGATCTCTCACCAACATGCAATACTTACACCATTTATATACCTTTAGTAAGATCACAAGCAATCACATATATGTACATTCCCTCTCTCAAGCTTCAGATAGATCTAGATTATAAGGTTGTTTTTCTCTCTCTCTCCCGAGATGACAAACAAACAATCTCAATAACAACCATATGACTTTAGCTTTATCATTCCAACATTCTCATACATTCATGCAATTCCAAAATACTTAGATAATGTTAATGTTACTCTTTCGAGAAACATCACAAGATGGTAGCTAATCATACATGTGAAGGATTAAGACCAAGCGAATGAAGATACTCTTTGTTAAGAGCATATATATTTATACAGATGTAAGTACATACATGTTGGGAGATTTTTTGTAACATCCCTGACCTGAGTTATGCTTAACCCTAGATGTTTTGCTTAATAAAGTGGATTATATGCTTGCTTTTAACTTTTAAAAAGTAATTAAGGCTCAAGAGGAACTCATATTTCAATTTTAGTCCTTTTTGAATGACGTTTACAATAATGTTTTGCTTGTGTTGGACAAAAGTGCAAATTACCCAGTTGAGGGGTAAATTGCAAATGTTACATGATAAGACGTTCCTCATGTGTTGAAACATCATGAGAATGAAGGTGATGCAGATGTATGACTTGTGGTATCCTGAGTACCAAGAAAGAGCTGATAAAACAATGTTTGTGCATTAAAACCTTGTTTTGGTGTAATGTGCAATTTACCCAAAACCAAGGGTTCAATATGAAAATTATCACTTCAAAATAGTCTCTAATGTTTCTTGGTATCATGTAAAGCAAATAAAATGAGAGGGACATCTCATTTGTACCTCTTTGAAGGAGAGAGGATCTTGATGTTAAAATAATCAAGATTTAAGCATAATTGAAACTCTAATTCAATTTAATGCAAAAATAATTATATTAAATGGATTGCCCTTCAACCAAAATTGTAGAGGTTGAAATACACATATATGGACTTCCTTGTGACTTGCAAAGACAATGGAAATATTTACGTGAGTGGAGAACCCACTCACATTAAGAAAATAAAAAGAAATATCCACTAACTTATGGATATTATTATTATAAGGGTTAAGGTGCTTAATTTGCTTTTCTTTAAATCATGGATAATTAAGAGGAATAAGAGGCAAATGAGATAGCCTCGTAACCAAGGAAGGGAAGGGAACAAGTGGCAAGGAAATTAAGGAGATAATCCCTACTTTCTCTCTCTTAAATGAATTTTTAATAAAATTCATATATATGCTCCTTTATCCATGAGTTGAAAGGGTAATTTCGAATCCACTTTGACTTCTTGTTTGCAAAATGACCAAGGGGGCTTAGGAGAAATAGGAGGACGACCCCCAACATGTTGGTAAGATTCTTGACCTTCCTTCACCATTGATTTCATGGCGGAAATCACAAATCAATGCTTGATTTCTTCTTTTCTTCACTCAATCCTCAATTCTAGCCAATCCTTTTCACTCAAAAGCTTGAGGAACGGACCTTGTGGTTTGAGAAAGCTTCTTCCACCATTTTTGACGTGAAGCTCCAAGCTTTGAAGCTCAATTGAAGGTGTGTTATATAACTTGAACTCTTAATCATTGTTATTGAATTCAATTCTTCAATTCAATATGTTCAATTGTTCTTCTTGAAATTTCTTTGGTTAATTGATGAAACTACCATGGAAATGGTAGTAGAATTTGAGGGGTTGAAGCTTGATGATGATGACATCATCCTAAGCACACATCTCAATAAGATCTAGTTGCAATCGGTTTCAACAAAATGATCCAATCAGTTTTCACCAAACCATTTGATGATCAAACGGTTTGCAAACCCTTTGGTGAACCCAAAACCGTTTGGGCATGTTGACCGAATGGGATAGTTGACCGTTTGGAGCCTTAAACGGTTTCAAACCGTTTGAACATACTTGAGTTGACCGTTTATGTAATGACCCTGACATGGGTTATGAGGCAACCCTATTTAGTTAAGCTAAGTAAGTTGCTTAGAACTATAATATAATCCTCTAAGGTGTTTTGTTATCATGTGACACACTTATGTTTTAAGTTTGGTCCCGATTGAATGTTGTTTGAGCAATGTTCCTTTGTTTTGGACCAAAGTGTAATTTATCCAAGTTGAGGGGTTATATTGAAAAATGTCACATGTTGAACATGTCTTATATGTTTTAGCATCATAAGAGAGAGAATGATGTAAGGTGGTGGCTTGTGAAAAGCCTAACTTCCAAGTTTGATCTTGTTTGAACAATGTTGGTACCTTGTGCACCAATTTTGATACATATTGTAATTTACCCAAAATGTGGGGTTGATATGCAAATTACCACCTCTAGAGTTTTCCTACTTCCTCTATGTATCATTTAGAGTAGAGATAATGAATGATACATCATGTTTGATTCCATTATGAATGATGGTAATCTTGGTGATTAAATGACCAAGAAAAGGGTTGAATATGAAAGCTTAACTTGAGTTGTATCAAGTTGAAAAGCTTATATATTAGTGCCTATCGTCCAAGGAACCCAAGGAGGTGTCCCATATCATTTTTTGGACTCTTGCAAAAGTCCATATCTTGCAAAGCACCTCAAGGAGGTGAGGTGTGTCGGGTTACAACTTCCTTAGCAAAGTTTGATGAGTTGTGAATAAAGTGGTGATTTTGTTGATATATCTTATTCAAAGAGATAAGTAATGGATGAATCCTTATCCCTAGATCACTCTCAACTGTTTTGAATGTCAAGATAAATGATTATGCATGCATGTACACGTGCACCAATGCATGGACACGTGGTACCTACTAGTTCAAAATGATGACACCTCATTTTCACCTTCCTTCATGAGCAACAAGTATATATACCCCTAGTTTCACCCCTTAGTGGTATTTTTCGACCCTTACCACCTTCCTACCTTATGGTATCGTGCATAGACTCCTTGTATCATGCAGGAGTGCTATGGTATCGTGCATGGGCCCTTGGGTATCTCCCATGGCAAGATCATATCGCCCAAGTAGGTGATATTGGCCATATAGAGTGATATCGGCCATAGAGTGAAGAGTAGAGTGGCATATCATGCAAGTGAGTGTCATATCATTCAAGAGGGGTGGAATATTGTGCAAGGACACTACTGTATCGTGCAAAGGTGTTAAGGATCAAGAAGGAGCTCAAATATTAACTCTAAGGTGAGCCATAGTTGTCTTCAAGCTTCAATTGAAGTATGGAACTAGGATTATGATCTACCTTTCTTTTCTTCTTCCCCATTTGCTTATCCATGGTGATTCCTTGTATATGAAGGAATTATGAATGAGCCTTGGACTTTTGATAAAGTCATCTTCAACCTTAGGAACGTGGATCTTTGGAGCTTGGAGCTTTGAAGTTGTTCTTAAGGCGGCTTATATAATTTGAACTCAACCATGTTATTATTCCATACCTAAATTGCTATACTTAATGAATTACTTTTAATTCCGAAATTTCCTGAAATAGTTGATGAAATTATGAGTTCTAGTAGTTTCTTAGACCTGTTGCCATGAACTATAACAGTTAGAACTAAGGTCTAGAGCTTGAAGATGATGGTATCACTTTATAAAAGTGATATCGGGTGCAAGCATACAAGCAAGCACCTCTAACCCGATATGATGATGCACCTACTTCACTAAAACATTGTGGATATGATTGTATACCTTCTTGCACGATATGGGGGAGTACTATACACCTCTTGCAAGATAGGGAGTCAAGCATAGACTCCAAGAACGATACAAGGTCAATTGTATACTTGTAAGTTGACAAGAAACCCTAATTTGGGTAACCCGATATAAGTGAAGAGTAACAAATGCTAATGCACAGTATGATCATATGATACATCATTGTTACTTAGTATCATGAGGCCTACATGACCTTGCACAACATGGTTTCACGACACATGATCTTGGACGATAGGGTTGCACGATACACAACCCTAGACAATATGGTAGCCTGACATGGTGATGAGTTGATACCTCTTAAGCGTCATGGGCGACACATATATGTACCATGTGCCCATCACAATCAACCCTAACCTGACATGGGTGTTGCAGCCTAATATTTGATGGTGTAGCCCAATATGGTTTGGTTCCCTACACTCCAATTGACTTGTATATTGGGTTGAGCCCAATATGGCAAACCCTAATCTATCACGGCCAACCTTAGATGGTGAGCCACCCGATATGGTGATTGAATGCACCCTTAGTGTGACAACAGTCAAAAAATTCGTCACTAATTAAATGGAATTAAACATTAACAGCGGATTAACAAAAATCACTAAAAATTAAAACCGTTCAACAAAGAGATCCATTCCAAAGAAAACTCTTACTGAAAGGTCCAAAACCTTATATACATAATTATTCACAGTGTACATATCTGGTACATCTCATCTCGAGAATAACATATAACAGTTGTTTTACCAAACTATACATGAGCAACATAAAACCTCGAGGCACGTAAGCCAAAATCTCTTATTGATCATAAAACCAGTATGAACCAATTCCAAGGACCTGAGAGTACAGAGATGACACATATGACTCATATCTACAAGACATGACAGACAGTACACTCAACATGAGCTGTCACTACTGCCTCAGTTGTTGTTCTTCCTCTGCAAAAAAGTCTTCACCTCCTCATGCACGTCCACCTAAAAATTTGGGTCCCATGGGGGTGAGACAATTGTAATTGTCCCAGCGAGAGATATAACTCTTCGCCGACCATATTATTATCACAGATTAAACATTTATAAACTGAGCAGAGGTTCTTTTTATATTAATAAGAAGGATAATTCATTATATGAACAAAATGAAGTAATTTGCTTTCTTAAGGAGAACATTGCATCTACCCATGGTAGAGTTATCAATCATCTATATGCCTTGCAGGGAATGTAAAGAAACATAGATAACATCTATCCACTAAGGATGCATAAAAGAAATGTAACATCAGCCAATGATTTTCGTATTCAATCCTTAAGCAAACATGCTATACGGCTGATTACATTTTACAATCACACTTATGCCCTGAGGAGATGAGGTATACCGCTCATCTCCAGCCGACCACTACGAAGTCAAAATCGGTACCATACAAGGTCAATGGAAGAGCCGGCTGCCAAGACCTCACCTGTCTCGACCAGTCTGAGACCACAGGCAGGACATCTCATGTCACTGCTAAATAGCTTTCCAGGGTATACTGGCAACTTCACTATGTAGAGCTACAACGTCAACTGCACTCTCTTCGGGAGAGAAAGATCTCGTATTTATCTTATATCCATCCCGACCTTCATCTTCAGGAGATTCGTGATACATCCATCCTGACACATACAATGAAGGATTGAGAGATCTCGTGTTTATCTCACGTCAATCCAACATTAGGGTGTATGTATATTTTCGCCCATCACCCCCGCATATTCAAAAATATGCGGTCTTCGGGTTATTCCGCGGAGCAACCCGTTTCACCATTCAGGGAGGGACCTGGCACCGAATGGATCTACGGTTAGGGCACTACATGATGAGATTCCACTTGGTTAATTAAGTACATTAGTGTATTCTTTTAGCATCAATCAAGTTTTCAAACATGCATTATTATGACAAATGCTACAAAGAAAGGTATAATACATCTATCATGTACTTTTCAAATCTTTAAAACACATGATACTTGGGATCTCAGTCCCTTATCACATTACTGGGATTCTCATCCCTTCACATAATCATTATCATGATTGCTGGATCTGGATATTCAAACCCTTAGATCATCACATAATATTGTTACCTCTATAACAGGTAACCATTACCTCTAGGTCCTCAGACCAAGGTATTCATTTCACTTGTTGTGCAAGTATTCACATGGCTCACAAGGAGATCACACATCTTGTCACCTCTCACTAGGCAACAACTTATTCACATGGCTCACAAGGCCATCACACATCTTGTCACCTCTAACTAGGCAACAACTTATTCACATGGCTTACAAGGCCATTAATCATTATACTTGTTATACAAGTATTTAACATGCCTTACAAGGCTTATGCAATAAAAGAAATACAACCTTCCCATCATTAGGGTTAGGGTTTTCCTTTCTTATCGATTAGGGTTTCTCTTACATATCATTACCCTTCATTAGGGTTTTCCATTATTAACCATTTAGGTTTTCGAGGTCATATTATCAATGATCAAATCCTAATTCATTGATCCACACATCTAGGAGCAAACATTGATATCATAAGTATTCAATCATACTTATTTATGATCATCATTAAATGATTATCAACACAAGGTATGAGTTTCTCTCTCATCCTTACCATAGTAAGAATACATCATACTTTATTAACTTGACTTAACCCTTTCTCAAGGTATGTTAGCCTACACTTATCAAAGTGCATTAAACTCATTACATCTTAATGTAACAATTGGCATGACATACTTCATGTGTTACTCATCCATACATATTGGATTTAAGGTGCATCAAGGTGTAACAACATTGAGGTGATGGATGCGATATTTATCATATCTTGATGTATCACTTCCCTCATCACTTTTAACTTACTTATGTTCATCAGCTTATCTCGTATTAGGGTATGTCCCATCCTAATACTTAATGAACTAGATCATCACATTAATATTGTAAAGTATTGGCCATAAGTCACACACTTGAATTACCTAAATATCATCAATTGATGTGGATTCATCTCAGGTTAAGACATTGTTAATATAAGGTTGTCCATTATCAACCACTTTAGGTGTTCCACCTATCAAGGTATTATCCACACCATTACTTGGTGTTACACTCATTACTCCTAAGAGTGTCTTACTCTCACCTTTACTAGGTGTCTCGGGTTGGAGGTGTGCATATGTTCACCATATCAGATTGGAGGCATATAAGCATCCACCATATCGGGCTAGAGGTGTATGAGCATCATCCATACTGGGATAGAGGTGTATGAACATCATCCATATTGGGCTAGAGATGTATGAATACCATCCATATTGGGTTAGAGGTGTATGAACACCATCCATATCGGGTGGCTCACCATCTAGGGTTAGTCATGTCATGTTAGGGTTACCATATTGTTTAGGGTTGTGTATCGTGCAACCTTATCCTGCAAGATCATGTGTCATGCAACCATGTCATGCAAGGTCATGTAGGCATCATGATACTAAGTACCAATGATGTATCATATGATCATAATGTGCAATAACACTTTTTACTCTTCACTTATATCAGGTTACCCAAATTAGGGTTTCTTGTCAACTTACAAGTATATAATTGACCTTGTATCGTGAATGGAGTCTATAATAGACTTCCTATAGTACAAGAGGTGTATACTACACCCCCATATCGTGCAACAAGGTATACAATCATATCCATATCGTTTTAGTGAAGTAGGTACATCATCATATCGAGTTAGAGGTGCTTGCTTATGTGCTTGCACCCGATATCACTTTTATTAGGTGATACCATCATCTTCAAGCTCTAGACCTTAGTTATAACTGCTATAGTTCATGGCAACAGGTCTAAGCAACTACTAGAACTCATAATATCATCAACTATTTCAGGAAATTTTGGAATTAAAAGTAATTCATTAAGTATAGAAATTTGGGTGACGAATAATAACATGGTAGAGTTCAAGTTATATAACCCACCTTAAGAACCACTTCAAAGCTCCAAGATCCAAAGCTCCATGTTCCTAAGGTTGAAGATGACTTTATCAAAGGTCCAAGGCTCGTTCAAAACTCCTTCATATACAAGGAATCACCATGGATAAGCTATTGGTGAAGAAGAAAAGAAAGGTAGATCATAACCCTAATTCCATGCTTCAATTCAAGCTTGAAGACAACTACATCTTACCTTAGGGTTAAGTTTTGAGTTCCTTAGCTCCTTGGCAGACACCCTACAAATCTTGGGCAATATGGACTTCCTTTTGGCCGACACAACTTTGCTTGTGGCCGATACCCCCTCACTTGTGGCCAAAATCACTTCAATTGGCCGATATCAACTTGCTATGGGCAATATCAACATGCTATGGCCGATATACTTGCTATGGCCGATACCCAAGGCCTATGCACGATACCCTTGTTCTCTTGCATGACATGCCACCCCTCTTGCACTATATGATACTCACTTGCACGATATGGCACTAACTTGGAGTCAAAACACTTCACTCTATGGCTGATATCACACTATATGGCTGATATCACCTACTTGGGCGATATGGTCTTGCCATGGGTGATACCCCAAGGCCTATGCATGATACCACAGCATCCCTTCACGATATGGGAGCTCTATGCACGATTCCTTAGGGTAGGAGGGTGGTAAGGGTTGCAAAATTGCACCAAGGGGTGAAACTAGGGGCATATATACTTGTTGTTCATGAAGGAAGGCAAAAAAAATGAGGTGTCAACATTTTGAGCTAGTAGGTGCCACGTGTCATGCATGGGTGACACGTGTACATGCATGCATCAACATTTATCTTGAAATGCAAAAAGTTTGAGGATCATCTTGAGATGCAAATTCGTCCATTGCTTATCCATTTGGATAAGTCATCTAGGTTTAATCACTATTTTAAGTCAAGCCGATACACTTTTTTCTAAGGAAACTTGTTTCCCATCACACCTCAACTCCTTGAAGTGCTTTGCACGATGTGGACTTTGCCAAGAGTTCACAAAACGATATGGTACACCTCCTTGGTCTCCATGGCCGATAGGCACTCATATATAAGCTTTTCAACTTGATACAACTCAAGTTAAGCTTTCAAATTCAACCCTTTTTCTTGGTCATTTCATCACCAAGAGTATCATCATTCATAATTGATCCAAACATGGTGTCTCATTCATTCTATATCCTATAAATGATACATAGAGGAAGTTGGTACATTCTAGATGTGGTAATTTGCATATCAACCCCACATTTTGGGTAAATTATAATTTGTAGCAAAATCTGTGCTCAAGGTACCAGCATTGTCCAAACAAGTTCAAACTTGGAATTTAGGCTTTCCACAAGCCACCAAATTGCATCATTCTCTCTATAATTATGCTACAACACATGAGGCATGTTCAACATGTGACATTTTCCATTATAGCCCCTTAATTTGGGTAAATTGCAATTTGGTCCAAAACAAAGGAAAATTGCTCAAATAGCATTCAATCAGGACCAAACTTGAAACATGACAACTTGAAACATGAGTGTGTCACTTGATAAAAAATCGCCTTAGAGGATTATATTAAAGTTATAAGAAACTTTATTAGCCAAAACAAATAGGGTTACCTCATAACCCAGGTCAGGGTCGTTACAAGTTATAAACCCCTAACAAGGATTTCGTCCCCAAAATCCCAAGTAAAGGGAGACATATATTATTTATTCATCATATCATCAAGTCTCCACATAACATCTTAATGTTATGGAGATTCCATAGAACTTTGATCAACACAAAGTTCTTTCACACATAACTATCATAGAATCTGTCACACATGACATATACTCCACTGTCTTTTTCATTATTGACTATAGAGTTCACTCTGTGTCAGGTTGCACTTTTCTTATTCAGAGAAACATTACACATGCCTTATTTAACTCATGTGTCAAACCTTACTGATTTGTCACCTTTCTCAACTTACAACTTTATGTGACATGATTCTTGATTCTGGGGAGTCTTCCATATTCCTCATTCAGTTTAGCATTTCACTTTTAAAGGAAAGACCAGAGTTATGTTCTGTCACCCACTTGTGACTACAAGTCTTATCATTCATCTGTTGTGCCACCCAATCTACTGAAACAACACTAAACTTTCTTACTATCTGTACCAACTATCTCATTAGTTGTACATTCTCTTTTCATAAGGGGAGGTTACTTATCAATTAAGGACTTATCTTAGAGGTATCTTTAGATGTTATGTATAAGCTGCCTTAATGGATCTAGATAGGGGTTTCTAAGGAATTATTTTTAGCTTGATAAGATTTTCCCACAATGATTCTACAATTGTTCCTTCAACACATTCATCATTGTCAATGTTATGTTTATGAAGAGCATAAACCCCTAACATGTGATGTCCGTACTGTTTTATATAACTAGACTGATTTCTCAGTTGGTCATTCCAGGTAACCAACATAAATCATCTGATTAGAAGTTATGTTTTTACTTTCCCATACCACCTGATACTTCTTAGATACCAGAATTTCTTACCTTGGTATCCGTTACATGTGTTGAAAACACATCACATCCTCATCTTTCTTTCATCTTGGGACATTACTTGTAACACGTATCTTTATCTTGGAACCAAAGTCCAAGACAAATTGATACTTTTCTAAGTATCCATTAATTGAACATTTTTAACTCATGCATATCAAGTGTCATAAGACCCACTTGATTGCTATGTCCCTGAAGGGATAGAACGCAAAGGAACATATTCCTCTTATCACCCTATCATCACCCAGGGTTGTTTATCAAACAGAAAGGATTATCATCTTCTCTGATTATTGCATGAAATTTCAACTATTCATGAGTCATTTACTCTCGTTTCATACTAGGTACCTTGCCATCAAGATAGGAATTATAAGGGTGATTACATCTCATCACTCCTTTCTCTATTATTGTCTAACATGTTTATGAACATTTTGTGATTTCATCACATTTTCCATTCCCAAATCATGGGAAAATATATTTACTATTCACACAGGCTTTATCAAATAGGGATCATCTCCCTTGTTCTCATTCTCTTTATCATGAGGATTATACTTTTCATTTCCCTCATACACAGATTGATCTGAGATCATCTCAGATTTTCCCTTTATTGCACTTAGGATGTGATACAAATCTCCATACCATATTTCCAGTTTCATTATGCTCACTAGATTGTCTCAGAATGACTACTTGATCAGAGTAATCAGAAAGATAACAATCTAAGAGTTCCATACTCACCTTATCTCCAATAATTATATACCTGGCCAGGGTATACAAGTACTGAGATTAGGTAGTATGCACTTTATGTACTTTCATATTCCTTACTTTTCATATCATCACAAGCATAGGATTTAGCATCCCTAGATTTTCTCCAGGAATTACCTCTATACCTCATCCTCTTTCACATGGATAAGAACAATTATAAAGCATTTAAATGAATACTGAATAGAATATAAATTCTAGTTCTCATATTTCTTCCCTATGTCCCCATAGGACAATCAATAGGGAAATCTATAACAGGAATCCTTTTTATGATTATCATATAATCATCAAGATAAGGCATATCAAAATGAAAACATCTATATAACTGTTATCCCTCACGGTCATCTATCGCTTTAGGTTGATTCAACACATAGAGTCTAGCTATTTCATGTTGTTGCTTTTTCCTTTTTACATCATTGGGCTATAACTTTCATAAGCCCTATCAAGCCTACCTCGGTTGTTGAGTCATTTCCTCCCTTCTTTTCAAAGAAAAGAGTTTATTATGCTCAACATGTACACATCTATACATGTCTTGTCCTCGTACCATGGTCTTATCGGTCTTATTACTGATGTATAAGCTAAGACATGATTTCTTACTGGTGGAAAGTTAGATCCTTTGCCTTTACTTAGTGGCTACTGCCCTGGTACACTAAGCATTTATTGCACTGGTGGCACCGAAAACTTTGGGTTTTTAGAACAACTAGACAAATATCTTTGGAATTGTGAAGATATTTGGGTCCCACGGGGGTGAGACAATTGTAATTGTCCCAGCGAGAGATATAACTCTTCGCCGACCATATTATTATCACAGATTAAACATTTATAAACTGAGCAGAGGTTCTTTTTATATTAATAAGAAGGATAATTCATTATATGAACAAAATGAAGTAATCTGCTTTCTTAAGGAGAACATTGCGTCTACCCATGGTAGAATTATCAATCATCTATAGGCCTTGCAGGGAATGTAAAGAAACATAAATAACATCTATCCACTAAGGATGCATAAAAGAAATGTAACATCAACCAATGATTTTCATATTCAATCCTTAAGTAAACATGCTATACGGCTGATTACATTTTATAATCACACTTATGCCCTGAGGAGATGAGGTATACCGCTCATCTCCAACCGACCACTACAAAGTCAAAATCGGTACCATACAAGGTCAATGGCAGAGCCGGCTTCCAAGACCTCACCCGTCTCGACCAGTCCGAGACCACAGGCAGGACATCTCGTATCACTACTAAATAGCTTTCCAGGGTATACTGGCAACTTCGCTATGTAGAGATACAATGTCAACTGCACTCTCTTCGGGAGAGAAATATCTCATGTTTATCTAACATCCATCCCGGCCTTCATCTTCGGGAGATTCATGATACATCCATCCCGAAACATATAATGAAGGATTGAGAGATCTCGTGTTTATCTCACATCAATCCAACATTAGGGCGTACAGATATTTTTGCCCATCACCCCCGCATATTCAAAAATATGCGGTCTCCGGGTTATTCCGCAGAGCAACCCGTTTCACCATTCAGGGAGGGACCTGGCTCCGAATGGATCTATGGTCAGGGCACTACATGATGAGATTCCACGTGGTTAATTAAGTACATTACTGTATTCTTTTAGCATCAGTCAAGTTTTCAAACATGAATTGTTCTGACAAATGCTACAAAGAAAGGTATAATACATCTATCATGTACTTTTCAAATCTTTAAAACACATGATACTTGGGATATTAGTCCCTTATCACATTACTAGGAATTCTCATCCCTTCAAATAATCATTATCATGATTGCTGGATCTGGATATTCAAACCCTTAGATCATCACATAACATTGTTACCTCTATAACAGGTAACCATTACCCCTAGGTCCTCAGACCAAGGTATTCATTTCACTTGTTGTGCAAGTATTCACATGGCTCACAAGGCCATCACTCATCTTGTCACCTCTCACTAGGCAAAAACTTATTCACATGGCTCACAAGGCCATTGACACGATTTTACTGTGTGTATAACGCAAGTGCACGCGTCAATGTAGTATAGGCCTTTGTGAGGCCCGAGTCAAACACAGGGACACTGAATTATCGGTAGACTACTACTAACTGTTTACGATCAACTAAACCGATTAAAAGAGTTTGAGCATTGTTGTTAAAACAAAAGAAAATAAAATAAAACAAAGCAATCAATTAAATGTTTAGTTTAATCAATTTAGATGGGAATCTTTAGGATTGCAGTTTAACCGCAGGTTTTCATTGTATGAATTTCCATATAATAATTCGGGTTCATCTCTCAATCCGGGTAGTGGCCTGTAGTCAGAATTGCCCACTGTCGTGGTACAATTCACTACCTATGTCTAGGTCGGTTCCACCGTCGTAGTAACCTATACCCTAAACTAGGTGCATTAGAATCGACCTCTGGGTTTCCACCATTAACCTTACATCACCTTGTTCAAGGGATTTGTTAATTAATGTAAATTTCGTCTCTTTTCAACCGTTAATTCTTCTTTCAAAGTAATTAAGGGCATTAGATTATCATTATGGTGATTAAGCATAACAATATAATTGAGAAAACAAAATCATACCACGAATTTAAGAGATAAATGATGAATTACTATGATAAAAATGTCATACAATGTTTCCCAGGGCTACTCCCGGTCCTAAAGATAAAGGGGATTAGCCCTGCATGTTCATCTCAGAGAAAAACATGGTTGAGAAAAGGGGAAACATGGAGAAAAATGTGAATAAATAATGAAACCCATGAACAGAGAAGATCTAAGCATTCCTCGGTGTAGAATGCATGATCTACAGCCTTTCGGCGATGGAAAACGTCTTCTTCGGCTTCCGAAACGATCAGGGCGTGCTTCTAGGCTCCGTTCTTCTCTCCACACCTTCTCGGGACGTGTGCAGCGACTAATGACGTGATACACTGCTCTTGGCCACCGTCATTAGGTATAATCACCGAGTTAGGTTGCAAAAATATCATAGCCATTGGATTTAGATCAATCTGAAACAAACTTGCATCTGACGGTGTCGATACCATCGACGCGGGTCGATGGTATCGACACTACGCAATATCGGCAAGTCTTCTTTTCTTTTCTTCATTGCGCCTGATGCTGACTCGATACCATCGACGAGAGTCGATGGTATCGACACCCTAAGGCATCAATTTTGTCCTTTTCCGTCACTGAATCTTCTGGGGTTGATAGTATCGACTATCTGCTCGCCAGCAACCTGAAGGTACGTCGCTACCATCGACTTCCCTATCGATGGTATCGACTCTGTGCTGCTCCTTGCGACTGGCAACCTGTGGCTCTGTCGGTAGTATCGACAGCTTTCGATGGTATCGACAGCTGTAGATATGCATTTTTCCTGAAATTGCAACACAAAACCACATAAGCCGAAATAAAACATATTATTGTAATCATTTATGCTCAAAACAATAAAATAAGGGAGAATTGATGCTTAGAAGGGTCATAGACTAAAGTAAGTGAATTATGCAATATTAACCACCAAAATGACCAATAAATGCATAAAATATGAGTGAAACAAGTCTATAAATGCAACTCAAAATCATCGCATCAAACTCCCCTAAGCTTGAACATTGTTCGCCCTCGAGCAACAAAACCTTAGAATAGAATTGCGAGGGTCAACTAAAGAACAGATTATCACAACAAACATCACCCTATGATCCCCACCAGACATTCACAAACCGACCCTCACTAACCACGGAATGATAATTACCCTAAAGGCGACGGTAATCTTCCATAAAAGATATCTACCTCAAAATTGATGAACACTATCATATAAGGCAGCTAACATAATGAAATTCTCCGGTTCAGGCTCGGTGCGTCTTGTGATCTCCTATTCTACGGTGCTCGCCCTAACTACCATCTATAGGGAAGCAACTCTCCTGATATTAACAAGTGAGGAGAAAATCACGGTGGCCTACCAATTCGAGCAACGGGTGGATGGAATGGGTGGCTCATGGAAGAAATGGAAGCATTATACAGTTTTAACATGCACAAAAGATTAATGACCTAAATGATGCATATGCAAATGAAAATGCCCTAATGCCTACATTTGGGTGGAATGATGCGTGCACTAACATCCCATCTCAAGATGAGATGGAATATCTAGGAGAACTACATCATGTACTTATCCTTCTTTAAAATGCAGGTTAGACTATGTTCCTTTCTCCCTCTCGTTACTACTTACATCCCAATTCTCTTTTTTTTTTTCTTTTAAAAAAAATTCTTTTATTATTTTTTTTCAAGCCCTTATTTTCATAGCTGACAACGAATTGTTTGTCGGGCTCACTTATTGCTGCATGACTAATTCATTTGAAGCATTCAGAAGGTATGGAACAAGTTCATCACCTTTTATGTTCAAAAGACATAAGATGCATGATGTACTATATGAACAAAAATGTGAATGTAGCTACAACATGATAATTATGCAAATAAATGACATGCACTTAAGGATAATGTGCATGTAATTTTTTATTTTCATGCAAAACATGTGAACATAGTTGCAATGCAAGACCTATCTACATGGAATGCAATCAAAGAGATTAAAACAGTAATGTACTTCCAATTCTTATGGTGGAGTATGAAAACAATGGGGTGGATAGATCACAAGACTAATTGACTGAACCTTTAAAAATTATTATGTGTCCCTCCTTATTGACCTGTGTGGTAATTAAGAGGTTTCTCTCTCTTATTTCAAATTAAGGTCTCATTATCATTTGATCAGTTTAGGCTCAAACAACCAATTCCGTCCACTTTTCATGAATCCTAGGCATGTACAATTGTGATTTACTATTTTAGAGTGGACAAACCCAATTATTTCCTTAAGTTATGTGCTCAAAGTTGAACAACACAAGCTTGCAGAACACTAAAAATTTTTAAATTTTCCCTTGATTCCCATGTATAAGCAGCGAGATGACACATGACTTAAGACATCCACAATTACACTAGATAGAGTGTGGATCCTACAAACAAACTAAAAACGGTAAGAAATAAATGACAAGAAACAAAACAATAAAAACTAAACTAAAGGATAGATTTGTTCCAACTCCCCCCCTAAGCTTGAATTCGACTATGGCCTCATAGTCAAAAACAACCTTAAAAGGTGGAACAGTGATACCGACCATTCTTCCGAAGGAGGCAGGTACTGCGGAGCCATGGGGTCCCAAGATGGGTACTGCCCCTGAAAGCTCAGATCATACTGGGGCATTGGCGGAGGTTGTGGATACCCTCCAAAGTAATTCTGGCTCCAGTAATGATCGTAGAAGGGCTGCTGCTGCATCTCCATCCTATGCAACCTGTCGTGGATGTGCTATTGGTTGTCGAGGAGGAGGCGCTCATTCTCGAAAATAGCCCTCTGGTTGTCAAGCAGCCGGTTCGTCGTATCCTGAATACCGACATATGAAGTTGTATGCTGTAGTTGGGTGTGATGAATCTATTGCAGCATCGTATACATCCCTTGCATGGAGTAGACATCCTCGCCTTGCTGTGAGGGCTGTGGTGGCAGAGGTTGCGAAGAAGAAGATGCACCTGGATGCATGCGTGGACACTTCCAGGGTGCTACTCGTGCCCGAAGAAGAGTGAAAGCCTCCTCTTCCTCTTCATTCTCATCGCCGTCATTGTCGTTGTCGTCGTTGACGCCGTCTTCATCTGAGTCATCAATGGCTATGATGGGCCATCGGAAATACTAAGCACCCTCAATGTGGAAGACGGGGTCGGGAAGCAAACATTCTTGATATGCTTGATTGACATGGCAGTGTGCATATGCCAAGCCATCATGAAGCAGGATGAGGTTGGAGCGGCGCAAATGCTGCAAATTGACCTTGCTTCGGTTGGAGAGGGGAGTAAGCTGGGAGAAATTTAACCCAAAATAAGAGGCCAGCAATGTGATGAGCCCTCCAAAGTGGATTGGAGCCTTCCGCATACTCCTTTTTACAGCCAACACGCGCATCAAGAAAAACGCGCCCCAATTACACTCTTCTCGCTTCAGCAACTTGTGTAGGAAAAACAAGTCTGTCTCTTGAAACTTACTGAGAGACAGGTCACCACGAGAAAATAGGGTGGTGCATAGCATACGATGAAGAATCCGCATGAACGGATGCTCGAAATCCGCCACCGCCGCGTTGTGGTAGCTCATAGATTTTCTCGGAGGCACAATCACTAACTCGGCGAAAATAGCATCATAATCAGTCCGGTTGTCTGGCCTCCGGTACTGATCTCACCCATGATTCCAGTTATAGATGGAGTTGAACTACTTGAGGTTAAGAGTGTAATCATTGTTGTACATCCAGAAAGAAACGCGGCCTTTGATCCATTCCCGATCAGTGGCGATGACGTCGTTTGGCACGACGCATATATCCAGCGACACCGTGAACTCTGCCACTAGCTCCTTGTATGTGGGCCATTCACCGAAGAATGGCTGGCCGTCGGTGTGGAATTCTATCTCATCGGGCCTCCTGCCCGTATACCTTGCCTACCCCTGGAGCACGTAGGACAGATTAGCCTCGAACCCCAGATTGCGGATCATGTCCCAGTCGACGTAGCGGCTCGGCTCAATCTTGCGCTTCATCAGCTCCTCGTAGACCTTCCGAACCTCTGTGGAAAGATGGACAATCCGCGGACATGGAATAGATGCAGTAGGCGGGGGGATGAACTCGAGGATCTCCATCGGTGTCGCACGTGAAGAAGATGCGTCGGTAGTATGCACCATTTTCGAGGAAGAACGGATAGAAGATGGAGCTTGGTGAGGGTCGGAGAAGACAATCTCTGCTCGGTGAAGGCTCGGGGTAGAATGCGCTCCTTGAATGCTTGTAGCTGGGCTCCTATTGCTCAACAAGATGCATGACACAAGTGGAGGAGGAATGCTCTGAAGGTGTGATGTCATATGACACCAATCCATCCTTTTTATAACCGTGGCCGGCGCTGCTGTATGCCCGTCGATACCATTGACGCAGGTCGATGGTATCGACTCCTGTAGCACAATCCGGTCTTCCGCTAGTATTGACAGTTGTCGATAGCCTGCCTGGATCGATGACGTGTCGATACCATCGATGGGTGTCGATGGTATCAACCTTTCCCACGGATCGACTCTCTTAGTGCAACGATCGCTGTTGATTTCCTCTCGCGGATCGGTGAGATGTCACGTCAATAGTATTGACTCTTCTTAGGGCAAACACCCTCGCGAGGCCTGGCTGCTGCTTTCTGCCTATAACTGGGTCGATACCATCGACAGGCCTGTCGATGGTATCGACTTCACTGAGACAATTTTCGTCCGAATCTCTAGAGATCTCGCGAGTATCGACGCCCATGTCGATACTATCGACCACATTTGTTCGATCAACCTGATGGTGTGTCGATACCATCGACGAGGCCGTCAATAGTATCGACACAGAGAGATATTTGCAGCTGCCTACCTATGCCCATCTCGATACCATCGACACAAGGGTCGATGGTATCGACCCTGCCTTAGTCCTGCACATTGAGAAAATGATCAAGGTATCATTTTTACACTAAAAACAAAATCAAATCAAACCAAAGTAAAAATGGGAAAGAAACTAAACGAAGCTATCGATGGCTGGGTTGCCTCCCAACAAGCGCCCTTATTTAACATCTTAGGCTAGATGAAATCAAGCTCCTCATGCATCTGGAAGTGCAATGAGTTTGACCTCATTGTCTTTCCTTGTGTAATCCTCACCGAAATACAACTTCAATCATTTTCAATTAACCAAGAATGTTGTCTCGCCATCACGCACCATGATTTCACCATGTGGCCTGACTTCCTCTACTGTGAACGGTCCACTCCATCGGGATTTCAGTTTCCCGGGATGCATCTTCAACCTGGAGTTGAACAACAGTACACGATCTCCTTTCTTGAAGACGCGCATCTAAATATGTCGATCGTGAATCAACTTTGTTCGCTCCTTGTAGATCAGTGAGCTTTCATATGCATTCATCCTCAGCTCGTCTAGTTCATTCAGCTCAAGCAACCATTTCTTTCCTGCCTCATCATAGGTCAAATTCAGCCTCCTAAGAGCCTGGTGCGCCTTATGCTCCAACTCCACCGGCAAATGGCAGGCCCGACCGTAAGCCAACCTAAAAGGCGTAGTGCCTATAGGTGTCTTAAACACCGTCCTGTACGCCCACAAAGCGTCTGGTAGCAAGGTGCTCCAGTTCTTTCTCATGGAAGCCACAATGCGCTCCAAGATCTTCTTAATCTCTCTATTGGAGACTTCCACTTGTCCCTGTGTCTGCGGGTGGTACGGGGTACCAATGTTGTGCTTCACCTCGTATTTCCACAATAATGCCGCAAAATTTTTATTACAGAAATGTGTACCTCCATCACTAATAATCATTCTTGGTATACCAAACCTACAAAAAATGTATTCTTTGACAAACCTACACACTACGACATCATCATTAGTCCTGGTGGGTATCGCCTCTACCCACTTCCATACATAGTCAACAACTAATAAAATGTACAAGTTAGAATTGGAGGACACAAAAGGTCCCATAAAATCAATACCCCACAGATCGAACACCTCGACTTCTTGAAATACATTAAAGGGCATCTCCTGTATTTTTGAAATGTTACCTGCCCGTTGGAAAGAATCGCATTGCCGTACATAGTCATAGGCATCCCTGAACAAAGTAGGCCAGTATAGGCCACTTTCAAGTACTTTGGCTGCATTTCGAGAACTAGCATGGTGGCCACCCATCGATAGAGTATGGCAATGATGAAGGACACTTTCGTATTCCACCTCCGGTACACACCTGCACAACACACCATCCCTGCATTGCTTCAACAGAATAGGGTCATCCCAAAAATAATACCGCAAAGAATGGAAAATTTTCTTTTTCTCTTGGTATGTCCAATCATCTGGGATAATTTTGCAAGAAAGATAGTTAACTATATAAGAAAACCAAAGATCTTTAGATTTCATAGATAAAAGTTGCTCATCAGGAAACGTCTCGGTAATGGGTATATGTACGTCCTTCTCATCTACCCTTTCCAACCTAGACAAATGGCCCGCAACCTCATTTTCAATGCTCGCCTTATCTTTGATTTCAATATCAAATTCTTGTAAAAGTAAGATCCACCTAATCATTCTAGGTTTGGAATCTTTCTTTTCCATCAAATATTTTATGGCGGCGTGGTCCGTCCATACCACGACTTTTGATCCAACAAGATATTGCCGAAATTTTTCAAAAGCAAAAACAATGGCCAGAAGTTCTTTTTCAGTTGTCGTGCAATTCAACTGTGCATCATTTAAAGTTTTAGATGCATAAAAAATCACAGTGGGTTTATTGTCCACACGTTGTCCCAAAACAGCCCCAACTGCAAAATCTGACGCATCACACATCAATTCAAACGGCTTGGTCCAGTCTGGTGTTTGCACAACTGGTGCTGAAATCAGTTTTTCTTTAAGGACATTAAACGTATGTAAACACTTTTCATTAAAATAAAACACAACATCCTTTTCCAACAACTCAGATAATGGTTTGGCGATTTTAGAGAAATCTTTTATAAAGCGGCGATAAAAACCGGCGTGACCTAGATAACTCTGTACCCCTTTAACCGAATTCGGTGGAGGCAATTTGGAAATAACTTCGATCTTTATCGGGTCTACCTCCAACCCTTTGCTAGACACTTTATGCCCAAGCACGATCCCTTCGCTGACCATCATGTGGCATTTCTCCCAATTGAGGACAAAATGTGTGTCCTCACATCGTTGCAAAACCTTGTCCAAATTATATAAACATTCATCAAAGGACGCACCATAGACGGAGAAATCGTCCATAAAAACCTCCAAACAACATTCAACCATATCAGAGAAAATGGCAAGCATGCAACACTGAAAGGTTGCCTGTGCGTTACACAACCCAAATGGCATACGACGATATGCAAATGTTCCTTAAGGACAAGTGAAGGTGGACTTCTCTTGGTCCTTAGGATCAATGGAAATTTGATTGTACCCCGAATATCCATCGAGAAAACAAAAATGAGATCGACCTACTAATCTCTCTAAAATCTAATCAATGAATGGGAGAGCAAAATGATGCTTGAGTGTAGCAGCATTCAATCTATGGTAATCTATACATACACGCCACCCAGTTACCAAGCGGGTCGTGACAGGTTCATTTAACAAATTATGTGTAACAGTAATTCCCCCTTTTTTAGGGACTACTTGTGTAGGACTCACCCACGTCGAGTCAGATATAACATAGATGATACCTATAGAAAGGAGCTTAATCACCTCCTTCTTGACGACCTCCATCATGCTAGGATTAAGTCGGCACTGTGGCTGAATTACCGGTTTGGCTCCCTCCTCGAGCCGGATCTTGTGCTGGCACAATGTAGGGGAGATCCCCTTGATGTCTGTGACCGACCACCCGAATGCACCTCGGTGGTTCTTCAGCACGATCAGCAATTGATCTTCCTCCGCGGCACTCAGATATGCTGAAATGATCACTGGCAGCTTCTCACCCTCAGCAAGAAATGCATATTTCAAGTGCGGTGGCAGTGGCTTCAATTCTAGATCTGGCGGGCTGATTAAGGACGACTGAAGCGGTGGTGGGAGTTCTCCAAGGTCTTCATAGTACCTAGCATAAAAGCATGGAAGCACCTGAAGCATCTTGGCACACTCTTGTAGTGACTTGCTTCTCATCCAATCATGTGTTACATTAACCAGGCAAGCTTCAAGTGGTAATTCTAGATATGCATTGAAAATAGAACTTGCTATGGTCTCATCTTCAGTAGAAGGTGGGATGTCCTCCTCTTCATCATTAGGAAAACCCACAGCCTTGCTAAGAGACACAACCTTGGTCTTCTCCATGATGTCTACAGCCAGTGTCCCCTTCTCCACCTTAGTCATTACATGAGCCATATCTAAAAATGGCTTCCCTAGACAAAGAGAGATATTCTGGTCAAAGTGCTTCACCATGCGACATTGTTCCTTAGTTTTGGATTGTGTTGTGCTGGAAGTTTTAACCATCTCAAATCGATCATCAGTGATACCCAAGGTCAAACGACCTCTCCCCATCTCAAGTATCATGTCAGCTGTAGCTTGGAAGGGTCGTCCAAGGAGTAACTCATTACCCTGTTCATCTTGCATTTCCATTACAAGAAAGTCTGTTGGAAATACAAACCGATCTACTTTCACCAACACATCTTCACAAATACCATACGGCTTCACTACTGAATTGTCCGCCAATAGTATTGTCATATTGCTCGGCCTTGATTCTTTCAATCCCAATTTCTTGAACGTAGAGAGAGGCATCAGGTTTATGCTTGCCCCTGAATCACATAGTGCTTCGCCGAATTTCACTTTCCCAATGTAGCATGAAATATTGAAGCAGCCCGGATCCTACCTCTTAGGTGGTAATGTGCCCATGATGAAGGCACTCACCTGTTCCTTGAGAATCACAACCTCAGTGTCAGGGATCTTCCTCTTCTTTGTAATGATGTCTTTCAGAAATTTCCCGTAGGAGGAAATTTTCTCTATTGCCTCTAATAGTGGAATGTTGACAGAAAGTTTTCTAAAGCTGTCCAGAAATGTTACGACCTCACCTCTCAGTAACCTTGAATTAAGGGAGACCAAGGGGTTGAAGCCGCACCCATTAATTCCGGATCAAAGGTTCAACATATAACCATAAACAATTATTAAATTCTAACAGACTATACTGAAAAATGGTAATAAAATTTTTCTTTGCATACCTTTAAAAAGTTGGGAATAAAGTAACTTCTAACCTCAACTGATATATTCTAACTAATTCCTCCTTGTTCTTTAATTCTTGAATTCACAAGGTGTCGCTTTACTATTTGTTCTTTTGAGATTTGTACCTAAATTGCCGACAAACAAAACGACGATCAGCCGAAGATGGTATGTGGAGGAAGCAGATAATGTTCAACTAGGTTAACAATGTAATCACACCATTAATCATTTAACAATCAAGATTACGTTTTAAACCATACATCTCAATCCATACATATTCTCGAACTCTGGGCTGTCCCTGCAGTGGACATGGATATCACCTCTCTTTTAGGTAATAGAGTCTCATGGCACTATCCGAAGATAGCCCAATATCTAACTCATTATGACTTGATGGTCCTACCTCCATGGTAGCCATGTACTAAGTCAACCATAGACCTGATGGACCTACCCAATAGGTAGCCATGTACTAGGTCATCCATAGACCTGATGGACCTACCCAATAGGTAGCCATGTACTAGGCCTTTCTCTAACCTGATGGACCTACCCATAGGCAGCCATGTACTAGGTTAGCTATTATTCCACAGAGAGAACCAGGATATGAGATTGTAGGCATATAAATAATGTGATAGTCATAGTCACTTTATAATTGCAATATGAACATCCAAACAGTTTAGATGCATTCAATGTGATTAAATCATTCGGAAATCCATCGGAAAACCTAAGCGGTTATTCATAAGTAACCACATACCTTTGGTTGTAGATTTCAAGATAAAATTTAATATGTAGAGAAATCCAATCAACAAGCAAATCCTGAAATAAAAGGACAATTTTCCTTTTATTAATAGTTATCCAATTTTCATCATATTACTTAGGATTTCTATTCAATTTTAGGGTTTTCTTTTCCTTCTTAGATATTATGAACCCTAAACCATCAAATACACCCAAAACCTTTAAATTACATCCTTTTAACATTCCTAATGGCTTTTGGGATCATTATCTAACAATTTATCAAAATAACAAGGTTTCCATTTTCTTTTACCCTAAATTAGGGTTTTCATGTACATTATCTTCTATTCTTTGACATAAACCCTAATTTAGCCATATTGATATTCAAAACGGATGAAAACTTCATCTTATTAATTAACAGGTTCATAATCCTCAACTTAACCCATTAATTTACAAAGAAACATCTTTTATATACAATTCGGGTTTTCCATTAACTTAAGATGCATTTTACTAGTAAATTAAAGTACCATTGCAAAACGAACTGGAATCAAGTTATACTATCATTTTTAATAGATTCCTTGCATTTTTCTATACAATTTTCATATATAAAGTTTTCTCATTGGACAATCCTAGTAATTTCTATCAATTTCACAAAGAAAAGATATTTTCTGTAATTTTGGTCAGAGAGGGATTATACCGGAAATTCACGGCCGTCCGATTGATGCGCCTCCTGGATCCAACGCTCATCACTGCAGGTGCGCGTGACCAGGCCTTTGTTCGCTAGATCTCCTCGGCCCACGACGGTCCTTCGATCCGACGCCTCGCACTGACCCGCTCCACTTATTCCAGCAAGATCGGCCTGCCGCTCTGGAGACGTTGGATCTCGCGCGGGACTTCGGTGGTCCATGATCGGACGACAACTGCACATCGTCTTCCTCTCTTCTTCCTAACATAGACGCGTGGCGGCGCCGCAGTTGAGGCTTGCCGGAGCTAGGTCAATTGGACGGGAGAGAGGGTGCGGGCGCTCGAGACTATGTCGTTTGTGATCGCTAGGAAGTGAGGGACCATGTGGTGGTCTTTATATAGGGCATGGGGACTCCTCTAGTGTTTTCTCAACCCCGCCGCTAACTTCCCTTTATCCCAATTGGGAGTTTTGAGTACACACCATGAAAGCCATCAAATCCTAGGTCTAGATCCTTCTCCAGGGTCTCCCGAACTCAACAGGACACGAAACATGAGTGCACATGCACTGTATCGATCAGAAAATCGAGGGGAAAAAACCCCTGTATCGCGCTACTGTATGAGTCCCTTTGGGACTCTGGACGATGACCCCGATCCGTTGGATTAGAATCCAATGGTCATCGTTATCCGTGATCAAACCAAAAAGGAAAATAAATTCCCAATTATTCAAGGAAAACTCTATTTTTGAAGATAACTTGAAAATTTAATAACTCTCAATCCTTAACTCCGTTTTATCTCAAATTTTGAGGAAAACTCGTTTGTACCTTTATCTTTCCTCGTGCAAAAATTGGAGTCATTATCCAAAGGAAACGAGCCCTTTACTTCAGTTTCAAGTTATCCTTTATTTAATTGTATTTCCCGCATATTCTTTATTTCCTTTGCCATTATCTAATTATCCTGAGTTCCTTGAACCCCAAGGAACCCTTTTAACTCGAAATATTATTTTGGGAAAATATATTTTAGCATTCAAATCATTTCATTTTATTTTCCTCATATATTCCTTTATTAAATGGAATTCCTTTTTCATTTCTTTTTGTTTTTCTTTTAATCCTTCAATTGGGCTCAATGGCCACAAAGGCCCAATAAGAAAACATACAAGCTATAAAACACACAATCCATTCAAACTAATCCATCAATTCAATCATGAATTTCATTTATCTTTTAAAAAGAACATTCACAATTTCATTACATAATTTGGAAAAAATTGGGGTTATAACATCCTCCCCTCCTTATAGGAATTTTGCCCTCAAAATTCATCAATCAAGCAAACAAATTAGGATATGCTTTTTCCATGTCCGTCTTCAGCTCCCATGTGGCCTCATCCTCTCCATGATGTTTCCAAAGAACCTTTACCATCTCTATATTCTTATTTCTAAGCTCTTTTACCTTAGTATCTATAATACGCAAAGGTAACTCAGGATAAGACAACTTTTCTTGAAGCTCAATAGGTTCAATGCTCAACACATGGCTCGGGCCTTGCACATATCGCTTCAGATTGGACACGTGAAACACATCATGCATCATACTATATTGAGGGGGTAACGCCAAATGATAAGCCACCTCACCAATCCGTTCTAATACCTCAAACGGACCCACATATCGGGGACTCAACTTTCCTCTGTTTTTAGCTATAGCTCAGAGCGGTTGGATTTTTAGAAAAACATGCTCTCCCACAGTGAAATGCACATCAGTCCTCTTCGCATCAGCATATGACTTCTGTCGATCCTGGGCTCTCTTTAGCCTTTGCCTGATCAAAGCGACTTTATCAGCATACACTTGGAGTTCATCTGACCTCAACAGGGTCCTCTCACCAACATCATCCCAGTGAAGTGGTGACTGGCATGATATCCCGTATAGAGCTTCATATGGAGGCATCCCGATACTGGCTTGATAACTATTATTGTATGCAAACTCAGCTAGAGGTAAGTACTGCTCCCATGATCCACCCCAATCCAGCACACAAGCTCTCAAAAGATCCTCTAAAGTCTGGATTGTCCTTTCTGACTGTCCATCTGTCTGGGGGTGATAAGCGGTACTGAACTTTAACCTCGTACCAAGTTCATCTTGAATCTGCTTCCACAGTTTGGAAGTAAACTTCGGATCTCTATCAGATATGATGGAACTAGGTACGCCATGCAAACACACTATCTCTCGAATGTACAACTCAGCTAAGTCTGACACTTTGGCAGTGGTTTTCAGTGCAAGGAAGTGTGTTGACTTGGTAAGGCGGTCCACCACAACCCATATCGCATCATGACCTCTCTTGGTCCGAGGTAAACCCACCACAAAATCCATGGTGATCTAATCCCATTTCAATTCCGGAATCTCTATAGACTGTAAAAGTCCACCGGGTCGTTGATGTTCAGCCTTCACCATCTGGCACGTTAGACAACTGGCCACATAAGCTGCAATGTCTCTCTTCATTCCTGGCCACCAGAAGAACCTCTGCATGTCCTTAAACATCTTAGTAGTCCCTGGGTGTACTGTGTACTTAGAACCATGAGCTTCTTGTAAGATACGTTCTTTCAGTGGCGAGTCTTCAGGAATCCATATACGATTCTCGAATATGATTCCTCCATCTACACCCAAAGAAAGGTGAGTCTGAGGCTTCTTCATTAATCCCCTCATCTTGTCAAGTTCCCTACTGACCAACTGTGCTGCCACAATTTCACTCAACAAATTAGACTATATTTGAATGTTGGCCAATCGAACTCGATCACCTAACGGTTGAGGAGACCATTTCACCAGCTCTTCCAAGCTCTTCCACTGACTGGACAGAACAGCTGCACACCTGAGCTGTTTCTGACTCAACGCATCTGCCACAACATTTGCCTTCCCTGGGTGATAGGCAATGGTAAAGTCGTAATCCTTCATGTATTCCATCCATCTTCGTTGTCATAGGTTCAAGTCTTTCTATGTCAGAAGGTACTTTAAACTCTTATGGTCAGTGAAGATCTCAAAAGTAGCACCATACAGGTAATGCCGCCAAATCTTCAAGGCATGAATGATAGCAGCCAACTCTAAGTCATGTGTTGGGTAATTCATCTCATTAGGCTTGAGTTGTCGGAAAGCATATGCAACCACATGTCGATTCTGCTCCAATACACAGCCAAGACCCATTTTGGATGCATCAGTGAAGATCATGAAACCCTCATTGCCTGATGGTAGAGTCAAAATTGGTGCAGTGGTCAACTTTTCTCTCAGTTCTTGAAAACAAGTCTCACAAACATCAGACCACACAAACTTCACATCCTTCCGAGTCAACGTGGTCAAGGGTAAGGCAGTCTTTGAGAAATCTGAAATGAAACGTCGATAGTATCCTGCTAACCCCAAGAAGCTTTGGATTTCAGAGGGGTTCTTCGGTGTAGGCCAGTCTCGAACCGCTGACACCTTGGCTGGATCCACGACGATCGTTCCTCCTGAGATGATATGTCCAAGGAACATGACTTGGTCTATCCAAAACTCACATTTTGAGAATTTCCCATAGAACTTATGCTTTCTCAGGATATCAAGGACTTTACTTAGGTGGTCTCGGTGTTGCTCTAAGTCATTGGAATAAACCAATATGTCATCTATGAACACTATGACAAATGAGTCAAGGAAGGGTTGGAACACACTATTCATAAGGTTCATGAACACACTGGGTGCATTGGACAATCCAAAAGGCATAACCACAAACTCATAATGGCCATATCGTGTTTGGAAAGCTGTTTTTGGAATGTCCTCACTCTTGACTCTCAACTGGTGGTAACCCGACCTTAAGTCAATTTTGGAAAAGACTTGAGCAGACTTCAACTGGTCAAACATGTCATCTATTCGGGGTAAAGGGTATTTGTTCTTAATGGTAGCTTGGTTGATCATCCGATAGTCTATACACATACGGAGCGAGCCATCCTTTTTCTTTACAAAAAGGAATGGAGCTCCCCATGGTGATGTACTAGGATGGATAAAACCCTTGTCTAGCAATTCCTGCAATTGTTTCTTCAACTTGAGCAACTCTGCAGGGGCCATTCTATAAGGTGCACGTGAAATAGGGCTTGTTCCTGGAGCTAGCTCTATGGAAAAATCCACCTCTCTCTCAGGAGGAATCCTAGGTAGATCATCCGGAAAAACATCTGCATAGCTCTTGACTACCTCTATTTCCTCTAAGGGTTGCACCTTGGGTTCAGGCTCGGTAACAACTGCTAGGAAAGCTTGACAACCTTTACTCATCATTCTTTCTGCCTTCAAGGATCACACATACAAGCTGGTGGTGGCATCTTTCCTACCTCTAATGACAAAGGGGGGGTGACCTGGTTCCCTAATGATCACTTTCTTTTCGCTACAGTCGATTTGGGCCCTATAGGTATAAAGCCAATCCATTCCAAAGATCACATCAAAATCATTCATGTCAAGAAGGATAAAGTCTGTAGGAAACTCATGATCTTGATATTTCACAGGTATCACTGGAGTTTTCAAAAGAGAGGTAAAGATTCGACCACTCGGGGTTGTAACATCTAAGACATATCCTAAATCCTTGGTATCCAAACAAAGCATAGTTGCAAGATTCCTTGAAATGAAAGTATTAGTAGATCCAGAATCAAATAATGCTTTTACATTATGTCCCATGACTTCAAGCATGCCTAAATTATTGGTCACCATACATTAGACCATTACATGCTTAACTTTAAAAACATAAAGAAAAACTCTAAGGGTTATTACCCTCAATCAACCGATTAGCATTAGCTTGAGCTTCTTCATTGTCAATAGCGAACACTCGAGCTTGTCTTCTTTCTCTAGTAGGTGGGGCCACAGCTACCGGTGGTGTGGGCTCTGATCTCCAAACCATGACATAAACACGATTAAAACTTAGCGGAAGCGAATCGGTAATCAGCGGAAGACAAAAATCACGGGAAATTAAAACTTTTCGTGACAAGAACTTGAATCCATAGAAGCCTCTTTCATAAAGTGAGGTAAACTGTTTACATCTCAGGATAATTACCTCTTGAGTAATTATATACATCAGGATACAAAATCTCAAGATCACTTATACAAAAAGACTCCAAGACCTGAGAGTACAGAGGACACATAGGACTGACCCTAACTACACCATAGGGCAGGACAATCTCCACCTGAGATTACTGCTGCCCCTGATGCTACTGCTGAGACTGATCACCTGTAGGCTGGTTCCTTCGTCTCCGACGTCCACCTAAAAAGTTGAAGCCTACGGGGTGAGACAATTATATATAATTGTCCCAGCGAGAGTTATAACTCTTCGCCAGAAGCTTTATTATAACATCAAAGAATATTTTAAACAGTAAAGCCTTCAAAGCATTCTGTAACAGTTGCAGGTATAACAAGATCTCAACCATTTAGGAGATATGGAGAATATAAACACTATTGCAATGTAACATCAATCAACTAACTTGGAGTTATCTCTAACAAGTTATACTACATGGTTGATTATGTTTTACAAACAACATTATGCCCTGTGGAGATGAGGCTTACCACTCATACCCCAACTGATCGCTGAGAAGTCACATCAGTATCATACATAGGTCATTAAGAGAGCCGGATTCTCATGACCTTCACCTTCCTCAGTCAGTAAGAGGATCACTTGTAGGACATCTCATGTCTCTACTACTATAGCTCACCAGGGTAAACTGGTTCTTCGCTATTCTAGAGTCACAGTGGCGTTATGTACTCTCTTCGTCATCAGGAGGTTTCATGTTTACCTACCACTGATACGGGTATCTATGCTTTCTTTGTCATCAGGAGGTTTCATGTTTACCTACCACTGATACGATATGGAAATATAGTGAAGGGTGGATGGATTACACATCTACATCACTTTCCTACACTAGGATGTAAGGTTCTACACATCCATGTACCCCACATACTCAAAAGTATGTGCTCCAGGAGTTCCCTGAGGAAAACCTGTTTCACCATCATTTAATTTCTGACAATGATGGATCTATGATCATGGCTCTACATTATACTTGATTAGTTAGGTACATTCAGTATTCTTTAACAACATACATTGTTCTGCAAATAATAACAATAGCATAGCAGCTATAAAAGAAGAATACTAAATGTAACAAGCCTAACTCATATCAATCATCATTTCTCATTATCCTCATCACAAGTCATCTCTAAGGCATGACCTTGATGGTATTCATGGCTCTCATAGCCCATTATCAGCATAGGATGCCAGTGGCAAGGCATCTGATTACTTTACTTATTCATAAGGCTAACAACATGCCTTTAATGAATATAACATCAACATCCATACCTGGATATGATTACCCTCATATCAGAACCTGCATGGTTAATACATCTGATAAAGGTAATACAACAATAAGGAATGTACTTCCTACTCTTGTCATAAGAGTTAAATCTTTAAATCAAATCAAATAGAGTTTAATACTCAAAAGCATGCCATTACCCTTGAATTAGGGTTTACTATTCACATCACATGTCATCACCCTTGAATTAGGGTTTACTATTCACATCAAGGTGAATTAAACTCATAACATCATCATGTATGAGTAACATCTTCATTGATACTCTTGGATTAGTTAAAGGTTCACCATTTATCATAATTAGGGTTTCTATGATCTCACACAGGTGGATCATACCCTAATTATGCTCATTTCTGTGTATTGGGGATGCTTCAATTGAGTTTCCATTTAAAAAGGGTACTTTCTCTCTCTAGAAGTACTTTCTCTCTCATCATAAGGTTAGGTGATGTCAACATCACTCTAAAACAGATTGGATTGAGGCATCATAGGCTAACATAGCCAAAAACATCATCATTAAGTGATTAGAGTTACTTTCTCTCTCTAGGGTACTTTCTCTCTCTAGAGTACTCTCTCTTTCATCATACTAATGGTTGATGATAACATTAGACTAGATCAAGTTAGATAGAGTCATTATGACTAAAAGCATCATTCTCATATAATTAGGGTTTGAATTGAGCAAGGTATAACTTAATTGACCCTTCAGGGGTATATTGGTAATTCACCCCATTGATCATCATTATGGTTAAAACCTTAGTCAAATAACCCCTTAATATCCTAGGTTGTCATTAGGGTTTGATTTGAGCAACATTGAACCATTTACATCATCAAATGATTGAATGTGGTCAACCTTGAATCACATTGATTAATTTCAATCATTAATCATTAATTGAATTGAGATCGGTTGAAAGTGTTGACCGTTTGCCCATTTTGACTTTCCAAGACCGCGAGCCTCCTTCTAGCTCCAAGACCACGAGCCTCCTTCTAGCTCCAAGACCGCGAGCCCCCTTTAAGGGTTCAAGACCGCGAAGCCTCCCATTGGTTCAAGTTAATGTTGAGACCGCGAAGACCAATTTGAGTTGAGACCGCGAGGGTCATGAAGACCGTTTGCCCTTCTTTGACCTCAGGACCGCGAGGCCCTTCACGGTCTTGAGACCGCGAGCCTCCTCTCGGTCTTGAGACTGTGAGCCCCCTCACGGTCTTGAGACCGCGAGCCCTCTCACGGTCTTGAGACCGCGAGGCTCTCATGGTCTCAGCCGCTTGGTCCTTCAACAAGGCTCAAAGATGCAACCGATAATGTCAACCCATATTGAAGCCCTCAAATGGTCAAAGCTATGTTGACCACTTATGGATTTAGTCAATTAAGATTATGCTTGATCACTTGGTCATTCAATTGACCCATAATGGTTAACCAATTATGGTTGAAATCGATTCAATTAGGGTCTATCAATGTTCACCCATCAACACTCAACAGTGTGCATCAACACAAGGTTGAACCCTTCAATTGAGCTCCAATTGGGCCCAAACTTGGCCCAAACGGTCTTGATGTCATGTGGGTGGACCCCACATGGTCTTAAGACCGTTTTCCCAAGATTTCATCAAAGTCTAAGGTGATTTGATAGGGGTTGAACCATGATTGAACCACAAAACAGAATTTTGATTATATTGATAACTTATTTGCAATTGGGTCCTCAATTGGTCAAATTACTCAACCCTAGACCTTCAAACGGTCTTGGGTGATTGTCCTCTCGGTCTTGAGACCGTTTGGATGAGTTCCAAACGGTCTTGAGACCGTTTGCCCATCAAATTTTTGGATTCTAGTGGAAATTCATCAAGGTTGAACAAATTGAGTTGATGATTATATCAATATTTAATTGCAATGTAAATTGGTGTAAAAGTACCTTCAATTGGTCAACAAATCTTGACCCCAGACCTCCAAACGGTCTTGGTTGATTGCCCTCGCGGTCTTGAGACCGTTTGGTGACCCCCAAATGGTCTTGAGACCGTTTAGGTCAATCAACCCTAAAAACCCTAATTAGGTCACCATAATTTCAGTACTGATTTTACCTAGGGTTAGCCCTAGTATTCACCCTTCAACTCTTATCCCGTTTGGAATTAGACCATCAAACTTGGTGAGTTGTTAATTAACATAATTTTGAACAGTAATCTCATACGGTCAACGCTTAGTCAACGACCTTACACGGTCTTGAGACCGTTTGCCCAAAAAGGCAATTTCAGACCGTTTGAAAATCAGCAATTAATTCATTTAAAGTTGTGACTTAAAAAGGTCATATCTCCCGATTACTTTGGAGTTAGTCTCCCATATTTTGAGGGTAATTAGCCTATATAATTAGGAACAGATTTCTTATACGGTCCACGCTCGGTCAACGGGGCCAAACGGTCTTGAGCTTGCTTCTTCTTAAAGATGCACACAGTAAAGCATGGGTTTAGAGTTATAAAACCCACCTAAAGCTTGCTTCTTGAGCTCCAAGCTTTCAAGATCCAATCTCTAATGTTGTCCTTGAGTTCCCACAGGTTGGCCAAGGTGAAAACTCCAAGGAAGGATGAAAAGAGATGGCTAGAAAGGTAGGGTTTCAAGAGTTAGCCATGAAGATGACCTTGAATTCGAGTTTTAACCATGGAATTAGGCAAGAAGAGGGGTTTAAACCTACCTTGCACCCCCTGTTCGTCCTCCTTAGCTCCAAGGCAGTCCTTGGTCGTCTTTGGTGAAATGAAGCAGTAAGGGAACGAAGGGTAAGTTCCCTTGCAACTAAGGGAAGGAGAGCTTATATACATGGGGTAGGATTTTCAACATTAGTTCATAAGTTGTCCATAGTTCCAACTAGGTCCCTCCTTCTTTACTTGATCGTCCCTTCCTCTTTATTCTAAGGACAAACCTTCTCTTAAGGTTTTAGTAAAAGAAGGTAAAGGAGAGCAAGCTAATAATGAGGTACATACATAAAGAGATATTACACATATACCCTGATTATTCAATCACAAGGCATATTTCATAACTTGATAACTCAATTGAAGTGACTTCCTCATCATTTCTTCTCTAAATGATGGCAAAAGTCTAAAAAGATACATTAGATGACATATTTCACAATTGCATCCCTTTATTTGGGTAAATTGCATTTTACCCCAAACTAGGGTTTCAAGCACCGGGATTGCTTCCACAGCTGCACCTTGGTGCCTTAGCTTGGGAAATCCCTCAAACTTTGCTAAAAAGATTATCATGATGTATCATCATTAGAGGAACATCTCAACATGTGCAAATTGCAATCTAACCCTTTTAACTGGGTAAATTGCACATAGGTCCCTGTATATCAAAACAATGCTACTACTTTAAATATAAAGGAGCAAATACTGAGATATATGTTTCTGAGAACTTAATTACATGCTCAGAGTTAATCACCAAGATTTAATTACATATTTAGGCAAAACACCTAGGGTTAACTCATAACCCAGGTCAGGGATGTTACAAATTATCCACCCCTTACAAGGATTTCATCCCCGAAATCGATAAAACATACTAAGAGAAAAGGGCAGGATACTTCCTTCTCATCTCATCCTCTAACTCCCAAGTGGCTTCTTTAATACCACGATGGTTCCAGAGGACTTTCACAAGACTTATATCTTTCTTCTTTAACTTTTTAATTCGTTTATCAAGGATTGACACTGGTCCCTCCTCATAGGATATGTCATCATTCAATTCGACTTCCATAGGTTGTAGAACTGACTCAATGTCTGGGTGACATTTCTTCAACATAGAAATGTGAAACACAGGGTGTAACCTCTGTAATTCTGGGGGAAGCTCTAGTTTATATGCTACCTTTCCAATCCGTTCAATGATTGGATAAGGCCCCATATATCTAGGAGCTAACTTCCCCTTCCTTCCAAAACGAAGGACCCCTTTCCAAGGTGAGACCTTAAGATACACTCTGTCTCCAACCTGGAACTCTAAGGGTCTACGACGTTTGTCGGCATAAGATTTCTGCCTATCCTGAGCAGTCTTAATCTTATGTTGTATAACTTTAATCTTTTCCGTGGTTTGCTGCACCAGGTCAGGACCTAACAACTGGTGCTCACCAGTCTCAAACCAACACAAGGGTGATCTACAACGTCTACCATATAAGGCTTCATAAGGTGCCATATCAATACTATGATGATAGCTATTGTTATAAGCAAACTCTATCAAGCTTAGGTGTAGATCCCAACTTCCGGTGAACTGGAGAACACATGCTCGCAACAGGTCTTCTAAGGTTTGTATGGTCCTTTCCGACTGTCCATCAGTCTGTGGATGAAAGGCCGTACTAAACCTCAGCTTAGTGCTTAAGGCTTTGTGCAACTGTTCCCAAAAATGACTGGTAAACTGAGGACCTCTGTCAGAAACTATTGTGACAGGAACTCCGTGCAAACACACTATCTCTTGAACATACAACTCTGATAACCTTTCAGCAGAATAGGTTGTTTTGACAGGTAAGAAATGTGTTGTCTTAGTCAACCTATCAACAACTACCCAAATGGAATCATGTCCTTTTCTTGTCCTGGGTAGGCCAACAACAAAGTCCATGGTCACATGGTCCCATTTCCACTGTGATATGGGTAAAGGTTGCATTGTTCCTACAGGCTTCTGGTGTTCAGCTTTAACTTGCTGACACACGGGACACCTCAGAACAAACTCTGCAACATCCTTCTTCATCCCAGGCCACCAATACAGATCTTTCAAATTCCGATACATCTTGGTGCTCCCTGGATGCATAGCATACATGGAAGAATGGGCTTCTTCCAGGACTAACTTTCTCAAGTTGTCCACATCTGGCACTATCATTCTTCCATTATAACAAGCTACTTGATCTTCTGAATCATGAAAACCATCTTGCTTCTCATTTCCATACTCAGATCTTATATGTTGAACTGCAGCATCATCTAGCTGTGCCTCTTTAATCTGCTCCCTTAGAGTAGGTTTAATATGCATCTCAGCTAACAAACCGGTTAACAATGACACCTTCAACTGTACATTGTCTTGCCTTAAAGAGATAAGCATATCTCTTCTAGAGCATACTAAAGAGTTTAGTTGTGCTCTATTCATGGTTGATGTTGCTGATTTCCTACTCAAGGCATCTGCAACAACATTGGCCTTGCCTGGGTGGTAATCAATTGTACAGTCGTAGTCCTTGATTAACTCCATCCAGCGACGTTGCCTCATGTTGAGCTCATGCTGAGAGAAGATATACTTAAGGTTTTTATGGTCTGTGAAAATCTGGAATGTTTCTCCGTAGAGATAATGTCTCCAGATCTTCAAAGCATGAACCACAGCTGCTAACTCCAGATCGTGTGTTGGATAATTCTCCTCGTGTTTCTTAAGCTGTCGGGAAGCAAAAGAAATCACTTGTTTATCTTGCATCAACACACATCCTAGTCCATTTTTGGAAGCATCACAAAAAACTATATACCCTTTTCCTTGTTCAGGTAGCACTAGCACAGGTGCACTTGTCAACCTCTCCTTCAGCAGCTGGAAAGATTGTTGACACTTATCACTCCAAGAAAAAGAAACATCTTTCCGGGTTAACTTGGTCAAAGGTAAAGCTATAGAACTAAAGTTCTTAATGAACCTTCGATAATAGCCAGCTAACCCCAAGAAACTTCGAATCTCCGTCGGTGTTTTCGGTTGTTCCCATTGTAGAACAGATTCTACCTTTGTAGGGTCAACACAAATTCCCGAGGCGGATATTACATGTCCAAGAAAAGATACCTCCGGCAGCCAGAACTCACACTTGCTAAACTTGGCGTACAACTTATGTTCTCTTAGCAAGGTCAAAACTTGGCGAAGATGTTGCTCATGCTGCTGAGCATCCTTACTATAGATCAGAATGTCATCTATGAAGACGACAACACACTGATCAAGGAAAGATCGAAAAACTCTATTCATGAGTTCCATAAATGCAGCTGGTGCATTGGTTAGTCCAAACGACATAACCGTGAACTCATAGTGACCATATCTTGTCCTAAAAGCAGACTTGGATATGTCACTATCCTTAATACAGAGTTGGTGATATCCAGACCTCAAGTCAATCTTTGAAAATACTGTTGCACCACGCAACTGGTCAAAGAGATCATCAATCCTCGGCAGAGGATACTTATTCTTTATTGTTACTTTATTAAGTTGTCTGTAGTCGATGCATAACCACATTGACCCATCTTTCTTTTTAACAAACAAGACCGGAGCACCCCAAGGTGAAGTACTCGGTCAGATAAAACCTCTCTCAAGTAACTCTTGAAGCTGTTTCTTGAGTTTTGCCATCTCGGCAGGCGCCATCCTATATGGAGTTTGAGCTATGGGTTTCGTATCTAGAATCAGATTGATTTCAAAATCAATCTGCCGAGGTGGTGGTATACCAGGAAGTTCTTCAGGAAACACATCTTCGAATTCCCTGACTATAGGAACTTCAGCAGGATTAGAACTTTCCTTGGTAACATCTACCACATGGGCTAAGAATGCATAAAATCCTTGCCTCAACAGCTTATCAGCAACCATAGCTGATACAAGACAGGTGGGCAGAATCTTTCTTTCTCCTTGAAAGATCCATGTGCTGCTTTCATCAGCAAACACAGCCATCTTGGACTCACAATCCAAGACAACTCTATACCTTTCTAAGGTATCCATCCCGAGGATTATATCAAATCCCTGCATATCAAGTGGTATAAGATCCACTTGAATGCGATGGTCAGAAAAGAAAAGGGTGCAGGGAGAACATACCTCCTGCAAAATGGCAGACCCACTCAACGGAGTCTCCAACAACAAACTATCTGCCCTATGACTAACAGTCACATTGCAGTTACGAATCACTTCACGAGTGATGAAAGAGTGCGTAGCACCTGGATCAATCAGAACAGATACAACACAAGATATAGACATATCGGAATATAAAAGTTTCATCTGACCTGCCACTACCCGTGGATTGACCACTGCCTCAGGTGGGTTCATAGCATAGAACCTCGCAGTTGCCTGGTGTTGAGGTGGTGCTAATGATCCAGCTTGAGACGCTTGTCCACGTCCTCGAGATGCTCCTTGATGTTGTCTATTCTGAGATCCCTGTTGATTCTGTCTCGGGGGTTGTTGTGTCACACCGACAGGCCCAGAACGGCAATCCTTCATCAAGTGTCCCACCTTACCACAGTTGTAGCAACTCTTATCCTGTTGCTGTGGTCTGGGTGGTCCAGTAACTGACACTGATGTAGAACTGTGCGTCCTTTGAAGCGGTTGACTCCGTCCTCTACCTCTGCTTGGTGTCCATTGAGTTTGAAAACTCGATCTGGGTGGTGGAGGGTTAGGTGCAGAGAATCTAGGTTTCTTAGAATCCCTAGATGAAGAACCCTGGAACTGTGGATATCTTTTATGGGTTTGTCTTTTCTCAACCACAGATCTCTCTATCCTTCGGACTGACTCAACGAAGGTAGAGAATCTCTCTATGTTTTCTAAGGCAGACACAGGGGTTGACATATCGGAATTCAAACCCTTCTCGAATCTTCTGATTCTTTCCTCATCCGTAGCAGCCATGTGCGGACAGAACCACAATAACTCCATGAACTTAGCTTCATACTCACTAATGTTCATCATACCCTGCCTTAGTCTCTGAAACTGAGAGATCTTCTCATCTAGGAAGGTCTTTGGAAAATATCTATTGATAAATTCCCGACGAAACTCTTCCCATGAGAACTCTACTCCAGGTCTCTTCTGCTCTTCCATGTTCCACCAGTGACCAGCACTGCCTTTGAGAAGATAGACAGCATGTCTAACCTTCTCAGCTTCCGGAATCATAAGAATCCTGAAAGCCTTCTCCAACTCTGTCAACCATAAGTCAGCATCTGCAGGGTCGGCAGTTCCGAAGTACTCGGTAGCTCCGACACGACGAAGTCGTTCGAATGTCTTACCGATACCCTGTGCTTCAGGCTGGACAGGTGCCCTAGGTGCAGGAATGGGCATCCTATCGGTTATATGTGTCATGGCAGTCATGAACTGCCCGAACATCGTCTGTACAGCTGGATCACTCATGTCAGCTGGGTCGAACTGGGGTGGCTCTCTTGGCGACTCAGGTGCAGGTTGTTCTATTCTCGGAACTCTTGCACCGCCTCGAGGTGCACTAGCACTACTCTCTGCCACGTGCTCATCGTGATGTTCTGACATTCTTATGTATCTTCTTCTCCTGAGGAGCAGAAGATTCTATTAGATAAGGAAGGAGTACTAAAGGTAGACTCGACATCCTGAGTCCTATGCCTCTGTAGACTCAACTGAACCTGGAGCTCTGATACCACTACTTGTGGGCTCTGATCTCCAAACCATGACATAAACATGATTAAAACTTAGCGGAAGCGAATCGGTAATCAGCGGAAGACAAAAATCACGGGAAATTAAAACTTTTCGTGACAAGAACTTGAATCCATAGAAGCCTCTTTCATAAAGTGAGGCAAACTGTTTACATCTCAGGATAATTACCTCTTGAGTAATTATATACATCAGGATACAAAATCTCAAGATCACTTATACAAAAAGACTCCAAGACCTGAGAGTACAGAGGACACATAGGACTGACCCTAACTACACCATAGGGCAGGACAATCTCCACCTGAGATTACTGCTGCCCCTGATGCTGCTGCTGAGACTGATCACCTGTAGGCTGGTTCCTTCGTCTCCGACGTCCACCTAAAAAGTTGAAGCCTACGGGGTGAGACAATTATATATAATTGTCCCAGCAAGAGTTATAACTCTTCGCCAGAAGCTTTATTATAACATCAAAGAATATTTTAAACAGTAAAGCCTTCAAAGCATTCTGTAACAGTTGTAGGTATAACAAGATCTCAACCATTTAGGAGATATGGAGAATATAAACACTATTGCAATGTAACATCAATCAACTAACTTGGAGTTATCTCTAACAAGTTATACTACATGGTTGATTATGTTTTACAAACAACATTATGCCCTGTGGAGATGAGGCTTACCACTCATACCCCAACTGATCGCTGAGAAGTCACATCAGTATCATACATAGGTCATTAAGAGAGCCAGATTCTCATGACCTTCACCTTCCTCAGTCAGTAAGAGGATCACTTGTAGGACATCTCGTGTCTCTACTACTATAGCTCACCAGGGTAAACTGGTCCTTCGCTATTCTAGAGTCGCAGTGGCGTTCTGTACTCTCTTCGTCATCAGGAGGTTTCATGTTTACCTACCACTGATACGGATATCTGTGCTTTCTTCATCATCAGGAGGTTTCATGTTTACCTACCACTGATACGATATGGAAATATAGTGAAGGATGGATGGATTACACATCTACATCACTTTCCTACACTAGGATGTAAGGTTCTACACATCCATGTACCCCACATACTCAAAAGTATGTGCTCCAGGAGTTCCCTGAGGAAAACCTATTTCACCATCATTTAATTTCTGACAATGATGGATCTATGATCATGGCTCTACATTATACTTGATTAGTTAGGTACATTCAGTATTCTTTAACAACATACATTGTTCTGCAAATAATAACAATAGCATAGCAGCTATAAAAGAAGAATACTAAATGTAACAAGCCTAACTCATATCAATCATCATTTCTCATTATCCTCATCACAAGTCATCTCTAAGGCATGACCTTGATGGTATTCATGGCTCTCATAGCCCATTATCAGCATAGGATGCCACTGGCAAGGCATCTGATTACTTTACTTATTCATAAGGCTAACAACATGCCTTTAATGAATATAACATCAACATCCATACCTGGATATGATTACCCTCATATCAGAACCTGCATGGTTAATACATCTGATAAAGGTAATACAACAATAAGGAATGTACTTCCTACTCTTGTCATAAGAGTTAAATCTTTAAATCAAATCAAATAGAGTTTAATACTCAAAAGCATGCCATTACCCTTGAATTAGGGTTTACTATTCACATCACATGTCATCACCCTTGAATTAGGGTTTACTATTCACATCAAGGTGAATTAAACTCATAACATCATCATGTATGAGTAACATCTTCATTGATACTCTTGGATTAGTTAAAGGTTCACCATTTATCATAATTAGGGTTTCTATGATCTCACACAGGTGGATCATACCCTAATTATGCTCATTTCTGTGTATTGGGGATGCTTCAATTGAGTTTCCATTTAAAAAGGGTACTTTCTCTCTCTAGAAGTACTTTCTCTCTCATCATAAGGTTAGGTGATGTCAACATCACTCTAAAACAGATTGGATTGAGGCATCATAGGCTAACATAGCCAAAAACATCATCATTAAGTGATTAGAGTTACTTTCTCTCTCTAGGGTACTTTCTCTCTCTAGAGTACTCTCTCTTTCATCATACTAATGGTTGATGATAACATTAGACTAGATCAAGTTAGATAGAGTCATTATGACTAAAAGCATCATTCTCATATAATTAGGGTTTGAATTGAGCAAGGTATAACTTAATTGACCCTTCAGGGGTATATTGGTAATTCACCCCATTGATCATCATTATGGTTAAAACCTTAGTCAAATAACCCCTTAATATCCTAGGTTGTCATTAGGGTTTGATTTGAGCAACATTGAACCATTTACATCATCAAATGATTGAATGTGGTCAACCTTGAATCACATTGATTAATTTCAATCATTAATCATTAATTGAATTGAGATCGGTTGAAAGTGTTGACCGTTTGCCCATTTTGACTTTCCAAGACCGCGAGCCTCCTTCTAGCTCCAAGACCACGAGCCTCCTTCTAGCTCCAAGACCGCGAGCCCCCTTTAAGGGTTCAAGACCGCGAAGCCTCCCATTGGTTCAAGTTAATGTTGAGACCGCGAAGACCAATTTGAGTTGAGACCGCGAGGGTCATGAAGACCGTTTGCCCTTCTTTGACCTCAGGACCGCGAGGCCCTTCACGGTCTTGAGACCGCGAGCCTCCTCTCGGTCTTGAGACTGTGAGCCCCCTCACGGTCTTGAGACCGCGAGCCCTCTCACGGTCTTGAGACCGCGAGGCTCTCATGGTCTCAGCCGCTTGGTCCTTCAACAAGGCTCAAAGATGCAACCGATAATGTCAACCCATATTGAAGCCCTCAAATGGTCAAAGCTATGTTGACCACTTATGGATTTAGTCAATTAAGATTATGCTTGATCACTTGGTCATTCAATTGACCCATAATGGTTAACCAATTATGGTTGAAATCGATTCAATTAGGGTCTATCAATGTTCACCCATCAACACTCAACAGTGTGCATCAACACAAGGTTGAACCCTTCAATTGAGCTCCAATTGGGCCCAAACTTGGCCCAAACGGTCTTGATGTCATGTGGGTGGACCCCACATGGTCTTAAGACCGTTTTCCCAAGATTTCATCAAAGTCTAAGGTGATTTGATAGGGGTTGAACCATGATTGAACCACAAAACAGAATTTTGATTATATTGATAACTTATTTGCAATTGGGTCCTCAATTGGTCAAATTACTCAACCCTAGACCTTCAAACGGTCTTGGGTGATTGTCCTCTCGGTCTTGAGACCGTTTGGATGAGTTCCAAACGGTCTTGAGACCGTTTGCCCATCAAATTTTTGGATTCTAGTGGAAATTCATCAAGGTTGAACAAATTGAGTTGATGATTATATCAATATTTAATTGCAATGTAAATTGGTGTAAAAGTACCTTCAATTGGTCAACAAATCTTGACCCCAGACCTCCAAACGGTCTTGGTTGATTGCCCTCGCGGTCTTGAGACCGTTTGGTGACCCCCAAATGGTCTTGAGACCGTTTAGGTCAATCAACCCTAAAAACCCTAATTAGGTCACCATAATTTCAGTACTGATTTTACCTAGGGTTAGCCCTAGTATTCACCCTTCAACTCTTATCCCGTTTGGAATTAGACCATCAAACTTGGTGAGTTGTTAATTAACATAATTTTGAACAGTAATCTCATACGGTCAACGCTTAGTCAACGACCTTACACGGTCTTGAGACCGTTTGCCCAAAAAGGCAATTTCAGACCGTTTGAAAATCAGCAATTAATTCATTTAAAGTTGTGACTTAAAAAGGTCATATCTCCCGATTACTTTGGAGTTAGTCTCCCATATTTTGAGGGTAATTAGCCTATATAATTAGGAACAGATTTCTTATACGGTCCACGCTCGGTCAACGGGGCCAAACGGTCTTGAGCTTGCTTCTTCTTAAAGATGCACACAGTAAAGCATGGGTTTAGAGTTATAAAACCCACCTAAAGCTTGCTTCTTGAGCTCCAAGCTTTCAAGATCCAATCTCTAATGTTGTCCTTGAGTTCCCACAGGTTGGCCAAGGTGAAAACTCCAAGGAAGGATGAAAAGAGATGGCTAGAAAGGTAGGGTTTCAAGAGTTAGCCATGAAGATGACCTTGAATTCGAGTTTTAACCATGGAATTAGGCAAGAAGAGGGGTTTAAACCTACCTTGCACCCCCTGTTCGTCCTCCTTAGCTCCAAGGCAGTCCTTGGTCGTCTTTGGTGAAATGAAGCAGTAAGGGAACGAAGGGTAAGTTCCCTTGCAACTAAGGGAAGGAGAGCTTATATACATGGGGTAGGATTTTCAACATTAGTTCATAAGTTGTCCATAGTTCCAACTAGGTCCCTCCTTCTTTACTTGATCGTCCCTTCCTCTTTATTCTAAGGACAAACCTTCTCTTAAGGTTTTAGTAAAAGAAGGTAAAGGAGAGCAAGCTAATAATGAGGTACATACATAAAGAGATATTACACATATACCCTGATTATTCAATCACAAGGCATATTTCATAACTTGATAACTCAATTGAAGTGACTTCCTCATCATTTCTTCTCTAAATGATGGCAAAAGTCTAAAAAGATACATTAGATGACATATTTCACAATTGCATCCCTTTATTTGGGTAAATTGCATTTTACCCCAAACTAGGGTTTCAAGCACCGGGATTGCTTCCACAGCTGCACCTTGGTGCCTTAGCTTGGGAAATCCCTCAAACTTTGCTAAAAAGATTATCATGATGTATCATCATTAGAGGAACATCTCAACATGTGCAAATTGCAATCTAACCCTTTTAACTGGGTAAATTGCACATAGGTCCCTGTATATCAAAACAATGCTACTACTTTAAATATAAAGGAGCAAATACTGAGATATATGTTTCTGAGAACTTAATTACATGCTCAGAGTTAATCACCAAGATTTAATTACATATTTAGGCAAAACACCTAGGGTTAACTCATAACCCAGGTCAGGGATGTTACAAATTATCCACCCCTTACAAGGATTTCGTCCCCGAAATCGATAAAACATACTAAGAGAAAAGGGCAGGATACTTCCTTCTCATCTCATCCTCTAACTCCCAAGTGGCTTCTTTAATACCACGATGGTTCCAGAGGACTTTCACAAGACTTATATCTTTCTTCTTTAACTTTTTAATTCGTTTATCAAGGATTGACACTGGTCCCTCCTCATAGGATATGTCATCATTCAATTCGACTTCCATAGGTTGTAGAACTGACTCAATGTCTGGGTGACATTTCTTCAACATAGAAATGTGAAACACAGGGTGTAACCTCTGTAATTCTGGGGGAAGCTCTAGTTTATATGCTACCTTTCCAATCCGTTCAATGATTGGATAAGGCCCCATATATCTAGGAGCTAACTTCCCCTTCCTTCCAAAACGAAGGACCCCTTTCCAAGGTGAGACCTTAAGATACACTCTGTCTCCAACCTGGAACTCTAAGGGTCTACGACGTTTGTCGGCATAAGATTTCTGCCTATCCTGAGCAGTCTTAATCTTATGTTGTATAACTTTAATCTTTTCCGTGGTTTGCTGCACCAGGTCAGGACCTAACAACTGGTGCTCACCAGTCTCAAACCAACACAAGGGTGATCTACAACGTCTACCATATAAGGCTTCATAAGGTGCCATATCAATACTATGATGATAGCTATTGTTATAAGCAAACTCTATCAAGCTTAGGTGTAGATCCCAACTTCCGGTGAACTGGAGAACACATGCTCGCAACAGGTCTTCTAAGGTTTGTATGGTCCTTTCCGACTGTCCATCAGTCTGTGGATGAAAGGCCGTACTAAACCTCAGCTTAGTGCTTAAGGCTTTGTGCAACTGTTCCCAAAAATGACTGGTAAACTGAGGACCTCTGTCAGAAACTATTGTGACAGGAACTCCGTGCAAACACACTATCTCTTGAACATACAACTCTGATAACCTTTCAGCAGAATAGGTTGTTTTGACAGGTAAGAAATGTGTTGTCTTAGTCAACCTATCAACAACTACCCAAATGGAATCATGTCCTTTTCTTGTCCTGGGTAGGCCAACAACAAAGTCCATGGTCACATGGTCCCATTTCCACTGTGATATGGGTAAAGGTTGCATTGTTCCTACAGGCTTCTGGTGTTCAGCTTTAACTTGCTGACACACGGGACACCTCAGAACAAACTCTGCAACATCCTTCTTCATCCCAGGCCACCAATACAGATCTTTCAAATTCCGATACATCTTGGTGCTCCCTGGATGCATAGCATACATGGAAGAATGGGCTTCTTCCAGGACTAACTTTCTCAAGTTGTCCACATCTGGCACTATCATTCTTCCATTATAACAAGCTACTTGATCTTCTGAATCATGAAAACCATCTTGCTTCTCATTTCCATACTCAGATCTTATATGTTGAACTGCAGCATCATCTAGCTGTGCCTCTTTAATCTGCTCCCTTAGAGTAGGTTTAATATGCATCTCAGCTAACAAACCGGTTAACAATGACACCTTCAACTGTACATTGTCTTGCCTTAAAGAGATAAGCATATCTCTTCTAGAGCATACTAAAGAGTTTAGTTGTGCTCTATTCATGGTTGATGTTGCTGATTTCCTACTCAAGGCATCTGCAACAACATTGGCCTTGCCTGGGTGGTAATCAATTGTACAGTCGTAGTCCTTGATTAACTCCATCCAGCGACGTTGCCTCATGTTGAGCTCATGCTGAGAGAAGATATACTTAAGGTTTTTATGGTCTGTGAAAATCTGGAATGTTTCTCCGTAGAGATAATGTCTCCAGATCTTCAAAGCATGAACCACAGCTGCTAACTCCAGATCGTGTGTTGGATAATTCTCCTCGTGTTTCTTAAGCTGTCGGGAAGCAAAAGAAATCACTTGTTTATCTTGCATCAACACACATCCTAGTCCATTTTTGGAAGCATCACAAAAAACTATATACCCTTTTCCTTGTTCAGGTAGCACTAGCACAGGTGCACTTGTCAACCTCTCCTTCAGCAGCTGGAAAGATTGTTGACACTTATCACTCCAAGAAAAAGAAACATCTTTCCGGGTTAACTTGGTCAAAGGTAAAGCTATAGAACTAAAGTTCTTAATGAACCTTCGATAATAGCCAGCTAACCCCAAGAAACTTCGAATCTCCGTCGGTGTTTTCGGTTGTTCCCATTGTAGAACAGATTCTACCTTTGTAGGGTCAACACAAATTCCCGAGGCGGATATTACATGTCCAAGAAAAGATACCTCCGGCAGCCAGAACTCACACTTGCTAAACTTGGCGTACAACTTATGTTCTCTTAGCAAGGTCAAAACTTGGCGAAGATGTTGCTCATGCTGCTGAGCATCCTTACTATAGATCAGAATGTCATCTATGAAGACGACAACACACTGATCAAGGAAAGATCGAAAAACTCTATTCATGAGTTCCATAAATGCAGCTGGTGCATTGGTTAGTCCAAACGACATAACCGTGAACTCATAGTGACCATATCTTGTCCTAAAAGCAGACTTGGATATGTCACTATCCTTAATACAGAGTTGGTGATATCCAGACCTCAAGTCAATCTTTGAAAATACTGTTGCACCACGCAACTGGTCAAAGAGATCATCAATCCTCGGCAGAGGATACTTATTCTTTATTGTTACTTTATTAAGTTGTCTGTAGTCGATGCATAACCACATTGACCCATCTTTCTTTTTAACAAACAAGACCGGAGCACCCCAAGGTGAAGTACTCGGTCAGATAAAACCTCTCTCAAGTAACTCTTGAAGCTGTTTCTTGAGTTTTGCCATCTCGGCAGGCGCCATCCTATATGGAGTTTGAGCTATGGGTTTCGTATCTGGAATCAGATTGATTTCAAAATCAATCTGCCGAGGTGGTGGTATACCAGGAAGTTCTTCAGGAAACACATCTTCGAATTCCCTGACTATAGGAACTTCAGCAGGATTAGAACTTTCCTTGGTAACATCTACCACATGGGCTAAGAATGCATAAAATCCTTGCCTCAACAGCTTATCAGCAACCATAGCTGATACAAGACAGGTGGGCAGAATCTTTCTTTCTCCTTGAAAGATCCATGTGCTGCTTTCATCAGCAAACACAGCCATCTTGGACTCACAATCCAAGACAACTCTATACCTTTCTAAGGTATCCATCCCGAGGATTATATCAAATCCCTGCATATCAAGTGGTATAAGATCCACTTGAATGCGATGGTCAGAAAAGAAAAGGGTGCAGGGAGAACATACCTCCTGCAAAATGGCAGACCCACTCAACGAAGTCTCCAACAACAAACTATCTGCCCTATGACTAACAGTCACATTGCAGTTACGAATCACTTCACGAGTGATGAAAGAGTGCGTAGCACCTGGATCAATCAGAACAGATACAACACAAGATATAGACATATCGGAATATAAAAGTTTCATCTGACCTGCCACTACCCGTGGATTGACCACTGCCTCAGGTGGGTTCATAGCATAGAACCTCGCAGTTGCCTGGTGTTGAGGTGGTGCTAATGATCCAGCTTGAGACGCTTGTCCACGTCCTCGAGATGCTCCTTGATGTTGTCTATTCTGAGATCCCTGTTGATTCTGTCTCGGGGGTTGTTGTGTCACACCGACAGGCCCAGAACGGCAATCCTTCATCAAGTGTCCCACCTTACCACAGTTGTAGCAACTCTTATCCTGTTGCTGTGGTCTGGGTGGTCCAGTAACTGACACTGATGTAGAACTGTGCGTCCTTTGAAGCGGTTGACTCCGTCCTCTACCTCTGCTTGGTGTCCATTGAGTTTGAAAACTCGATCTGGGTGGTGGAGGGTTAGGTGCAGAGAATCTAGGTTTCTTGGAATCCCTAGATGAAGAACCCTGGAACTGTGGATATCTTTTATGGGTTTGTCTTTTCTCAACCACAGATCTCTCTATCCTTCGGACTGACTCAACGAAGGTAGAGAATCTCTCTATGTTTTCTAAGGCAGACACAGGGGTTGACATATCGGAATTCAAACCCTTCTCGAATCTTCTGATTCTTTCCTCATCCGTAGCAGCCATGTGCGGACAGAACCACAATAACTCCATGAACTTAGCTTCATACTCACTAATGTTCATCATACCCTGCCTTAGTCTCTGAAACTGAGAGATCTTCTCATCTAGGAAGGTCTTTGGAAAATATCTATTGATAAATTCCCGACGAAACTCTTCCCATGAGAACTCTACTCCAGGTCTCTTCTGCTCTTCCATGTTCCACCAGTGACCAGCACTGCCTTTGAGAAGATAGACAGCATGTCTAACCTTCTCAGCTTCCGGAATCATAAGAATCCTGAAAGCCTTCTCCAACTCTGTCAACCATAAGTCAGCATCTGCAGGGTCGGCAGTTCCGAAGTACTCGGTAGCTCCGACACGACGAAGTCGTTCGAATGTCTTACCGATACCCTGTGCTTCAGGCTGGACAGGTGCCCTAGGTGCAGGAATGGGCATCCTATCGGTTATATGTGTCATGGCAGTCATGAACTGCCCGAACATCGTCTGTACAGCTGGATCACTCATGTCAGCTGGGTCGAACTGGGGTGGCTCTCTTGGCGACTCAGGTGCAGGTTGTTCTATTCTCGGAACTCTTGCACCGCCTCGAGGTGCACTAGCACTACTCTCTGCCACGTGCTCATCGTGATGTTCTGACATTCTTATGTATCTTCTTCTCCTGAGGAGCAGAAGATTCTATTAGATAAGGAAGGAGTACTAAAGGTAGACTCGACATCCTGAGTCCTATGCCTCTGTAGACTCAACTGAACCTGGAGCTCTGATACCACTACTTGTGGGCTCTGATCTCCAAACCATGACATAAACATGATTAAAACTTAGCGGAAGCGAATCGGTAATCAGCGGAAGACAAAAATCACGGGAAATTAAAACTTTTCGTGACAAGAACTTGAATCCATAGAAGCCTCTTTCATAAAGTGAGGCAAACTGTTTACATCTCAGGATAATTACCTCTTGAGTAATTATATACATCAGGATACAAAATCTCAAGATCACTTATACAAAAAGACTCCAAGACCTGAGAGTACAGAGGACACATAGGACTGACCCTAACTACACCATAGGGCAGGACAATCTCCACCTGAGATTACTGCTGCCCCTGATGCTGCTGCTGAGACTGATCACCTGTAGGCTGGTTCCTTCGTCTCCGACGTCCACCTAAAAAGTTGAAGCCTACGGGGTGAGACAATTATATATAATTGTCCCAGCAAGAGTTATAACTCTTCGCCAGAAGCTTTATTATAACATCAAAGAATATTTTAAACAGTAAAGCCTTCAAAGCATTCTGTAACAGTTGCAGGTATAACAAGATCTCAACCATTTAGGAGATATGGAGAATATAAACACTATTGCAAAGTAACATCAATCAACTAACTTGGAGTTATCTCTAACAAGTTATACTACATGGTTGATTATGTTTTACAAACAACATTATGCCCTGTGGAGATGAGGCTTACCACTCATACCCCAACTGATCGCTGAGAAGTCACATCAGTATCATACATAGGTCATTAAGAGAGCCAGATTCTCATGACCTTCACCTTCCTCAGTCAGTAAGAGGATCACTTGTAGGACATCTCGTGTCTCTACTACTATAGCTCACCAGGGTAAACTGGTCCTTCGCTATTCTAGAGTCGCAGTGGCGTTCTGTACTCTCTTCGTCATCAGGAGGTTTCATGTTTACCTACCACTGATACGGATATCTGTGCTTTCTTCATCATCAGGAGGTTTCATGTTTACCTACCACTGATACGATATGGAAATATAGTGAAGGATGGATGGATTACACATCTACATCACTTTCCTACACTAGGATGTAAGGTTCTACACATCCATGTACCCCACATACTCAAAAGTATGTGCTCCAGGAGTTCCCTGAGGAAAACCTATTTCACCATCATTTAATTTCTGACAATGATGGATCTATGATCAGGGCTCTACATTATACTTGATTAGTTAGGTACATTCAGTATTCTTTAACAACATACATTGTTCTGCAAATAATAACAATAGCATAGCAGCTATAAAAGAAGAATACTAAATGTAACAAGCCTAACTCATATCAATCATCATTTCTCATTATCCTCATCACAAGTCATCTCTAAGGCATGACCTTGATGGTATTCATGGCTCTCATAGCCCATTATCAGCATAGGATGCCACTGGCAAGGCATCTGATTACTTTACTTATTCATAAGGCTAACAACATGCCTTTAATGAATATAACATCAACATCCATACCTGGATATGATTACCCTCATATCAGAACCTGCATGGTTAATACATCTGATAAAGGTAATACAACAATAAGGAATGTACTTCCTACTCTTGTCATAAGAGTTAAATCTTTAAATCAAATCAAATAGAGTTTAATACTCAAAAGCATGCCATTACCCTTGAATTAGGGTTTACTATTCACATCACATGTCATCACCCTTGAATTAGGGTTTACTATTCACATCAAGGTGAATTAAACTCATAACATCATCATGTATGAGTAACATCTTCATTGATACTCTTGGATTAGTTAAAGGTTCACCATTTATCATAATTAGGGTTTCTATGATCTCACACAGGTGGATCATACCCTAATTATGCTCATTTCTGTGTATTGGGGATGCTTCAATTGAGTTTCCATTTAAAAAGGGTACTTTCTCTCTCTAGAAGTACTTTCTCTCTCATCATAAGGTTAGGTGATGTCAACATCACTCTAAAACAGATTGGATTGAGGCATCATAGGCTAACATAGCCAAAAACATCATCATTAAGTGATTAGAGTTACTTTCTCTCTCTAGGGTACTTTCTCTCTCTAGAGTACTCTCTCTTTCATCATACTAATGGTTGATGATAACATTAGACTATATCAAGTTAGATAGAGTCATTATGACTAAAAGCATCATTCTCATATAATTAGGGTTTGAATTGAGCAAGGTATAACTTAATTGACCCTTCAGGGGTATATTGGTAATTCACCCCATTGATCATCATTATGGTTAAAACCTTAGTCAAATAACCCCTTAATATCCTAGGTTGTCATTAGGGTTTGATTTGAGCAACATTGAACCATTTACATCATCAAATGATTGAATGTGGTCAACCTTGAATCACATTGATTAATTTCAATCATTAATCATTAATTGAATTGAGATCGGTTGAAAGTGTTGACCGTTTGCCCATTTTGACTTTCCAAGACCGCGAGCCTCCTTCTAGCTCCAAGACCGCGAGCCTCCTTCTAGCTCCAAGACCGCGAGCCCCCTTTAAGGGTTCAAGACCGCGAAGCCTCCCATTGGTTCAAGTTAATGTTGAGACCGCGAAGACCAATTTGAGTTGAGACCGCGAGGGTCATGAAGACCGTTTGCCCTTCTTTGACCTCAGGACCGCGAGGCCCTTCACGGTCTTGAGACTGCGAGCCTCCTCTCGGTCTTGATACCGTGATCCCCCTCACGGTCTTGAGACCGCGAGCCCTCTCACGGTCTTGAGACCGCGAGGCTCTCATGGTCTCAGCCGCTTGGTCCTTCAACAAGGCTCAAAGATGCAACCGATAATGTCAACCCATATTGAAGCCCTCAAATGGTCAAAGCTATGTTGACCACTTATGGATTTAGTCAATTAAGATTATGCTTGATCACTTGGTCATTCAATTGACCCATAATGGTTAACCAATTATGGTTGAAATCGATTCAATTAGGGTCTATCAATGTTCACCCATCAACACTCAACAGTGTGCATCAACACAAGGTTGAACCCTTCAATTGAGCTCCAATTGGGCCCAAACTTGGCCCAAACGGTCTTGATGTCATGTGGGTGGACCCCACATGGTCTTAAGACCGTTTTCCCAAGATTTCATCAAAGTCTAAGGTGATTTGATAGGGGTTGAACCATGATTGAACCACAAAACAGAATTTTGATTATATTGATAACTTATTTGCAATTGGGTCCTCAATTGGTCAAATTACTCAACCCTAGACCTTCAAACGGTCTTGGGTGATTGTCCTCTCGGTCTTGAGACCGTTTGGATGAGTTCCAAATGGTCTTGAGACCGTTTGCCCATCAAATTTTTGGATTCTAGTGGAAATTCATCAAGGTTGAACAAATTGAGTTGATGATTATATCAATATTTAATTGCAATGTAAATTGGTGTAAAAGTACCTTCAATTGGTCAACAAATCTTGACCCCAGACCTCCAAACGGTCTTGGTTGATTGCCCTCGTGGTCTTGAGACCGTTTGGTGACCCCCAAACGGTCTTGAGACCGTTTAGGTCAATCAACCCTAAAAACCCTAATTAGGTCACCATAATTTCAGTACTGCTTTTACCTAGGGTTAGCCCTAGTATTCACCCTTCAACTCTTATCCCGTTTGGAATTAGACCATAAAACTTGTCGAGTTGTTAATTAACATAATTTTGAACAGTAATCTCATACGGTAAACGCTTAGTCAACGCCCTTACACGGTCTTGAGACCGTTTGCCCAAAAAGGCAATTTCAGACCGTTTGAAAATCAGCAATTAATTCATTTAAAGTTGTGACTTAAAAAGGTCATATATCCCGATTACTTTGGAGTTAGTCTCCCAAAGTTTGAGGGTAATTAGCCTATATAATTAGGAACAGATTTCTTATACGGTCCACGCTCAGTCAACGGGGCCAAACGGTCTTGAGACCGTTTGCCCTGTCGCGGTCTCGAGACCGTTTGCTCACCTCGCGGTCTTGAGTCCGAGAGAGCAAACTGTTAGGACCGTTTAAGGAAAAGAAAAGCGGTGGGTTTTTCTTGGAAATCATGCCTTCATCTTCTAGCTCAAGAACAGTACAGATATCCCACGGGTTTGCTTGCAAAATAGCAGGGAAACGTAGGGAAACACTAAGAGCTATCATCAAAACGCATATAAAGATGCACATAGTAAAGCATGGGTTTAGAGTTATAAAACCCGCCTAAAGCTTGCTTCTTGAGCTCCAAGCTTTCAAGATCCAAGCTCTAATGGCGTCCTTGAGTTCCCACAGGTTGGCCAAGGTGAAAACTCCAAGGAAGGATGAAAAGAGACGGCTAGAAAGGTAGGGTTTCAAGAGTTAGCCATGAAGATGACCTTGAATTCGAGTTTTAACCATGGAATTAGGCAAGAAGAGGGGTTTAAACCTACCTTGCACCCCTTGTTCGTCCTCCTTAGCTCCAAGGCAGTCCTTGGTCGTCTTTGGTGAAATGAAGCAGTAAGGGAACGAAGGGTAAGTTCCCTTGCAACTAAGGGAAGGAGAGCTTATATACATGGGGTAGGATTTTCAACATTAGTTCATAAGTTGTCCATAGTTCCAACTAGGTCCCTCCTTCTTTACTTGATCGTCCCTTCCTCTTTATTCTAAGGACAAACCTTCTCTTAAGGTTTTAGGAAAAGAAGGTAAAGGAGAGCAAGCTAATAATGAGGTACATACATAAAGAGATATTACACATATACCCTGATTATTCAATCACAAGGCATATTTCATAACTTGATAACTCAATTGAGGTGACTTCCTCATCATTTCTTCTCTAAATGATGGCAAAAGTCTAAAAAGATACATTAGATGACATATTTCACAATTGCATCCCTTTATTTGGGTAAATTGCATTTTACCCCAAACTAGGGTTTCAAGCACCGGGATTGCTTCCACAGCTGCACCTTGGTGCCTTAGCTTGGGAAATCCCTCAAACTTTTCTAAAAAGATTCTCATGATGTATCATCATTAGAGGAACATCTCAACATGTGCAAATTGGAATCTAACCCTTTTAACTGGGTAAATTGCACATATGTCCCTGTATATCAAAACAATGCTACTACTTTAAATATAAAGGAGCAAATACTGAGATATATGTTTCTGAGAACTTAATTACATGCTCAGAGTTAATCACCAAGATTTAATTATATATTTAGGCAAAACACCTAGGGTTAACTCATAACCCAGGTCAGGGATGTTACAGGTGGGGTTGCTACTGGTGGGGCTGCCACTGGACCTGGTCCCTTTTCTGCTGGTAGGGGACAAGCAGACAAGATATGCCCCTCTTGCTGACAACGAAAACAGACCTTCTTCTTGTGGCGACACTCACCAGGATGCCATTTTCCACAAGAGCGGCATTGCGGTCGGTTGTGTTCTGGATGGGGTCTTCCTTTTCCTTCATGTCTCCCCTTGGCTTGATGACGACCTGGACCCTTCTTATGATGATTCTTCTGACCTCGGGTTCCTTCAGTGAAACCCAAATACCCCTTGGGTGGAAGCTGTGTAGGCATCACGGTTCTTTCCATGTCTAAGGAAGTGTTGTAAGCTTCTGTGAAGGTTTTAGGTTTGCTTGCCATCACATGAGGCTTCAGGGCAGGGTGAAGACGCTCTATGAAGTGATCCACCCTCCTTTTCTCATCCATCTTGTACCCAAAACGTTCCAGGATCCGAAACTTGCGCCCAAAGTCTGCCACAGAGGAATTTCCTTGAGTAATGTTAGTGAATTCCCTTTCCTTTTCTTTCTTAGCTGCAATCGGGATGAATCTGGAAGTGAAGATGGTTTTGAAATCAGCCCATGCCATTGGTTCCTCAGTCAGATCCCGGCCTGTGATGTGAGTCTCCCACCATATCTTAGCTACTCCTTCCAGAAGGTGAGCAGCAAAGAGGACCTTCTTGCTCGGCTGTACTTCAAGCATGCGAAAACCATTCTCTATTGCAAGTATCCAGGCTTATGCTTTATCAACCACCTTAGTCTTATCTTCTCCCCAGAACTTTTCTATGTTCAGCTTGACAAAGTCTAGGATGGTGGCTCCCACACGTGGACGAACAGGGTGTGGTTCACCATTCTCAGCTCTAGGTATGTCTCGAAGGGCCAAAGCATTAATAGCTTCTGTCAACTTCCTCTGTTGCTCTATCCACAAGGTATCAGGGGTGTGAAAGGTCAGTTCTGGTTCCTCAGCATGGTCCTCTTCCATCTTGGCTTCTTCCTCATATATATGTTGCTTTTCATATCCTTGATCTTCTTCTTGGTTCAGGTTACTAAATGGTACTGGGTTAGGGACCTCTTGAGTGACTTCTTCAGGCCTCTTCCTCTTCTTAGAGGATCCACCATCATGGTTCCTATTCCTCTTTTCAGATGACTCCTTTCCTTTTTGGGGAGGCCAAACACTCCTAGCCGGATTCCCCGAGCCCTCAGGAATAGCAACGGTCTTGGTTCATGCCATCTACATAAGCATAACAAACAAACCTTTAGTTTATCATTTAAATTGGTTATACTTATGTTCAGTGATATCTCATTACATATCTTTTATTAATTTGATGGAGGATTCTTAAACCCTTAACTTACTTGCCCATACCACATGAGTGTGGAGGAGAGAGAGAATCCTACTCTTAAAACCTTAATAGAATATGTGATGAGAAGGGATGAATAAGATGAGAGAGTCCTAAAGGTATCTTATTTCGATTCATACCCTAAGACTTTGGCCAGGCGGTCACACGGGTTTGGGAGTCCTCGTATTCCGACTAGCGGTGCGGAGGAAAATCTTGCCAGCCCCCGGTCGTGATCCCTTTCTAGACACCTCCGTCTTTCAGATACTCCTCTAATAACTCCCTTGGGTTCAATGGAGTTTGTAAAATTTAATAATTACTAATGGTTACATGAAGAACCCAGGCTCTGATACCAAATGTTACGACCTCACCTCTCAGTAACCCCCAATTAAGGGAGACCAAGGGGTTGAAGCCGCACCCATTAATTCTGGATCAAAGGTTCAACATATAACCATAAACAATTATTAAATTCTAACAGACTATACTGAAAAATGGTAATAAAATTTTTCTTTGCATACCTTTAAAAAGTTGTGAATAAAGTAACTTCTAAACTCAACTGATCTATTCTAACTAACTCCTCCTTGTTCTTTAATTCTTGAATTCACAAGGTGTCGCTTTACTGTTTGTTCTTTTGAGATTTGTACCTAAATTGCCGACAAACAAAATGACGATCAGCCGAAGCTGGTATGTGGAGGAAGCAGATAATGTTCAACTAGGTTAACAATGTAATCACACCATTAATCATTTAACAATCAAGATTACATTTTAAACCATACATCTCAATCCATACATATTCTCGAACTCTGGGATGTCCACTGCAGGGACATCCCAGAGTTCGAGAATATGTATGGATTGAGATGTATGGTTTAAAACGTAATCTTGATTGTTAAATTATTAATGGTGTGATTACATTGTTAACCTAGTTGAACATTATCTGCTTCTTCCACATACCAACTTCGGCTGATCGTCATTTTGTTTGTCGGCAATTTAGGTATAAATCTCAAAAGAACAAACAGTAAAGCGACACCTTGTGAATTCAAGAATGAAAGAACAAGGAGGAATTAGTTAGAATAGATCAGTTGAGGTTAGACATTACTTTATTCCCAAATTTTCAAAGGTATGCAAAGAAAATTTTTATTACCATTTTTCAGTATAGTCTGTTAGAATTTAATAATTGTTTATGGTTATATGTTGAACCTTTGATCCGGAATTAATGGGTGCGGCTTCAACCCCTTGGTCTCCCTTAATTGGGGGTTACTGAGAGGTGAGGTTGTAACAAGAAACTTCTTGAACTGGGTGTCCACTTTCTTTGCTTTCATGCTATTTGGATACGTGACCGGGACAGCCTGCACCCTTTGAAGCGGCGACACATATGGCGTCCTCTTCTGTGTCTCCTCCTCAACAATAATTGGTTCTGCTGTGACATCCTCTACTATATCCTCAACCGGCTCTGTGGTTGGAATCATAACATCTTCTGCGGCCTCACCTATGATCTTTGATTGGGGTTTGCTTGGTTCATTGGCCATGGGGTTTAAAATCTTCTTGCCACTCCTTAGCAAGACTGCCTTAGCCTGTTGATTTCCCCCTGGAATATTTGTATTACCCAGGAAGCCTTGCTACACTGGCTTCTTCAGATTTGCTATCTCAGTTGCCATTTGTGCCAAAGATGTCTCTATCATCCTCATATGTGCCCCATGGCTTTGTAAAGTTTGCCCGAATTGGTTCATGAATTCCCCTTATTGCTTCATCTGCTGGCCAAAAGTGTTCATTAGTTCTTGATTTTTCTTGATCACTTGGTTGAGCAACTTAGTGCTCTTATCCTCTTGTGCTGGTTGCGGTTTTGCGTCGGGGTCCTATAAGAAATTATTTGGATCCTTCTAGGAAAATTTCTTATCCTTCCTCCATGAGTAATCGTTGTTTCTGTACCCCTGTTGCTGGCGCATGAATTTCACTTGAGCCTCATCATCTAATTCTGTGTCTTCCTTTGCAAGACATTTCTTTGTTAGAAGGTCCATCTTCTCATTCATCTCTTTGATGGCCTTTGACTCTGTCACAACTCGAACATGCTCTACGACGTCTCTGTCGCCCCATGATTGCTTCTTGGCCATGTTTTTCAGAATTTCCCAACACCTCGTGTCTGTGTTGTTTAAGAAGAACCTTGAACCTGCGGAATCTAGGTTACTTCTATCATGCTCGGAAAGAGCAAAATAGAAGATTTTAACATGTGTCTCCTTGTCAAGCCCATGATGCGGGCACCTCCTGAGCATGATCTGAAACCATTCCCAGGTCTCGGAATAGGTCTCCCCTGCCTTCTGGCTGAAATTATGGATTTTTCTGATCATATCATTTGTCTTCTCGGGCGGGAAAAACCTTTCAAAGAACACTTCCACCATGTGGTTCCATGATTCCACATCTTCATCGTCAAGATTGTGCAACCATTCTCGTGCATTTCCTGCCAGAGAGCTCGGAAACAGCTTCAGGTAAAGTGTCTCCTGCGGGAACCTGTCTATTTTTATCATATCACAGTTCTCCACGAACTGGCTAATGTGAGTTACTGGGTCTTCATTTTTTAGCCCATGAAATGCATTTGACTTGACCAAGTTGATTAATGCAAGACCAATCTTATAAGTAGGAATGTTGATCGCCTGCTTCTTGATTGGCCCCTTTGAAGAGGATGAGGAAGAAGCTTTGATCTTCTCCCATATCGTCTGCTCTTCTGCCATGGCTTCTTGTTCTGAGTCAGAATCTATATCTTCCAGTTGGTCTTGATTGTAATCCTCCTCGTCGTCAGGTCCCGGTAGTGGAACCTCTGGTGCCTGTTGCGTGTAGTCAGTGCTACGCGTCTGCACCATGCACAATACCTACAAAATGATAATTTCAATTCAGTACCGTGCTAGATGATTACAAAATGTGCAAGATAAACTATAAATTTTAAAAATATTTTAGAATAATAAAAATTAAAAAGTGGCCTAGAATGGCCGCTTGCAGCACTCGTAGTGCTGACAATTGCCATGTCCCCAACAATGACGCCAAAAACTTGACACGATTTTACCGTGCGTATAACACAAGTGCACACATCAATGTAGTATAGGCCTTTATGAGGCCCGAGTCGAACTCAGGGACACTGAATTATCAGTAAAATACTACTAACTGTTTGCCATCAGTTAAACCAATTAAAAGAGTTTGAGAGTTGTTGTAAAAACAAAAGAAAATAAAATAAAACAAAGCAATCAATTAAATGTTTAGTTTGATCAATTTAGATGGGAATCTTTAGGTTTGCGGTTTCACCGCGGGTTTTCATTGTATGAATTTCCATATAATAATTCAGGTTCATCTCTCAATCCGGATAGTGGCATGTAGTCAGAATTTCCCACTGTCATGGTACAATTCACTACTTATGTCTAGGTCGGTTCCACCGTCGTAGTAACCTATACCCTAAACTAGGTGCATTAGAATCGACCTATGGGTTTCCACCATTAACCTTACGTCACCTTATTCAAGGGATTTGTTAATTAATGTGAATTTTGTCTCTTTTCAACCATTAATGCTTCTTTCAAAGTAATTAAGGGCATTATATTATCATTATGGTGATCAAGCATAACAATATAATTGAGAAAACGAAATCATACCACAAATTTAAGAGATAAATGATGAATTACAATGATAAAATGTCATACAATGTTTCCCCGGGCTACTCCCGGTCCTAAAGATAAGGGGATTAGCCCCGCATGTTCATCTCAGAGGAAAACATGGTTGAGAAAAGGGAAAACATGGAGAAAAATGTGAATACATAATGAAACCCCTGAACGGAGAAGATCCGAGCGTTCCTCGACGTAGAATGCACGATCTGTAGCCTTTTGGCAGTAGAAAATGTCTTCTTCGGCGTCCAAAATGATCACGGTGTTCTTTAGGCTCTGTTCTTCTCTCCACACCTTCTCGGGACGTGTGCAGCGGCTAATGACGTGATACACTGCTCTTGGCCGCCGTCATTAGGTATAATCACCGAGTTAGGTTGCAAAAATATCATAGCTATCAGATTTAGATCAATATGAAACAAACTTGCATCTGACGGTGTCGATACCATCGACGCGGGTCGATGGTATCGACACAGTGCGATATCGGCAAGTCTTCTTTTCTTTTCTTTGTTGTGCCTGATGCTGACTTGATACCATCGATGAGAGTCGATGATATGGACACCCTAAGGCATCAGTTTTGTCCTTTTCCGTCACTGAATCTTCTGGGGTCGATAGCATTGACTTAATGGTCGATAGTATCGACTATCTGCTCTCCAGCAACCTGAAGGTACGTCGCTACCATCGACTTCCCTGTCGATGGTATCGACTCTGTGCTGCTCCTTGCAACTGGCAACCTGTGGCTGTGTCAATAGTATCGACAGCTGTCGATGGTATCGACAGCTGCAGATATGCATTTTTCCTGAAATTACAACACAAAACCACATAAGCCGAAATAAAACATATTATTGTAATCATTTATGCTTAAAACAATAAAACAAGGGAGAATTGGTGCTTAGAAGGGTCATAGAATAAAGTAAGTGAATTATGCAATATTAACCACCAAAATGACCAATAAACGCATAAAACGCGAGTGAAACAAGTCTATAAATGCGACTCAAAATCATCGCATCAGCCATCACACATCTTGTCACCTCTTACTAGGAAACAACTTATTCGCATGGCTCATAAGGCCATTAATCATTATATTTTTTATACAATTATTTAACATGCCTTACAAGGCTTATGCAATAAAAGAAATACAACCTTCCCATCATTAGGGTTAGGGTTTTCCTTTCTTATCGATTAGGGTTTCTCTTGCATATCATTACCCTTCATTAGGGTTTTCCATTATTAACCATTTCGGTTTTCGTGGTCATATTATCAATGATCAAATCCTAATTCATTTCTCCACATCTAGGAGCAAACATTGATATCATAAGTATTTCATCATACTGATTTATTATCATCATTAAATGATTATCAACACAAGGTATGAGTTTCTCTCTCATCCTTACCATAGTATGAATACATCATACTTTATTAACTTGACTTAACCCTTTCTCAAGGTATGTTAGCCTACACTTATCAAAGTGCATTAAACTCATTACATCTCAATGTAACTATTGGCATGACATACTTCATGTGTTACTCATCCATACATATTGGATTTAAGGTGCATCAAGGTGTAACAACATTGAGGTGATGGATGTGATATTTGTCATATCTTTATGTATCACTTACCTCATCACTTTTAACTTACTTAAGTTCATCATCTTATCTCGTATTAGGGTATGTCCCATCCTAATACTTTAAGCACTATCTCATCACATTAATCTTGTAAAGTACTGGCTATAAGTCACACACTTGAATTACCCAAATATCATCAATTGATGTGGACTCATCTTAGGTTAAGAAGTTGTTGATATAAGGTTGTCCATTATCAACCACTTTAGGTGCTTCACCTATCAAGGTATTATCCACATCATTACTTGGTGTTACACTCATTACTCCTAAGAGTGTCTTACTCTCACCTTTACTAGTGTCTCGGGTTGGAGGTGTGCATATGTTCACCATATCAGATTGGAGGTATATAAGCACCCACCATATCGGGCTAGAGGTGTATGAGAATCATCCATACTGGGATAGAGGTGTATGAACATCATCCATATCGGGCTAGATATGTATGAACACCATCCATATCGGGCTAGATGTGTATGAACACCATCCATATCGGGTGGCTCACCATCTAGGGTTAGCCATGACAGGTTAGGGTTACCATATTGTTAAGGGTTGTGTATCGTGCAACCCTATCGTGCAAGATCATGTGTCGTGAAACTATGTAATGCAAGGTCATGTAGGCCTCATGATACTAAGTACCAATGATGTATCATATGATCATAACGTGTAATAGCACTTGTTACCCAAATTAGGATTTCTTGTCAACTTACAAGTATATAATTGAACTTGTATCGTGCATGGAGTCTATAATAGACTTCCTATAGTGCAAGAGGTGTATACTACACCCCCATATCATGCAACAAGGTATACAATCATATCCATATCATTTTAATGAAGTAGGTACATCATCATATCATGTTAGACGTGCTTGCTTATGTGCTTGCACCCGATATCACTTTTATAAGGTGATACCATCATCTTCAAGCTATAGACCTTAGTTATAACTGTTATAGTTCATGGCAACAGGTCTAAGAAACTACTAGAACTCATAATATCATCAACTATTTTAGGAAATTTCGGAATTAAAAGTAATTCATTAAGTATAGCAATTTGGGTGATGAATAATAACATGGTTGAGTTCAAGTTATATAACCCACCTTAAGAACCACTTCAAAGCTCCAAGCTCCAAAGATCCACGTTCCTAGGGTTGAAGTTGAATTTATCAAAGGTCCAAGGCTCGTTCACAACTCCTTCATATACAAGGAATCTCCATGGATAAGCAATTGGTGAAGATGAAAAGAATGGTAGATCATAACCCTAATTCCATGCTTCAATTCAAGCTTGAAGACAACTATAGCTTACCTTAGGGTTAAGATTTGAGTTACTTAGCTCCTTGGTCGACACCCTACAACTCTTGGGCGATATGGACTTCCTCTTGGCCGACACAACTTTGCTTGTGGCCGATACCCCCTCACTTGTCGCCAAAATCACTTCAATTGGCCGATATCAACTTGCTATGGGCAATATCAACATGCTATGGTCGATATACTTGCTATGGCCGATACCCAAGGCCTATGCACGATACCCTTTTTCTATTTCATGACATTCTACCCCTATTGCACGATATGATACTCACTTGCATGATATGGCACTCACTTGGAGTCAAAACACTTCACTCTATGGCCGATATCACCCTATATGGTCGATATCACCTACTTGGGCGATATGGTCTTGCCATGGGCGATACCCCAAGGCCCATGCACGATACCACAGAATACCTTCATGATATTGGAGATCTATGCACAATATCTTAGGGTAGGAGGGTGGTAAGGGTCGCAAAATTGCACCAAGGGGTGAAACTAGGGGTATATATACTTGTTGTTCATGAAGGAAGGCAAAAACAATGAGGTGTCAACATTTTGAGCTAGTAGGTGCCACGTGTCATGCATGGGTGACACGTGTACATGCATGCATCAACATTTATCTTGAAATTCAAAAAGGTTGAGGATCATCTAGAGATGCTAATTTGTCCATTGGTTATCTATTTCTATAAGTCATCTAGGTTTAATCACTATTTTAAGTCAAGCCGATACACTTTTTTCTAAGGAAACTTGTTGGCCGTCACACCTCACTTCCTTGAGGTGCTTTGCACGATATGGAATTTTCCAGGAGTTTACAAAACGGCATGGGACACCTCCTTGGGCTCCATGGCTGATAGGCACTCATATATAAGCTTTTCAACTTGATACAACTCAAGTTAAGCTTTCAAATTCAACCCTTTTTCTTGGTCATTTCATCACCAAGAGTATCATCATTCATAATTGATCCAAACATGGTGTGGCATTCATTATATATCCTATAAATGATACATAGAGGAAGTAGGGACATTCTAGAGGTGGTAATTTGCATATCAACCCCACATTTTGGGTAAATTACAATTTGTAGCAAAATAGGTGCTCAAGGTACCATAATTGTCCAAACAAGTTAAAACTTAGAATTTAGGCTTTCCACAAGCCACCACCTTGCATCATTATCTCTATAATGATGCTACAACACAAGAGGCATAATCAACATGTGACAGTTTTCATTATAGCCCCTCAATTTGGGTAAATTGCACTTTGGTCCAAAACAAAGGAAAATTGCTCAAACATCATTCAATCGGGACCAAACTTGAAACATGAGTGTGTCACATGATAACATAGCACCTTAGAGGATTATATAAAAGTTATAAGAAACTTTATTAGCCAAAACAAATAGGGTTACCTCATAACCCAGGTTAGGGTCGTTACACCTAACCCAACATGGTGATGGCTTAGTACCTCATGAACGACATGGGTAATACATACAAACACCTTTAGCCTGATATGATTGGTGTTCATATACTTCTAGCCCGATATGGTGAGTGCTTATACACCTTCAACCCAATATGATGAACACATGCACACCTCTAACCCGAGACATCTTGTAAAGGTGAGGGCAAGACACTCTTAGGAGTGATGAGTGTAACACCAAGTAATGATGTGGCTAATACCTTGATAGGTGAAACACCTAGAGTGGTTGATAATGGACAACCTCATATCAACAATGCCTTAACCCGAGATGAGTCCATATTATTGATGATGGTTGAATAATTCAAATGTGTGACTTAAGACCAATACATTACATGATAAATGTGATGAGCTAGTTCATAATGTATTAGGATGGGAAATACCCTAGTACAAGATAGGGTGATGAATTTAAGTAAGTTAAAAGTGATGAGGGAAGTGATACATCAAGACATGATAGATATCACATCCAACACCTCAAGGTTGATACACCTTGATATACCCTAAATCCAATATACTTAGATGAGTAACACATGAAGTGTGTTATACAAATTGTTGCATTGAGATGTAATGAGTTTATGCACTTTGATAAGTGTAGGCTAATATACCTTGAGAAAGGGTTAAGCCAAGTTAATAAAGTATGATGTAATCATATTCTGGTAAGGATGAGAGAGGAACTCATACCTTGTGTTGATAATCATTTAATGACAAATGATAAGAATTAATAAGTATAATTGAATACTTATGATATCAAAGTCTGATCCTAGATGGGTGGAGCAATGAATTAGAGTTTGATCATTGATAATATGATCTTGAAAATCTAAATGGTTAATAATGGAAAACCCTAACCCAAATGAAGGGTGATGATATGTAAGCGAAACCCTAATCGATAAGAAAGGGAAACCCTAACCCTAATGATGGGAAGGTTGTAATTCTTTTATTGCATAAGCCTTGTAAGGCATGTTAAATGCTTGTATAAAATGTATAATGATCAATGGCCTTGTGAGCCATATGAATAAGTTGTTTCCTAGTGAGAGGTAACAAGATGTTTAATGTCCTTGTGAGCCATATGAATAAGTTGTTGCCTAGTGAGAGGTAACAAGATGTTTAATGGCCTTGTGAGCCATGTGAATAAGTTATTGCCTAGTGAGAGATAACAAGATGTTTAACGGCCTTGTGAGCCATGTGATAATTCATTGCCTAGTGAGGGGTGACAAGATGCACTACTACATAACAGCCTTTTAGCGCCGGTTATTTAAGCTCATTAGTGTCGGTTTCAAAGCGACACCCAAGTGGGCGCCGCTAAAGGGGGACACCTTCAGTGTCGGATCCCAACCGACGCCAAAATGTTTTTCACCACCGAAAACGTGCCAGCAAAGGGACTATATGCGTCAGTTGTTTAGTCAAAATCGACGCCCAAACTCTTCCCACCACTGAAAATGCACCAGCAAAGGGACTATAGGCGTCTGTTTTTTACTAAAAAAACTGCTGCCAAAACTCTTCCCGCCACCAAAACACACCAGCAAAGGGATTATAGGTGTCACTTTTGTGATAATAACTGACGTCCTATCCCCTGTCTGCCACCACGGACGTGCTTCCCAGCACGTCCGTGGTACCTGGTCACATAGACGTCGATTTTAAGTGGAAAACCGCCGCCGTATAACACAGGTGTTGGTTTGTCCAAATAACTGATGCCTATGTTTTGATTTTTTTTCTATCAGTCTGCAAACCTGCCGTGGCTGGTCACAGGATGAGAAACCTATAGTTCAATTATGAACTGCAGGTTTTACGACATCCATTGATATCATCCAACAACAGGCCACAAACCTGCAAAATTAACATGATGGACAATATTATATATATGTGATTCATACTCATGTATAAGAACATTTAATTCATATGATTTTTTTTAATCACACGCATGTAGAAACCAGTATACAACCTGCAGTTCCATTTATTTCATCTTTTTTCACATTCAGACACATGTAGAAACATTCATGTATTGATGATTTTCACACACATATGACAATTCATAAAAGTTCATTCACATTCACACAAAATTAATTATGAAAACAAAGTTATTTCTTTATTCATCATTGTCATCATTGTCATCAAAATCATATTGAAAAATTCCCACTATTTGCAGGGATTTTGCCCAATTTTCTCTTACAACATCTAATTCATCTCTCGTATAGGGGGCATGTACATCGAAATGCTTTGCACATGTGTTTAAGTCCTCAGTTTTAAAGACCTACAAAGATAATTACGTACATACATAATTATAATAATATATAATAAGATTCATATATTTCATATTATCTAACGAGACTATGTATAATACTTGTTGTATGTTATGGATTTCCAATACGGCATGTTTGATGATTAGGTCCATAAATCACATCACATAGTAGGCACATGCCCAACTGTTGTCTTGTATAGCACACTATAAACTGAAACATACAAAATATTCAAAAATACAAATAAGCACAGTTCACATAAATAGTATATACATTGGAGTCAGGAAATTACTTTCACATTCTCCCAAATGAGTGTCAGATTTTTTTTTCCTGGGGACCTTTCCTCCATCTTTTTTGTACTCTTGTAAAGCCCTATATATGTTAATGTAACACATTAAATTTCATAATTAAATATTAATGCAGTAACAAATGTTAACAGGCATAAAAACATAAAATATTTCTCATGAGAATAATAGCCTTTTAATTGCATGTCCATATAATACATCAAACTCACTCCCCGCAGGATCTAGATAATAGATGGTGAATGTCTTGGGGACAATAAGTAATAACTCCCAATGCTTAGAACTACAGGTAAGAAAGTAGAAAATTAATAACTCAATATCCGCAATAAAAATGTAATTTTCTTAAGTCCAAATTATAAGCAAAGTAAACTTACTCGACGTTGAATGGAGCTATTATCACCGTCTAATTATTTTTACCAAAATATTCAAAAGCATCACAGTAGTATGAAGTAACTGAAGAAGGGTCTGTAACTACAAGACTAATCAAAGATGGAACCAAAAATCCCACATGGGAAAACCCAAAATCTGTACATGTCTTGTATGAGTGGCTGCAAAACATGTATTACGTATGCATTAATATATAAGAAACCAGATTGCCATATATAAAACAAGGTATATGAATGTATAAATAAGATTGTCGTATGCATTAATCTCACCATATCCATAGCTCTATCATAGGTGTGTTCAACCATTCATAACTAAAAAACTCCAAAATATCTTGTATAAATATGTTGTTTTCGAATGTTTGACCTGCATAAATACGTATCCAGAACTTCTATTACGTATGCATTAATACGTATGCTAAACTTTTATAAATAGATTGTTATCGTATGAATTACCTGCAACATTCTCCGGAATAGTAACATTTATAGGGAAATTTGGATTATGTTCACTGATCCATACTGCCACACTCCTACAATTAGGACCTATCGAGGCGTGTAGGTTCCCTGGAAGCCAACTTGGTAGTCGAGGAAGTGGAGGCTGAGATGTAATGGGTCTCGTCTTTTTGACCTGTATATATAATTTTATATCAATTGTCTCATATATATATACACACTAATAAATTAAAGTAATGAAAAATTATCATACAATATCAGTATAGAGGACATCTGCTTCGGGCCACAGTATCACTCTGCCTACTGCCTCACCAAGTGTTTTAGCATATGGGTGTGCATGAGGCAGTGTAAGATTCATCCAGCTAGTGAGTATATGTATGGGGCTCACACGTACCATGCCATATGGTACTGGACTCCCATGAAACATGCACCCTTTAAGGGGTGGGTAAGCTGATGCATATGCAATGATATATCCTTCACTTTGTGGTCGGCATGGCTTCAACCCCTATAAATTTACATAAAGAATGTTATATGCATATATACACAAACATATCATCTTGAATAGACTAGCTATTATATATGCCATAAAAATACTTACAGAGGATGTGCTAGGTGGGTCTATAGGATTACTACCAACCTTTGCAGTACGAGGAGTAGGAGAAGAGAGGTTCACCACAGGTTCTGTCTGAGTGGCAGTCTGAGATGCCTGCCACTTGTTAAATGCTTCATGGAGTCTTTTATCAACTACTTCCTTGACTCTCCTATCAATTAAGGAGTCTACCTATACATGGATAAAAGAAATGCTAATTTCTGATTATTGAATTCCCTTTTGCAATAACGTTCTAAAATAAGAATAAGTTACCTCAACTTGTGAAAGTCCCGCTTTTGGGACAGGTTTACGTTGGGATGGCCCAAAGAATGCTTTGATGCCCACACCAGAGCCTGCACCCCTTACACGTCCAGGATGCTTTGGGTTACCCAGAGCAACTGTTAGTTCATCCCTTGTACCCTGAGGGATGAACTTGCCTTCCTTCCTCTATTCATGCAGCTCCCGCTAAGCACCATCAACAAAAATTCATAAGTAAACACAACAATAATCAATATCGATAGATTGCTCTAAGAGTTTGATTTTTACCATTTTTGCAGTCGCCTCAGTAGTTGTGGGCTTCGATATCTCTCCCTTCTTATTTTTCCTCCCAGCTATCCACATAACATGATGAGGCAGAGGTGCGGGAGCAGTAGTAGAGGACTCTGTAGTCTCCTGAGTAGCAGTAGGCTGACTAGACTCAGCCTGTAGTCTTTGGCGAACTCCTGCATATCCTCTTGGACCCATTGTGTGGTCGTGCACATTCAGTGCACACCTTGCTCGTTGAGCATCACTGATAGCCTAGTTAGTTAGCACATTTATTTGGTTAGTAACACTAAAGGTTAATCTTGAATAGGTGAATACATAAAAATGTACATTAATTAAATTGGGAGTGGTGCTTAATACCTTGAATTCATCTATTTTTCTTTGGGTAACAAACTCCTCCCATTCTTTGGGGTCCAAGTAGTTCCATTGTTGTGTGGCTTCCTTCTTCCTATATTTATTTTTCAAAGAGAATACAAACAAAAATTATTAGTGTAGAGTTAGTGAAATACTAATCAATGTCTAGAATTGGAATCAATCAAGAACCTATTCTCAGCATCACGTATGTAATCTCGGGTGAGATTGGTCCTATAGTTCCTTAGGACCCTCCCACAACATTTCATCACACATTTATGATGCAACTTTTCATCCAGATCAAATATGCTCTGCAAATTAAATATAATTGCTATTAACTAGTATCCTAAAAATTAGTAATCTACACAAATAGAATTACAAATAATAATAACTCACACAGAGTTCCTTCCATATGTGGTCTTTCTTCCCCTTAGGAACTTTATGCCATGATTCTAGGATAGGACTGCAATGGCTGTGAGTAAGAACCCCAAGATATGAAACAAATGAGTTGCGGTTCACTCCATATGGATTTCCTGCCTGATCGAAATCCACGGCCAATTTGGGTCCATTGCCCCTTTGCTGTATTAACTTGTTCATCATTGTGATGCCCCTCACTTTCTCAATTTTCTTTTGCTGCTCATCAAGTGTTGTAATTTCTTCAGGGGGTACATCACCAACCTAAAATTTGATAACAAACACACTTACATAATATAATTATAAATGAACATATAGATAGAAACCTCAGGGATATATTCTTAAAATTTACATTGTCAGGCGGTGCAAGCACGTCCTCACCCTCACAGTGATCATTAGCATGATCCTCAGCCATATGAAAGTTCACATTGTAAAGTTCACATTCACATTGTAAAGTAATTCGCATTGTAAAGTCCACATTCACATTGTAAAGTTCACATTCAAAAAATGTATGTGTACCACCTATCCCATTCTTGAACACCTAATCTCACTAGTATGTGTATAATGTGTATTGGGTTTTCAAGAAAATGTCGGCATCATTTCCCCGCTGTTCTCCAAGTACATATGTACTTAGAGAACAAATGGGGAAATGCTACCGAAATTTCCTTAAAACCCCAATACACATTATACACTTACATCCTACGTGAGATTAGGTGTTCAAGAGAAGTCCCAAACCGGGGACTATCCAAGATTTATTCCTAATGAGTAAATCTTGGACGAGTTTCTAGGCCAACAAAATCATATCATTAAGAGCATGGTTTCATGTTAGGTCATCATAGGTCATAATAATCCACTAGAATGAGCAAAAAAGGTCTCATGGTGTTAAAATAGCATAAGAGTATTAGATCTTGATTCTAGAGTGTACAAGACATAATAGTGACTACTGATTTTGTGGGGTGATATCATTTCATAGGATTTTTAGATTTAAATTTAACAAGTGTACAAGTGCATCATTTTAATACTCTAAAGGTGACTAGTGGGTCATAGCACATAAAAGATGGCATTACAAGGAAAGTAAGCAAGCTAGATCAATTAACACTCACATCAAGGGAACATTAGTTACTGAGGGGACCAGGAAAGAGTGCTTTTAATCACTAGGATCATACAAGTAGCAATGTTGATTAAGTCTATGTGATTAAAGATCAAGAAGTGTAATAAAACATGGTTTTGGGGGATGTTAATTACCTCTATTTGAGCCCAGTCAGGCTTCAGTAGGGAGAGAGGGAGAGTCGGAGGGTAGGCGAGTAGGTAGGCAAGCAGGCAGGTGAGCAGGAGACGGGCAGGGAGACGGCGGGCAGCAGTAGATGATCAATTGATTCCTAAAACAATACATAAATAAATACAAACAATAGATAAATAAATACAGATCAATTGATAAATAAAGTAATATAATATACAAAAGTAGCCCATAGATGATATATATACACTAGTGGTACATACTACATAGTATATGAATATATAGTAGCAGGCAGTACATGATATATGTAATATGTTATGCTTTAGAGGTACATTATACATAGTGTAGAATATGCATTATACAGTAGTAGGAAGTACATGATATGTACACTATACCGTTATATGTATTGCAAACTACAAAGCACATCTACATAGATAATACATTAGTTGAACGCATAACAATACAAGAAAAACTAAGGTATGAATGTATGTATAGGTACACGTATAATGTATGAGTAAATATTAGTGGTTGAGTTCATAGCAGAGCACCAATGTATGTACAAATGATAAATATGTAATGTAGGTGCAGCAGTTCATACATAAAGATGTAAATTGGTGCAGCAGTCCATACATACATAGCTTATAGGAAGTAGGAATGATTTTGATGCATGTACAACTCAATTAAAAATGAGAAGAGGAGGAAGAGGCAGGAAGAGGGGTAGGGGCCAGGAGCAGGAGCAAGGAGCAAGCCAGAGAAACCCTATTGTCTAAGTAGGAAGAGGAGGAAGAAGAAGCAGGGTACCAGTAGGTGCAGCGATCTGGTGGCCAGAGCTGCAAGATGGAGAGAGGGAGGTGGTGGCGAGCGGGCGGGGATCAGGAGCGGGTGACCAGGCCGGAGGTGGTGAGCAGGCGACCAGGAGCAGAGTGTCGGCCGGCGAGGTGAGAGCAGCAATGGTGAGGCATGGAGAGGAGTGTCGACGGTGAGCGGGCAACCAGGAGAGAAGCGTCGGCGGTGAGCGGGCGACCAGGAGAGAAGCGTCAGCAGTGGCAGCGCGGGGGAGCAATGGCGGCAGTGCGGGGGCAACGACGACGGGAGCAACGACGGTGGGGAGCACACCAGCAATCGCTAGACCTAGCAGGTTCACAATGAAACAGAGACAATGGGGAAAAGTTCTGTTTCGCGGGGCTATTAACTACACAATAGATGTCGGTTAGTCAAAATTCTGACACATAAATCTAAAGGTGTCAGTTCTACAAACACACCGACACCTATTCTCAATCATAGTCGTCAGTGTTTACTAGAAAAAAACTGATGTCAATCTACATATGTCGATTAAAAAAATTGTTCTCGATTTATGACCATAGTCGTTGGTTTCTTTATTAACCGATGCTCAAAGAGTGTGAAAAATTTCCCAGGAACAACTCGGGAAAACCCATAAGCATTGATTATTGTAGTAACACCGACGACCAAAATGTGCCCAATTTTTGACTCGTGAATAACCTTTTGTCGTCGGTTTAGTAGTAAATAACCGAAACTATATGTTAAATTTTGGAGGTAACTTTTTTTCAGAGGAAATTTTGGATTTGGCGGTTAATTTTAGGCGTCGATTTATTATTAGGGAACCAACACTGAATAAAAACGATACCCGTGTCTGGTCGCCCTTCACAGATAGATGTCGGTTTTGTAGTTAAACCGACGTTGTAGGTTTTATGTGTCAGTGTATTTATATAACCGACACCTTTAAAAGTGACGTTATAAGCCATTTCTGTAGTAGTGATGTGTGATGGCCTTGTGAGCCATGAAAATACTTGTACAACAAGTGAAATGAATACCTTGGTCTGAGGACCTAGATGTAATGGTTACATGTTAAAGAGGTAACAATATTATGTGATAATCTAAGTGTTTGAATACCCAGATCCAGTAATCATGAAAATGATGATAAAGAATGAGAATTCCCAGTAATGTGATAAGGGACTGAGATCCCAAGTATCATGTGTTTTAAAGAATTGGAAAAGTACGTGATAAATGTATTACACCTTTCTTTTCAACATTTGTTGTGTTTGATAATGATAACTTGTTTGATGCTAAAAGAATGTTGTAATGCACGTAATATATCACTAGAAACTATAAAATGTTGCCCTGACCATAGATCCATCAGCATTAAGACTTGCTGAATGGTGAAACGGGTTTCTCCATGGCATAGCCCGGAGTGCATACTTTTGAGTATGTGAGGGCATAAGTATGGACAGCCAGACGTGAGCCGATCCCCTTACGAGCCTAAAATGAATGGGTATTTGGCTTTATGCCCTATCCTGGCTTGAGTGCGACTTCAGTCGTAGACTCTGTGTTGAGCACGGTGAACTGGACCGTGGCTCGGAGTATGGTGCTTGTGTCACCATGACTATGAATGGGGACGGTTGTGTGTAGATGTTTCCCCTAAGAGAGTGCAGTTGACATTGTATCTCTAAGCGTGGATGCTTACGGCCCTGGCACAGCTTGTTAGCAGTGACACGAGATGTCCTGCATGTGGTCTCATACTGACCGAGACAAGGGAGGTCATGGAAACCAACTCTACCATTGACCTTGTATGGTACCAACTTGTGAGAAGTTTGTGGTCAGTTGGAGATGGTCGGGGTATGCTCCATCTCCTTAGGGCATAAGTGTGATTGTAAAATATGTTCAGCCGTGTAGCATATCTGCTTAAGGATCGAATACACAAAACATTGGTTGATGTGCAATATAGTTATATATCTTAGTTGATAGATGTTATTTATGTTCTTTACATTCCTTGCAAAGTAGATAGTTTATTTATAATTCTACCATGGGTATATGCAATCTTCTCCTTAAGAAAGGAGATTACTTCATTTTGTTCATACAGTGATTTATCCTGCCTGTTAATATAAAAAGAACCTCTGCTCAGTTTATAAATGCTTAATCTATGATAATAATATGGTCGGCGGAGAGTTATATCTCTTGCTGGGACAATTGTCTCACCCTGTGGGATCCACATTTTTTTAGGTGGACGTACACGAGGTGACAAAGATCTTTCTACAGAGGAGGAACAACAGTTGAGGCAGCAGTGACAGCTCAGGTTGAGTGTACTGTTTGTCGTGTCTTGTAGATATAAGTCCTATGTGTCATCTCTGTACTCTCAGGTCCTTGGATTTAGTACATGTTGGTTTTATGAACAATCTGAGATTTTGGCTTGTATGCCTCGAGGTTTGATGTTGCTTTAAGTATGTGTTTTGATAGAGCAACTATTATATGTTATCCTTGAGAAGAGATGGTACAATGTATGTACAATGTAGACAATGATGTATATAAAGTTTTGTTTATTCCTTAAAGAGTTTTCCTAGAAATGGATCTCTTTGTAAAATGGTTTTAATTTTTAGTGATTTTTGTTAATCTGTTGTTTATGTTTAATTTCTCTTAATTAGTAACGATTTGATTATCGGTCGTTACAGTTTTGGTATCTGAGCTTAAGGTTCGCTGAATCTACAGAGACATAGGACTAAGATGTTAGTGTCCTCCAATATACCCTATAGTGACTTCTTCTTATGCAGAAGAAAGGGTGAAGTTTAAATAGGGAACACGAGGAACACATTGCTGAAAGCAATGTTGTTGCACTAAGAAAGGGTGCAATGGATCAGGCAAGAGAACAATAAGTGCCTAAGAATTCCCATCTTGACCTGATCAAGATAGAGAATCCTATGTTTATTCTCTTGTTGGGCAGGTTAGGACAATAATGATACATATAGTAGACTGGATACTAGCATTACAACCTAAGCTACCTGTCCTTGATGCAGAAACTTTGGGTTCTGAAAGGGTTCCTAAATGACATAGTCATGTTGGAACAGTGGAAATTGTGGGAAAGATTAACATATGGTGAGAAAATAGACTCTGCCATAAGTTTAGACAGATAGTATATTTGTGATGGTAATGCCCAACGAGGGGCAATAAGCCAAGAATTAAGGAAAATTATCTACAATTCAAGAGACATTTTCCTAGTTGTTCTAAAAAGCCAAAGTTTTTGGTACCACTAGTGCAATAAATGCGCCTAGTGTACCAGGGCAGTTGTAACATCCCTGACTTGGGTTATTCTTTAAACCTAGGTATTTTTCTTAATAATGTTGATTAGATGCGTGTTCTTATCTTTTGAAAAGTAATTAAGGCTCAAGAGGAACTTATATTTCAATTTTAGTCCTTTTTGAATAATGTTGAAATGATGTTTTGCTTGTTTTGGACTAAAGTGCAAATTACCCAAGTTGAGTGGTTAAATTGCAAATTGTGCATGATAATATGTTCCTCATGTTTTGAAACATCATGAGAATGAAGATGATGCAGAGGTATGGCTTGTGGTGTTACCAAAAAAGAGCTGATAAAGCAATGTTTGTGCATTAAAACCTAATTTGGGGTAATGTGCAATTTACCCAAAACCTAGGATTTAATATACAAATTATCACTTAAATAAGGTCCCTAATATTTCTTGGCATCATGTAGAGAAAAGAAAATGAGAGGGGCATCTCATTTGTATTACTTTAGAGGAGAGAGAATCTTGATATTAAAATAATCAAGATTTAAGCATAATTGAAACCTTAATTCAATTTAATGCAAAAATAAATAATATAATTGAAGGGCCTTCAACCAAAAATGAGATGGCTGATTTTTCTCAAGTGTGAACACATTTGTGCCTTTGCTTGGCCACGAAATATCTCAAGGACGTGAAAACACCACTCACCTTATTATAAGAAAAAGAAATATCCACTAACTTATGGATATTGATATAAAAAGGGTTAAGGTGCTTAATTTTCTTTTCTTTAAAACATGGATAATTGAAAGGAAAAAGAGGCAAGGATGATAGCCTCGTTCCTAAGGAAGGAGAGGAGGCAAGTGGCAAGGAATTGGAGGGGATAATTCCTACTTTCTCTCTCCTAATTGAATTTTTAATAAAAATTGCATAAAAGCTCATTTATCCATAGAATAAAAGGGTAATTTCGAACCCACTTATTTTCTTTTCTTGCAAAACAAACAAGGAAGATTTGGAGGATCAGGAGGACGACCCCTAACCTGTTGGTAAGCTTCTTGGCACCTTGATTCCATGGTGGAAATTGGAAATAAATGCATGATTTTTTCTTATCTCGATCCCATCTTCAATCCTAACCATTCCTTTTCACTCAAATCTTGAGGAAGAGCCTTGGAGTAGTGAAAGGAGTTGCATCCACCATTTCTGACGTGATCTTGGAGCTTTAAAGCTCATTTGGAGATGGGTTATATAGCTTGAACCCCTCTACATTGTTATTCAATTATCAATCTTGCAATTTTGTTGATTCCTTAATCTTCTTAATTAATTGTTAGTTGAAATTGGTAATTCCATGAAATCAGAAGTACTACGAACTACAGGGACGAAGGTAGATGATGATGACATCATCTTGTACACTTTTCCCAAGAAATTGGCTTTCCAATCAGTTTCAATAAGTTGCTCATTCACCAAAAAATTTCATCAAACTGTTTGAAGTTAAACGGTTTCAAACCATTTGGGAGAGTTGACCATGGTTGAACGTTTGGGAATTATGATGCTAATGGTGATGGTTTATTACCCATAAAATTTGATTGATTAATTCCAAAGAGATCATTAGTTGAAGGTTAATCAATTAAGCAAATCCTTATCGGGTTAAGTGCTGATTTTCAATTTGTTTAATTGAGATTTTTGGGTTGACTAACCCAAACGGTCTGAAGACCATTTGGAGGTCACCCAAACGGTCTCAAGACCTTTTGGAGGTCACCCAAGACCGTTCGGAGGTCTAGGGTTAAGTATGGTTGAGTATTTGAAGGTCCAGAGATACCAAATTGAAATGCAATTAAGTGCTGATTTGATGATCAGTCCAATGATCTAAACCCTAATGAAATTTCACAAAATCCAAGGTTAGGATGGGGCAAACGGTCTCAAGACCATTTGGAGGTCATCCAAATGACCACAAGACCATTTGGGGTCAGGTCATATCAAAAGTTTGATGATGGTTCATTGGTTTCAATTGAAACAATTCCATAATGTTGAACATTGATGGCTACTCGATTCAAAGACCTAGTTGAAGGTTGCTTGAGTTGAAATCCTAGATCAATTGGGTTCAAAACCCTAATTTATGATCAAATTGAAGGTTTATTCATTAGTTCAAGTGATAAAGAAATCAAGTATTCAATTGATAATCGGTTCATCCATTGAAATCATGAATCGTGTGAGTGTTGAAAAGACTTTTTGGTCCATTCGGTTTTGAGATGGTTTGGACCAAACAGTCTCAAGACCGTTTGGGTCCAAATGGTCTCAAACCATTTAGAGACCCAAAGTTCAAACGGTTTCAACACCTTTCTTGTCCAATCGATTTCAAGGGTATTTTGTTTAAGTGGTTTTCAACCAATTGAAATCTGAGAACTAGGATCGTTAGGGCCTAAGTAATCCAATCTTTTTGAGGTCCAATATGGTTAAACCAGTTGAATACCTTAAGCAATTGAAGATCCAATATGGACAATCCAAGTGGATACCTAATGCAATTGAAGATTCAATTGATAAATCCAATTGATCACCTAGAGTGATTGAAGGTCCAATTGGTCAATTCCTTTGGATTTCTCATGTAATTGAAGATGCAATTGATTAAACTATTAGGAGACCTGAGATATTTAGATGATGTATACCCTTAGTGGGATTACTCAATGATGCATAATGATGTAAGGATTAAATACATCATGCTAATCATAAAAGCATGTAATTGAATAAAGAGTAGGCTCAATCTAATCAAGAATTGAGTAGTGGACATCCTGAATAGGATGAGAGAAAAAGATTCATACATGAATGATAATCATGTAGCAATTAAGTCTAAACCATTCAAAATGATGTGATATACTGTTAGGGCATGATCCTTGATAAAGAGGTCATAAAACCCTAATTGAGATGATTAATGAACTCAAAACCCTAATTTAGGACGATTCTGAGTGAAACCCTAAACTAGGAGGATGATGTGATGTGAATTTAAAGTAATGACATGGGTAACCCTAATTCAAGGTATCTTGATAATAAACCCTAATTAGGATGAATAGTAAACCCTAATTGTGGGTAATGGAATATAAAACCCTAATAGGGAGGAATTGTAAAATCTAACCCTAAATTGGGTGTTAGTATATGATAATCACTGATGTGAAGTGAATGGTAAACCCTAATTCTAAAATAGGGTGAAGGTATATGAAACCCTAATTCTTGGTTATATTATATAGCATGAAATTCTAACCTTGGATAATGAAATGATAAATCATTGGTCCTAATTGTGCAAAGGGAATGAGTAACCCTTATTGACATGAAATGGGAAACCCTAACCCTGGTAAGGGAATATTGATGTTACCCTTGAATGTCATGGAACTGAAATATGATTGATATATTTGTTATCATGTGTGATAACCATGTAGGTATCCTGAGATGATGAACATAGCCAGGCATGAGCTATGATGCTTTATTCATTGAAATTATTCATTGGGCCTTGTGTGTCATAATATACCTTGTTTCTTAGTAAATAGTAACAAGAGAGTTAATGAGCCTCAAATGCCATAAGAGATGCTTGTGTAGAAAGTATCATGTTTTCCTTAGTCAAATGACTTGAAGGAGATAATTACCTGAAAAAGTGGTAACAATGCTCAGTGATGAGCTAAGGGTTTGAATACCCAAATCCATATAATTATGGTATTGAGATTGTTAAGGGATGATAATTCCCAATATTGAAATGAGGGACTGAGATCCCAATGTCTTGTAAAGATTGAGAAGTAACTGATGAAAATAGTACATGTTTCTTTGTAGCACTTGTCCTAATAAGTTATGTTTAAAAACTTGGCTGATGCTAAAAGAATATGATAATGCACTTAATTAATCAATTGATACCATAGAATGTAGTTTCCCTAGCCACAGATCCATTAGCGTCAGAATTAGCTGAATGGTGAAACGAGTTTTACTCGGAATGCATATTTTTGAATATGTGGGGGTAATTGGGAAAATATATCCTTATGCTCCATAGGAATGGCTACGGGCTATGTCCTATGTACGTGATTGGTTTCGGACCATACCCCAATAAGAGTATGGCTACGAGCCATAACTCCTCAATATAATACCATGCATTTGCTAAGGGCCATAACCCTGAAGAGAGTATATGCTACAGGCTATAACTCTATAGCAAAGATACCAATATACCTTGGCAAGCTAATTGTAGTTTGACACATGATGTCTCTGCCAAGGTAGTCTCATACTGACCGAGACAGATGAGGTCATGGAATCCGGCTCTCCCATTAACCTTGTGTGGTACCGATGCTTTACGTAATTGTGGTCGATTGGAGTATGAGCGATATATCTCATCTCCTCAGGGCATAAGCTTAAGAATGTTTGTAAAATGTAATCAGCCGTGTAGTGTATTTTCATAAGATTGAAATACAAGAATCACTGGTTGATGTTATTCTGCTTAGCAGGTTCTAGATACATAAATGTTATATATGCTCTTCAAGTCCTTATTAAATAAGAGACATGCTTCTTTATCAAGTTATAGCTTAAATGCTTGAATAGAAATGTTGCTTTAATCTACATAGATGTTGATTCATCTGTAGTTGAATATATGATTCCATTGTTCAGTTTATTTCTACTAAACTTCAATAATAATGTTTTCGGCGGAGAGTTATATCTCTCACTGGGGCAATTTTATAATTATCTCACTCTTGTGGAATTCCAACGTTTTTAGGTGGACGCGGACGAGGTAGAGGCAGAAACCTCATAAAAAGGGAAGAACAACAGCAACAGTAGAAATAGGGACATCAGTATATCCTAAGGTGGAAATACTGGCTGTTAAGTCTTGTATATGTGTAAATAGTGTCCTATGTGTTGTCTCTGTACTCTCAGGTCCTAGGATTCAGTGATAGTGTTTTTATAATAGATCTGAGATTTTGGCACGATGCCTCGATGATTTTGCTGGTTGTTCTTTTTAGCAAAGCAATGATGTGTATATATATTCCCTGAGAAGATATAATACAGTGAATGTACCTTGTGAACAAGTATGTAAATATAATATTGTGGTTCCTATTCAAAGAATCATTCTGAGAATGGATCTCTTTGTAAATGGTTTTAATTTTTAGTGATTTTCGATAATTCTATTGTTAATGACCGCTTCCGCATTAGTTAATCTTATTTTTGTGTGTTGGACGCCACAATTTAGTGGTATCAGAGCTCTAGGTTTGCTGAGTCTACAGAGACATAGGATTAAGGTTGTTGAGTCTATTCTAGTGTCTTCCAGTTATATGATAGTGTCTTCTGCTCATATAGGAGGAGAAGAAGAACTAAAGATGTCTGGATCACACGATGAACATGCTGCTGAGAGCAACATTGCTGCACCAGGAGGTGCAAGAGACCAAGATAGGGAGGAGCATGTACCAGAACTACCCCAGTTTAATCAAGTAGGTATGGGGAACCCTGCCTTCCAAGCTATGTTTGGACAGTTTATGGCAACCATGACTCATATGACAGATAGGATGCCATTACCTACACCTAGGGAACCTACCCACAATGAAGGACATGGAGCCGGCAAGACTTTTGAATAACTTCGCCGGGTGGGAGCCATAGATTATGCTGGTACAACTGATGCAACTGATGCAGACTAATGGCTGATTGAGCTGGAGAAAGCCTTTAGGATCCTTAATATCTCTGAGGATGAGAAGGTGAGGCATGTTTTATATCTCCTTAAAGGGGGTGCTGGTCACCGGTGGACCATAGAAGAAGGCAAGAGGCCATGTGTTGAGATCAGATGGGAAGAGTTTCGACGAGAATTCGTCAGTAGATACTTTCCTAAGACTTTTCTGGATGAGAAAATTACTCAGTTTGAGCGGATTAGGCAGGGACAAATGAACATTAGCGAGTATGAGGCTAAGTTCATGGAACTTTTGTGGTTTTGTCTGCATATGGCATCTACAGATGAGGAGAGGATATGACATTTCAAGAAGGGATTGAGCGTTGAATTGACCACTCCAATATCTGCCTTAGAGAATTGGGAGAGGTTTGCCACCTTTGTGGAGTTTGTAAGACGGATAGAGAGGTTTGTGATTGAGAAGCATCAGACCAAGAATAAGAAAGAGTACACACAGTTTCAAGGACAAAGGTCCGAGGGTTTTAAGAAACCAATATTTCCCGCACCGGCAACACCACAGAGGTTCAATACCGAGACACGGTGGACGTCAAGTAGGGGTAGAGGGCGTAGTTTTCCTCCGAGTAGAGCCCCTAGAATGGAATCAACATCAGTAACTGGATCCTCTAGACCGCATCAAGAGAGTAGAACTTTTCATCGATGTGTACTAGTAGCACATCTGGAAAGGGATTGCCCAATGGGGAATACAGTGGTGAATCAACCCCCGAGACAAAGCCAACAAGGTTATCATAGAAAACCATTTTCTAGTGGTACCCGAGGACGTGGACAAGCATCCCAGGCAGGATCTTCTGCATCCAATAATAGGGCACATGGCCAACAGCAGGCAACAGTGAGATTCTATGTAATCAATCAGCCCGAGGCAGTGGTTAATCCATGAGTTGTGATAGGTCAGATGGAACTATTTTATTATGATATGTCTTCATCCTGCTTCGTATCTGTTTTAATTTATCTGGGTGCTACACATTCCTTCATCACTAAAAGAGTGATTCTTGACTGCAATAAGACAGTTGGTCATAGGGCAGGAAGCTTGAAGTTAGAAACACCTTTGTTGGGATATACAGTGTTGCGGGAGGTGTGTTTTCCATGCACTCTTATCTTTTCTGAACATCACATTCAAGTGGATCTTATACCACTTGAGATGCATGGATTCGATATAATCCTTGGAATGGACACCCTAGAAAAGTATAAGGTTGTCTTGGATTGTGAATCCAAGCAAGTTGTATTCACAGATGATAGTGACACATGGATCTTTCAGGGAGATAGAAAGATTCTTCCAACCTGTCTTGTGTCAGCTATGATAGCTGAGAAGCTAATGAGGCAAGGATGTTTCACATTCTTGACACATGTGGTAGATACCACCGTGGAGAGCCCTCATCCTTCTGAAGTTCCAGTAGTCAGGGAATTTGAGGATGTGTTTCCTGAGGAACTTCTAGGTGTACCTCCGCCCCGAGAGATTGATTTTGAAATTAATCTGATTCCGGGCACACAACCTATAGCACAAATGCCGTATAGGATGGCACCTGCTGAAATGGCAGAGCTCAAGAAACATTTTCAGGAGCTGCTTAAGAAAGGTTTTATCTGACCGAGTACTTCACCATGGGGTGCTCCGGTCCTCTTTGTTAAAAAGAAGGATGGGTCCATGCGATTATGAATTGACTATAGGCAGTTGAATAAAATAACCATAAAGAACAAGTATCCTTTGCCAAGGATAGATGACTTGTTTCATCAGTTGTGTGGCGCAACTGTCTTTTCTAAGATAGATCTGAGGTTGGGATACCATCAGTTGCGTATTAAGGAGGGTGACATACCTAAGTCTTCTTTTAAAACAAGGTATGGTCACTATGAGTTCATAGTTATTTCGTTTGGGCTAACTAATGCACCAGCTACATTCATGGAACTCATGAATAGAATCTTTCCACCTTTTCTTGATCAGTGTGTAGTCATCTTTATAGATGACATCTATATCTACAATAGAGATGCTCAACAACATGAGCAGCACCTCCGTTAGGCTCTAACTTTGCTAAGAGAGCATAAGTTGTATGTTAAGTTTAGCAAATGTGAGTTTTGGTTACCAGAAGTCTCTTTTCTTGGACACATAATATCTGCCTCAGGTATTCGTGTTGATCCTAAGAAGGTAGAATCTGTCCTGCAATGGGAACAACCAAGGACACCGACGGAGATTCGTAGTTTTCTTGGACTAGCAGGCTATTATAGTAGGTTCATTAAGAACTTCAATTCTATAGCTTTTCCCCTAACCAAGTTAACCAGGAAATAGGTTCCTTTTGTCTGGAATGACAAGTGTCAATAATCTTTCCAGTTGCTGAAGGAAAGACTGACAAGTGCACCTATGTTGATATTACCTCAGCAGGGAAAGGGGTATGTAGTTTTCTGTGATGCATCTAAGAACGGTCTAGGATGTGTGTTGATGCAGGATAAACACGTGTTTTCTTTTGCTTCTCGACAGCTTAAGAAACACGAGGAAAATTATCCAACACACGATCTAGAGCTAGCTGATGTGGTCCATGCCTTGAAGATCTGGAGACATTATCTCTATGGAGAAACATTCCAGGTTTTCACGGACCATAAGAACTTAAAGTATATCTTTTCACAACATGAGCTGAACATGAGACAGTGTCGTTGGATGGAATTAATCAAAGACTATGACTGTACGATTGATTATCATCCAGGGAAGGCTAATGTAGTTGCTGATGCACTAAGTAGGTAATCAACAACACCAGCCCTAGATAAAGCACAGTTGAATTCCTTAGTTTGCTCTAAGAGGGATATGTTTATCTCCTTGAGGCAAAACAATGTACAACTAAAAGTATCATTGTTAGCTGGGTTGTTGGCTGAGATGCACATAAAACCAACTTTGAGACAACAGATTAAAGAAGCTCAGCAAACTGATGTTGTAGTTCAGCAGATTAGATCAGAGTATAGTAGTGAGAAATGGGATGGCTTCCATGATTCAGATGATCATGTAGCTTGTTATCATGGTAGGATGATAGTACCTGACCTCGATAACTTGAGAAAGTTAGTTATGGAAGAAGCTCATTCTTCAATGTATGCTATGCATCTAGGGAGCAACAAGATGTATCATAACTTGAAAGATATGTATTGGTGGCCTGGATTGAAGAAAGATGTTGTTGAGTTTGTTATGCGGTGTCCAGTGTGTTAGCAAGTTAAAGCTGAACATCAAAAGCCCATAGGAACAATGCAACCTCTGCCTATACTGCAGTGGAATTGGGATCATGTGACCATGGACTTTGTGGTTGGTTTACCTAGAACAACCAAAGGTCATGATTCCATTTGGGTGATAGTTGATAGGTTGACAAAGACAGTACATTTCTTACCTGTCAAAACAACCTACACTGCTGAGAAACTGGCACATTTATATGTTGATGAGATAGTGCGGTTGCACGGGGTTCCAGCTACTATCGTTTCTGATAGAGGTCCCCAGTTCACGAGTCATTTTTGGGAATGACTACATAAAGCTTTGGGTACGCATTTAAGTTTTAGTACTGCCTTTCACCCATAGACAGATGGACAATAAGTAAGGACCATACAAACCTTGGAGGACTTTCTTAGGGCATATGTCCTTCAGTTTGTAGGAAGTTGGGATCTACACCTGAGCTTGATAGAATTTGCTTACAATAATAGCTATCAGCACAGTATTTATATGGCACCGTATGAAGCTTTATATGGTAGACGTTGTAGATCTCCCTTATGTTGGTATGAAATAGGAGAAAATCAACTTTTGGGTCCTGAACTTGTACAGAAGACAACTGAGAAGATTAAAGTAATACAACAACAGTTAAATACTGCACAGGATAGACAAAAATCATACGCCGACAAACGACGAAGACCTTTAGAATTTCAAGTTGGAGAGAGAGTATATCTCAAGGTCTCACCTTGGAAAGGAGTTCTTAGATTTGGAAGGAAGGGGAAGTTAGCTCCTAGATTTATGGGGCCTTATCCAATCATTGAAAGGATGGGAAAGGTAGCCTATAAGCTGGAGTTACCACCTGAGTTGCACAAGTTGTACCCAGTATTTCACATCTCCATGTTGAGAAAGTGTCATCCTGATACAGAGTTAGTTCTGCAACCTGTGGAGGTAGAACTAAATGATGATATATCTTATGTTGAAGGACCTGTGTTGATTCTTGATAGGAGAATCAAAAAGATGAAAAAGAAAGATATATGTCTTGTGAAAGTCCTCTGGAACCACCATGGAATTGAAAAATCTACATGGGAACTAGAGGAAGAGATGAGGATGAAATACCCTACTATTTTCTCTTAAATGTTTTCGTTGATGATTTCGGGGACGAAATCCTTGTAAGGGGTGGATAATTTGTAACATCCCTAACCTGGGTTATTCTTTAACCCTGGGTGTTTTGCTTAATAAAGTTTATTATATGCTTGCTCTTTTCTTTTGAAAAGTAATTAAGGCTTAATAGGAACTTATATTTCAATTTTAGTCCTTTTTGAATAATGTTGAAATTATGTTTTGCTTGTTTTGGACTAAAGTGCAAATTACCCAGGTTGAGGGGTTAAATTGCAAATTGTGCATGATAATATGTTCCTCATGTGTTGAAACATCATGAGAATGAAGATGATGCAGAGGTATGGCTTGTGGTGGCCTGAGTACTAAGAAAGAGCTGATAAAGCAATGTTTGTGCATTAAAACCTAGTTTTGGGGTAATGTGCAATTTACCCAAAACCTAGGGTTTAATATGCAAATTATCACTTCAATAAGGTCCCTAATATTTCTTGGCATCATGTAGAGCAAATAAAATGAGAGGGGCGTCTCTTTTGTATTACTTTGGAGGAGAGAGAATCTTGATATTAAAATAATCAAGATTTAAGCATAATTGAAACCTTAATTCAATTTAATGCAAAAATAAATAAAATAATTGAACGGACTTCAACCAAAAACGAGATGGCTGATTTTTATCAAGTGTGAACACCCTTGTGCCTTTGCTAGACCACGAAATATCTCAAGGAGGTGACAACTCCACTCACCTTATTATAAGAAAAAGAAATATCCACTAACTTATTGATATTAATATAAAAATGGGTTAAGGTGCTTAATTTGCTTTTCTTTAAAACATGGATAATTGAGAGGAAAAAGAGGCAAGTATGATATCCTCGTTCCTAAGGAAGGATAGGAGGCAAGTGGCAAGGAATTGGAGGGGGTAATTCCTACTTTCTCTCCCCTAATTGAATTTTTAATAAAAATTGCATAAAAGCTCATTTATCCATAGAATGAAAGAGTAATGTCGAACCCACTTCTTCTCTTTGCTTGAAAAACAACCACGGAAGCTTTAGAGGATCAGGAGGACGACCCCAAACCTGTTGGCAAGCTTCTTGACCTCCTTTCACCTTGATTCCATAGTGGAAATTGGAAATAAATGCATGATTTCTTCTTATCTCGATTCCATCTTCAATCCTAACCATTCCTTTTCATTCAAAGCTTGAGGATGAGCCTTGGAGTAGTGAAAGAAGTTGAATCCACCATTTTTTATGTGAGCTTGGAGCTTTAAAGCTCATTTAGAGGCGGGTTATATAACTTGAACCCCTCTACATTGTTATTCAATTATCAATCTTGCAATTTCGTTGATTCCTTAATCTTCTTGATTAATTGTTGGTTGAAATTGGTAATTCCATGAAATCAGCAGTACTAAGAACTATAGGGATGAAGGTAGATGATGATGACATCATCTTGGACACTTTTCCCAAGAAATTGTCTTTCCAATCGGTTTCAATAAGTTGCTCATTCGGTTTCAACAAAACCGTTTGAAAGCAAATAGTTTCATCAAACTGTTTGAAGTTAAACAGTTTCAAACTGTTTGGGAGAGTTGACTATGGTTGACCGTTTGGGAATTTTGATGCTAATGATGATGGTTGATGACTCATCAAATTTGATTGAATAATTCCAAAGGGATCATTAGTTGAAGGTTAATCAATTAAGCAAATCCTAATCGGGTTAAGTGCTGATTTTCAATTTGGTTAACTGAGATTTTTGGGTTGACTAACCCAAATGGTCTCAAGACCATTTGGAGGTCACCCAAACAGTCTCAAGACCGTTTGGAGGTCTAGGGTTAAGTATGGTTGAGTATTTGAAGGTCTAGAGATACCAAATTGAAATGCAATTAAGTGTTGATTTGATGATCCGTCCAATGATCTAAACCCTAATGAAATTTCACAAAATCCAAGGGTAGGATGGGGCAAACGGTCTCAAGACCGTATAGGGTCAGGTATATCAAAAGTTTGATGATGGTTCATTGGTTTCAATTGAAACAATTCCATAATGTTGAACATTGATGGCTACTCGATTCAAAGACCTAATTGAAGGTTTCTTGAGTTGAAATCCTAGATCAATTGGGTTCAAAGCCCTAATTGATGGTCTAATTGAAGGTTGATTCATTAGTTCAAGTGATAAAGAAATCAAGGATTCAATTGATAATCGGTTCATCCATTGAAATCATGAATTGTGTGAGTGTTGAAAGGACTTTTTGGTCCATTCAGTTTTGAGATGGTTTGGACCAAACCGTATCAAACCGTTTGGAGACCCAAAGTTCAAACAGTTTCAACATCTTTCTTGTCCAATCGATTTCAAGGGTATTTTGTTTAAGTGGTTTTCAACCAATTGAAATATGAGAACTAGGATCGTTAGGGCCTAAGTAATCCAATCTTTTTGAGGTCCAATATGGTTAAACCAGTTGAATACCTTAAGTAATTGAGGATCCAATATGGACAATCCAAGTGGATACCTAATGCAATTGAAGATTCAATTGATAAATCCAATTGATCACCTAGTGTGATTGAAGGTCCAATTGGTCAATTCCTTTGGATTTCTCATGTAATTGAAGATGCAATTGATTAAACTATTAGGAGACCTGAGATATTTAGATGATGTATACCCTTAGTGGGATTACTCAATGATGCATAATGATGTAAGGATTAAATACATCATGCTAATCATAAAAGCATGTAATTGAATAAAGAGTAGGCTCAATCTAATCAAGAATTGAGTAGTGGACATCCTGAATAGGATGAGACAAAAAGATTCATACATGAATGATAATCATGTAGCAATTAAGTCTAAACCATTCAAAATGATGTGATATACTGTTAGGGCATGATCCTTGATAAAGAGGTCATAAAACCCTAATTGAGATGATTAACAAACTCAAAACCCTAATTTAGGGCGATTCTGAGTGAAACCCTAAACTAGGAGGATGATGTGATACGAATTTAAATTAATGACATGAGTACCCTAATTTAGGGCATCTTGATGATAAACCCTAATTATGATTAATAGTAAACCCTAATTGTGGGTAACGGAATATAAAACCCTAATTGGGAGGAATTGTAAAATCTAACCCTAAATTGGGTGTTAGTATATGATAATCCCTAATGTGATGTGAATGGTAAACCCTAATTCTAAAATAGGGTGAATGTATATGAAACACTAATTATGGGTTATATTATATAGCATGAAATTCTAACCTTGGACAATGAAATGATAAATCATTGGTCCTAATTGTGCAAATGGAATGAGTAACCCTGATTGACATGAAATGGGAAACCCTAACCCTGACAAGGGAATAGTGATGTTACCCTTGAATATCGTGGAACTGAAATATGATTGATATATTTGTTAGCATGTGTGCTAACCATGTAGGTATCCTGAGATGATGAACATAGCTAGGTATGAGCTATGATGCTTTATTCATTGAAATTATTCATTGGGCCTTGTGTGTCATAATATACCTTATTGCTTAGTAAATAGTAACAAGAGAGTTAATGAGCCTCAAGTTCCATAAGAGATGCTTGCGTAGCAAGTATCATGTTTTCCTTAGTCAAATGACTTGAAGGAGATAATTACCTAAAAAAGTGGTAACAGTGCTCAGTGATGAGCTAAGGGTTTGAATACCCAGATCCATATAATTATGGTATTGATATTGTTAAGGGATGATAATTCCCAGTATTGAAATGAGGGATTGAGATCCCAATGTCTTGTAAAGACTGAGAAGTAACTAATGAAAATAGTACATGTTTCTTTGTAGCACTTGTCTTAATAAGTTATGTTTGAAAACTTGGTTGATGCTAAAAGAATATGATAATGTACTTAATTAATCAAGTGAAACCATAGAATGTAGTTGCCCTGGCCACAGATCCATCAGCGTCAAAATTAGTGAATGGTGAAATGAGTTTTACTCGGAACACATATTTTTGAATATGTAGGGGTAATTGGGCAAATATATCCTTATGCCCCATAGGAATGGCTACAGGCTATGTCCTATGTACGGGATTGGTTTCGGACCATACCCCAATAAGAGTATGGATATGGGCCATAACTCCTCAATATAATACCATGAATTGGTTATGGGCCATTACCCTGAAGAGAGTATATGCTACATGCTATAACTCTATAGCAAAGATGCCAATATACCTTGGCAAGCTAATTACAGTTTGACACATGATGTCTCTGCCAAAGTAGTCTCGTACTGACCGAGACAGATGAGGTCATGGAATCCGACTCTCCTATTGACCTTGTGTGGTACTGATGCTTTACGTAATCGTGGTCGGTTGGAGTATGAGCGATATATCTCATCTCTTCAGGGCATAAGTTTAAGAATGTTTGTAAAATGTAATCAACCATGTAGCGTAAGATTGAAATACAAGAATCACTAGTTGATGTTATTCTGCTTAGCAGGTTCTAGATACATAAATGTTATATATGCTCTTCAAGTCCTTATTGAATAAGAGACATGCTGTTTTATCAAGTTATAGCTTAAATGCTTGAATAGAAGTGTTGCTTTAATCTACATAGATTTTGATTCATCTGTTGTTGAATATATGATTCCATTGTTCAGTTTATTTCTACTAAACTTCAATAATAATGTTTTCGGCGGAGAGTTATATCTCTCACTGGGGCAATTTTATAATTGTCTCACCCCCGTAGAATTCCAATGTTTTTAGGTGGACGCATATGAGGTAGAGGCAGAAACCTCATAAAAAGGGAAGAACAGTAGCAACAGCAGCAACAGGGACATCAGTAAATCCTCAGGTGGAAATACTGGCTGTCAAGTCTTGTATATGTGTAAATAGAGTCATATGTGTTGTCTCTGTACTCTCAGGTCCTAGGAGTCAGTGATAGTGTTTTTATAATAGATCTGAGATTTTGGCATGATGCCTCTAGGATTTTGCTACTTGTGCTTTTTAGCAAAGAAATGATGTATATATTCCTTGAGAAGAGATAGTACAGTGAATGTACCTTGTGAACAAGTATGTAAATATAATACTGTGGTTCCTGTTCAAAGAATATTTCTGAGAATGGATCTCTTTGTAAATGGTTTTAATTTTTAGTGATTTTTGATAATTCCATTGTTAACGACCGCTTCCACCTTAGTTAATCTTGTTTTTGTGTGTTGGGCGCCACAACAGTAGCCACAAAGTAAAGGCAAAGGATCTAACTTTCCACCTGTAAGAACCCATGGCTTAGTCTCTACATCAGTAATAAGACCGATAAGACCATGGTATGAGGACAAGACATGTTATAGATGTATACATGTTGAGCATACTAAACTCTTTTGTTTAAAAAGAAGGAAGGAAATGACCCAAAAACTAAGGTAGACTTGAAAAGGCTTACAAAAGTTACAACCCAATAATGTAAAAAAGGCAAAAATAACAACATGAAATAGCTAGACTCTATTTGTTGAGTCAACCTGAAGTGGTGGATGACCGCGAGGGGTAACAGTCAGATAAAACTTTTTCATTTTTATATGCATTATCTTGATGCTATCTGATAATCCTAAAAAAGATTGTTGTTATGGACTTTCCTATTATTTGCCCTATGGGAACATAGGAAAGAAATGATGAGAACTAGAATTTATATTTTATTCAGTATTCTTTTAAATGCTTTATAATTGCTATTATCTATGTGAAAGAGAATAAGGTATATATGTGGTGCCTGGAGAAAATCTGGGAATGTTAAATCCTATGTTCTTGATGGTATGAAAAGTAAGGAATATGATAGTACATAAAGTGCATACTACCTAATCTCAGTACTTGTATACCCTGGCCAGGTATTCAACTATTGATGATAAGGTGAGTATGGAACTCTTAGATTATTATCTTTTTTATTACTCTGATCAAGTAGTCATTCTGAGACAATCTAGTGAGTATAATGACACTGAAAAAAAATTGGTATGGACACTTGTATCACATACTAAGTGCATTAAATGGAATCTGAGATGATCTCAGATCAATCTGTGTGTATGAGGAAGTAAAAGAATATGCTCATCATGAAATGAGAATGAGAACAAGGGAGATGATCCCTATCTGATAAAGCATGTGTGAATAGTAAAGATCTTTTCCCATAATGTGGAAATGGGAAATGCGATAAAATCACAAAATGCCCATGAACATGTTAGACAATAACACAGATAGGAGTGATGACATGTAATCATACTTATAATTCCTATGCTGATGGCAAGGAACCTAGGATGAAACACGAGTAAATGACTCATGAATAGTTGAAAGTTCATGCAATAATCAGAGGAGATGATAATCTCTTCTCTTTGATAAACAACCCTGGATGATGATGGGGTGATAATAGGAATATGTTCCTTTATGTTCTTTCCCTTCTGGGACATGGCAATCATGTGGATCTTATTACACTTAATGTGCATAAGTTAAAAATGTTCAATTGATGGATACTTAGAAAAGTATCAGTTTGTCTTGGACTTTGGTTCCAAGATAAAGATATGTGTAACAAGTAATGTCCCAAGATGAAAGAAATATGAGGATGTGATGTGTTTTCGACACATGTTATGGATACCAAGGTAGGAAATTCTAGTATCTAAGAAGTATCAGGTGATATGAGAAAGTGAAAACATAATCTCCTAATCAGATGATTTATGTTGGTTACCTGGAATGGCCAACTGTGAAATCAGTCTAGTTACATAAAATATTATGGACATCATATGTTAGGGGTTTATGGTCTACATAAAAATAACATCAATAAGGATGAACTAATTGAAGGAATAATTGTAGAATCATTATGGGAAAAGCTTATCAAGCTAAAAATAATTCCTTAGAATACCCTATCTAGATATGTTAAGGCAACTTATACATAACATCTAAAGATACCTCTAAGATAAGTTCCTAATTGATAAGTAACCTCCCTTTATGATAAGAGAATGTACAACTAATGAGATAGTTGGTACAAGTAGTAAGAAAGTTTAATGTTGTGTCAGCAGATTAGATGGCACAATAGATATATGATAAGACTATAGTCCCAAGTGGGTGACAGAACATAACTCTAGTCTTCCCTTGAAAGTGAAATGCTAAACTAAATGAGGAGTATGGGAGACTCCCTAGAATCAAGAATCCTTTCACATAAAGTTGTAAGTTGAGAAAGGTGACAAATCATTGAGTTTTGACACCTGAGTTAAATAAGGGATGAATAATGTTTCTCTGACAAAGAAAGTGTTATCTAACACAGAGTTAACTCTACAGTCAATAATGAAAGGACAATAGAGTATGTGTCATGTGTGACCGATTCTATGATAACTCTGTGTGGAAGAACTTTATGTTGATTAAAGTTCTATGGTGTCTCCAAAACATTAAGATGTTATGTGGAGACTTGATGATATGATGAATGAATAATATCTGTCTCCCTTTACCTAGGATTTCGGGGATGAAATCCTTGTTAGGGGTTTATAACTTGTAACAACCCTGACCTGGGTTATGAGGCAACCCTATTTTTTTGGGCTAAGTAAGTTTCTTAGAACTATAATATAATCCTCTAAGGTGTTTTGTTATCATGTGACACACTTATGTTTCAAGTTTGGTCCCGATTGAATGCTGTTGAGCAATGTTCCTTTGTTTTGGACCAAAGTGCAATTTACCCAAGTTGAGGGGTTATATTGCAAAATGTCACATTTTGAACGTGACTTATATGTTTTAGCATCATAATAGATAGAATGATGCAAGGTGGTGGCTTGTGGAAAGCCTAAATTCCAAGTTTGAACTTGTTTGAACAATGTTGGTACCTTGAGCACCAATTTTGGTACAAATTGTAATTTACCCAAAATGTGAGGTTGATAACCTCTAGAGTGTTCCTACTTCCTCTATGTATCAGTTAGAGGAGAGATAATGAATTATACACCATGTTTGATTCCATTATGAATTATGGAAATCTTGGTGATGAAATGACCAAGAAAAGGGTTGAATATGAAAGCTTAACTTGAGTTGTATCAAGTTGAAAAGCTTATATATGAGTGCCTATCAGCCAAGGAATCCAAGGAGGTGTCCTATATCATTTTGTGGACTCTTGGCAAAGTCCATATCATGCAAATCACCTCAAGGAGGTGAGGTGTGTTGGGTTACAACTTCCTTAGCAAAGTTTCACTAGTACATAACATGCCTTTAGTGTCGGTTTTTTAAGGTCTTTAGTGTCAGTTCTCAAGCGACACCTATGTGGGCACTGCTAAAAGCCCAACCGTTATGCGTTGGTTCTCAAACCGAAGCCAAAACTCTTTGCGTGCCACCGAAAATGCGCCGAAAATGTGCCAGTAGGGGGTATATGCATCGGTTATTAGGATCGAAACCGACGCCACATACCTTCGCACCACAGAAAGGGTACCATCTGGGGCACTATCGACGTCAGTTTCTTAGTGATAACTGACGCCATCTCACCCGCTGCCATCTGGGGAAATCGACTTCGGTTACTGGTATGGAAACTGACATTGTAACCATATATCGTCAGTTTTGTTCAAATAACCGACGCCGATGTTTTTATTTTTTTTTCTGTCAGTCTACCTACTGTGGCTGGTCTCAGGATGAGAAACCTACAATTCAATTATGAACTGTAGGTTTTAAAACATCCATTGATATTAGCCAACAACAGGCCACAAACCTGCAAACATTTTATCTCTTTTCACATTCAGACACATGTAGAAACATTCATGTATTGATGATTTTCACACACAATTCATAAAAATTCATTCACATTGTCATCATTGTCAACAAAATCATATATTCAAAGAGCCATGAAATATCAAAAGAAGCCACAATGAAGGTAAGCATACAATACATAAAGTGCAACACACACAAGTGTTTCAGATCCATATAACAACATGACAGACTAACACATATATAGTGCATAATCACAGTAGTGCCGAATTTACATACAACACTATAGCTTAGTACATATATATAGTGGGACTAAGGTGACGATCCCATCTGCTAAAATAGGTTACCGACAACTACATGTTACGACTGGGAGGTCGTGATTCAGAAATCGTATGCATTAGCAGGAGGACAAACAGATTTCACCACGAGTTAACATTGAAGAATGTCTACTAACCTTCTTCAATGTTAACTCGTGGTGAAATCTGTTTGTCCTCCTACTAATGCATACTATTACTAAATCACGACCTCCCAGTCGTAACATGTAGTTGTCGGTAACCTATTTTAGCAGGTGGGATCGTCACCTTAGTCCCACTATATATATGTACTAAGCTATAGTGTGGGATGCTTGCTTTCTCTCCGACTGTTGCGCTTTGGATTTACAAAGCAATGTCGATGGACTGCATAGCTATGTCATGGCCGTCCTGCATAGCCTGTAGTCTTTGGCGAACACCTACAAATTAAATAGAATTTCTATTAACTAGTATCCTAAAAATTTGATAAAAAACACACTTACATAATATAATTATAAATGAACATATAGATAGAAACCTCAGGGATATATTCTTAAAACTTACATTGTCAGGCGATGCAAGCACTTCCTCATGCTCACGGTGATCATCAGCACGGTCATCATGGGAACATAATAAAAATATAAACATCCATGCCTCTAATATTGTGATCTTTTATCAATTAACAATCCTTCATTATGATCCCCGTGAACATACAAGTTATTGTCATCCCCAACTTCAATGTATGGTGGTGTTGGCAACCCAACTGAGAATGGATTGGAGTCATCATACTTATCATAGTACTCTTCTTCATCTATAGGATCTTCAATGAACTGTCTTTTACCATGAAGAACAACCGACCATTTATCATTTGCAGGATCATCGATATAAAATACTTGTTTTGCCAGTGATGCCAATATGAATGGTTCACCCTTCTCGCCAATCTTTTCAAAGTTCACTAACGTGAAACCCAATTCATCCACTATAACTCCTTTGTTGTTGTCAACCCAATTACATTTAAAGAGCAGAATTCTAAAATCTACATAGTCAAACTCCCATATGTCTTCAATGACATTGTAATATGACATTTTAGCTTCACGTGGACTTTTATCCTTTGCACTTGCAAAATACATAGTCGACGCTTGAAGGGTGACCCCACTATTTTGGACGACACTCTTATCATCTTGACACTTTGTGTAATATGATAAACCATTTATGTCAAACCCTTCATAAGACATAACATTCAATTTTGGTTTAAAGGCGAGGCATTTGATGGTTTTTGTAACATTATCTGGTGTTTGGTATAGTTGATGTAAGACTTTATCTTCAAACCACTTAATAAATGTCTTATTATGCTCTCTAGAAAGACACATTGAATTGGATCGAGGATATTGTCTCTTGATGAAATTGGTATGTTCCTCGATATAAACACTCACTTCATCAATGTTGTGTAAAATATACAAGTGACCTTGCTCCAACTGTTCAGAGCTGATTACTTTCACCCGTGCTCCCAAAAATCCTTTGCCAAAATGCTCCTCAATATTCTTGTCATTCACAGGAGCATCATTACCACTCAGAAAGTCATTGCAAAAATCCATATCCTCTCTCGCCACATAACCCTCAATAATACTCCCTTCAGGCCAATAACGGTTTCGAACATCACCTTTAAAAATGCTCATGTATCGTTCAAAGGGATACATCCCATGCAAGAAAATTGGTCCCACCATTTTCACTTCCCTAGTCAAGTGGACAACAAGATGTACCATGATATCAAAGAACAACGGAGGAAAATACATATCAAGCTGACATAGGGTAACAACCACTTCTCTTAGCAAATAATCAAGAGTATCAGGGTCAATAACTTTGCTGCATAGACTGTTGAAAAAGAAACAAAGTCTGGTGATTGCAAACCTTACATGCTTCGGCAATATAGATCTAATTGCCAGAGGCAATATTTGTTGCATTAGAATGTGACACTCATGAGATTTAAGACCTATCAACTTCAGATCTTTCATTGATACCAATGTACGGATGTTGGATGAGTAACCCTGTGGCACCTTAACATTTACCAAGCATTCACAAAATGCTTTCTTCTCCTTTCTAGACAACGTGTAACAAGCGGGAGGTAAGTATGTTCCTTTATTACCCATTTCACATAATTATGTTAATTCTAACCTTATTCCCATTTCACGTAGGTCCATTCTGGATTTTATCCCATCTTTAGTCTTACCTGGTATATTCAACAGAGTATCGATGACGCTATCACATAAAGTTTTCTCAACGTGCATGACATCGATACAATTCCTGACTGTTAAAGAACTCCAATAAGGAAGATCCCAAAATATCGACTTCTTCTTGAATAAAGACTTGTCACTCCTTGTTGCCATCGTACCTTGTGATCTCTTACCAAATTCATTGGCGATGTCTTTCACTCTTTCATAAACATCCTCCCCTGATATAGGTTTAGGTGCACCACGTTCCTTATTCCGTCCATTGAATGCTTTGCGCAACCTACGATACAAATGAAATTTTGGAAGAAACCTTCGATAAGCAAGATATACATTCTTGCCGCTGTGTTTTAGTCGTATTGAATCAGTGTTCTCTTCACATATAGGACACGCTTTAGATAATTTGACACTATATCCAGACAAATTCCCATATGCTGGAAAGTCATTCACAGTGCAAAACAACATAGTGTGCAAACAAAATGTCTCTCTTCGTGAAGCATCATAGGTCATCACACCTTCACCCTAGAGTTTCTTTAAGTCATCAATAGGAGGTTCAAGATAAACATCGATATCATTTCCAGGTTGTTTAGGGCCCGATATCAACAACGACAACATAATGATAATGTACTTAATTTTCATACACAACCAGGGAGGAAGATTGTATATAACAAGCATGACTGGTCAAGTGTTATGTTGGCTGCTCAATGTCCCGTATGGATTCATCCCATCTATACAAAGCCCAAGTCTTAGATTCCTATCCTCTTCACCGAATTCAGGGTACAATAGATCAATCTTCTTCCACTATGGGGAATCAGACGCATGTCGTAGGATCCCATCATTATTTTTCTTAACATCTGCATGCCACCTCAAATTCTTTGCATCTATAGGATTGGCAAACAAGCGTTGAAACCATGGTATTATAGGTAGATACCACATCACCTTGGCGGGAGAACCAATTTTGGACTCCCCCGAAGTCGTCAATTTATACCTTGACGCACCACATTTCAGACAATCTTTCAAATTCACATAGTCCTTTTGAAATAAGACACAATCATTCGGGGCCTCATAATCAGATTCGTCTGAGCTGATATCCTCCACCGTGCACTCATACCGTAGTAGATGGTCGAGGGTCTCGTAGTTGATGTTGGTTATCCAAACTTTGATTGTATTATGACCAACTGGACGGAGAAAACGCCTGTCGCTACGGCCCACATGCATCTTTCCAATCCAATCACGCCAACCGGATTTTGATACAAGATTTCCCGCCAAATCATACTCAACCTCGATAACATGTGAATAATTGCCAAAATTTAGGGCCACTTCACCAGGCTTGTAGTGTCTTCCTTTTAGAAAATGCCAATGTTTGGGTATGGCCAATTGGTTTAAGGAACGATCATCTAGGATGATGTCCAATTGTTCTTCAATAGGGAACGTTAACATTGACATAGAGGCCCAGTTCATAGTGACTATTGTGGGTGGATAGAGACTGCATAATATTAGTATTAACAAAGTGTACGTAAGTACATATAACGATGTCATATATTTTCAGAAAAAGTGTAAGTACATATAATGATGTTATAAATTTTTAGACTAGTATTTTATATAATTTGATGTATCTTGGTATTTCATAAAATGAGGTGACAATTATTATCTATTTGTTTAATCAACACTCATATTTAGTTTTATGAGTACATGACACTATGTTTTAAAATACTTTTTAAAATGATAAAAGAACATACTTATAATAAGGACTCAGACACATTCTAATCATTTTGAAGTGAATCAGAAAATGAACAGGAGCATGGCTCCTATCCGCTAGTAACATCAAAAAAGTCAAACTGAAAACTAGAAATGCACACTACAAATTTTAGCACGATTGTGTATGAATACAAAACAATACTGAACTGAATTAGGATCAATCATAGGAATTGGTTAACTAAATTATCATTGACATCTACTTGTTTAAAAAATAGGTTAAGCCAAGGTCGACACACATCAACAACACACATTAAAAAATAGGTTAAGCCAAGGATAAATTGAGGATGCAAACCTAGTCAATTGGAGGCTTTACCTCTAGCAGTGGCAGTGGTGACGATAATGGCAAGCTTTGGTTCCGGCTGCTGCTGTTGGCGCTGGCTACTGGCATTGGCTCTGGTTCCGGCTGCTGCTGTTGGCACTGCCTACTGCTAGCACCAGCGAGAGGTGGACCGACTGGAGGAGAGGACCAACGACGGTGGCGGCTCCACGAACGGCATGCTCCACGGAGGCGGCGAGCTCCACGGAGGCAGCGAGCTCCACAAACACCGGCGAGCTCCACAAATGGCAAGCTCCACGGTGGTGCTTCACGGCGGTGGCAAGGAGATCGGCGCTTCATGGCGACGCTTCACGGCGTCAGCGAGCAAGGAGATCGGCGGCGGTGAGCAAGGAGAACGTCGGAATCACCAGACCCTAATAGCCGATTGCAATAACAGAGAAAAAGGGGAAGAGTCGGGCTCGCTCGCATGATATTAAGTTAACATTCGGTGTCGGTTATTCAACAAACTGACACATAAAACTAACAGTGTCGGTTAACAACACAAACCGACACCTGTTCTCAATGATAATCGTCGGTTTTAACTAGAAAAAAACTGACATCTATCTACATACGCCGAATAAAAAATTGGTTCTTGATTAATGACCATCATCGTCGGTTTTTTTGAAAATCCGACGCTCAAAGGGTGTGAAAAATTTCCCGCGAAGAGCGCGGGAAAACCCATATGTGTCAGTCATTATTGTAAAATCGACGATCAAAATATGCCCAATTTTTGTTTCACGAATAACCTTTCGTGGTCGGTTTTTTAGTTAACGACTGACGCCATATGTTAAATTTTTGGAGGTATTTTTTTTCACTGGAATTTTGGATTTAGCGGTTAATTTTCAGCGTCGGTTTGTTATTAAGTAACCGACACCGAATAAAAGTGATACTCGTGTCTGATCGCCCTTCACAGATTGATGTCGGTTTAATTTTTGAACCGACACTGTATTTTTTAGGTGTCGGTGTATTAGTACAACCGACACCTTTAAAAGTGACGTTATAAGCCATTTCTGTAGTAGTGTTTGATGAGTTGTGAATAAAGTGGTGATTTTGTTGATATATCTTATTCAAAGGGATAAGTAATGGATGAATCCTTATCCCTAGATCACTCTCAACTATTTTGCATGTCAAGATAAATGATTATGCATGCATGTACACATACCACCCATGCATGGACACGTGGCAGCTACTAGTTCAAAATGATGACACCTCATTTTCACCTTCCTTCATGAGCAACAAGTATATATACCCCTAGTTTCACCCCTTAGTGGAATTTTTCGACCCTTACCACCCTCCTACCTTATGGTATCGTTCCTAGACTCCTTTTATCATGCAGGAGTGTTGTGGTATCGTGCATGGGCCCTTGGGTATCGCCCATGGCAAGATCATATCGCCCAAGTAGGTGATATTGGCCATATAGAGTGATATCGACCATAGAGTGAAGAGTTGAGTGGCATATCGTGCAAGTGAGTGTCATATCATGCAAGAGTGGTGGCATATCGTGCAAGGACACTAGTGTTGCAAAGGTGTTAAGGAGCAAGAAGGAGCTTAATTCTTAACTCTAAGGTGAGCCATAGTTGTCTTCAAGCTTGAATTGAAGAAGGGAACTAGGATTATGATCTACCTTTCTTTTCTTCTTCACCAATTGCTTATCCATGGTGATTCCTTGTATATGAAGGAATTGTGAACGAGCCTTGGAATTTTGATAAAGTCATCTTCAACCTTAGGAATGTGGATCTTTGGATCTTGGAGCTTTGAAGTTGTTCTTAAGGCGGGTTATATAACTTGAACTCAACCATGTTATTATTCATCACCTAAATTGCTATACTTAATGAATTACTTTTAATTCTGAACTTTCCTGAAATAGTTGATGAAATTATGAGTTCTAGTAATTTCTCAGACCTGTTTCCATGAACTATAATAGTTATAAATAAGGTCTAGAGCTTGAAGATGATGGTATCACTTTGTAAAAGTGATATCGGGTGCAAGCATACAAGCAAGCACCTCTAGCCTGATATGATGATGCACCTACTTCACTAAAACGTTATGGATATGATTGTATACCTTCTTGAACGATATGAGGGTGTACTATACACCTTTTGCACGATAGGGAGTCAAGCATAGACTCCAAGAACGATACAAGGTCAATTGTATACTTGTAAGTTGACAAGAAACCCTAATTTGGGTAACCCGATATAAGTGAAGAGTAACAAATGCTAATGCACAGTATGATCATATGATACATCATTGGTACTTAGTATCATGAGGCCTACATGACCTTGCATGACATGGTTTCACAACACATGATCTTGCACGATAGGGTTGCACGATACACAACCCTAGACAATATGGTAGCCCGACATGGTGATGAGTTGATACCTCTTAAGCATCATGGGTGACACATATTTGTACCATGTGCCCATCACAATCAACCCTAACCCGACATGGGTGTTGCAACCTAATGTTTGATGGTGTATCTTAATATGGTTTGGTACCCTACACTCCAATTGACTTGTATATTGGGTTGAGCCCGATATGGCAAACCCTAATCTGTCACGGCCAACCGTAGATGGTGAGCCGCCTGATATGGTGATTGAATGCACCCCTAGACCAACATGGTGATGGCTTAGTACCTCATGAACGACATGGGTAATACAACAAAACACCTTTAGCCTGATATGATCGATGTTCATATACTTCTATCCCGATATGGTGAGTGCTTATACACCTTCAACCCGATATGATGAACACATGCACACCTCTAACCCAAGACATCTTGTAAAGGTGAGGGCAAGACACTCTTAGGAGTGATGAGTGTAACACCAAGTAATGATGTGGCTAATACCTTGATTGGTGAAACACCTAAAGTGGTTGATAATGGACAACCTCATATCAACAATGCCTTAACCCGAGATGAGTCCATATTATTGATGATGGTTGAATAATTCAAATGTGTGACTTAAGACCAATACATTACATGATAAATGTGATGAGATAGTTCATAAAGTATTAGGATGGGAAATACCCTAATACAAGATAAGTTGATGAATTTAAGTAAGTTAAAAGTGATGAGGGAAGTGATAGATGAAGACATGATAGATATCACATCCATCACTTCAAGGTTGATACACCTTGATATACCCTAAATCCACTGTACTTGGATGAGTAACACATGAAGTGTGTTATACAAATTGTTGCATTGAGATGTAATGAGTTTATGCACTTTGATAAGTGTAGGCTAATATACCTTGAGAAAGGGTTAAGCCAAGTTAATAAAGTATGATGTAATCATATCCTAGTAAGTACGAGAGAGGAACTCATACCTTGTGTTGATAATCATTTAATGATAAATGATGAGAATTAATAAGTATGATTGAATACTTATGATATCAAAGTCTACTCCTAGATGGGTGGAGCAATGAATTAGGGTTTGATCATTGATAATATGATCTTGAAAATCTAAATGGTTAATAATGGAAAACCTTAACCCTAATGAAGGGTGATGATATGTAAGTGAAACCCTAATCGATAAGAAAGGGAAAACCTAACCCTAATGATGGGAAGGTTGTAACTCTTTTATTGCATAAGCCTTGTAAGGCATGTTAAATGCTTGTATAAAAAGTATAATGATCAATGGCCTTGTGAGCCATATGAATAAGTTGTTGCCTAGTGAGAGGTAACAAGATGTTTAATGGCCTTGTGAGCCATATGAATAAGTTGTTGCCTAGTGAGAGGTAACAAGATGTTTAATGGCCTTGTGAGCCATATGAATAAGTTGTTGCCTAGTGATAGGTAACAAGATGTTTAATGGCCTTGTGAGCTATGTGAATAAGTTGTTGCCTAGTGAGAGGTAACAAGATGTTTAATGGCCTTGTGAGCCATGTGATAATTTGTTGCCTAGTGAGGGGTGACAAGATGTGTGATGGCCTTGTGAGCCATGAGAATACTTGTACAACAAGTGAAATGAATACCTTGGTCTGAGGACTTAGATGTAATGGTTACCTGTTAAAGAGGTAACAATGTTATGTGATGATCTAAGGATTTGAATACCCATATCCAGTAATCATGAAAATGATGATAAAGAATGAGAATTCCCAGTAATGTGATAAGGGACTGAGATCCCAAGTATCATGTGTTTTAAAGAATTGGAAAAGTACGTGATAAATGTATTACACCTTTCTTTGTAGCATTTGTTGTGTTTGATAATGATAACTTGTTTGATGCTAAAAGAATGTTGTAATGCACGTAATATATCACTAGAAACTATAAAATGTTGTCCTGACCATGCATCCACCAGCGTCAGTACTTACTGAATGGTGAAACGGGTTGCTCCGTGGCATAACCCGGAGTGCATACTTTTGAGTATGTGAGGGCATAAGTACGGACGGCCAGACGTGAGCCGATCCCCTTACGAGCCCGAAATGAATGGGGATTTGGCTATATGCCCTATCATGGCTTGAGTGTGACTTCGGTCGTAGAATATGTGTTGAGCACAGTGAACTGGCCCGTGGCTCAGAGTATGGTGCTTGTGTCACCATGACTCAGTCTGGGGACAATTGTGTGTAGATGTTTCCCCTAAGAGAGTGCAGTTGACGCTACAGCTCTAAGCGTGGATGCCTACGTGCCCTGGCACAGCTTGTTAGCAGTGACATGAGATGTCCTGCATGTGGTCTCGTACTGACTGAGACAAGGGAGGTCATGGAAATCGGCTCTACCATTGACCTTGTATGGTACCGACTTGTGAGAAGTTTGTGGTCGGTTGAAGATGGCCGGGGTATGCTCCATCTCCTTAGGGCATAAGTGTGATTGTAAAATATGTTCAGCCTTGTAGCATATCTGCTTAACGATCGAATATGTAAAACATTGGATGATGTGCAATACAGTTATACATCTTAGTTGATAGATGTTATTTACATTTTTTACATTCCTTGCAAAGCAGATAATTGATTTATAATTCTACCATGGGTAGATGCAATGTTCTCCTTATGAATGGAAATTACTTCATTTTGTTCATACAGTGATTTATCCTGCCTGTTAATATAAAAAGAATATATGCTCAATTTATAAATGCTTAATCTGTGATAATAATATGGTCGGAGGAGAGTTATATCTCTTGCTGGGACAATTGTGTCACCCTGTGGGATCCACATTCGTTTTAGGTGGACGTGTACAAGGTGACGAAGATCTTTATGCAGAGGAGGAACAAAAGTTGAGGCAGCAGTGACAACTCAGGTTGAGTGTACTGTCTGTCGTGTCTTGTAGATAGAAGTCCTATGTGTCATCTTTGTACTCTCAGGTCCTTGGATTTAGTACATGTTGGTTTTATGAACAATCTGAGATTTTGGCTTGTATGCCTCGAGGTTTGATGTTGCTTTAAGTATGTGTTTTGATAGAGCAACTGTTATATGTTATCCTCGAGAAGAGATGGTACAATGTATGTACAATGTGGACAATGATGTATATAAAGTTTTGGTTCTTCCTTAAAGAGTTTTCCTAGAAATGGATCTCTTTATAAAATGGTTTTAATTTTAAGTGATTTTTGTTAATCCGCTATTTATGTTTAATTCCGCTTAATTAGCAATGATTTGATTGTCGGTCGTTATAGTTTGGAGTTGGGTTGACCGTTTGGACAAATAAGTTCAAAACCGTTTGGAGCATTAAACGGTTTCAGACCGTTTGGACTTCTAGGTCAAAACTATTTGGAGCCTTAAACGGTTTCAAATCATTTGGACTAAGTCAACCAAAACCATTTGGATGATCAATGGTTGTGATTGAGGGTTGGGGGTCCAAGGATCATACATTGATGGACTTCAATAACTCAATTGATGAAGAAATCGATGGTGCAAACCCTAATTTAATTGGTTGATGGATCTATCAAATGAACCCTTTCAGTTTTGAGGCTGATTGGGCCCAAATGGTCTTGAGACCGTTTGAGTCCAAACGGTCTTGAAACCATTTGGGGTTAAACAGTTTCAAGACCATTTGGAATCAAACGGTTTCAAAACTGTTTGGTGTTGAAACCCCAAAACCGAATGGAGGTCCAATGTGATCAAATAATTTGGAGATTTTCAGTAATCCGCTATTAATAATCATTTCCGCATGTTGATTGTACACTTGCTATCTTAATAATTGCGGGTGTCATCACAAGTTAAGTGGTATCAGAGCTCTAGGTTCACTGAGTCTATAGAGACATAGGATTAAGGTTGTTGAGTTTGTTCTAGTGTCTTCCACTTTATCTAATAGTGTCTTCTGCTCATATAGGAGGAGAAGTTGAAGATGTCTGGATCACATGATGAACATGTTGCTGAGAGCAGCGTTGTTGCACTAGGAAGAGGTGTAAGGGATCAAGCGAGGGAGGAACCAGTACCTGAGATTCCTCCTCTTGATCAAGTTGCACTAGAAAATCCAGCTTTCCATGCCCTGTTTGGCCAGTTTATGGCGACCACGACACATATGGCAGACAGAATGCCACCACTTGCACCAAGGGCACCAGCCCACAATGAAGGACATGGAACCGACAAGACTTTTGAGAGACTTCGCCAGGTTGGAGCCATAGATTATGTTGGTACAACTGATCTAGCAGATGTTGATTTGTGGTTAACTGGGCTAGAGAAGGCTTTCAGGATCCTGAACATTCCTGAAGTTGAGAAGGTCAGACATGCTTTATACCTCCTAAAGGGGAGTGATGGCCACTGGTGGACCATAGAAGAGGGCAAGAGGCTAGGTGTAGAGGTCGGATGTGATGAATTTCGACGTGATTTTTTTGCTAGATAATTTCCCAAGAGGTATATAGATGAGAAGATATCTCAATTTGAGAGGTTGAGGTAAGGACAGATGAACATTAGCGAGTATGAAGCTAGGTTTATGGAGCTTTTATAGTTTTGTCTGCACATGGCAGCTAATGATGAGGAAAGAATTCGGCGGTTCGAGAAAGGGTTGAACGTTGAATTGACCACTCCTATGTCTTCTCTAGAGAACAAGGAGAGGTTTGCTATTTTTGTGGAGTCTGTGAGACGGATAGAGAGGTCTGTGATCAAGAAGCGGCAGACCAATGCTAAGAAAGAGTACACACAATTTTAAGGATAAAGGTCTGAGAGCTTTAAGAAGTCGAGGTTCTCTGCACCACCACCACCAAGGTTTAATACCCCGACACAGTGGACATCAAGTAGGGGTAGGGCCGTAGTTTTCCTCCAAGTATAGCCCCCAGTACAACATCAACATCAATGACAGGGCCACCCAGGTAGAGTTTGGGAAATTACAACTGCTTCCAGTGTGGGAGGTCAGGACACTTGATGAGAGATTGTCCTGAGAGAGTCAGAACTGTAACTCAACCCCAGAGGCAGAGTCAGCAAGGTTCACAGAGGATACAATTTTCTAGTGGCATTAGAGGATGTAGACAAACATCCCAAGTTGGATCGTCGACACCCAACAATCGAGCACAGGGTCAACAACAAGCAACGACTAGATTCTATCCTATGAATCAGCCCGAAGTAGTAGTCAACCCTCGGGTTGTGACAGGTTAGATGGAACTATTTTATTCTGATATGTCTTCATCCTGCTTCGTATCTATGTTAATTGATCCGGGTGCTACACATTCCTTTATCACTTAAGAAGTGATACATGACTGCAACATGATTGTCAGTCATAGAGCATATAAGTTGATGTTAGAAACCCCTTTGCTGGGATCTGTAGTGTTGTGGGAGGTATGTTCTCCCTGCATTCTTTCCTTCTCTGATCATCGCATTTAGGTGGATCTTATACCACTTGAAATGCACGGGTTTGATATAATCCTAGGGATGGACACCTTAGAGAAGTATACTGTTGTCTTGGATCATGGTTCCAAGCAGGTTGTGTTCACAGACAACGATGGCACATGGATCATTCAGGGAGACAGAAAGATTCTTCCAACTTGTCTTGTGACAGCTATGCTAGCTAAGAAGTTGATGAGACATGCATGCTTTGCATTCCTGACACATGTGGTAGATACCAAAATGGAGAACCCTCATCCTTCTGAAGTTTCGGTAGTTAGGGAGTTTGAGGATGTATTTCCTGAAGAACTTCCAGGTGTTCCTCCATCCTGAGAGATTGACTTTGAGATTAATCTAATCTCAGACACACAACCAATAGCACAGACACCGTATAGGATGGCTCCTGCTAAGATGGCAGAACTCAAGAAACAACTGCAAGAATTGCTTGAGAAGGGTTTTATCCGACCAAGTACTTCACCATGGGGTACTCCGATCCTTTTTGTAAAGAAAAAGGATGGGTCTATGCGATTATGCATCGACTATAGATAGTTGAATAAAGTAACTATAAAGAATTAGTATCCTCTGCCAAGGATTGATGACATGTTTGATTAGTTGTGTGGTGCAACTATCTTTTCTAAGATAAATCTGAGGTTGGGATACCATAAATTGCATATTAAGGAGAGTGACATATCTAAATCTAATTTTAGAACAAGATATGGTCACTATGAGTTCATAGTTATGTCGTTTGGACTAACTAATGCACCAGTTGCATTCATGGAACTCATGAATAGAATCTTCCAGCCTTTTCTTGATCAGTGCATAGTAGTCTTCATAGATGATATCTTGATATATAGTAGAGATGCTCAACAGCATGAGAAACACCTCCGTCAGGATTTAACTTTACTAAGAGAGCATAAGTTGTATGCTAAGTTTAACAAATGTGAGTTCTGGTTACCAGAAGTTTCTTTTCTAGGACACGTTACATCTGCCTCAGGTATCCGTGTTGATACTAGGAAGGTAGAATCTGTCCTGCAATGGGAACAGCTGAAGACACCGAAGGAGATTCGTAGTTTTCTGGGACTAGCAGGCTATTATAGGAGGTTCATTAAGAACTTTAGTTATATAGCTTTACCCCTAACCAATTTGACCAGGAAGGAAGTTCCTTTTGTCAGGAATGACAAGTGTCAACATTCTTTTCAGTTGCTGAAGGAAAAGTTAACAAGTGCACCTGTGTTGGTGTTATCTGAACAAGGGAAAGGGTACATAGTTTTCTGTGATGCATCTAAGAATGGCTTAGGATGTGTGTTGATGCAGGATACGTAAGTGATTTCTTTTGCTTCTCGACAGCTTAAGAAACACGAGGAGAATTACCCAACACATGATCTAGAGCTAGTTGTTGTGGTCCACATTTTGAAGATCTGGAGACATTATCTCTATGGAGAGACATTCCAAATTTTAACAGACCATAAGAACCTAAAGTATATCTTCTCACAACATGAGCTGAACATGAGGCAATGCCGCTGGATGGAATTAATCAAGGACTACAACTGTACAATTGATTATCATCCAAGGAAGGCTAATGTAGTGGATGATGCACTAAGTAGGAAATCATCACCACCAGCCCTCGATACAACACAGTTAAAATCCTTAGTGTGCTCTAAGAGAAATATGCTTATCTCTATGAGGCAAAACAACATACAACTTAAAATATCGTTGTTAGCCGGGTTGTTAGCTAAGATGCACATAAAACCTACTTTGAGACAACAGATTAAAGAAGCACAGTAAATTGATACTGTGGTTCAGTAGATAAGGTCAGAGTATGGTAGTGAGAAGCGGGATGGCTTTCATGAGTCAAAGGATTAGGTAGTCTGTTACCATGTTAGGATGGTGGTACCTTGTAACATCCCTGACCTGGGTTATGAACTAACCCTAGGTGTTTTGCCTAAATATGTAATTAAATCCTTGTGATTAACTTTGGGCATGTAATTAAGTTCCTCAGAAACATATATTTCAATTTTGCTCCTTTATATATAAAGTTGTAGCATTGTTTTGTAATACAGGGATCTATGTGCAAATTACCCAGTTAAGGGGTTAACTTGCAAATTGCACATGTTGAGATGTTCCTCTGATGATGAGACATCATGAGGATGTTTATGATGAAGTTTGAGGGATTTCCCAAGCTTGAGCACCAAGGTGCAGCTGTGGAAGCAACCCCTGTACTTGAAAACCCTAAATTGGCGTAAAGTGCAATTTACCCAATTTGAGGGGTGCAACTTGTAAAATACATCATCTAAAATATCTTTTATGACTCTTGGCATCATTTAGAAGAAAAATGATGAAAATGTCACTTCATTTGAATAATCATATAATAAAGAACACCTTTGTGATTGAATAATCAAGGTGTATGAGTAATAGCCCTTTTATGTGTATGCTTTAGTGATGGGTTGATGCTCTTTGCCTTCAATTCTTGACCTTATAAGGAGTTTTCCTTAGAAAAAAGGGGTAGGGATGAGCAAAGAATAAAGGAAGGACTTAAATGAGAAATGGGATAAAGTAGAAGCTTTATGGAGAAATTTCACCCAAAATATATATACCACTTCCTTTGTAAGCAAAGGAATGTTTCTTTCATTCCCTCACTTATCCCCCTTGCTCAAACCGACTAAGGCAGAGCTCTGGAGCATAGGAGAACGACCAGGGAGTTCAAGGTAAGTTTGGATCACCCCTTTTTCTTGAATTCATGGAGGAAACTCATTTTCAAGGTTGAATTCATGGCTAGCTCACCTAGCTTTATCTTTCTAGCCATTCCTTTCCAACTTTTCCTTGGAGAATTCACCTTGGCCGACCTGTGGAGCTCAAAGATGCCATTAAAGACCTGAAGCTTGGAGCTCAAGGAACAACCTTTAGGCGGGTTTTATAACTCTAAACCTTATGCTTTGATTATACATCTTTTTCTATGCATATAGTTGCTAGTTCTTCTTCTTCCCTATCTTCCCTTGCATCCTTGCAAGAAAAATCATGAAGAACTGCTACTGTTCTTAAGGTAGAAGATAAGGGCGTTAATTCCTATGCTTATCCACGGTTTTCCACTTTACTAAACGGTCCCAACCAATTGCCCATACGGTTTACACAACCGTTTGGTGGGCAAACGGTTTCAGGGTCGTATGAAGGCAAACGGTCTTCAAGACCATTTGGTCGCGTTGACCAAGTGAAGACCGTATGGGAATCTTGTTTATAATTATATAGGTTAATCACCCACAAAATTTGAGGGATTAACTCCAAAGGAATCGTGAGATATAAGCAAATCAATTAGCAAAACCAATTGAATTAAGTTCTGATTTTCAATCTGTTTAATTTGCTCTTTTTGGGCAAACGGTCTCAAGACCGTTTAATATGGTTGAACAAACGTTGACCGTTTGGTATTACTGTTCATAATGATGTTAGTTAACGACTCACCAAATTTGATGGATTAATTCCAAATGAGTTATGAGTTGAAGGTTGATTAATAGGGCAAATCCTAATTGAAATCAGTGCTGAAATTACAATGAGTTAATTAGTGATTTTGGGTTGATTAGCCCAAACGATCTCAAGACCGTTTGGGGAATCATCCAAACGGTCTCAAGACCGTTTGGGGATCCCCCAAGACCGTTTAGAGGTCTGGGGTCAAGTATAGTTGATCAATGGAAGGTCCAAAGGTACCAAATCATATTGCAATTAAGTATTGATGTGATGATCAACTCAATAGATCAAACCTTGATGAATTTTTCACTAGAGTCCAAAGGATGGATGGGCAAACGGTCTCAAGACCGTTTGGAACTCATAAAAACGGTCTCAAGACCGTTTGGTGTCAACCCAAGACCGTTTGGAGGTCTAGGGTTAAGGTAATTTGATCAATTGAGGGCCCAATTACAGTGGGTTATTGAAATAATCAAATTGCTGATTTATGACTTAATTAAGGTTCAACCCCTATCAAATCAACTTAGATTTTGATGAATTCTTGGGAAAACGGTCTCAAGACCGTTTGGAGGTCATTCAAATGATCTCAAGACCGTTTGAGCCAAGGTTGGGCACAATTGGAGGTCAATTGATAGGTTCAACCCTGAATCGATTCACATTGTTGAATATTGATGACCATCCGATTTGAAACTCTAATTGAGATGGACTTAACCCTGATTGGCTTTCAATTGAGGGTTAATTTGGTGTCCAATTGATTGAGTCTCTTCCTAATTGACTCAATTTATAAGTGGTTAACATAGCTTTGTCCAATTGAGGGCTTCAACATACTTAATCATAAACATTTGTAACTTTTGAACCATGTTGGAGGTCCAAACGGTTTGAGCCCATTTGGACCAAACGGTCTCAAGACCGTTTGAGGCCAAACGGTCTCAAGACCGTTTGGGCTCAAACGATCTCAAGGTCGTTTGGACCAATCAATCTCAAGACAAGTTGATCAAACAGTTTCAAACCGTATAAGCTCAAACGGTTTGGAAAGTCAAACCTAGCATACGGTCAACGCACCCAAACGGTTTGGGCAAACGACCTTGAGGTCATGCGGTCTTGGATTCAAACCTAGCAAACGGTCAACGCACCCAAATGGTTTCAAACCGTTTGGTGGTTGAAGGTTGAAACCGTTTGGAGGTTTTCAAGGTTATTTATACATAATCACTTGAAGTTGAAATTGGTTCAATGGTGATCTAATCTAAACCCTAATGGTAACTTAGAACATTAAGGGACTAAGTGATTAATGAATTGACCCATGATGGTGATCATGAGGTAAATTACCAAAATACCCTTGAGGGGTTTAATTGAGTAATACCTTTTTCTAATAAAACCCTAATCACATGTTAATGATGTTTTGGCTTATGCTAGTCAATGAGGACTTAACCCAACCTGATCTAGAGTGGTGTTATTACCATCTACTAGTAAGAGGAGAGAGAAAGTATCATAAGAGAGAGAAAGTACCCTTTTATAGTGGAAACTTAAGTAAAGTACTTTCAATACACATGAATATGCATGATTAGGGTATGATCCACCTATGTGAGATCATGGAAACCCTAATTATGATGTTTAGTGAATCTTAATCTTATCTAGGAGCTTTAATGATGATGTTTCTCATACATGATGATGTTATGAGTTCAATTCGCCATGAGGTGAATAGTAAACCCTAATTCTAGGGTGAGGACATGTATTATGAATAGTAAACCCTGATTGATGAATATTGGGGAACTTGACTCTTCTAAGAGTTTGAAAGTGTAACTTCTAAAATGAATTGTTTACTGTTATAAGTTGAATTAACCATACAGGTTGTCATGAGATGATGATCATATCCAGGTATGGATTATGAATCTATATTCATTGAAAGCATGCTTTAGCTTTATGAACAGTGATATATCCTGATGCATTGTCAATGGCAACCTATGGATTAAAATGGGCTGTGAGAGCCATAAATACCATCAAGGGCATGCTTTAGAGATGACTTGTGATGAATGTATTGAGAAATGATGATTGATGAGAGTTAGGCTTGTTACATTTAGTATTCTCATTTCATAGCTGTTATGCTAATGTTATTGTTTGAAGAACAATGTATGATGTTAAAAGAATACTAAATGTACCTAACTAATCAAGTGTAATGTAGAGCCCTGATCATAGATCCATCATTGTCAGAGATCAAATGATGGTGAAACAGGTTTTCCTAAGGGAACTCCTGGATCACATACTTTTGAGTATGTGGGGTATATGGATGTGTAGAACCTTACATCCTAGTGTAGGTGTTTGATGTAGATGTGTAATCCATCAATCCTTCACTACAATCCTATATCGTATCAGTGGATGGTAAACATGAAACCTCCTGATAATGAAGAAAGCACATATATCCGTATCAGTGGAAGATAAAAATGAAATCTCCTGATGACGAAGAGAGTACAGAACGCCACTGTAACTCTAAAATAGCGAAGGACCAGATTACCCTGGTAAGCTATTATAGTAGAGGCATGAGATGTCCTACAAGTAATCCTCTTACTGACTGAGGAAGGTGAAGGTCATGAGAATCCAACTCTTTTGATGACCTAGTATGATACCAAGGCACTTAGCAGTGATTGGTTGGAGTATGAGTGGTAAACCTCATCTCCACAGGGCATAAAAGTAATGTTTGAAAAACATAATCCACAGCGTAGTATACCTGTTAGAGATAACTACGAGTTGATTGATTGATGTTACACTATATAGTGCAAATGTCTTCATGTTTCATAACTGTTGAACTCATGCTTACTATTAAATCTGATGTTGAATACTTTGAAGCTTTTACTGCTTAAGTTATTCTTTGAGATGCTATAATAAAGCTTCTGGCGGAGAGTTATAACTCTCGCTGGGACAATTATGTAAAATTGTCTCACCCCGTAGTCTTCAACTTTTTAGGTGGACGTCGAGGACGGAGGAACATGTCTACAGGTGACCAATTCCAGCAGCATCAGCACCAGGGGCAGTAATAAAATCTCAGGTGGAGATTTAGCCTGCTATGTGGTGTAGTTAGAGTCAGTCCTATGTGTCCTCTGTACTCTCAGGTCTTGGAGTCTTTTGGTATGAGATTTTGGTTATGAGTTCTTGAGATTTTGTATCATGTTGTATATAATTACTCAAGAAGTAATTATCTGTGATGTAAATAGTTTATCTCCTTTTATGAAGGAAGTTTTATAGTTTCAATGCTTTATCTCAAAAATTTTTAATTTCCGCTGATTTTTGGTATTCCGCTGCTACTCAAATCGCTTCCGCTAAGTTTAAATCGTGTTTATATCGTGCTTTGGAGATCAGAGACCACAATTAAGTGGTATCAGAACTCTAGGTTCGCTGCGTGTACAGAGGCATAGGACTTAGGATGTCGAGTCTATCCTTAGTATCTCTTCCTTATCTAATAGAATCTTTTGCTCCTCAGGAGAAGAAGATACATAAGGATGGCAGAGCCACATGATGAGTATGTGGCAGAGAGTAGTGCTAGTGCACCTCGAGGCGGTGCAAGGGTTCCAGAAATAGAACAGCCTGCACCTGAACCACCCCAGTTTGACCCAGATGATATGGGTAACCCAGCAGTTCAGACGATGTTTGGGCAGTTTATGACTGCCATGACACACATAACTGACAAGATGCCCATGCCTGCACCTAGGGCACCTGCCCAGCCTGAAGGACAAGGTATCGGTAAAACGTTCGAGCGACTTCTTCGTGTCGGAGCTACTGAGTACTTTGGGATTGCCGACCCCGCAGATGTTGATCTGTGGTTAACAGAGTTGGAGAAGGCTTTCAGGATTCTTAATATCCCGGAGGCTGAGAAGGTTAGACATGCTGTCTATCTTCTCAAAGGCAGTGCTGGTCACTGGTGGAACATGGAAGAGCAGAAGAGACCTGGGATAGAGTTCTCGTGGGAAGAGTTTCGTCGGGAATTTATCAATAGATATTTTCCAAAGACCTTCCTAGATGAGAAGATCTCTCAGTTTGAGAGATTGAGGCAGGGCATGATGAACATTAGCGAGTATGAAGCTAAGTTCATGGAGTTGCTGCGGTTCTGTCCGCACATGGCTGTCACAGAAGAGGAAAGAATCAGGAGATTCGAGAAGGGTTTGAATGTTGATATATCAACCCCTGTGTCTGCCTTAGAAAACCGAGAGAGATTCTCTACCTTCGTTGAGTCAGTCCGAAGGATAGAGAGATCTATGGTTGAGAAGAGGCAAACCCAGAAAAGATATCCACAGTTACAGGGTTCTTCATCTAGGGATTCTAAGAAACCGAGATTCTTTGCACCTAACCCTCCACCACCCAGATCAAGTTCCCAAACTCAGTGGTCACCAAGTAGAGGTAGGGGACGAAGCCTACCTCAACAAGAGACTTACAGTTCTGCATCAATGTCAGTTACTGGACCACCAAGACCACAACAACTGGAAAGAAGTTGCTACAACTGTGGGAAGGTGGGACACTTGATGAAGGACTGCCGATCTAGACCTGTCAGTATGACACAACCTCAGAGACAGAGTCAACAGGGATCACAGAGAAGATAATCTCAAGGAGCAGCTCGAGGACGCGGGCAAGCGTCTCAAGCTGGATCATCAGCACCACCTCAACACCAGGCGACAATGAGGTTCTATGCGATGAACCCACCAGATGCAGTGGTCAATCCACGGGTAGTGGCAGGTCAGATGGAACTTTTATATTCTGATATGTATACATCCTGTGTTGTATCTGTTCTGATTGACCCGGGTGCTACGCACTCTTTTATCACTCGGAGAGTGATTCGTAACTGCAATATGACGGTTAGTCATAGGACAGATAGTTTGTTGTTGGAGACTCCATTGAGTGGGTCTACCGTTTTGTAGGATGTATGTTCTCCCTGCATCCTCTTCTTTTCTGATCATCGCATTCAAGTGGACCTTATACCACTTGATATGCAAGGATTTGATATAATCCTTGGGATGGATACCTTAGAAAGGTATAGAGTTGTCTTGGATTGTGAATCCAAGTTGGCTGTGTTTGTTGATGAAGGCAACACATGGATCTTTCAAGGTGAAAGAAAGATTTTGCCCACCTGTCTTGTATCAGCTATGGTTGCTAATAAGCTGTTGATGCAAGGATGTTATGCATTCTTGGCCCATGTGGTAGATGTTACCAAGGAAAGTTCCAATCCTGCTGAAGTTCCCATAGTCAGGGAATTTGAGGATGTGTTTCCTGAAGAACTTCATGGTATACCACCACCTCGGGAGATTGATTTTGAGATCCATTTGGTCCCAGATACGAAACCCATAGCCCAGACACCGTATAGGATGGCGCCTGCCGAGATGGCAGAACTCAAGAAATAGCTTCAAGAGTTACTTGGGAAGGGTTTTATCCGACCGAGCACTTCACCTTGGGGTGCTCCGGTCTTGTTTGTTAAAAGGAAAGATGGGTCAATGCGGTTGTGCATTGATTATAGACAACTCAATAAAGTAACGATAAAGAACAAGTACCCTTTGCCGAGGATTGATGATCTTTTTGACCAGTTGCGTGGTGCAACAATCTTCTCAAAGATAGATGTGAGATCTGGATATCATCAACTCCGCATTAAGGATAGTGACATATCCAAGTCTGCTTTTAGGACAAGATATGGTCACTATGAGTTCACGGTTATGTCGTTTGGACTAACCAATGCACCAACTGCATTTATGGAACTCATGAATAGAGTTTTTCGACCCTTCCTTGATCAGTGTGTTGTCGTCTTCATAGATGACATTCTGATCTATAGTAAGGATGCTCAGTAGCATGAGCAGCATCTTCGCCAAGCTTTGACCTTGCTAAGAGAACATAAGCTGTATGCTAAGTTTAGCAAGTGTGAGTTCTGGCTGCCGGAGGCATCTTTTCTTGGACATGTGATATCTGCCTCGGGAATTCGTGTTGACCCTGTAAAGGTAGAATGTATTCTACAATGGGAACAACCGAAGACACCGACGGAGATTTGAAGCTTCTTGGGGTTAGCTGGTTACTATCGAAGGTTTATTAAAAACTTTAGCTCTATAGCCTTACCTTTGACCAAGTTAACCCGGAAATATGCTCCTTTTTCTTGGAGTGATAAGTGGCAACAGTCCTTTCAGTTGTTGAAGGAGAGGTTGACAAGTGCACCTGTGCTTGTGCTACCTAAACAAGGAAAAGGATATGTAGTCTGCTATGATGCCTCCAAGAATGGACTCGGATGTGTGTTGATGTAGGATAAACAAGTGATTTCTTTTGCTTCTCGACAGCTTAAGAAGCACGAGGAGAATTATCCAACACACGATCTGGAGTTAGCTGCTGTGGTTCATGCCCTGAAGATCTGGAGACATTATCTTTATGGAGAGACATTTCAGATTTTCACTGACTATAAGAACCTTAAGTATATCTTCTCTCAGCATGAGCTTAACATGAGGCAACGTCGCTGGATGGAGTTAATCAAGGACTACGATTGTACAATTGATTACCATCCAGGGAAGGCCAATGTTGTTGCAGATGCCTTGAGTAGGAAATCAGCAACATCAACCATGGAAAGAGCACAACTAAACTCTTTAGTATGCTCTAAGAGAGATATGCTTATCTCTTTAAGGAAAGACAATGTACAGTTGAAGGTGTCCTTGTTAGCCGGGTTGATGGCTGAGATGCATATTAAACCTACCCTAAGAGAGCAGATTAAGGAGGCACAACATGTTGATGCTGTAGTTCAGCAGATTAGATCAGAGTATGGAAATGAGAAGCGAGATAGTTTCCATGATTCAGATGATCATGTAGCATGTTATCATGGGAGGATGATAGTGCCAGATGTGGATAACTTGAGGGTGTTAGTCCTAGAAGAAGCTCATTCTTCAATGTACGCTATGCATCCAGGGAGCACCAAGATGTATCGTAATTTAAAAGATCTGTATTGGTGGCCTGGAATGAAGAAGGATGTTGCAGAATTTGTTCTGAGGTGTCCTGTGTGTCAGCAAGTTAAAGCTGAACACCAGAAGCCTGCAAGAACAATGCAACCTTTACCCATACCACAGTGGAAGTGGGACCATGTGACCATGGACTTTGTTGTTGGCCTACCCAGGACAAGCAAAGGACATGATTCCATTTGGGTAATTGTACATAGGTTGACTAAGACAGCACATTTCTTACCTGTCAAAACAACCTATTCTGCTGAAAGGTTATCACAGTTGTATGTTCAAGAGATAGTGCGTTTGCACGGAGTTCTTGTCACTATAGTTTCTGACAGAGGTCCCCAGTTTACAAGTCATTTTTGGGAACGACTTCATAATTCTTTAGGCACCCAGTTAAGGTTTAGTACGGCCTTTCATCCACAGACTGATGGACAGTCGGAAAGGACCATACAGACTTTGGAAGACCTGTTGAGAACATGTGTTCTCCAGTTTACCGGAAGTTGGGATCTACACCTAAGCTTGATAGAGTTTGCCTATAACAATAGCTATCAGCATAGTATTGATATGGCACCTTATGAAGCCTTGTATGGTAGACGTTGTAGATCACCCTTGTGTTGGTATGAGACTGGTGAGCATCAGTTGTTAGGACCTGATCTTGTCCAGCAAACTACAGAAAAGATTAAGGTAATACAGCAACAGATTAAGACTGCACAAGATAGGCAGAAATCTTATGCTGACAAGCGTCGTAGACCCTTAGAGTTCGAGGTTGGAGACAAAGTGTATCTCAAGGTCTCGCCTTGGAAAGGAGTCCTTCGTTTTGGAAAGAAAGGGAAGTTAGCTCCTAGATTTATGGGGCCTTATCCAATCATTGAACGGATTGGAAAGGTAGCATATAAACTAGAACTGCCACCAGAGTTACAGAGGTTACACCCTGTGTTTCACATTTCTATGCTGAGGAAATGTCACCCAGATACTGAGTCAGTTCTACAACCTATGGAGGTAGAATTGAATGATGATATATCTTATGAGGAATGACCAGTGTCAATCCTTGATAACAGAATTAAAAAGTTAAAGAAGAAAGATTTAAGCCTTGTGAAAGTCCTTTGGAACCACCGTGGTGTTGAAGAAGCCACTTGGGAACTAGAGGATGAGATGAGAAGGAAATACCCTGCCCTTTTCTCTTAATACGTTTTATCGATTTCGGGGACGAAATCCTTATAAGGGGTGGATAATTTGTAACATCCCTGACCTGGGTTATGAACTAACCCTAGGTATTTTGCCTAAATATGTAATTAAATCCTTGTGATTAACTTTGGGCATGTAATTAAGTTCCTCAGAAACATATATTTCAATTTTGCTCCTTTATATATAAAGTTGTAGCATTGTTTTGTAATACAGGGATCTATGTGCAAATTACCCAGTTAAGGGGTTAACTTGCAAATTGCACATGTTGAGATGTTCCTCTGATGATGAGACATCATGAGGATGTTTATGATGAAGTTTGAGGGATTTCCCAAGCTTGAGCACCAAGGTGCAGCTGTGGAAGCAACCCCTGTACTTGAAAACCCTAAATTGGCGTAAAGTGCAATTTACCCAATTTGAGGGGTGCAACTTGTAAAATACATCATCTAAAATATCTTTTATGACTCTTGGCATCATTTAGAATAAAAATTATGAAAAGGTCACTTCACTTGAATAATCATATAATAAAGAACACCTTTGTGATTGAATAATCAAGGTGTATGAGTAATAGCCCTTTTATGTGTATGCTTTAGTGATGGGTTGATCCTCTTTGCCTTCAATTCTTGACCTTAGAAGGAGTTGTCCTTAGAAATAAGGGGTAGGGACGAGCAAATAAGAAAGGAAGGACTTAAATGAGAAATGGGATAAAGTAGAAGCTTGATGGAGAAATTTCACCCAAAATATATATACCACTTCCTTTGTAAGAAAAGGAACGTTTCTTTCATTCCCTCACTTACCCCCTTGCTCAAACTGACTAAGGCAGAGCTCTGGAGCATAGGAGAACGACCAGGGAGTTCAAGGTAAGTTTGGATCACCCCTTTTTCTTGAATTCATGGAGGAAACTCATTTTCAAGGTTGAATTCATGGCTAGCTCACCTAGCTTTATCTTTCTAGCCATTCCTTTCCAACTTTTCCTTGGAGAATTCACCTTGGCCGACCTGTGGAGATCAAAGACGCCATTAAATACCTGAAGCTTGGAAGCTTGGAGCTCAAGGAAAAACCTTTAGGCGGGTTTTATAACTCTAAACCTTATGCTTTGATTATACATCTTTTTCTATGCATATAGTTGCTAGTTCTTCTTCTTCCCTATCTTCCCTTGCATCCTTGCAAGAAAAATCGTGAAGAACTGCTACTGTTCATAAGGTAAAAGATAAGGGCGTTAATTCCTATGCTTATCCACGGTTTTCCACTTTACTAAACGGTCCCAACCAATCGCCCATACGGTTTACACAACCGTTTGGTGGGCAAACAGTTTCAGGGTCGTATGAAGGCAAACGGTCTTCAAAACCATTTGGTCACGTTGACCAAGAAAAGACCGTATGTGAATCTTGTTGATAATTATGTAGGTTATTCACCCACAAAATTTTAGGGATTAACTCCAAAGGAATCGTGAGATATAAGCAAATCAATTAGCAAAAGCAATTGAATTAAGTTCTGATTTTCAATCTGTTTAATTTGCCCTTTTTGGGCAAACGGTCTCAAGACCGTTTAAGATGGTTGACCAAACGTTGACCGTTTGGGATTACTGTTCATAATGATGTTAATTAACGAATCAACAAATTTTATGGATTAATTCCAAATGAGTTATGAGTTGAAGGTTGATTAATAGGGCAAATCCTAATTGAAATCAGTGCTGATATTACAATGAGTTAATTAGTGATTTTGGGTTGATTAGCCCAAACGGTCTCAAGACCGTTTGGGGAATCATCCAAACGGTCTCAAGACCGTTTGGTGATCACCCAAGACCGTTTAGAGGTCTGGGGTCAAGTATAGTTGATCAATTGAAGGTCCAAAGGTACCAAATCATATTGCAATTAAGTATTGATGTGATGATCAACTCAATAGATCAAACCTTGATGAATTTTTCACTAGAGTCCAAAGGATGGATGGTAAAACGGTTTCAAGACCGTTTGGAACTCATCCAAACGGTCTCAAGACCGTTTGGTGTCAACCCAAGACCGTTTGGAGGTCTAGGGTTAAGGTAATTTGATCAATTGAGGGCCCAATTACAGTGGGTTATTGAAATAATCAAATTGCTGATTTATGACTTAATTAAGGTTCAACCCCTATCAAATCAACTTAGATTTTGATGAATTCTTGGGAAAACGGTATCAAGACCGTTTGGAGGTCATTCAAACGATCTCAAGACCGTTTGGGCCAATTTTGGGCCCAATTGGAGGTCAATTGATAGGTTCAACCCTGAATCGATTCACATTGTTGAATATTGATGACCATCCGATTTGAAACTCTAATTGAGATGGACTTAACCCTAATTGGCTTTCGATTGAGGGTTAATTTGGTGTCCAATTGATTGACGCTCATCCTAATTGACTCAATTTATAAGTGGTTAACATATCTTTGGCCAATTGAGGGCTTCAACATACTTAATCATAAACATTTGTAACTTTTGAACCATGTTGGAGGTCCAAACGGTTTGAGCCCATTTGGACCAAACGGTCTCAAGACCATTTGGATCCAAATGGTCTCAAGACCGTTTGGGCTCAAATGATCTCAAGGTCGTTTGGACCAATCAATCTCAAGACAAGTTGATCAAACGGTTTCAAACCATATAAGCTCAAACAGTTTGGAAAGTCAAACCTAGCATACGGTCAACGCACCCAAACAGTTTGGGAAAACGACCTTGAGGTCATGCAGTCTTGGAGTCAAACCTAGCAAATGGTCAACGCACCCAAACGGTTTCAAACCGTTTGGTGGTTGAAGGTTGAAACCGTTTGGAGGTTTTCAAGGTTATTTATACATAATCACTTGAAGTTGAAATTGGTTCAATGGTGATCTAATCTAAACCCTAATGGTAACTTAGAACATTAAGGGACTATGTGATTAATGAATTGACCCATGATGGTGATCATGAGGTAAATTACCAAAATACCCTTGAGGGGTTTAATTGAGTCATACCTTTTTCTAATAAAACCCTAATCACATGTTAATGATGTTTTGGCTTATGCTAGTCAATGAGGACTTAACCCAACCTAATCTAGAGTGGTGTTATCACCATCTACTAGTAAGAGGAGAGAGAAAGTATCATAAGAGAGAGAAAGTACCCTTTTATAGTGGAAACTTAAGTAAAGTACTTTCAAATACACATGAATATGCATGATTAGGGTATGATCCACCTATGTGAGATCATGGAAACCCTAATTATGATGTTGAGTGAATCTTAATCTTATCTAGGAGCTTTAATGATGATGTTTCTCATACATGATGATGTTATGAGTTCAATTCGCCATGAGGTGAATAGTAAATCCTAATTCTAGGGTGAGGACATGTATTATGAATAGTAAACCCTGATTGATGAATATTGGAGAACTTGACTCTTCTAAGAGTTTGAAAGTGTAACTTCTAGAATGAATTGTTTACTGTTATCAGTTGAATTAACCATGCAGGTTGTCATGAGATGATGATCATATTCAGGTATGGATTATGAAACTATATTCATTGAAAGCATGCTTTAGCTTTATGAATAGTGATATATCCTGATGCATTGTCAATGGCAACCTATGAATTAAAATGGGCTTTGAGAGCCATAAATACCATCAAGGTCATGCTTTAGAGATGACTTGTGATGAATGTATTGAGAAATTATGATTGATGAGAGTTAGGCTTGTTACATTTAGTATTCTCATTTCATAGATGTTATGCTAATGTTATTGTTTGAAGAACAATGTATGATGTTAAAAGAATACTAAATGTACCTAACTAATCAAGTGTAATGTAGAGCCCTGATCATAGATCCATCATTGTCAGAGATCAAATGATGGTGAAACAGGTTTTCCTAAGGGAACTCCTGGATCACATACTTTTGAGTATGTGGGGTATATGGATGTGTAGAACCTTACATCCTAGTGTAGGTGTTTGATGTAGATGTGTAATCCGTCAATCCTTCACTACAATCCTATACCGTATCAGTGGATGGTAAACATGAAACCTCCTAATGACGAAGAAAGCACATATATCCGTATCAGTGGAAGATAAAAATGAAATCTCCTGATGACGAAGAGAGTACAGAATGCCACTGTAACTCTTAAATAGCGAAGGACCAGATTACCCTGATAAGCTATTATAGTAGAGGCATGAGATGTCCTACAAGTAATCCTCTTACTGACTAAGGAAGGTGAAGGTCATGAGAATCTGGCTCTTTCGATGACCTAGTATGATACCAAGGCACTTAGCAGTGATTGGTTGGAGTATGAGTGGTAAACCTCATCTCCACAGGGCATAAAAGTAATGTTTGAAAAACATAATCCACAGCATAGTATACCTGTTAGAGATAACTACGAGTTGATTGATTGATGTTACACTATATAGTGAAAATGTCTTCATGTTTCATAACTGTTGAACTCATGCTTACTATTAAATCTGATGTTGAATACTTTGAAGCTTTTACTGCTTAAGTTATTCTTTGAGATGCTGTAATAAAGCTTCTAGCGGAGAGTTATAACTCTCGCTGGGACAATTATGTAAAATTGTCTCACCCCGTAGTCTTCAACTTTTTAGGTGGATGTCGAGGACGGAGGAACAGGTCTACAGGTGACCAATCCCAGCAGCAGCAGCACCAGGGGCAGTAGTAAAATCTCAGGTGGAGATTTAGCCTGCTATGTGGTGTAGTTAGAGTCAGTCCTATGTGTCCTCTGTACTCTCAGGTCTTGGAGTCTTTTGGTATGAGATTTTGGTTATGAGTTCTTGAGATTTTTTATCATGTTGTATATAATTACTCAAGAAGTAATTATCTGTGATGTAAACAATTTATCTCCTTTTATGAAGGAAGTTTTATAGTTTCAATGCTTTATCTCAAAAAGTTTTAATTTCCGCTGATTTTTGGTATTCTGCTGCTACTCAAATCGCTTCCGCTAAGTTTAAATCGTGTTTATATCATGGTTTGGAGATCAGAGCCCACATACCTGATGCCAGTAACTTAAGGAAGTTGGTTCTGGAAGAATCTCATACTTCAATGTATGCCATGCATCCAGGGAGCACCAAGATGTATCATAATTTAAAAGATATGTATTGATGGCCTGGTTTGAAGAAAGATGTAGCTGAGTTTGTTATGTGGTGTCTGGTGTGTCAGCAGGTTAAAGCTGAACATCAGAAGCCCGTAGGAACAATGCAACCTCTGCCTATACTATAGTGGAAATGGGATCATGTAACCATGGACTTTTTGGTTGGTTTTCCAAGAATAGCCAAAAGTCATGATTCCATATGGGTGATAGTTGATAGGCTGACAAAGACAACACATTTCCTTCCTGTCAAAACAACCTACACAACTGAGAAGCTTGCACAGATATACATAGATGAGATAGTGCGTTTGCACGGGGTTCTGGCTACAATTGTTTCTGATAGAGGTCCCCAGTTCACGAGTCATTTTTTGGAGCGACTCCATAAAGATTTGGGTACGCAGTTCAGGTTTAGTACAACCTTTCATCCTCAGACTGATGGGCAATCTGAGTGGACTATATAAACTTTGGAGGACTTGCTTAGGGCATGTGTCCTTCAGTTTGCAGGAAGTTGGGACCTACACCTAAGATTGATAGAATTTGCTTACACTAATAGCTATCATCACAGTATTGATATGTCACTGTATGAGGCATTATATGGTAGACGTTGTAGATCTCCTTTATGTTGGTATGAAACAGGGGAGTACCAACTTTTGGGTCCTGAGCTAGTACAGTAAACAACTGAGAAGATTAAAGTAATACAACAACAGTTGAATGCTGCCCATGATAGGTAGAATTCTTATGCTGATAAGCGTCGTAGACCCTTAGACTTCCAAGTTGGAGACAGAGTATACCTCAAGGTCTCACCTTGGAAAGCTATCCTTAGATTTAGGAAGAAGGGCAAGTTAGCTCCTAGATTTATGGGGCCTTATCCAATCATTGAGAGGATGGGAAAGGTAGCCTATAAGATGGAGTTGCCACCTGAGTTGCATAGATTGCACCCAGTGTTCCATATCTCCATGTTGAGGAAGTGTCATCCTGACATAGAGTTAGTTCTGCAACCTGTGGAAGTAGAACTAAATGATGATATATCATATGTTGAAGGACATGTGTTGATTCTTGATAGAAGAATCAAAAAGCTAAAAAAGAAAGACATATGTCTTGTAAAAGTTCTCTGGCATCAATGTGGCATTGAAGAAGCTACGTGGGAGCTAGAGGAAGAAATGAGAAGGAAGTATCCTACTCTTTTCTCTTAACGATTTTGGGGACGAAATCCTTGTAAGGGGTGGATAACTTGTAACATCCCTGACCTGGGTTATGCTTAACCCTAGATGTTTTGCTTAATAAAGTAGATTATGTGCTTGCTCTTATCTTTTTAAAAGTAATTAAGGCTCAAGAGGAACTCATATTTCAATTTTAGTCCTTTCTGAATGATGTTGACAATAATATTTTGCTTGTGTTGGACTAAAGTGCAAATTACCCAAGTTGAGGGGTTAAATTACAAATGTTACATGATAAGATGTTCCTCATGTGTTGAAGCATCATGAGAATGAAGATGATGCAGAGGTATGACTTGTGGTAGCCTGAGTACCAAGAAAGAGCTGATAAAGCAATGTTTGTGCATTAAAACCTATTTTTGGTGTAATGTGCAATTTACCCAAAACCCAGGGTTCAATATGCAAACTACCACTTCAAAATAGTCTCTAATATTTTTTGGTATCATGTAAAGCAAATAAAATGAGAGGGGCATCTCATTTGTACCTCTTTGAATGAGAGAGGATCTTGATATTAAAATAATCAAGATTTAAGCATAATTGAAACCCTAATTCAATTTAATGCAAAAATAATTATATTAAATGGATTGCCCTTCAACCAAAATTGTAGAGGTTGAAATCCACATATATGGACGTCCTTGTGGCTTGAAAAGGCAATGGAAATATCTACGTGAGTGGAGAACCCACTCACATTAAGAAAATAAAAAGAAATATCCACTAACTTATGGATATTATTATTATAAGGGTTAAGGTGCTTAATTTGCTTTTTTGTAAATCATGGATAATTGAGAGGAATAAGAGGCAAAGGAGATAGCCTCGTAACCAAGGAAGGGAAGGGGACAAGTGGTAAGGAAATGGAGGAGATAATCCCTACTTTCTCTCTCTTAAATGAATTTTCAATAAAAATTCATATATATGCTCCTTTATCCATGAGTTGAAAGGGTAATTTTGAATCCAATTTAACTTCTTGCTTGCAAAATAACCAAGGGAGCTTAGGAGCAACAGGATGACGACCCCCAACCTGTTGGTAAGCTTCTTGACCTTCCTTCACCTTGATTTCATGGTGGAAATCACAAATCAATGCTTGATTTCTTCTTTTCTGCACTCAATCTTCAATTCTAGCCAATCCTTTTCACTCAAAAGCTTGAGGAACGAACCTTGTGGTTTGAGAAAGCTTCTTCCACCATTGTTGATGTGAAGCTCCAAGCTTTGAAGCTCAATTGAAGGCGGGTTATATAACTTGAACCCTTAATCATTGTTATTGAATTCAATTCTTTAATTCAAAATGTTCAATTGTTCTTCTTGAAATTTCTTTAGTTAATTGATGAAACTACCATGGAAATGGTAGTAGAATTTGAGGGGTTGAAGATTGATGATGATGACATCATCTTAAGCACACATCTCAATAAGATCTAGTTGCAATCAGTTTCAACAAAATGATCCAATCGCTTTTCACCAAACCGTTTGGTGATCAAACGGTTTGCAAACCATTTGGAGGTTGTACCCCAAACCGTTTGGACATGCTGACCGAATGAGATTGTTGACTATTTGGAGCCTTAAACGGTTTCAAACTATTTGAACATACTTGAGTTGACCGTTTGGAGTTGGGTTGATCGTTTGGACAAATAAGTTCAAAACCGTTTGGAGCCTTAAACGGTTTCAAACCGTTTGGAGCCTTAAACGGTTTCAAACCGTTTGGACTAAGTCAACCAAAACCGTTTGGAGCCTTAAACGGTTTCAAACCGTTTGGACTAAGTCAACCAAAACCGTTTGGATGATCATTGGTTGTGATTGAGGGTTGAGGGTCCAAGGATCATACATTTTTAGTGGTTATTCTCAATCCAAACTATGAGTTTAGCCACTCATTTTTATGAGTAGCATTAAATTTACAAATGGATAAGGGCATAGAGTGTTGTCGGAAGAAGGAGACAAGGGAAGGGTAGAAAATGAGCTGTAGAAGCAGGGGAACATAGGATACACCAACTGTGACCAGGCGGTGGCCACGATCCTCTACTGTGTTGTAGACCCGACGGATTCCAGGAGGTGGCGAGAGGCTAGGGCTACATTTGTTCAACCGGTAGAATGACGACACGATAGGTAATCTAGACGTGGTGTATTACTGTCATTTGTTTCTTCGTTAGAAAGATAGATAAGACACCGTACGATCTAGTTTATTCGAAAATCCTCAGTTAACATGTCGTGTAAAACCCTCATGGTAGAAAACAGATTTAATTATCTGTCACGGATGTCTACTTCCCACAAAACCCCTCTTATAGTTTCACAATAAATGCAGTGATGTATATGTACAAACATAATATACTTTATATATAAACAAAAAAGTTACTTACTTTTACACCAAACAACAAATATCTTACCTTCAGGTTTATTTGTCCTTATTTCAAACGCAAATTGTCTTATAGAAAGTTAATATGCCATTGATTCATTTGTCCACTGCAACTAAACTTACCAAAATGATATGCCAAAACGCAGCCTAGGTCAGATCTTGTGTTCGTGTTTCCCTCAGTTCACGGCGGCCAGAGCAACACAAGGTAGGTTCATCTTCTCCGCGGCCCACAACTTTTGCATGCAACTTGTGTGCAACAGTGGAGAGCAGAAGCAGTAACATGGAGGGATAGAAGTCCCACTCTCTGAAGCTGGACGCTTTGGATAAGAATCGGATGTCCATGCCGTGCAGTGCATGCCGCTAGATTTGTGGAGAGAAAAAAGCATGTCATGTGACGAGTTGGATACGATTTTTCCCTTGATTGACAAAAAACTAGTTTCTTCACTTTGAACCGACTCTAGACGTAGCTCCAGTTTGCCGGCGGCCGGTTGTTCTGTGCAAACAGAACAATTTTGCAGTAGCCAACTAGCCATGTGCTTGTAGGTCCAAAACATTGATCAACTGGTATGTATGTCTTCAATTAATTTACCGTCTATGATATATCTATTTTATCCAGTCCTCATGGATTCTCACTGTCTCGGGTCTTGGCCTTCCGTGCAATTTGGAGGATACGTGAAATCTCAACCATCCATCCATTCACATCACACGCAATGTTTAAATTCCACAGACCTCGTCTATCGCGCCGCCTTTGTCAAGCTTGTCCTGCCTCTTCTACACCCAGATGCAAGTGCATGCATGAATGATGCACTTCGGTGGTGGCTCCCGCAACGGCCAACAGTTCATATTAGATTAGGGGTCCCGAAAGCGACCTACTACTTAAACGAAACATCCACTTCCATGTCGCGAAGTCGGAGCTAGATACCCATGAACACTGGACCCGTACCGTGCATGAACCTATCGCTGTCCGCGAACCCCGACTGGCCTCTCGGTTTCCGGATCCGCTTCTTCTCTGTTCCCGCCGCGGGTTTTCCTGGTTACGCCCCCATACTCTGTTTTCCTATACAAAAAAGACCGGCCCAGCGCCAGCCTGACGGATGCGGATATGCGGTGTGCTCAACTCACAACTAACAATCTGTAATTGAATGTCCATTGAATGGGGAGAGAACAATTCAACATGCCGCGGCCACGGCAGCCGCTGGAATTTGTACATACATACATTCCTGGTGTAGCGTCTTCACTTCAAGACTTCAAGTGGGCGGGTAGAAACCGAAACAATATGTTTCTTTCTATATCTATACTACTATAAAAAGAACGAGTTTGATATTGCGCTCTCCTTGATTCAGTTCTACTCTCTTTTTTTAAAAGAATTTTACTCATACAAATATTTATTCTTACACTCTCCTATTAACTTTTATTATCTTTAATTCTATATTTCTCTCTCCATCCCACAGAAACGGTTCCTTGATTCTCTCCTTTTAAACAACCAACACAAATATCTTTTACCGTAGAGACTCTTTTACGGACGAATCATCTCCCCCACATATTTCCAACAAATTTTTTATGTCACGTGCATGTGCACGTATGCGTTCACTGGTAGTAATTGAAGTGGTACTTGATTTTTAGTAAGACCAAATCCCAGACACGTCTGAATAATATATATATACCTCAAGACAACGGAGCCAACCATTTAAGGCATCCCATTCATTCAACTCGAAGCAAGGCAGTGCTGAAGCCATTTTGCGTGGCGTAATAATGATCAGGTTTATTCTAGGATTTTTTATGATAATCCTGGATCATAGAGTCCGCATGTGCTGATTTTATGTTCGGTTAGCATGCTATATTTAGTTGAATATTTAATTTGCTCGTCCTAACAGATCTCAGTAGATGTTAAGCGTCTTAGTACAACCCAGACTACAATGGAGAAATCATATCTACTTGATGTCAGATTGTGCTCGGAACTAAAGAATGATGCTCCCAACTGCTTTTTTCAGTAAGTCAGAGCTTATTCCAGATTAGGTGTGTCCTATTCCACCACATAAATCCTTGTCTAAATCTCTGTAGAGTCCTTTTCTTTTTCATAACTTATTCACTAGTGCTATCCGTTTTACCATTAATACAATGTTGTCGTCTCCTTTCTCCCATCTTGTTCCGTGGTTGTTTCAAGTACTACAGAGCTAGGTGCATTCTCTACCGTTAAAACACCACTGAGAAGCCAGAAATCAATTATTTCCTTCAGATGACATAGATGACGTTCAATATTCTTAGAATAGAGCTCCAACATGTAACATAGTGATCTGACCATGTACCTTTTCAATGTAGTACACCATCTTTTTTTACTATAAAAATGGTGAAAAAAACTTGCTCCACCGACTACTTCTATTTCCTCGCACATGTATACCTCATGATTTTTCCACATCGTGCCTTGGTGGTTAATTTTTCAACATGTGGTGTGTAAAAAATGAGTTAATTGTCATTAGCTCCTCAATTTTCAAAAAAATTCGAAATACCCCCCCTCCCTAATACCAACCAACCCCTATCTCTTAACTCAAATTCACATCTACCCCTCTCATCATCATTTCCTCATATGTCACGACTAAATAGGAACCTAATTTTTTTTCTTTGTATTTTAAACGTCGCTCTCTCACCTCCCAAGAAATGCAATTACTAATGAAGAAAATCTAACAAGCATATGTTTGGGTTTTTGACCAAGTTAGGTTAAATTAGTTCGGGTCAAGTACAATTTGGATCAGGTTAGGCCCAGTTGGGTTATAGTCGGGTTGTATATAATTCAGGAGTGGTTGGGTTTGTCGTCATGTTTTAGACTATCATTGAACCGTTGACTCACAACATATTTTTTTCTTCTGTGACACACATTTATGCATAAATTAGTACAACAATTTACACTGAAATATTTTACATACCATTGCAACAAAAAATAAATTGTTACCTACTGTTAAATAGAATTTATTGAGTATATTTTCATGATACTCATTTACACAAGGATCGATATGAAATGTGTACACGTCCAAAAAATGTAGAACTTGAACATGACTTATAAAAGTGTAAGCCAAACAAATTTGGACCGACATAATTTCTACCCAACATGTCCCACAATGACCCATGAAAGTAAAGAAAAAATAGTGATAAATCCCACACTAGACTTGATTGACCTGACCAACCTGATCCAAATAGACTTGATAGTAATTTGACCTGATCTGATCTGAAACCTAAAATACACTAGAAAATTGTTGGGTTAATTTTTCCCATTACTATTTGCATTTAATGCAACATGACAGAGTGAAATGTAAATGAAAAAAAGATCAGATCCTATGCCATCACGATAGGTGAACAGATGAACATGAGATGGGGTAATATGCAATTTCGCTAAAGAGAGAGTGATTGTTTAGAATCAGGAAAAAGAGAGGGAGTCTTATAGAATTTTACAAAAATTGTAGGGGATTCATGAAAATAACATGAAAATAAGTGTGGGATGAGAAGATGAGTATCACATAATTGTTTATTATCTTAAGACCACACTTCTAACAGCTACACAACTAAAGGTGAGCGGACTTGGGTGTCCGTCTCTAGAATGGATCACATAACTTATGTATGTATAAAATCACAAACAAGAACAAGATAAGAAACAACATGGCATGAAAGAAACATACCTAGTAGATCTAAGTAACATATGTCAATAGGTAAGCATTCCATTTGCAAGTCATTAGATATCATCATTAGATTATCATATAAGAGCAAATGTGATGATCATTGTAAGAGTCATGGTGTACCTGTTACTTCAAATTATAAAATGGATACATATCAGCACAACTATGTTGAGTACGCTATAAAATGCATAAACTCACAAGTTTAAGAGAACATATATACATGGAAAAACTTAATGTAATAGAAATAAATAAACAAACAACATTAAAGGCTTTCTTATTAACATGCATGTGTGTTTTAAGTGCTTTTCCATTATATTTAACAACATTTCATGGCCATTGACCAACTTCCCATTGGAAGGGTCTGTGAGGGGCAAGTGAGGCTCAAAGCCTTCCTATTTCTATGTGAGGGACCTCAAGACGAAAGTCAATGAGCTAACCCTATTTCAACATGCCTTTTTCCCTTACCCCGAGAATATGAGCAGGTAGACAAGGTTTATATAATGTACAAATTCAATTATGTTCAAGATTTGTTCAATATATTTTACACAAAGTGAACATATTAATCATAGGGAACAAGTAGCTCAAACAAGTATATAAATCCAAGCAGCTTAATCATACATACATACAGGTAAGTTCAATACCACTATTACAATAGGAGGCAAAGCGTACCTTGATTGGAGCACAAGTGTAACGATCGCCACCAAACCGAGAGCCAAATTGTTACTAATTATGCGGAATAATCATAAGCAGTGGATTAAAGAAAATCACTAAAAATTAAAACCATTTTTTGCAAAGAGATCCATTTCCAGGAAAACTCTTTAAGGAAGAACCAAAACATGATATTCACATTGATCATATATTGTACATACACTATGCCATCTCTTCTCAATGATAACATATAACAGTTTCTTTCTCAAAACATATACATAAAGCAACAACAAAACCTCGAGGCATATAGGCCAAAATCTCAGATTGTTCATAAAACCAACACATACTAAATCCAAGGACCTAAGAGTACAAAGACAACACATAGGACTTCTATCTACAAGACACGATAGATAGTACACTCAACCTGATCTGTCACTATTGTCCCTGCTATTGTGGTTCTCCCTCTGCAGTACGGTCTCAACCCCCCTCGTGTACGTCCACCTAAATAAATGTGGATCCCACGAGGTGAGACAATTGTCCCAGCGAGAGATATAACTCTCTTCCAACAATGTTATTATCACAGTTAAATAGTATTATACTGAGCAGAGGATAAGCAATTTAGAATATTCTCATCTTTTAAAGCATTGCAACTATCTATGATAGAGCAGTAAATCATCTATTCACATTATGAAGAATATGAAGAACATGTATATCATTTACCCATTATACTATATCAACATCTCAAGCTTATCATGTAATGCTCATTATCATGGTATGTCATCCATGAATCATTCTCATTTCTATCTGTTGGCCTCAACCAATCTGCTTGCCAGGTGTTGGATTGTACCAGTCATGAGAATATACATCATCATATTCTATCTAGGTATTGGCTTTGTCAATCCTGTGCAACTATTCCAGGTATTGGACTATGCCAATCCTTTGTTAACAGCCAAGTGTTGGGTTATTACCAACCTTGTGATAACAGCCAGGTATTGGGTTATTACCAATCCTGTGATTAACAACCAGGCATCGGGTTATTACCAATCATGTGATTAACAGCCAGATATTGGACTCTACCAATCCTGTGATTAACAACCAGGCATTGGGTTATTACCAATCCTGTGATTAACAACCAGGCATTGGGTTATTACCAATCTTGTGATTAACAGCCAGGTATTGGACTCTACCAATCTTGTGATTAACAGCCAGACATTGGGTTATTACCAATCTTGTGATTAACAGCCAGATATTGGACTCTACTAATCCTGTGATTAACAACCAATTATTGGACTCTACCAATCATGTGATTAACAGCTAGACATTGGGTTATTACCAATCCTTTGATTAACAACCATGCATTGGGTTATTACCAATCTTGTGATTAACAACCAGATATTGGACTCTACCAATCATGTGATCAACAACTAGGCATTGGGTTATTACCAACCTTGTGATTAACAACCAGGTTGGATTATTACCAATCATGTGATTAACAACCAGGTATTGGGTTATTACCAATCATGTGTAATTATTCTAGGTATTGGGTTATGACCAATCCTGTGACATTATTCCAGGTATTGGGTTATTACCAATCCTGTGCAATTATTCCAAGTATTGGGTTATGACCAATCATGTACAATTATTCCAGGTATTGGGTTATGACCAATCCTGTGACATTATTCCAGGTATTGGGTTATTACCAATCCTGTGTAATTATTCCAGGTATTGGGTTATGACCAATCATGTACAATTATTTCAGGTATTGGGTGATGACCAATTCTGTGACATTATTCCAGGTATTGGGTTATTACCAATCCTGTGCAATTATTCCATGTATTGGGATATGACCAATCATATGAAATTATTCTAGTTATTGAGTTATGACCAATCCTATGACATTATTCTAGGCATTGTATTATTACCAATCCTGTGCAATTATTCTAGGTATTGGGTTATGACCAATCATGTACAATTATTCCAGGTATTGGGTTATTGTAGCATCCCTGACCTGGGTTATGGACTAACCCTAGACGTTTTTCTTAAGTAAGTTGTTTACAAACTTTTTTTAGTTTTTTTAAAAGTAATTAAGACTCTTGTAGAGTTTAAATTCCAAATTTGAGCTTATTTGCAAGTTGTTTGTGCATTATATGAAAGTTTGGGCATAAAGTGCAATTTACCCAAGATGAGGGGCTATATTGCAAAATGTTACATGTTGAATGTACCTCATGTGTTTTAGAATCATAAGAGAGAGAATTATGTTAAAGGATGGCTTGTGGAAAGCCTAAAATACAAGTTGCAAATTGTTTGAATAATGTTAGTGCATTGTGCACCAGTTTTGGTACAAATTGTAATTTACCCAAAATGTAGGATTAATATGCAAATTACCACCTCTAGAGTGTCCTTACTCCCTCCTAGTATCATGTAGAGGAGAGAGAAAGAATGAGACACTATGTTTGAATCAATTATGAGTGCTGGTAATCTTGTTGTTGAAATGACCAAGAAAAGGGTTGAATATGAAACCTTAACTTGAGTTGTATCAAGTGGAAAAGATTATATATGAGTTCCTATTGGCCAAGGAGCCATAGGACAAGACTAATATCGTTTTTTGGACTCTTAGAAAATTCCATGTCTTGCAAAGCACCTCAAGGAGGTGAGATGTGTCGGGTTACAACTTCCTTAGAAAAATTGTGATGGGTTGTGCATAAAGTGATGAATTAATTAATATATCTTATTCAAAAGAATATGTAATGGCCGAATCTTTATCTCCAAATGATCCTCAACTGTTTTGCATGTCAAGGTTAATGTTGATGCATGCATGTACATTTGTTACCCATGCATGGACACGTGGCACCTACTAGTTCAAAATGATGACACCTCATTTTTACCTTCTTTCATGAACAACAAGTATATATACCCCTAGTTTCACCCTTAAGTGAACATTTTCGACCCTTACCACCCTCCTATCCTAAGGTATCATGCATATAGATCTTTTATCGTGCAGGAGAGAAAGGATATCGTGCATAGGCCCTTAGATATCATCCATAGCAAAAACATATCGGCCAAGTAGGTGATATTGGCCATATAGGGTGATATCGGCCATGGAGTGAAGAGTTGAGTGGCATATCATGCAAGTGAGTGCCATATCGTGCAAGAGGGGTGGAATATCATGCAAGGACACTAGTGTATTGTGAAAATGTGTTAAGGAGCACGAAGGATCTCATACTTAACTCTAAGGTGAGGATAAGATCATCTTCAGCCTTGGATTGAAGTATGGATTTAGGGTTTTGATCTTCTTTTCTTTTCTTCTTCACCAATTGCTTATCCATGGTGATTCTTTGCATATAGAGGTGTTTTGAAGTCCATCTTCAACCTTGGGAATGTGAAGCTTTGGATCTTGGAGCTTTAAAGTTGTTCTTGAGGGGGGTTATATAACTTAAACCCAATTATATTATTATGCACCTTCAATTTTATCATACTTGTTGAACTACTTGCAAATTCGATTTCTTTTGAATAATTTCTGAACCTTTGAGTTCTAAAAGCTTCATGGGACTATTGTCCATGACTTCGAACAGTAAGAACAAGGATCTTGAGGTTGATGATGATGACATCATCAGTATCGTGCAAAAGCACACACCTACAACCCGATATGGAAAAGTAACCCTAGTTTACTTGGAAATCGATAGGGGTGTGCATTGGTTTGTACAATGGGTTGATAAAGGTTCAACCAGTTTTTTAGAATGTCACTTAACCCATGGTGAAGGGAAGGTCGTGGCCATGAAGGTTTGAAAAGGTCAAGCACTTAAACATACACCTTCAATTTGATATTGGGTAGAAGCAAGCACACAAGCACCTCTAAACCAATATTGGGTAGAAGCAAGAAACCAAGCACCTCTAAACCGATATGGGTCAAGTAAGCAATCAAGCACCTCTAAACCGATATGGGTCAAGTAAGAAACCAAGCACCTCTAAACCGATATGGGTCAAGCTAGTAAGCATGCACCTCTAAACTGATATGGGCTAAGCAAGCATATAAGCACCTTCAACTCGATATGGAGTAAGCTGGCACACACACACACCTTCAATCCGATATTGTGTGAGAAAGCACACACACACCTCCAAACTGTTATGGAGGAAGCTAGCATACATACACCTCCAAAATGATATGGTGTGGAAGCCCCTTAATTGCAATGTACTTGATGGAGTAACACATGGAGTATTTTATATCAAGTCATACATTAAGAAGTATGGAGTTAAATGATTAATGATTAAGTAGGATAATGTACCTTGAAGGAAAGGTTGAGCCAACTTAATGAAGTATGGAGTAATCAACATCCTAGAGAAGATGAGAGAGAAACTCATACTTGTGTAATAAACATGTAATGTGCATTCATTGATACTTTTAATATGTGTAGAGTAGGAATTAGGGTTTGATCCTTGATATTGTGATCTTGAAACCCTAATTGATAAGAAAGGAAACCCTAACCCTAATTTAGGGTAATGGTATGTGAAACCCTAATCGATAAAGAATGGGAAACCCTAACCCTAATGAGGGAATAGTGGTGTTACCGTTGTATTGCATGGTGTTGATATGTAATTGATATGGCTGTTATCATGTATACTAACCATGGAGGTATCACGAGATGACGAGCATAGCCAGGTATGAGCTATGATGTTTATTTAATAAAGATACTTAATGGGCCTTGTGAGCAATATGATAATTTGTTGCCTAATGAGAGGTGACAAGGTATTTAATGGGCCTTGTGAGCCATGTGAGATGCTTGTGTAACAAGTGTCATGTATACCTTGGTCAGATGACCTGGAGGTAATAGTTACCTAATAACTGGTAACACTGTTCAGTGATGAACTAAGGGATTGAATACCCAGATTCAGTAATCATGAGGATGATATTGTTGAGGGATGAGAATTCCCGGTAATGAGATAAGGGATTGAGATCGTAAATGTTATATAGAGTTTTGAAAAGTACTTGATAGATGTATTACACCTCTCTTTGTAGCATTTGTCATAATAATTCATGTTTGAAAACTTGACTGATGCTAAAATAATATGGTAATGTACTTAAATAATCAAGTGGAATCTTATCATGTAGAGCCCTGGCCATAAATCCATCATCGTCAGTAACTGGTGATGGTGAAACAAGTTTTCCCACGGGATCTCCTGATGAACGCATATTTTTGAATATGCGTGGGTGATGGGCGCAAATACCTTACGCCCTAATGAGGGAATTGATGTGAGATAAACACAAAATCTCTCAATCCTTCATTATATGTGCCGGGATGGATGCATCATGAATCTCTCGATGATGATGAATGTCAGATGTTGTGGAGATAAACATGAAATCTCTTGATTCCGAAGAGAGGCAGCTGATGCTATAACTCTGTAGCAAGTTGCCAGTATACCCTGGAAAGCTATGATAAGTAGTTGACATAGTCATGCTTGTGGTCTCGCATTGATCGAGATGTGGGAGGTCATGGAGTCTGGCTCTTCCATTGACCGATGTATGGTACCGATTTTGACTTCGTAATGGTCGGTTGGAGTATGAGCAATATACCTCATCTCCTCAGGGCTTAAGTGTGATTGTTAAATGTAATCAGCTGTGTAGCGTGTTTTCTTAAGTAAGAAATATGGAAATCATTGGTTGATGTTACATTGCTTAATGTATCCTAAATGGATAAATGTTATACATGTTCTTCATATTACTTATTAAAATGAATAGATGATTCACTGCTTTATCATATATAGTTGTAATGCTTTAAAAGATGATATTGCTTTATTCTGCTTAAACGTTGATTAAATCTTGCTTATTAATATAAAAGGATCCTCTGCTCAGTTTTAATTACTGTTTATTTGTAATAATAATATTGTTGGCAGAGAGTTATATCTCTCGCTGGGACATGGGTCTCACTCCGTTGGTCACCAACATTTTTTTACGTGGATGCGGATGAGGAGGTAGAAACCATACAACAACAGAAGGACATCATCATCAGGGGCAGCAGTAACATCTCAGGTTGAGATAATGTATGTCGTGTCTTGTACATATGAGTCCTATGTGTCGTCTCTGTACACTTAGGTCCTTGGAGTCAGTACTTAGTGGTTTTCTGATCAATCTAAGATTTTGGCTTGAATGCCTCGAGGTTTTATGTTTCTTATGTATAGTTTTAACAAAGCAACTGTTGTATATATTCCTTGAGATGAGAAGGTACATGGTATATACAATGTGAACCATGATGTATGTAATACTTTGGCTCTCTTTTTAAGAGTTTCCTAGAAATGGATCTCCTTGCAAATGGTTTTAATTTTTAGTGATTTTTGTTAATCCACTGATTATGGTTATTCCGCAATTATTTACTGGTGACATTTTGATTTTCGGTCGAATCGTCACAAAGTTTTGGTATTAGAGCTTAAGGTTTGCTGAGTCTACAGAGACATAGAATTAAGGTCGTTGAGTCTGTTCTTGTAACATCCCTGACCTAGGTTATGCTTTAACCCTAGATGTTTTGTTTAATAAAGTTAATTATATACTTTCTCTTATCTTTTGAAAATTAATTGAGGCATAAGAGGAACTTATGTTTCGATTTTAGTCCTTTTTGAATAATGTTGAAACAATGTTTTGCCTATTTTGAACTAAAGTGAAAATTACCCAAGTGAGGGGTTAACTTGCAAATGTTATATGGTAAAATGTTCCTCAAGTGTTGAAACATCATAAGAATGAAAATAATGTAGAGGTACGACTTATGATAGCCTGAGTACCAAGAAAGAGCTTATTAAGCAATGTTTGTGCATTAAAACCTAGTTTTGGTGTAATGTGCAAATTACCCAAAACCTAGGGTTCAACATTTAAAATACCACCTATAGAGAGTCCCTCATGTTTGTTGGCATCATGTTGAGAAAAAAAATGAGAGGGATGTCTCATTTGAATCACTTTGGAGGAGAGAGAATCTTGATATTAAAATAATCAAGATTTAAGCATAATTGGAAACATAATTCAATTTAATGCAAAAATAAATATATTAATGGGAGTGCCCTTCAACCAAATATGTGATGGTTGAAATTACATAATTATGGTCGTCCTTGTGCCTTGTAAAGGCAACGAAATATCCTAAGTTAGTGGAGAACCCACTCACATTAGTTAAATAAAAAGTAATATCCACTCAATTTTGGATATTATTATTAGAATGGTTAAGTTGCTTAATTGCTTTTCCTTTAATTCATGGATAATGAAGAGGAATTCGAAGGAGGATTTGATAGCTTCATATGCAAGGGATTGATGGGAGTATGTGGAATCCATTTTGTGGAGTTGAAGGATTATTATAATACTTTCTCTCTCTTGAAAATTCCCTTATATATATTGAAACACTTCATTCGAACAAATCATTACTAATTAAGCGAAAGCAATCATTAACAGTGGATTACTGAAAATAACTAAAAATTTAAACCTTTTGTAAGAGATCCATACATAGGAAAACTCTTATATCAAGAACCTATGTATTTCATTTACATCTTGGTTTATGAGTACATATATTGTACCATTCCTTCTTCAGGATTACAAGCATCCTCTACTCTATTAACAACTAAACACAGAGCGGATAAGAACCTCAAGGCATCAAGCCAAAATCTCATATTAATTTATTAAAAATACAAGTTACTAACTCTGAGGACCTGAGAATACATAGACGACACATAGGACTTCTATCTACAAGACACGACAGACAATACCCTCAACCTGAGCTGTCACTGCTGCTGCTGATGTTCTTCCTCTGCAAGATATTCTCAGCCTCCTTCGTGCTTGTACACCTAAAAAATGTTGGATCCCATGGGGGTGAGACAATTGTAATTGCCCTAATAAGAGATATAACTCTTCGCCAAAAACATTATTATTACAGTTTAATGATATAAAACTGGGCAGAGGATAAGCAGTTTAAAGCATTCTCATCTTTTAAAGCATTGCAACTATTTATGATAGAACAATAGATCATCCATTCTCTTAATAAGGGATAGGAAGAACATGTATATCATTTATCCATCATATTATACCATCATGTCAAACTTCTCTTGTAACACTCATTATCTTGATATGTCACCCATGAGACATTCTTGTTTCAATCTGTTGGCCTTAGCCAATCTGCTAAATAGATATGGGATTATATCTAACATGTACACATATATCATTAATACAAGAATTGGGTTAGTACGGATCTTGTGTCATCATTACAGGCATTGGGTTATTACCAATCTTGTGTCATCAATACATGCATTGAGACTCTGCCAGGTATTGGACTCTTCCAAACCTGATTACACCGCCAAGCATTGGACACTACCAATCCTGATTTCACAGCCAGACATTGGACTTTAACCTACCCTGATTACACAACCAAGCATTGCACTTTAACCAAATCTGATTACACAGCCAGGCATTGGACTCTAACCAATCCTGATTACACAGCTAGGCATTGGACTTTAACCAACCCTGATTACAAAGCCAGACATTGGACTCTAACCAATCCTGATTACACAGCCAGGCATTGGACTTTAACCAATCCTGATTACATAGCCTGACATTGGACTTTAACCAATCCTAATTACACAGCCAGACATTGGACTTTAACCAACCCTGATTACATAGCCAGGCATTGGACTTTAACCAATCCTGATTTCACAGCCAGGCATTGGACTTTAACCAATCCTAATTTCACAGATCATGGGATATAAATTCCATTAACTCATCATTGATCATCACATCCTTATCTAGGCTCTAAACCCTGAGGTTAGCCTTCGTAGCTTTTCACATTCTTTATTTAATACAATTGTTCCTTTTATTAAGTTTATTAAAACATTATCATTTCTTACAATAAACTTTTATAATCATCTTGGTTCCTCTCACTATGCCACAATTGTTCTCATGGATCATAAGGCCCATAAAGCATCTTGTCACTTCTCACTAGGCAACATCTAGCCATATGGCTCACAAGGCCATTACACATCTTGTCACCTATCACTAGGCAACAATAACATATTACCTCATGCAATACAATAGTAACACCACTATTCCCTCAATAGGGTTAGTGCTTACTATTCACATCACATTAGGGTTTCTCAATTCCCATTACCCAATTTAGGGTTAGGGTTTCCCATCTCACATTAATTAGGATTTCATATTTATCAAATCAACCTTAATATATTGCTCCACACCTCTAGGAGCATCCATTAACATCTCGAGTATTCAATCATGTTTATTACTCTTAACATTTATCATTAAATGATTATCAATATAAGGTATGAGTTCATTTCTCACCCTTATCATGGTATGATTACATTATACTCATTAGTTTGGCTGAACCCCATTCTCAAGGTATATTAGCCTATACTTATCAAAGTATATCAAACTCGTTACATTTCATTGTAGCAATTTACATAACACACTTCACGTGTTTCTTGTCCAAGAATATTGGATTTGAGGTGCATCAAGGAATACCAACCCTGAAGTGCTAAAAGTGATATCTATCATATCTTCATGTATCACTTTCCTAATCACTTCCAACTTACTTGAGTTATCAACTTATCTTGGATTAAGGTATTTCCCATCTTAATACTTTCATCCACTAACCTATCACTTTTACCATGAAGTGCATAGGTCACACACAAGAATGGTCCAACTATCTTCAATGATATGGACTCATTTCAGGTTAATGCATTGCTTACTATAAGGTTGCCTATGATCAACCATTTGAGATATTTAACCTTTATAAGGCATTACCCACTATTTTATCATTAGGGTTCTCTCATACCATTACCCAGTAATTAGGGTTATGGTTTATCATCATATTGCCCAAGATTAGGGCTTCATGTATTATAACTCAAAATTAGAGTTTCACCTACCTTCACCCTGTATTAGGGCTCCTCATCATACCATTTCATAGGGTTTCACATGGCATCACCCTCAATTAGGGTTTCACATGGCATCACCCTCAATTAGGGTTTCACATGACATCGCCCTCAATTAGGGTTTAAATTCAATTACCCATAATTAGGGTTTACTATTTATCCCAATTAGGGTTTCATCTTCCATTACCCATAATTAGGGTTCCTTATATCATCACCCTTAATTAGGGTTACATCATTACCCAAGATTAGGGTTTCACTCAGGATTGCTATAATTTTAGGATTATGGCTTATTAACCCACTCGATTAGGGTTTCATGATCTCTTTACTAAGGATCATACCCTAATCACATATTATTAATGATTAATACTCATGTATAAATTCCTTTCTATCATCCTCTCAACTTGATTAGGTTACATCAACCTTTCAATCAAATATATACAACTATGGTTGACATAGTGTATTGAGACATTGCTTTCATAAGCTTTTAGGGTTAACCATTCTAAAGGTATTGATCATCCAGTTACTTTAGGGTTTCAACATTTGTACCTATCATTGATAATCATTATTATCAACCATTGGATCAATGGATCAATCATCACCTTAAATTTCCAAACGATTTGATCACTTTAGACCTCCATTCGATTTTGGCATTTCAGCACCAAATGGTTTTGAAACTGTTTGATTCCAAATAGTCCTGAGACCGTTTGACCCCAAACGGTTTCAAGACCATTTGGACTCAAACGGTCTCAAGACTGTTTGGCCAAACTAGCTTGAAAACTGATTGGATCAATTGAGGTATTCTTCAACCAAATTGAATAGGGTTTGCTTGTTGAATTGACCACCAATTGAACTTATCAAATGTTCAATTCAATCTAACTCCATTGGATCTTCATCCATCAATCAAAATCCACCATTTACCTCCAAACAATCCTGAGACCATTTGATCCCAAATGGTTTTAAGACCATTTGGACTCAAATGGTCTCAAGACTGTTTGGTCCAACATCTTGAAACCGAAAGGATTACTAATTAGGGATTCTTCAACAAATCGATTCAGGGTTATAATTGGTGGATTGTCCATTCATAGTATCAATCAATTGGATCTGTTGGATCAACATCCAACATGTTCTACTCCTGGTCAACACTTCCATTCGGTCAACCATGTCCAAACGGTTTGGAACCCCAACCTCCAAACGGTTTGGTGAAACCGATTGGACCAAAATTCATGGAACCGTTTGCAACTAAATTATGTTGAGATATTTGATTATGATGATGTCATCATCATCAAGACTTAGACATTCGAAGTATACTGCCATTTCCATGGTAGTTCCATCAATTATTCAAAGGAAATTCAAGAAGAGTAATTTGAACAAAATGGATTGAGGAATTGAATTCAATAACAATGAATAAGGGTTCAAGTTATACAACCCGCCTCTAAAGAAGTTTCAAAGCTTCAAGCTCGATGTTTTCAATGGTGAAATCAACTCCTTAGACTATCCCAAGCTCATCCTCAAGTCTTTGAGTGAGACGAATGACTAGGGTTGAAGATTGAGTGGAGAAAAGAAGAAATCAAGCACTGATTTGTGATTTCCACCAGAAAAATTAAGGTGAAAGAAGGTCATGGAGCTTACCTACAGGTTTGGGGTCGTCCTCCTGTTGCTCCTAAGCTCCCTTGGTCGTTTTGCAAGCAAAGAGTGAAAGTGGATTCGAAATTCCCCTTTCACGCTATGGATAAATGAGCTTATATGCATTTTTATTAAAAATTCATTTAAGAGAGAGAAAGTAGGGGATAATTCTTCCATTTCCTTGCCACTTTCCCCCTCCTATTCCTTGGATACGAGGATATCTTCCTTGCCTCCTATTCCTCTAAATTATCCATGAATTAAAGGAAAACAAATTAAGCACCTTAACCCTTATAATAATAATATCCTAAGGTTAGTGGATAATTCTTTTCCTTTTATTAATGTGAGTGGGCTCTCCACTCACTTGAGATATTTTTTGCCTTTTCAAGGCACAAGGACGTCCACGTATATGGATTTTAAACCAACACAATTTTGGTTGAAGGGCACTTCAATTAATATATTTATTTTTGCATTAAATTGAATTAGAATTTCAATTATGCTTAAATCTTGATTATTTTAATATCAAGATTCTCTCTCCTTCAAAGTGATACAAATGAGACACCCCTCTCATTTTATTTTCTCTACATGATGCCAAGAAACATTAGGGACTCTCTAGAAGTGGTATTTTTCATATTGAACCCTAGGTTTTGGGTAAATTACACATTACACCAAAACTAGGTTTTAATGCACAAACATTGCTTAATAAGCTCTTTCTTGGTGCTCAGCTTCCACAAGCCATACATCTACATTATTTTCATTCTCATGATGCTCAAAAAATTTGAGGAACATTTTTATCATGTAACATTTGTAATTTACCCCCTCAACTTGGGTAATTTGCACTTTAGTGCAAAATAAGCAAACATTGCTTCAACATTATTCAAATAGGACCAAAATTGAAACATAAGTTCCTCTTCATTCTTAATTACTTTCCACAAGATAAAATCAAGGATCTAATTAACTTTCTTAAACAAAAATTTCTAGGGTTAGGGCATAATCCAGGTAAGGGATATTATAATTATAAACCCCTAACAAGGATTTCGTCCCCAAAATCCCAGATAAAAGGAGACAAATATTATTCATTCGTTATATCATCAAGTCTTCCACATCACATTTCATTGTTATGGAAACACTGTAGAACTTTGATCAATACAAAGTTCTTCCACACAAAATTCTCATAGATTCAAACACACATGACACATACTCCACTATCCTTTCATTAATGACTGTGGAGTTAATTCTGTGTCAGGTAACACTTTTCTTATTTAGATAGAGGTTATTTGTTAATTTAATTTGATAAACTTTTCTTGCAATAATTTTACAATTATTCCTTCAAATAGTTCATTCTCATCAATGTTATGTTTATGCAAAGCATAAACCCCTAACATATGATGTCCATACTACATTAGGTAACTGGACTGATTCCATAGTTAATCATTCCAGGTAACCATCATAAAATAGCCTGATATTTCTCAGATACCAGAATCCCTTACCTTGGTATCTAACACATGTGTTGATAACACATCACATCCATATCTTCATTTGGTCATTGTATAAATTTTTCAACTGTTCATGAGTCATTTACTCTTGTTTCATCCTAGGTTCCTTGCTATTAGCATAGGAATTATAAAGATGATTATATATCATTATCTCTCAACATCATTATCACCATGAATACTATATATGGGTATTCAAACCTTTAGTTCATCACTGAACATTGCTATCTCTTATTAGATAAATGTTACCTCTAGGTCTGAGGACCAGGGTATACATTATACTAAACATTTTTTTTAATAAGTTGATTTATAATTAAATCAAATTCCTATGTATATCAATTAGAATGTTGTAGAAATATCCATGCCACATCTCCTTCTTCATTAGGCTTCTTTGGATTGTTTCAGAATGATTACTTGATTAGAGTAATCAGAAAGATAACAATCTAGGTATGACATACTTACCTTGCCTTCAATAAATGAAAACCTGGCCAGGGTATTCAAGAACTGAAATTAGGTAGTATGCATTTATTTTATTTTATGTTTTCATCTCTTTAAATTTGATATACTTAATATCTCAGATTTTCTCTAAGTTCCTTTTTCATCTCTTCCCTTCCTTAATGATGAAAGAGAAATTTCAAAACATATAAAAGAATATTAATCTGAACACAAGTTTTCATCCTACTTATCTCTTCCTCATATCCTCAAAGGATTATACAGATGAACTAAACAACACTACCTTTGTTATAGTAGAGAGTAGAGGATATTTCAAAATAGAAAGTTTTATCTTGACATGTCTACCTCTCACAAGTTATCTAGTGTCTTGTCTGTTGGGTCACCTCATCACTTTCTATTTGGACATTGCCACCTCAGATGTCCTCTCTGTCCACATCTATAGCAAACTCAGAGCCTTTTAGGTGACTGCTGCTTGGGTGCACTACATTGTGGTTGAGTCGGTACTACTGAAATCTTTGATTGTTTAGTACCACCAATTCCTTGCTCCTGTGACTGTTTAGACTTCCTTTTAATGTCTGTCTCATGTTTCTTTGTCATAGAACCTTCTATCCTACGAATTGACTCCACAAATGTGGCAAACCTCTCTCTACTTTCTAGGGCAGATGCCGGAATAGACATTTCAACATTCAGTCCCTTCTCAAAACGTCGAATCTTTTCTTCCTCGGTAGCAACCATTTGAGGAAAAAATCACAAAAGTTCCATAAACTTGACCTCATATTCATTTATTGACATAGCTCCCTGTCGAATTTTCTCAAACTGCGAGATCTTTTCATCTAAGTATGTCCTTGGAAAATACTTATTGATGAATTCTCGACGAAAATCCTCCCAATTAACCTCTTCGTCATTCCTTTTTATTTCTTCTATAACCCACCAATGTCCAGCACTACCCTTCAAAAGGTACACAACATGTTTGACCTTGTCGACATCTAGAATACTAAGGATCTTAAAAGCCTTTTCTAACTCAGTAAGCCAGAGATCAGCGTTTGCTGGGTTAGATGTCCCAGTATAATCTATGGCTCCTACATGACGTAGTCATTCAAAAGTCTTACCAGACCCATATCCCTCATCGGGAACTGGTGCCCTAGGTGCCAGTGCTGGCATCCAGTCTGATATATACATCACTGTAGTCATGATTTGCCCAAAATGAGTATGAAAATCTGGGTTTCTCATCATGACTTCATCAACATGGGGATTCTCAGGCACTGTTTCTTCTCTTGCCTGGTCCTTGGCACCTTTTATTGGTGCAACAACATTGCTCTCAGCAACGTTTCCCTCATGTCCTCCAGACATCTTGGAGTTATATATCTTCTTCTCCATAAGCAGAAGGCACTATAAGATACACTGAGGTACACTCAGAACAGACTCGACACCTTAGTCCTATGTCTTTGTAGACTCAGCAAACCTAGAGCTCTGATACCAATAATTGAAACACTTCGTTTGAACAAATCATTACTAATTAAGCGGAAGTAATCATTAACAACAGATTACTGAAAATCACTAAAAATTTAAACCTTTTGCAAGAGGTCCATACATAGGAAAACTCTTGTATCAAGAACCTATGTATTTCATTTACATCCTGGTTCATGAGTACATATTCTGTACCATTCCTTCTTCAGCATTACAAGCATCCTCTTCTCTGTTAACAACTAAACACAGACATCATAAGAACCTCAAGGCATTAAGATAAAATCTCAGATTAATTTATAAAAACACTAGTTACTAACTCTGAGGACATGAGAGTATAGAGACGACACATAGAACTTCTATCTACAAGACACGATAGATAGTACACTCAACCTGAGCTGTCACTGTTGTCACTGCTGCTACTGATGTTCTTCCTCTGCAAGATATTCTCAGTCTCCTCCGTGCTTGTCCACCTAAAAAAATGTTGGATCCCACGGGGGTGAGACAATTGTAATTGCCCCAGCGAGACATATAACTCTCCGCCAAAAACATTATTATTGCAGTTTAATGATATAAAACTGGGCAGAGGATAAGCAGTTTAAAGCATTCTCATCTTTTAAAGCATTGCAACTATTTATGATAGAACAATAGATAATCTATTCTCTTAATAAGGAATAGGAAGAACATGTATATCAGTTATCCATCATATTATACCATCATGTCAAACTTCTCTTGTCATACTCATTATCTTGATATGTCACCTATTAGACATTCTTGTTTCAATCTGTTGGCCTTAGCCGATCTGCTAAATAGATATGGGATTATATCTACCATGTACTCATATATCATTAATACATGCATTGGGTTATTACCGATCTTGTGTCATCATTACAGACATTAGGTTATTACCAATCATGTGTCATCATTACAGGCATTGAGCCTCTGCCAGGTATTGGACTCTTCCAAACCTAATTATACCGCCAGACATTGGACACTACCAATCCTGATTTCACAGCCAGTCATTGGACTTTAGCCAACCCTGATTACACAGCCAGACGTTGGACTTTAACCAACCCTAATTACACAGCCAGACATTGGACTCTAACCAATCCTGATTACATAGCCAGGCATTGGACTTTAACCAATCCTAATTATACAGTCTGGCATTGGACTTTAACCAATCCTGATTACACAGTCAGGCATTGGACTTTAACCAACCTTGATTACACAGCCATGCATTGGACTTTAACCAATCCTAATTTCACAACCAGGCATTGGAATTTAACCAATCCCGATTTCACATATCATGGGATATAAATTCCTTTTACTCATCATTGATCATCACATCCTTCTCTAGGCTCTGATCCCTGAGATTAGCCTTGTTAGCTTTTCACATTCTTTGTTGAATACAATTGTTCCTTTTATTAAGTTTATTAAAACATTATCATTTCTTACAATAAACTTTTATAATCATCTTGGTGCCTCTCACTATACCACAATTGTTCTCATGGCACATAAGGCCCATAAAGCATCTTGTCACCTCTCACTAGGCAACATCTAACCATATGGCTCACAAGGCCATTACACATCTTGTCACCTATCACTAGGCAACAATAACATATTACCTCATGTAATACAATAGTAAAACCACTATTACCTCAATAGGGATAGGGCTTACTATTCACGTCACATTAGGGTTTCTCATGTCCCATTACCCAATTTAGGGTTAGGGTTTCCCATCTCACATTAATTAGGATTTCATATTTATCAAATCAACCTTAATATATTGCTCCAAACCTCTAGGAGAATCCATTAACATCTCGAGTATTCAATCATGTTTATTACTCTTAACATTTATCATTAAATGATTATAAATACAAGGTATGAGTTCATTTCTCATCCTTATCATGGTATGAATACATCATACTCATTAGTTTGGCTTAACCCCATTCTCAAGGTATATTATCCTATACTTATCAAAGTATATCAAACTCATTACATTTCATTGTAGCAATTTACATAACACACTTCATGGGTTTCTTGTCCAAGAACATTGGATTTGAGGTGCATCAAGGTATACCAACCATTGAATGCTAAAAGTGATATCTATCATATCTTGATGTATCACCTTCCTCATCACTTCCAACTTACTTGAGTTATCAACTTATCTTGGATTAAGGTATTTCCCATCTTAATACTTTCATCCACTAACCTATCACTTTTACCATGAAGTGCATAGGTCACACACAAGAATGGTCCAACTATATTCAATGATATGGACTTATTTCAGGTTAATGCATTGCTTACTATAAGGTTTTCTATGATCAACCATTTGAGATATTTCACCTTTATAAGGCATCACCCACTATTTTATCATTAGGGTTCTCTCATACCATTACCCAATAATTAGGGTTATGGTTTATGATCATATTGCCCAAGATTAGGGCTTCATGTATTATAACTCAACATTAGAGTTTCACATACCTTCACCCTGTATTAGGGCTCCTCATCATACCATTGCATAGGGTTTCACATGGCATTGCCCTCAATTAGGGTTTCACATGGCATCACCCTCAATTAGGGTTTCACATGGCATCACCCTCAATTAGAGTTTAAATTCAATTACCCATAATTAGGGTTTACTATTTATCCCAATTAGGGTTTCATCTTCCATTACCCATAATTAGGGTTCCTTATATCATCACCCTTAATTTGGGTTACATCATTACCCTAGATTAGGGTTTCACTCAGGATTGCCCTAATTTTAGGATTATGGCTTATTAACCCACTCGGTTAGGGTTTCATGATCTCTTTACTAAGGATCATACCCTAATCACATATTCTTCATGATTAATACTCATGTATGAATTCCTTTCTATCATCCTCTCAACGTGATTAGGTTACATCAACCTTTCAATCAAATATATACAACTATGGTTGAGATAGTGTATTGAGACATTGCTTTCAAAAGATTTTAGGGTTAACCATTCTAAAGGTACTGATCATCTAGGTACTTTAGGGTTTCAACCTTTGTACCTATCATTGATAATCATTATTATCAACCATTGGATCAATGGATCGATCATCACCTTAAATCTTTAAATGATTTGATCACTTTAGAACTCCATTCGTTTTGGCATTTCAGCACCCAATGGTTTTGAAACCGTTTGATTTGAAATGGTCCTGATACTGTTTGACCCCAAACAGTTTCAAGACCATTTGGAATGAAACGGTCTCAAGACTGTTTGGCCAAACCATCTTGAAAACTGATTGGATCAATTGAGGTATTCTTCAACCAAATTGAATAGGGTTTGCTTGTTGAATTGACCACCAATTGAACTTATCAAATGTTCAATTCAGTCTAACTCCATTAGATCTTCATCCATCAATCAAAATCCACCATTGACCTCAAAACGATCCTGAGACCGTTTGATCCCAAATGGTTTCAAGACCGTTTAGACTCAAATGGTCTCGAGACCGTTTGGTCCAACATCTTGAAACCGAAAGGATTACTAATTAGGGATTGTTCAACAAATCGATTCAGGGTTGTAATTGGTGGATTGTCCATTCATAGGATCAATCAATTGGATCCTTTGGATCATCATCCAACATATTCTATTCCTAGTCAACATTTCCATTCGGTCAACCATGTCCAAACGGTTTGGAACCCCAACCTCCAAATTATTTGGTGAAACCGATTGGACCAAAATTCATGGAACCATTTGCAACTAAATTATGTTGCGATATGTGCTTTTGATGATGTCATAATCAACAAGCCTTATACCTTTTAAATCTAATGCCATTCCCATGGTAGTTCCATCAATTATTCAAAGGAAATTCAAGAAGAGTAATTTGAACAAAATGGATTGAGGAATTGAATTCAATAACACTGAATAAGGGTTCAAGTTATAAAACCCGCCTCCAAAGAAGCTTCAAAGATTAAAGCTCCACGTTTTCAATGGTGAAAGAAACTCCTTCAACTAGCCCAAGCTCGTCCTCAAGTCTTTGAGTGAGACGAATGACTAGGGTTGAAGATTGAGCGGAGAAACGAAGAAATCAAGCATTGATTTGTGATTTCCACCATAAAAATTAAGGTGAAAGAAGGTCATGGAGCTTACCTACAGGTTGGGGGTCATCCTCCTGTTGCTCCTAAGATCCCTTGGTCGTTTTGCAAGCAAAGAGTGAAAGTGGATTCGAAATTCCCCTTTCAAGCTATGGATAAATGAGCTTATATGCATTTTTATTAAAAATTCATTTAAGAGAGAGAAAGTAGGGGATATTTCTTCCATTTCCTTGCCACTTGCCCCCTCCTCTTCCTTGGATACGAGGTTATCTTCCTTGCCTATTATTCCTCTCAATTATACATGAATTAAAGGAAAACAAATTAAGCACCTTAACCCATATAATAATAATATCCTAAGGTTAGTGGATAATTCTTTTCCTTTTATTAATGTGAGTGGGCTCTCCACTCACTTGAGATATTTGTTGCCTTTGCAAGGTACAAGGACATCCACGTGTATGTATTTTCAACCAACACAATTTTGGTTAAAGGGCACTTCAATTAGTATATTTATTTTTGTATTAAATTGAATTAGTATTTCAATTATGCTTAAATCTTGATTATTTTAATATCAAGATTCTCTCTCCTTCAAAGTGATACAAATGAGACACCCCTCTCATTTTATTTTCTATACATGATTCCAAGAAACATTATGGACTCTCTAGAAGTGTTATTTTTCATATTGAACCCTAGGTTTTGGGTAAATTACACATTACACCAAAACTAGGTTTTAATGCACAAACATTGCTTAATAAGCTCTTTCTTGGTGCTCAGCTTCCACAAGGCATACCTCTGCATCATTTTCATTCTCATGATGCTCAAACACTTTGAGGAACATTTTATCTTGTATCATTTGCAATTTAACCCCTCAACTTGGGTAATTTGCACTTTAGACCAAAATAAGCAAACATTGCTTCAACATTATTTAAACAAGACCAAAATTGAAACATAAGTTCCTCTTGAGCCTTAATTACTTTCCAAAAGATAAAATCAAGTATCTAATTAACTTGATTAAACAAAAACTTCCAGGGTAAGGGCATAACCCAGGTCATGGATATTACATATATACCTCATTTTCCACCCACATAAGGACTCTTTTTCGGATTTTCTTTCTCCCCTTGAGTTGGCCAAGCACAAGGGAGCTTAGGAACAACAGGAGGATGAACTCAAACCTGTAGGTAAGCTCCATAGTCATCTTCAACCTTGATTTCATGGTGGAAATTGAAAATCAATGCTTGATTTCTTCTTTTCTCCATTCAACCTTCAATCCTAGACAATTCTTTTCACTCAAAAGCTTGAGGACGGACCTTGGAAGGTTGAGAAAGCTTCATTCACCATTAGATATGTGAAGCTTGAATCTTAGTTTCAACTTTGAAGGTGGGTTATATAACTTAAACCCTTAAATGTTATTATTATATTTAATTCTTCATCACTTGTTGATCATTTTGTTCTTCTTGAAATTCCTTTGAATAATTGATGAAATTTCCATGAGAATGGAAGTAGGTTTTAAAGGATCGAAGCTTGATGATGATGACTTCATAATAAGCACACACCTCAATGAATATCCTGTGCAAAGGGTTTTGCTCTTTGGTGATCAAACGGTCTCAAGACCGTTTGACACCAAACGGTCTCAAGAACGTTTGATGACAAATGGTCTCAAGATCATTTGAGGTCAAGAGGACTCAAAACCGTTTAAGGTCAGGTGATGTAATAAGTTGTATGATAATACAATGGTCTCAATTTGATGGTTTCAATATTGGAGGGTCCATTGATTAGAATCCTTAATCAATTGATTTGATTGAAACCCTAGTTGAGGGAATCAATTTTGAGGTGGTTTGACCCAAATGGTCTCAAGACCATTTGGAGGAAAAACGGTCTCAAGACCGTATGGTGGTCAATGGTTGATCATGGTGGATGGTTGGAGATCCAAGGGCTACAATCTGATGTACTTTCAATAGTTCAATTGATGGATGGTTCAATAAGTACAAATCAATGGTTGATGATTCGATTTCAAGACCGAATGGAGGGATTCTATTTCAAGACCGAGTGGATGATTTGGTTTCAAAACCGAATGGAGGGATTCAATTTCAAGACCGAATGGATGATTCGATTTCAAGACCGAATGGATGTTTTGGTTTCAAGATCGAATGGATGGATGTGGTTTCAAGACCGAATGGGTTGATTCGGTTACAAGACCGAATGGGTTGATTTGGTTTCAAAACCAAATGGGATGATTTGGTTTCATAATCAATTGATGATGATTCAGTTTCAAGACCGAATGGGTTGATTTGATTGACAATTGGCCAAGACCATTTAAGGTTCTAATACCTCAAGACTGTTTGAAGGTCTAATTGACTCAAACCAGGTAAGTACAAATTAACCCCATGATTTTTGATGATGTTTATCAAAGGTAATTATAACAGTTGTACCTTCAAGGTACTTAAGTGATTAGTACCTTTTGAGTGGTTAACCTTTGATGCTTATGGAGGCAATGACCTAATACACTATGTCAACTCTTCATTCAAGTTGATTCAATCTAATTGAGATTAAAATATTTAACCTCCTAGAGAGGATGAGAGAGAGGAACTTATACATGAATAATAATCATGTAGTGATTTAACCTCGACACTCTCAACATAAATACAATATGTAATTAGGGTATGATCCAGGATGATGAGATCATAAAACCCTAATCGAGAAGGTTAATGAATCCCTAACCCTAATTTAGGGCAATGCTAAGTGAAACCCTAATCTAGGGTGATGGTGTAACCCTAATTTAGGGTAATCTTTTGATAAACCCAATTCAGGGTATTTTATTGGTAAACCCTAATTTAAAAGAGGATGTTTCATGAAACCCTAAATTCAGGTAAAGCTTCTTGAAATCCTAAATTGGGGAAATGTTGTAAGAAACCCTAATTCAGGGTAATGATGTGTAAAACCCTAATACATGGAAAAGGTACGAGAAACCCTAATTTTGGGCTATAGTAAATGAAATCCTAATTTTGGGCAATGAGATGATTAACCATAGTCCTAATGATGGATAATGGGATGCGTATCCCTAATTGACATGAATTGGGAAACCCTAACCCTAATAAGGGAATAGTGGTGTTATCCTTGTATTGCATAGTGTAGATAAGTAATTGATATAGCTGCTGTCATGATTACTAACCATGCATGTATCATGAGACGATGAGCATATCCAGGTATGAGCTATGATGTTTCATTTATTATTGTTAATGGGCCTTGTGAGCCATAATATGCTTTGTTGCCTAGTGAGAGGTAACAAGAGATGAAATGGGCTTTGTGAGCCATGTGAGATGTTTGTGTAACAAGTATCATGTTACCTTGGTCAGATGACCTGAAGGTATTTTAGTTACCTAATAAGTGCTACCAAGTGTTCTTTGATGAACTGAGGGTTTGAATACCCAAATTTCTATAATCATGATGATGAGTTGTTGAAAGGATGAGAATGCTCCTGATGAGATGAGGGATTGAGATCCCAATGCTTTATTAAAGATTTGAACAGTACTTGATGAAAGTATTACACATTCTTTATAGCAATTGTTAAAATATTTGATGTTTGGAAACTTATTTGATGTTAAAATAATATGGTAATACACTTAATTAATCAAGTGATATCATATAATGTAGTTGCCCTGACCACAGATCCATCAACATCAGAATTTGTTGAATGGTGAAACGAGTTAAACTCAGAGCGCATATTTATGAATATGCGGGGGTAATTAGGTTATTATATCCTCATGCCACATAGGAATGGCTGCGGGCTATATCCTATGCATGGGATTGGTTACAAACCATACCCCAGTTTGAGTATGGCTATGGGCCATGACTCCATGATATGATACCAGGCATTCTCTATGGGCCATAACCCTGAAGAGAGTATATGTTGCGGGCTATAACTCTTTAGCGGAGATGCCAATATACCCTGGAAAGCTAATTGCAGTTTGATACATGATGTCTCTTCCATATAATCTCACACTGACCGAGAAGGTTGAGGTCTTGGAGTCCGACTCTTCCATTGACCTTGTGTGGTACCGATGATTAAACATAATCATGGTCGGTTGGAGCATGAACAGTATACTTCATCTCTTCAGCGCATTAAGTTTGATTGTAAAATATAATCAGATGTGTAGCATAATTGCTTAAGGTTGAAATACGAGAATCACTGGTTGATGTTATCTTGCTTAGAATAACGGATAAATGTTATACATGTTCTTCATATTCCTTATCATATAAGTGACATGCTGCTTTATCAAGTTATAGCTGAAATGCTTTGAATAAGAATATTGTTCTAATCTGTTTAGATAATGAATCATCTGTTGTTAAACATTTATGATTCCTATGTTCAGTTCTACCTTAACAAACTGCAATAATAACTTTTCTAGAGGAGAGTTATATCTCTCGCTGGGGCAATTTCAAATTGTCTCACCCCCGTGGGATCCAACTTTTTAGGTAAACAAAGAGGAAGAGACAGAAACCCTACAGCAGGGGAAGAGCAGTAGCAGTAATAGGGACAACATTGAATTCTCAGGTGGAGACACTGGCTGTCATGTCTTGTATATAGAGTCCTATGGGTCGTATCTATACTCTCATGTCCTCAGAGTCAGAAGATGGTTTTTAATGAATCGATCTGGGATTTTGGTTTGATACCTCAAACGTTTATATGCTACCTATGTATAGTTTTAATAGGGTAGTTGATGCTTGTAATCCTCAAGAAGGAATGGTACAAGATATGTACTTGTGAATTAGAATGTAATTGAAATTACTTTGGTTCTTTTTGAAAGAGTGTTCTAGTGTATGGATCTCTTTGGAAAAAGGTTTTAATTTTTAGTGATTTTCAGTAATCCACTGCTAACGAATGCTTCCGCTTAAGTAAAACATGTTTTTGTGATTTGTATGCCACAAATTTACTGGTATCAGAGCTCTAGGTTCGCTGAGTCTACAGAGACATAGGATTAAGGTTGTTGAGTCTATTCTAGTGTCATCTAGTAATCTGATAATGTCTTCTACTCATATAGGAGAAGAAGAACTTGAAGATGTCTGGATCACACAAAGAACACATTGCTGAGAGCAGTTTTGCTGCACTAAGAAGAGGTGGAATGGACCAGACTAGTGAAGAACCTGTACCTGAACAACCCCAATTTGACCTAGCCATGATAGAGAATCCAACTTTCAACGCTCTATTTGCGCAGTTCATGGCAGTTATGACACACATGACAGATAAGATGTCACCACCTGCACTAAGGACACCAGCCCATAATGAGGGACAGGGAGCTGGTAAAACTTTTGAGAGGCTTCACTGGGTAGGAGCCACAGAGTATGTTGGTACAGTTGACCCAGCAGATGCAGATTTATGATTGACTGAACTAGAGAACGCTTTCAAAATCCTCAATTTTCCTGAAGCCGAAAATGTGAGACATGCAGTGTACCTGCTGAAAGGGAGTGCTGGTCACTGGTGGACTATTGAAGAAGGCAAAAGTCCAGGTGTCGAGGTCGGATGGGAAGAATTCTGATGAGAATTCGTCACTAGATACTTCCCTAAGACTTACCTAGATGAAAAGATATCTCAGTTTGAAAGGATAAGACAAGGGCCAATGAACATTAGCGAGTATGAGGCTAAGTTCATGGAGCTTTTGCAGTTCTGTCCGCATATGGAAGCTACCGATGAGGAAAGAATTCAACATTTTGAGAAGGGGTTGAACGCTGAATTGACCAGTGTGTAATTGAGAAGAGACAGACCAGTGGTAAGAAGGTGTACACTCAGTTTCAAGGACAAATGTATGAAATCTTTAAGAAGCTGAGGTTTTCTACACCGACAACACCATCAAGATTCAATACCCAAATGCAATGGATGTCAAGTAGGGGTAGGGGCCATAGTTTTGTTCCAAATAGAGCCCCCAACACATCATTAACATCGGTGACTGGACCTCATAGACCCCATCCTGAGACCAGGATCTGTCATCAGTGCAAACAAGTGGGACATCTAGAAAGGGATTGTCCAGTCGGGAACACAATGGTGACTCAACCCTAGAGGCAGAGTCAACAAGGTTCGCAGAGGAGGTAGTTTGCGAGCGGCACTTGAGTACATGGGCAAGCGTCCCAAGCTGGTTCGTCGACACCCAATAACCGAGCACCGGGTCAACAACAACCAACAACTAGATTCTATGCGATGAATCAACTTGATGCAGTAGTTAACCCATGGGTTGTGACATGTCAGATGGAACTATTTTATTCAGAAATGTCTTCATCCTGCTTCGTATCTATTTTAATTGATCCAGGAGATACAAATTCCTTCATCACTAGAGAAGTGGTTCTTGACTGCAATATGATAGTTGGTCATAGGGCAGAGAGTTTGTTTTTATAAACTTCTTTGTTAGGATTTGTAGTGCTGCTGGAGGTGTGTTCTCCCTACACTCTTTCCTTTTCTGAACATTGCATTCAGGTGGATATTATACCACTTGAGATGCATGGGTTTGATATAATTCTTGGGATGGACACCCTAGAAAAGTATAAGGTTGTCTTGGATTGTGATTCCAAGCAAGCTATGTTCACTAATGATGGTGACATGTGGATCTTTCAGGGAGACAGAAAGATTCTTCCAACCTGTCTTGTGTCATCTATGGTAGCTGAGAAGCTGATGAGACAATAATGCTTTGCATTCTTGCCACATGTGGTAGACACCACAATGGAGAGCTCTAATCTTTCTAAAGTTCCGATAGTTAGAGAGTTTGAAGATGTGTTCCCTGAGGAACTTCCAGATGTACCTTCGCCCCGAGAGATTGACTTTGAGATTAATCTAATCCCAGGAATGCAACCTATAGCACAAACACCATATATAATGGCACCTGCTGAGATGGAAGAGCTGAAGAAACAACTACAGGAGTTGCTTGAGAAAGGTTTTATCTGACTGAGTACTTCACCATGGGGTGCTCTGGTTCTCTTTGTTAAGAAGAAGGATGAATTGATGTGGTTATGCATTGATTACAAACAGTTGAATAAAGTAACTATAAAGAACAAGTATCCTCTGCCAAGGATCGATGACCTGTTTGATTAGTTGTGTGGTGCAACTATCTTCTCTAAGATAGATCTAAGGTCGGGATATCATCAGTTGCGTATCAAGGAGAGTGACATACCTAAGTCTGCCTTTAAGACAAGGTATCGTCACTATGAGTTCATAGTTATGTTGTTTGGACTAACTAATGCACCAACTGCATTCATGGAACTCATGAATAGAATTTTTCGACCTTTTCTTGATCAGTTCATAGCAGTCTTCATAAATGACATCTTGGTATACAGTAGAGATGCTCAACAGGACGAGCAGCACCTCCGTCAGGCTTTAACTTTGCTAAGAGAGCATAAGTTGTATGCTAAGTTTAGCAAATGCGAGTTCTGGTACCAGAAGTTTCTTTTCTAGGACACGTAATATCTGCCTCAGGTATCCATGTTGATCCTAAGAAGTTGGAATCTGTCCTGCAATGGGAACAACCAAAAACACTGACAGAGATTCGTAGTTTCCTAGGACTGGTAGGCTACTACAGGAGGTTCATTAAGAACTTCAGTTCTATAGCTTTATCCCTAACCAAGTTGACCAGGAAGGAGGTTCCTTTTGTCTGGAATGACAAGTGTCAACAATCTTTCCAGATGTTGAAAGAAAGGTTGACAAGTGCACCTGTGCTGGTGTTACCTGAGCAAGGGAAGGGGTACATAGTTTTCTGTGATGCATCTAAAATGATTTAGGTTGTGTGTTGATGCAGGATAATCATGTGATTTCTTTTGCCTCTCGATACCTTAAGAAACACGAGGATAATTATTCGACACATGATCTAGAGCTAACTGCTATGGAGACATTATCTCTATGGAGAAACATTTCAGATTTTTACAGACCATAATAATCTAAAATATATCTTCTCACAACATGAGTTGAACATGAGATAACGCCGCTGGATGGAGTTAATCAAGGACTATGATTGTACAATTGATTATCATCTAGGAAAGGCAAATGTAGTGGCTGATGCACTAAGTAGGAAATCATCATCACCAACTTTAGATAAAGCATAATTGAACTCCTTAGTGTGCTTTAAAAGAGATATGCTTATCTCCTTAAGGCAAAACAATATACAACTTAAGGTATCATTGTTAGTCAGACTGTTAGCTGAGATGCAAGTAAAACCTACAATGAGACAACAGATTAAAGAAGCGCAGTAGACTGATCTTATAGTTCAGTAGATCAGGTCAGAGTATGATAGTGAGAAACAAGATGGCTTTCATGAGTTAGAGGATAATGTAGTATGTTATCATGGTAGGATGGTAGTACCTGATACCAATGACTTAAGAAAGTTAGTCTTTGAGGAAGCTCATTCTTCAATGTATGCAATGCATCCAGGGAGCACCAAAATGTATCATAATTTGAAGGATATGTATTGGTGGCCTGGATTGAAGAAAGATGTAGCTGAGTTTGTTATGCGGAGTCTAGTGTGTCAACAGGTTAAAGTTGAACATCAGAAGCCCACAGGAACAATGCAACATTTGCCTATGCCGCAGTGGAAATGGGATCATGTGACCATGGACTTTGTAGTTGGTTTGCCTAGAACAACCAAAGGTCATGATTCCATATGGGTGATAGTTGATAGGTTGACTAAGATAGCACATTTCCTTCCTGTCAAAACAACCTACACTACTGAGAAGCTTGCACATATATATATAGATGAGATAGTGCGGTTGCACGGGGTTCCAACTACTATTGTTTCTGATAGAGGTCCCCAGTTGATGAGTTGTTTTTGGGAACAACTACATAAATCTTTGGGTACACAATTAAGGTTTAGTACTGCCTTTCACCCACAGATAGATGGACAATCTGAGAGTACCATACAAACCTTAGAGGATTTTCTTAGGGAATGTGTCCTCCAGTTTGTAGGAAGTTGGGATCTACACTTGAGCTTGATAGAATTTGCTTATAATAATAGCTATCAACACAGTATTAATATGGCACCATATGAAGCATTATATGGTAGACATTATAGATATCCTTTCTGTTGGTAAGAAATAAGAGAATATCAACTTTTGGGTCCTGATCTTGTGCAACAGACAACTGAGAAGATTAAAGTAATACAACAACATTTAAAGACTGCACATGATAGACAAAAATCAAACACCGACAAACGGCGAAGACCTTTAGAATTCCTAGTTGGAGATAGAGTATATCTCAAGGTCTCACCTTGGAAAGGTGTTCTTAGATTTGGAAAGAAGGGGAAGTTAGCTCCTAGATTTATGGGGCCTTATCCAATCATTGAACGGGTTGGAAAGGTAGCCTATAAGATGGAGTTACCACCTGAGTTGCATAAGTTGCACCTAGTGTTCCATATCTCGATGCTGAGAAAGTGTCATCCTGACACAAAGTTAGTTTTGGAACCTATGGAGGTAGAATTAAATGATGATATATCATATGTTGAAGGATTTGTGATGATCCTTGATAAAAGAATTAAAAAGTTGAAAAAGAAAGACATATGTCTTGTGAAAGTTCTATGGCATCATCATGGCGTTGAAGAAGCTACATGGGATCTAGAGTAAGAGATGAGGAGGAAATACCCCTCTTTTCTCTTGATGATTTTGGGGACGAAATCCCAGTTAGGGGTGGATAAATTGTAACATCCCTAACCTGGGTTATGCTTTAACCCTAGATGTTATGTTTAATAAAGTTAATTATATACTTGCTCTTATCTTTTGAAAAGTAATTGAGGCCTAAGAGGAACTTATGTTTCGATTTTAGTTCTTTTTGAATAATGTTGAAACAATGTATTGCTTGTTTTGGACTAAAGTGCAAATTACCCAAGTTGAGGGGTTAACTTGCAAATGTTACATGGTAAAATGTTCCTCAAGTGTTGAAGCATCATAAGAATGAAAATGATGCAGAGGTATGGCTTGTGATAGCCTGAGTACCAAGAAAGAGCTTATTAAGCAATGTTTATGCATTAAAACCTAGTTTTGGTGTAATGTGCAAATTACCCAAAACCTAGGGTTCAATATGCAAAATACCACTTCTAGAGAGTCCCCCATGTTTCTTGTCATCATGTAGAGAAAATAAAATGAGAGGGGCGTCTCATTTGAATCACTTTGGAGGAGAGAGAATCTTGATATTAAAATAATCAAGATTTAAGCATAATTGGAAACATAATTCAATTAAATTCAAAAATAAACATATTAATGGGAGTTCCCTTCAACCAAATATGTGATGGTTGAAATTACATAAGTATGGTCGTCCTTGTGCCTTGTAAAGGCAACGAAATATCCTAAGTTAGTGGAGAGTCCACTCACATTAGTTAACTAAAAAGTAATATCCACTCAATTTTGGATATTATTATTAAAATGGTTACGGTGCTTAATTGCTTTTCCTTTAATTCATGGATAATGAAGAGGAATTCGAAGGAGGAGTTGATAGATTCGTATGCAAGGGATTTAGGGGAGTATGTGGCATCCATTTTGGGGAGTTGAAGGATTATTATAAGACTTTCTCTCTCTTGAAAATTCCCTTATATATATACCTCATTTTCCACCCACATAAGGACTCTCTTTCATATTTTCTTTCTCTCCTTGCTTGGGCCAAGCAAAAGGGAGCTTAGGAGCAATAGGAGGACGAACTACAACCTGTAGGTAAGCTCCATAGTCATCTTCAACCTTGGTTTCATGGTGAAAATTGAAAATCAATGCTTGATTTCTTCTTTTTTCCATTCAATCTTCAATCCTAGCCAATTCTTTTCACTCAAAATCTTGAGGACGGACCTTGGAAGGTTGAGAAAGCTTCATTCACCATTAGATACGTGAAGCTTGAAGCTTGGTTTCAACTTTGAAGGCAGGTTATATAACTTAAACCCTTAAATGTTATTATTACATTTAATTCTTCATCACTTGTTGATCATTTTGTTCTTCTTGAAATTCCTTTGAATAATTGATGAAATTTCCATGAGAATGGCAGTAGGTTTTGAAGGATCAAATCTTGATGATGATGACATCATCATAAGCACACACCTCAATAAATATCTTGTGCAAACGGTTTTTCTCTTCGGTGATCTAACGGTCTCAAGACCGTTTGAGGGCAAACGGTCTCAAGATCGTTTGAGGTCAAGAGGACTCAAAACCATTTAAGGATAGGTGATGTCATAAGTTGGATGACGATCCAATGTTCTTAATTTGATAGTTTCAATATTGGAGGGTCCATTGATTGCAAGCCTTAATCAATTGATTTGATTGAAACCCTAGTTGAGGGAATCAATTTCGAGGTGGTTTGACCCAAACGGTCTCAAGACCGTTTGGAGGTCAAACAGTCTCAAGACCGTTTGAGACCAAACGGTCTCAAGACCGTGTGGTGGTCAATGGTTGATTGTGGTGTATGGTTGGAGATACAAGGGCTACAATCTGATGTGCTTTCAATAGTTCAATTGATGGATGGTTCAATAAGTACAAATCAATGGTTGATGATTTAGTTTCAAGACCGAATGGAGGGATTCCGTTTCAAGACTGAATGGATGATTTGGTTTCAAAACCGAATGGAGGGATTTGGTTTCAAGACCGAATGGATGATTCAGTTTCAAAACCGAATGGATGTTTTGGCTTCAAGATCAAATGGATGGATGTGGTTTCAATACCTAATGGGTTGATTCGATTTGAAGACCGAATGGGTTGATTCATTTTCAAAACTGAATGGTATGATTTGGTTTCATAAATAATTGATGATGATTCAATTTCAAGACCGAATGGGTTGATTCGATTTGAAGACCGAATGGGTTGATTCATTTTCAAAACTGAATGGTATGATTTGGTTTCATAATCAATTGATAATGATTCTATTTCAAGACCGAATGGGTTGATTTAATTTATCTTACAACCCCAATTTTTGGGTTTATTTGGTGAGAAATGTAATTTCTCTTATTTAGGCTATTTGAACAAATAATGATATAATTTAGTTTGAATAAATGGATTTTGTTTACAATAGCCTTGATGTTTGTGTTGTGGGCTTTATTGGATATTGGGCCCAAATAACAAGAAAATTCAATTAGTGAATGAATAATTGAATATTTGAGAAAAGAAAAATGTGTAAACCTCTAGAAGGCAAATCCAAAGAGGGATTTCGTGCCTCTTGGGTTCCAAGGAGTCCAACGTTGCATAAAGAGTGCAATAAGAAAAGAAAAGATCAATTAAGTATTTCTTTATTAAGAAAGAAATTGAAAATAATGATAAAATGTGGAAAATAAGGGAAAAGAAGTATAATTGAGTTATCCTTGGTGGAATTTCGTATCCCAAGGATTCCTAATGATAAAAGGAATATTAATGAGGAAAATAAAAGAGAAATAAAGAGAAATCCTCAAAAAGAGATATTTTAATAAGAAATAAACAAGATAATGAGAAATATTGAAGAATAATGCATTTAGATGCATCTAGAAGGATAATGAGTATCCAATAAAAAGGATTTCGAAATCATAGAGTTTCTTGGGATCCAAGGAGTCCCAATGAAGAAAGGGAAAATACCAATAAAGTCAAATAAGAAGATAATATGATGCATAATGAATAATTATGAGGTATTGTTAAAAAGAAGTATTATTTCAACAAAAGGAAATATAATTTTGTTGTTAATGGATTAAAATGCAAGAATAATGATAAAAAGAGAAAGGATTTTCATTTTTCCAATTATCCATGAAATAAAGCTTAACAAAAGGATAATGAGGAGAGAGAAGAATACTTCTCCTAGAAGGAATATGAATTCTTTTGGAAAGGGACTCTTTGAGTCATGTATAAGCCTACATAGGGTTTCGTTTCTCACCCCTATATAAGGAGTAGAGCTCTGATTCGAAGGGAACGAGAACCCCACATTTCCCCAATCTATTCTTCTTCTTCTTCTTTCTGTGCTAACCCTAACCAAGAGGGTAGGGAGAACCCTGGTGCAAATGGGGGATCAAGGAGTGGCCTAGATGGTGGCTTGGTGCTTCTACAAGAGACCTAAGGAAGCTTCACCCTCATCTTCCTACTCTAACCCTACGCAATACCTGCAAAATGCTTGTAACCTAGCTGCAGATCACAACACTAGTCCTCTCATGATCAGACGTCTTGGCCATGCTTTCTAGCATGGTTGGCTACGATAGGGTGGGACGGAGACAGGAAAGAGATCCTAGCAAGGCACGAGCCTCGAGGAGGTGGGAGGAAGCCCGGAAAGCATTGCAGGTCAGCAGCTAGGGCGGTGGCCTGGTGTTTGTGCGAGGAAGAAGGAACAACGGTGGCGTTGGACGGAGTTGCCCTCAACGGGCTGAAGATAGTGCCTAACTTACTGAGGGCAGAGACGTCTTTTCATCATATTTCCAAAAGAGACCAAGAAATGTTGTATGGAGCCGAGCGACGTGGCGTGCTTCGATTGGCCCAAGTAAGGTTTTCTTGCAAAAATCATAGTTAAATATTCGTAGCTCGGAATTGCACGCATAAAATATGAAAATTGCTCAGAATAATGAGAGGAATCCAATAAATATGATATTAAAGATTGGTTTCGTTTCTAATTTCAAAAGTGCAATAAGTTGATGAAAAGTGAATTAATGTTAAGTTAAAAACCCTATTTGTGATTAAAGGTTGTATATAGTATGCTTAATGGGTTAATTGAAGTATTAATAACATGTTGAATGATAATGTTAGATTCGAACTTGATCTACATCTAAAATTGCATGATTAGCCCGATTGGTGAATTCTACTGGTCCCCAATGAAGGGACCCAGGTTCGAAACCACACGGAGAAGAATCTCTTGATTTATCACCCTCCCGGGCATCCGGCCTCTGCCACAGGTTATGGGAGAGGGGGGGGAGAAATCTTTATATTATGATTCATAATAAAAAATTGCATGATTTAGGGTTTTTACCCCATATGAGAATGATTAAGTACTTAGAAACCCTAATTTAGGGTCAAAGAGGATAAGATCATATTTAATTTGAAAAATGTTGTTATATGATGGTTCTAATATATTTCGAGCATTAAAGTTCTTAATTATGGATAAAAACCCTAAATGTAGTAATTAGGGTTTTCTCATGAATAAAAGGTAGAATTATGGCAAATCAAGTTCATATGTGATTAAACATAATGAACTTTGAATTGATGATAGATGCGCATAATGATCTTGTCATGGATTAAAAGGATAAAAATGGTAGCTTTAATGTAAAAGAAGCTTAATGAAATTAATTAATGGTTAATGGTGCCTTTAAATCTGAAAATAGGGTTATATGCTGTTACGATAACCTTAATATTGAAGAATAGATGAGATAATTAGGGTTTATGAGTAATGGCATAAAATTAGGGTTTAATATGGTAAAAGATGAAGGGAAACCCTAATTGAAAAATGAAACCCTAAAATGGATACATAAACCCTAGAAAGTGAATCCAAGTCAATAAAGTAGATTCTTGATAAAGTGTGTAATAAATAGAGTACATATTCTTTTTAGGAAGTATGTGATTATTGAATTGCTTGCTTGGATTGCTTTCTTGGTTGGATTTGCTTAATGCTTGAGAAATCACCCAAATCAGGTATGTGGTTATGCTTATGAATATCTCGAGTTAGTTTTTTGAGGTTTTCTGAAGTTTTCATCGGTGGCATAAATTATGTGTTGGTTGAATTTAATTCATGAAAACTATAATGTGGATAAGACTATCACATAAGATATGTGCCTACTAGCTCAGATCCCGGTCCCCTCTTTGGCTTAATAGTTGACCTAATGCATGGCTACCTATGGGGTAGGTCCATCAGGTCATTGGATGACTTAGTACATGGCTACCAATAGGGTAGGACCATCAAGTCACTTTGAGTTAGATATTGGGAAACCTTCAGGTAGTGCCATGTGACTCTATTACCCTATGTATTGGCTACCTGTAAGGTAGGACCATGGGGGTAAGAATCTACCTAAAAGAGAGGTAACATATAAGTCCACTGCAGGGACAACACAGAGTCATGGGATAGGTAAGGATTGAGTAGTATGGATTAAAATGTAATCTTGGTTGTTAAATGATTAATTGAATGATTACGTTATTAACATAGTTGCACATTATTTGTTTCCCCCACATACCAGCTTCGGCTGACCGTCGTTTTGTTTGTCGACGATTTAGGTACAAATCTCAAAAGTACAAACCATAAAGCGACACATTGTGAATTCAAGAATTAAAGAACAAGGAGGAACTAGTTAGAGTGGTTCAGCTGTGGGTAGAAGTTTAGTATATTCCAAAATTTTCAAATGTATGCAAAATTTTATTTATTACAACTTTTCAATATAGTCTGTTAAAATTTAATAATTGTTCTTGGTTAAATGTCGAACCTTTGATTTGGAAGTTATGGGTGCGGCTTCGAACTCTCGGTCTCCCTTTATTGGGGGTTACCGGAAGGTGGGGTTGTAAAATTTGGTATCACAGCGTAGGTTCCTCACTTAACCATTAATAATTATTAAATTTTGCAAACTCCATAGAACCCAAGGGAGTTATTAGAGGATTATCCGAAAGACGGAGGTGTCTAGAAAAGGATCACGACCGGGGACTGGCACTATTTTCCTCCGCACCGCTAGTCGGAATATGAGGACTCCCAGATCCATGTGACTGCCTAGCCCAAGTCTTAGGGTATGAATTGAAATAAGATACCTTTAGGACTTTCTCATATTATTCATCCCTTCTCATCAAAAATTCTGTTAAGAACCTTAAGGATTAGGGTTTTCTCTCTTCTCCTCACCTTCTTGAGGTATGGGTAAGGTTAATAAGGTCTAAGGAATCCTCCATCAAATTAATGAAAAGCATGTAAATAAGATATCATGGACATAAGCCTAATAGATTAAGCGTATACTAAAGGATGGATACATGCTTAGGTCGTATGACATAAGTTTTCATGCCCTCAGAAGAGACCTGAGGCTAGACCTTCTTATCAGGAGGATAGATAAAGAGAGTTAGTCTTGGAGATAGAAATCTCCATTGCAAGTAGAGACCTGGCACCTCCTCTGAGGATGATGTTAACCCTAACCCTTACTGAAGGTTAGAGAGAGAGATGGCATGATGATTTAGACCAAGTGTTTGGATGGACATGCCTTGGATGACGTATGAGCCATGAGAGGTTGGATGACCTAGTACCTCCGGCGACCCAACCCTGGGGAGGGTCGTGCATATTAGAGTGAAGGATAGCTCCTTCATTGTTGAGGTTAGAGAAGAACCTATGGAAACCCCATGAGCTTATATGGGCATAATAGGCACCAAGAATGTATCAGTAGTGCGAGCAATAGGTTGAAACCCTAAATGAGAGAGTTTGATGGATAGCTTATGTGATAAGCCTAAGGGGCTATGGATAACCTTGAGCGAACATGAGTTGAATATAGGCTTCATCGAGGTAGGGGCATGCTTTTGTGGTTGACCCTTCACGAAGAGAGGACCTCTAATGGTGGGGTTGGTTGTAGGGTTAGCTCTAGAAGGAGAGAGCAGGAACCAAGCAAGGAGGTTGGAATTCTTGACTCTGAGATATGAGGAAAAGTAGGGAGTTGAGGATGATGCGACCTAAGTGGATGATAGTGGTTGCCTTATGATTGACCCCTGGAGGCTGATGATATCTTGGTTGCCTTTAGAAGAACCAAACCCTAGGGAGAGGATGAGGCTTCTGGCACCTATGTGCCTATGGTATAAGTGTGTACCTTCTGAGAAAGGAAGAAGAAGTTCTGTATACCCTGCAGAGGTTTAGTAATAGGTTATAAGGCCTTGTACCTTGTTGATTGTCCTCGAGGAGGAATCAACTTTAAAGTGTTACTCGAGTAGAAGGATGACAGGAAGTGCGTGTCATACCTTATACATGCCTGATTCGTGGTTAAGAGATAGAGCGTGATGTTGGACACCTAAAGGTGAACCTAGGATTCCTAGGCCTAAGAGGGGAAGTGGTGTACCTAATGCTCATAATGAGAGTTGAGTTTCTATAGACGCGGGCATGGAACTTGCTATGTTGAAAGGAAATGAAAACCCCTTTTGTTTAGGGTATGTTTAGTAAACCCCTCCCAGCTAAGTTGATGACATGGGAAGGTATGACCTTGATCTAATGTTGAGGAATGAGAACCCAGATGACTTAGCCTGGTTTAGTGGTCTGCTTGTGCCTTAATGTCTTGCTAGGGTCAAGCATGCTCATAAGGATGTAAACTCAAAGGACGTTTGTGACCTTGTTGTCAAGAGTTGTAGTCTCCTCTTATCCTGGGAGAGGGACCCTTTTGTAGGGTGTATACCAGTTTTGTTGGTTTACGGTAACCTAAAGAGGTCTCATAGGATTTTGAGAAGCTAAGTGAAAAGTACATAGTATGAGAATGAACTGATAGACCCATAGATAACCATTTCTAAGTGCATATGGATGTGTTACCATGGAGGTAACTGGTATGGGGCTTGACCAAGGTAGGTAGGTTGCCATGACCCCTATGAAAGGATGAAAGTCAACCCATGAATGCAGAGAGAGAGATGATGAAGGCTTGGGTAAGGTTCTAAGTTGAACATGTACTATAAGAGAATCCTAAGTATATCCTATGGTCAGGTGGGGATAAGACTGATGGAAGTACGAGTTGCCTAATTCCCTAGTTGCACATGACCATAGGGTCAGGAGGTAACAACTATCATTGTCTGAGGGCCATGGGTTAGGAGATTGATCACCTTCATGAACTCATGGGACCCAAAGGGCAGATGAGTAGGGCACTCTCTGGATGCATAAGGGAAGAGGGATGACCCCAAAAGTGTCGAAACCCTATAGACCTAGAGGAGATGACCAAGGGATGTGTGTAAACCTCAGTAGGTTCAAGACTAGTTTTCCATGGAAGTATCCTTGATATCGAGATGATTGTGATATAGAGACATAGGTGGAATGTATCAACTTGGATTTAAAGGTGTACTAGCAAGGTGGGATGTACCATCTCTACTCTTGGAACAAGAAGAACTCTATATTTGGACTGCATCCAAATGCTTATTTCCTCTTATTATGGGGGTGAGAGATAGGACAATACACATGCCATACACCAAGGATAAAGATGATGTGGGTTGGAACGTTGCCACGAGATATGGGGACAAAGAAGATAACATACCGTGGTAAAGTGAATGATACATGTTAGGTTTGCAAACACTAAAGAGAGATAATATAATCATCTTATAAGAATGTTGTTAGCCTGAGCTATGTGAAATTTGCAAGTGATGTAAGGTATAGTTTGATCATCATGAGGATGAGCCTAGAGTTTTCTCGATGAAGATAGTTTTAGAGTCGAGATGAGATGATAAGTGGAATACATGAAGGTGTATGTCTCCAACATTACCTAATACCTAAGGATGTGAAGTGGTAATGGATGCTCTGGTTGAGATATATCTGACTAGTTTGGCTAGAAGCTAGAAGAGGTTGTTTGGCTAACCCTAAGTTTGGAAAGAAGATATGTTTGGCTAACACTCTGATGTAACGAGATCATTTAATGGTTGTTTGGTTAGCCAGTCTAGTCCTTGATGCAATGAAAGGATGGTGGTAGAACCTCAGATGCACTTCTTTAGAAAGGAAGGTGATGAAACCCCAACTAGAGTGGTTTAGGGTTTTTGAGGAATAGATCTTGAGGAATAATGACATACAGGAGATCATGATCATCATACACCGTACTATGAAGATAATAAGTGGCGATAGTACTTTAGATGCCTAAGATAAAGTTGCATATGGTATATGGCCATGCAAGTCGAGGGAGAGGGACGAACACTAGTAACCCAGTGCATTGATGTAAGGGATAAAGATTCCCCGAAAGAGAAAGGGAGTTCATCACTATGGATGTTATAAGTCTCCCCTGGACCAAGAAAGGTCAAAATGCAATATGGGTTATGGTAGATCGCCTTACCTAGATGACATGAGAAAGAAAGAGTTCTATCAAGGGACATATTTGGTTGAACTACCCATGAGAGAGATGGTTCAACTACACCATGATGCGAGTTCAAAGGTTCTTGAGTTTGACCTAAAGGTTCTGACCGGCCTAAATCGCGCGTCCTAAAATTGGAGGCGGATTTGAAGTAGTCGGACTTTTACATTTATATCCCGAAACTTCTAGGCCCCCACAACTTTGTTTACAGGGTCGAACACAGGGACAAGGGTGGTAGTGTTGAGAACAAGGAATCGACACGCTACACTCTGGAAAGGGTAAATAGATGATAAAATTCCACAAAGGAACAACAGGTTAAGGTCGATAAAACAAAAGGAAACTATCTCCAACTGGAGCTACAAGGAAAATTAAGGTTTTAAGCATTTATCAGTTTTTAGGGGTTTTCATGCAACAGAAATAGAGGGATAAAGCTAACGCCAAAGCAAGGTACGAAAGAGAAAACTTCGGTAAAACAAGCTGCAGCAGGAACATCCTGTACCCCACCTCTTGGAGCGGGTACCTCTAACCAAGCATCAAAACCCCTCTCGAGGTTGCTGGACTTAGGTTATAGTGAAAAGGTAACTAAAGCAACTCCGATTCTGGGCACTCTCGTACTCCAGAATCAGACCAAACACTAGAGCCAAAACACCTCCCTCGAGGATGTTGCAATGGGAAAACACAATTCGGTAGCTAATCGAAGCGCGATCCAAGCATACAAGCTAGAGTTCAGATGTTAAACATAGCAATCATCCAACAAGGGTACCAAACATAAAGTAGCAGATAACTAAACTCTTCCATTTCCTTAAACAAATAAGGTTCAAATTACATTGCATAAGCAAAAGACATAAATGACCGAAATAATAAAGATAGATGTCGCCTTCTTGATATAGAAGGGCGACAGACTATAGCAGACCCTCTAGCCCAATACCTGTCATGAGCCTAACCTGATACAACCGTGTCGGGCGGCACACCCTCTCAGGTGACACACCGTGACAGGCTGATTGTATCATGCGAGGACCCTTACCCGATACCACCGTGTCGAGCGACACACTCTCTCAGGCGACACACCGTGATGGGCGATGCGCATCGGGGTTTGATATCATGTCGGGCTAGAGCGATGCTTCTAGTATCGGTCACTTATGATGGGGATCCTTGTCAGCCGATATCGGCCCACAGTGGTGCCCGGGATGACCCTAAGTGAACCATTCCCTCCCTCTCGAGATGGGGAAGTGCTCACCTAGAATCGCCTGGCACAAGTACTGAGGCACGATACACTAGCTCTTCACAACTTTCCTGAGGTGACTTGCACAGGGTTCCGACCTGTCTTTTCGGCTTCCTGTAGCTGCTATTTATAGGTAGTGGTTGGGGAAGTTATGGTGCTCAGGGTGCCACGTGTCCGTCCTCAGCTCTTATTATCGCGGAGTCGGTGGACGACCGATATCAGTATCACCCGTCATAAGGATGTCGGCTGTCGGTCAACGTGACGAGCGGCGCCTGTCGGTGGGTGGCCTGTATCGCGCGACAAGCTTTAGTTGTCGTGGCCAGCCCGGCTCCCTGTCGGGTAGATAGGTGTATCGTCCGTTAGTCCCTTCTTGTGCGTCATCCTCATGTCGTGCGTCGATGTGTTGTGCTACCCTATCGGGCAGTGAGCATATCGGCCGGCTGGAAGGCCGATGTAGGTGGAGCATTTTTGTGGGTCGGGATGGCCTTATTGATGATAAATGAGTCAAAAATGGACGAAAACTCTGCAAAAGATGGAAATTTTGAGTTAAGAGCGTAGCATGGCTTGTTATTGCAAAAGTACATATAAAAAGAGAGGAAAACAGTTTAAAAGGATAGTTTTGATAACAAAATAAGGGTCAAAAACATCACAAAATTTCGTGTTATCAACTCCCCCAAACTTAGCATTTTGATTGTCCTCAATCAATATTTAAACTTAATTTTTTGATGCTTCTTCTTGCCCGGTGTAGTTTTCAGTTCATGAGTTAAGACAAGTATTGAAGTGTCTTTTTGAGAATATGGCCCGATCACGAACAACAAACTTTATTTCTCCTGCCTTTTTATTTCAGCAAAATTTTTCTCTACAGCTGTGACGAGACTTTGGTGCATGATTCCGAAGTTAGCTTTCACACCGAACAACTTTAGGGGCAGAAAGTTGTGTGTTGGGTAGGCTAAGGCTTTTTGGGTTTTTCTTGTTTCCCATTAGTCCATCCAGGTACGGGTTCGTTAACGGGCAAGTGGTCCCTGCAGTCCAAGCCAGTTGGCTTTAGAGCAGTGATTTCACATCCTACGTACCACTGCCCTGGATCTACCATGCCTAAAGATGGGTAATTTTGGAAAACAAGTGTGTGTATATATATATATATATATATATATATATATATATATATTTTCATTTGGCACAACTCTCATGCGTATATTCACTCTCATAAGGCTGCTTTCTCTTTTTGGGATTTTTGTTGGGTAAGGGAAAACAAGAGGACTTTTGTTGTTGTTTGGGCAGCTTTTTCCTTCTCCATACTCGTCTCTTAGCTGTTGCGAGATTATTATTTTTTTGAAATTTTTGGCGTGGAAGTTCGTAGTCTTTTGTCGTTTGAGGCTGTATTCTCAGAAAGATATAACAAAACTTTGCATTTCATTGGGCACATAGAAAACAAATTGGCAAGAAGTTGTATCATGTTTTTACTTATATAGTGACTTTGTACATATGCAGGGAGACAAAATAAGCAACAATTTTTCAAAATTTTTGTAATTTTCAAAGTTTTTGTATGAGTAAGAATATGTACACATGATATAGAAGAAGAACAAAAGAATGTGAAGTTTGAAGAAAATTTGTATACCTCCCTCACTGGTACATGGTACCCCCCCAAACTTACTCCACACTCTGTCCCAGAGTTGTGAATTAGATAAGGTAGGTTAATGTTTAACTCAGTGAGGGGTTAACTGGTGAGTGTGTCTGCACTGGATAGAAGCTCCCACACATATTCTCCTCGTTTGCTGTGGTAGTCGATGTGGTGGAGCTGGTCAGGCATCTCTTCATTTGCTATCCATTCCCAGATGAAGATGACACAGTCGTTGGATAGAGGGATCTGTTGTGGACTGCGGTGGTAGAATTGTAGCTCGTGCCACTTGCTTGGTGCCGTGTGTAGGAATGGTTGTATCAGCGACGCCACCTCATCGTAGTATTTTCGTACTAAGCGCTCGAGGGAGGTCAACGCTGCTGATGTACACTGCACTGGATGATCTTTGTTGCTGTCTGAGCTGTTGTAGAAAATTCCTGCTTGTTGGTGAGTGTACATCGTCAGGAGCGTCCAATGGCTGTAATGCAGGATGGGCAGGAGGATTTTGCGTGGAACCCCGCTCTCCAGCTCTGCCAAAAAAGCTTGCTTTGATCCTATTTCATCGGCGAGGCAAACATCGTTGAACAACATAGGATGAGCTATGTATGCATGTTCGAACCTTAGCTGTAATGTTTGGATGTAAGCGGCTGCCACAGATACAACCAAGCATCCTCCTTCTTTTACCATGTCCCTTAAATCATCAACCGGGACTACGCCATTACCTGCCTCATAGATGACATCCTCCGGGGTAGAATCAACCAACTTCAGAAGGATTTCATTGACCTGCTCCTGCGTGAGTGTAGCGCACGAGAAGCGGTCGAAATTTTTGATCAGCCCTTCTGCAGTTTCAGGAGAAGCAGTGTCTTCAAATCCGTGCACTTTCTGTAGGATCTCCAACTGCTTTCCTGCCCCATAGGTGTCAGTTGCCATCTCAGCTTCTTTCTCTGGGGAGCTGCTGGGTTGTGAAGAGTTATCTTCTTGATTGTTGTCCAGCAGCCCTTCTGGTACCCCTGCGTCTCAGAAATAGAGTCTGTCTTTAATCAGCAACAGGGCATATACGCTCCTGAGGTGGTAGAAGTTTGGCCCAGGAGATGCCTCATATATCCAAATATGTTGAGTAGCTCCATGGCGCGCAAGACGATGAAGGCACTGTTTCCACTTCCCTCTTCTACTTGGACGGGGAAGTCTTGGATAGAAAAGAAGTTCCAGACGCCTTTGTGACGTTGGGTTCCTTGCTTGATAGCTCGGAGAAGACACAGTGGTAGAAGCCTCAGATTGTTGTCCTCCGGGCGACTGAAAACAAGCCCGGAGCGTGGAACCTCATTGCTGATGTAGCTCAGTAGCTAGATGCCATGGCTCCTGAGGTCTGCCACGCAGAGGAACCATATGTTGCGGTGCTTGTACAGGGCCAATATGAGGTTTGGGTTATGCATTTCTATGTGTTGCATCATGTTGGCCACCGCAATAGAGTCTGGTTCTCCCCACATCAGTCTTCTTGCCAAGGTCAGGGTGGCATTGTATACTATCTTCCGACCTATCCCGGTGCTAATATTCTCTATGATTGCACTTTCAAGGACCCTGAACACCCTTTTTTCGATGACGACTGGCGAGCGAAACATGCTTCAGAGTGCTCCCCGTCGTACGGAGAAGTAGTTGTCGCTCCAAAAGACATCTTCTTCATCTGTCTGTGACCTTAGAACCTTGTTCAGTAGCTTCTGGTCTCTAATCGTCAGGTAGCCAATGGCCCTTCTGTCAAAGTCGGCCATCTCAAAGGAAGGTATCTCTGATGGCTCAACAAACTTGTCTACCATCGAGCGTCTTCCTTGGGGAAGATGTCTTTCATTGGTGGCATACATGTCCCCCTTTTCTCCCTATGATTCATCAAAAGAGTCCACCCCGATGCTGATATCTTCGTTATCATCTTCGATATCATCCAGGGGGGCTGAGGGATTTTTTTCTTCCAGGCCTAGGGGGTTCTCCTGTCTTGCTGGAGATCCATCGGTTAACCTTGGTGGCATCCCCTCCTCAGGCGTTGTGGATGGCCCGCTGGAGGAGGAGGAGGACGTTGATCTTGAGGAGGATGTTGATGAAGAAGGTGGAGAGCCAGGGCCAGGGGGCGACGGGGACCTTCTCGGCTGCCTTCGACGCGGATGGTCGTCTCACCTGTTCAGCCCCTCCTCGATCGCATCAAGGCGCTGGAGGGCTTGCTGAAGCATCGTGGTTAGAGTCTCTAGTTGGCCGAGAAGGCAAACTAGAGTCAGCAACTCTCATTCTTGGCTATTCAACCTTTCCTGGAAAGATGAAAACTTACGGGTTAAGGAAATACATGTAGCTGAGTTGTTCTCTGTTACCTCCCGCAAGTAGTTTAGCTCGTGCCCTAACATCTTCCCTAGCGACGGAGGGGTCCCTACGGGTCTCCCTCCCATCCTCACGATACCTTGCTCGCGTGATGGTCTACCAGATGAGGTAGAGCCTATCTCAATTGTTCGCGATGCAGATGTAGCCGGACGAGGTGTCGACGCTCTCGCAACCGTCACCGCCTCACCTTCTCATCATGGAGGTGATGGTCGTGGTGTGGGCGGATGCTGCTCCACCACTAGACTGTCGGCGATCCCTTCAGCAGCTACTATAGGGGACACAGCGGTGGTGTCGGCGTCAGCTATGCACCTTCGAGCTCCATTGCTAGGATCTCAACCAACACCTCATTACTGGCGTCCGACTGAGGTTCTTCCTCTACCTCTACAGGCATTACAGGAATTTCGGGGGTTGCGGCTATCTCTTCCGTGGCAGCTCCTGTAGTTGTTGTCTCGGTGACCTCAACGATCACTGGTTCTTCTTCAGCTACCACAGTCATTGTTGTGGTTGTGGCTGGTATAGTAGGAGCGATGACAGATCTATCAGTTGCTGTCGTCGGTGGCTCTGGAATTGCGGCTGGCTCTATGCGGGCTGTTGAAACTTTTTCCCGCCTAGGGTTGAGAGGAATCGATTCTCCTCTCGCGGCCACCCTCTCCTGAATCCTGGTGGTGGCGGCATAAGTTGCGTCTACAACCACAACTTCTATCTCTACTATAGTGAAGACCAGCTTTTCTGCATCGTAGGTGGCGCAACGAGGTAGCGGTAGGAGGGTGTTTGTCCTTGCAAACTTGTAGAAGTAGCACCTTCCCTCCTTATTTATGATGATGGCCCTCATAAGGTATTTGAGGTCGATCAGCTCATCACCCCTCGTCCTCTAAAGGTCACGCGACTCCTATGGGTACCCGACCCCAGCCGCGATCAGGTTGACGATGCCACCCATACAGTATTCTTTGGTGGCATCCTTTATTGGGTGCAGCCTGTTCAGCAAGAACTGCCTGAGGTTGATCACTTTCCCCTCCATCATGTGCCACATGATGTGGAGTTCTTCGGTGTAGATATTGCTGGACTCGTTCTTGCTGAACAGCAAGCACGCCACCAGTTTGTGCACTATTCTCCAAAAACATGAGTGCATGGCCACCACCTTGCTTCCCGACTTAAATGATGACTCGCCGGTCATCCTATTCCAGAGCTCCACGGGGTTGAACCCGTATCCTTCGGTGATACTTTCACCGTTATTCATCAGATTCTTCTCCTCCTCACTGGAAGAGAAGATCTTGTTCAGTAGCTTCTCGGAGATGGCGTGCTCCGAGTTGTACAGTCGCGCTTGTAGTCTATCTGCTCCGCCGTATTCTTCTTTTTCTGCAACATCATTCTTCACTAGGAGGAGAGACGACATGAACTCCTTTGTGAGTTCGATGTAGGTGGCAGATCGGCTGAGGCAGATCTTCCTCAGTCCTGCCGCGGCGAGGACGTTCTCCAGTCTTTCAAAGATGCCCAACTGAATGAATGAGGACTGGTGACAGAACCTGCTCGGCCTGTAGAGCTTGGGTGCCAGTTCTGCATAACGGCGTCCGTGCTCGTCATCTCTCGGCACGAACCTTCCTGGTGTGTGATCCATGGGTTCTGCCGCTGCTGCTGGTGCTATGGTTGGAGCTGCCAACTCCCCTATCCTTGTCCTCTTATCTGCTGTCGATGGCCCAACCACCTCGGGATTCAGGCATTTCTGCCCGACAGTTGTCACTTCAGCTACGACTTCGTCGTTGATTCTTCGGTCGTGCTTGTCAACTCAAACAACGGTCTGCTTGGTATGGGCCATTTCTGTTGGCATTAAACAAATACATTTGATAAGTTGATATCAGCTTTTAAGAAGGAAAACAGAATGCACGATAAGATTTGGCCCGATACAAGGAATGATCCGACACCACCGTGTCCGATACGAGATCTGGGTGTCGTCCATTACATCTAATCGAACATGCAAGGCGATATAAGACAACACGATACAGAGAGAAATGTACGTCAGGCCTGTCGCCTGACATGGCGTGTCAGGCGATAAGGTCGCGAGAAGCAAAGCACTCGATAGGGCATTCCTGATAAAACAACACGTCGCCCGACAATAAAACAAGTGAGGCGACATAAGGATGGGCGACACGATGATCACCCGATATGGCGTATCAGGCAAGCGCGTGCTAAAGGCGTGTCACGCGACACATGTGTCGGGTGATACCAAGAAACTCAGCTAAGGTCATTAGTCTGATAAGTTATGCACGATAGGAAGGTTGTGTGGAGCAAGATGAGACGATATGGCTATCGGGCTATACCTTGGCTATTTTCTTAAACTTTCAGCGTGACACGAGAGCAGAGGAGGTTGCGCGACACGGTAGTAATCGAAGGAAATAACAACGTGATATGGGTAGGTGAAACAGTAAAGGCGGTAGCCCGTCACGGTAAAACCCCAGTGTTATATACAGTGGTCCCAGTCGGGGGTAAAAATGGTAATTCTGGGGTGCGCGTCGGCCATTGGGGCAAGTCATTCCTGAGATGGGAAGTCCATCCGTCACGACCTTTGCGATTCCCCAAATACCATCGCCCGACATCGGCACGTTCAGTGTGCCGGTTGAGCCGTTGCCCGATACGACCCTTCAAAGCAAAAATCAAGAAGAAAATCTTAAAAACAAAGCGGGAAAAAGGCAGCCAATAAGTAAAACGTCATTGGCCTAAGGTTAAGACCTTGGCCTCAGACGGTATTACCCATTCCGGTCTATAAAACTGAGCGGTGGCCCATAAAATAGAAGAGTCAGCGCATGTGGCGCATGTACTGACTCGGGCCTTATTACAGTCCAAATGTTCATAATGTTTGTTTTGCAGGAAAGTAAATTGCATCCTATTCTAGGAAAGAAAAGAAGACTCGGGCTGCCTCCTGAGAAGCGTTGTAGTTTTCGTCTCCAGCTTGACATCTTCTAGCTTCTTCACTCCTTAGTCTCTGGCATCATCCTCTCATGCAACTCGATCACTGTTTCTCTCGATTACTGTCCTTCCTTCTTTGCCGTTTCAGTATTTGATAGAATTTTTCTTGAGGGATTCTTTATTAAATCGGCCATTTGAGCTAATTGCTGATCAATTTGGCATTGATGCGTCTGCATGTCTGCCATTTGTACATGCAATGAGTTCAAAACACCCGAATTCGACAGCGCGCTCTTCGCTAACTGGTTATTAATAGTGTCCTGCCTTTTCATGAAATCAAATAGTTGGCCAACCACATCTGTCTTGCTAGAAACCTTATCCTGTTCCTTGGTTGATCCTTGGTACTTGACTTGACCTTGGAAGTTACCTTTGTTCATATGGAAGGGGATGTTTTTGGTGTACTGACTGGGTCCTCCCCTCTTCTCGAACGCTTGGGGAAGCTTAGATGAGCTATGCAGCTGATGTGAATTCTCAGTTGCATCCTTGTTGCCGTAGCTAAAACTAGGGTGGTCTGGCCTCTTAAAATTTACAAAAGAAACATTTTCAGTCTCTTTGGCCTCAGATTCACTATCGCTTGATGCATCTGGTTTGGTGTAGATGCAATTGTCTACCCCATGGCCCCCTTCTCCACATGTTACACATTTCATTACTTTTTCAACTTGCTTCTTACCCTCTCCGCCAGATTCCTTCAACTGCTTTACGTCCGTCGCTATCCTATGGATTTGAGAAGTAATAGTCTCTAGAGCCTTGGATTCCAAAGAAGGTCCATCACCAACTTTCTTAGCTTGTCCTCTGTTGGATCTATCATAGTCAGTGCCAGCTTGGAGCTCAGCCATGTTTTTGATGATCCTTTCAGACTTGCTCGGCTTCTTTCCCAGAAAGTCACTTCCTACTGCAACATTAAGTGAAACCCTTTCCTCGGGGGTTAAACCATTATAGAAGGTGGTGACCAAGAAACCTTTCTTGTAATTGTGGTGAGGGCAGTCCCTCTGATATTCCTGGTATCTCTCCCAGGCGTCGTGGAGGTTCTCGTTGGGCTTTTGCATGTAGGAAGTTATCCTTTGTCTGTTCCTCATGGTCTTCTCAGTTGGATATAACTTATTCATGAAAGCGTCTGCCAGTGATCCCCATCCGTTTAGGGCTAGGTGGGGAAGTCCCAGATACCACGATAGAGCCTTATCTTCCAGAGAGAAGATGAAGCCCTTGCAGTAAATTACTTCTTGAGGAACACCTCACATCTTAATTGTGGTACATCTGTTCTTGAAGGCATCCAGGTGGTGGTAGGGGTTGTCGTTCTTGGAGCTCCCCGTAAAGCTTTTATTTTGGATCATGGAGATTACAAATGGCTTGAGCTCAAAGTTAGTGGCGTTGAATCGCGGTATAATAACAGGACACCGAGTATTGTTTGCCTTTGTGGAGGCTAACTCCCTCAGAGTTTTCTCTTCTTCTTCTGAATCATCACTGTCACTACCTTCTTGGCGTTGTTCTTGATTGTCGTGATTTCTTCTGTTCCTTCGGTGGTGGCGAGGTCTGTTATGATGATGGTCTTCCTCGAACTAATCCATTTCTGGATCTTCAAGTTGATCATTGTTGTCGTATCGGTCATTGTCCTCAGGTGGAGGAGAATCAGTCCTAGCTCTCCCCAGACGTTCACCTTCAGAATGGGGTGGCTCAACGCAAGGTGGCATGATGGATTGTGTCAGTGCTCAGTTGAATAGAGTACTAGGACAATGTGTAATAATCAAGTTAGAATTTTTTTTTATCAATAATACGAATTATTCATTTCAGGCAAAGAATAATAATAATAACAAAAAGAAAAGAAAGCAAAGAAAAATAGAGTGATGTCAAGCTCATTCCTAAGCTTGAGGGACTGGAGTGTAGTTTGTGGATTCAGATTCGTCAACAGTACTGTTTTGCCTTGTCCCCGATAACGGCGCCAAAAAGTTGACCGGCCTAAATCGCGTGTCCTAAAATTGGAGGCGGATTTGAAGTAGTTGGACTTTTACATTTATATCCCGAAACCTTCTTGGCCCCCGCAACTTTGTTTATGGGGTCGAAGTAGATATACGGGGTCGAACACAGGGACAAGGGTGGTAGTGTTGAGAACACGGAATCGACACGCTACACTCCGACAAGGGTAAAGAGATGATAAAATTCCACAAAGGAACAACAGGTTAAGGTCGATCAAACAAAAGGAAACTATCTCCAACTGGAGCTACGAGGAAAATTAAGGTTTTAAGAATTTATCAGTTTTTAGGGGTTTTCATGCAACGGAAACAGAGGGGTAAAGCTAAAGCTAAAGCAAGGTACGAAGGAGAAAACTTCGATAAAACAAGCTACCTCAGGAACATCCTGTACCCCACCTCTCGGAGCGGGTACCTCTAACCAAGCATCAACACCCCTCTCGAGGTTGCTGGACTTAGGTTAGAGTGGAAAGGTAACTAAAGCAACTCCGATTCTAGGCACTCTCGTACTCCAGAATCAGACCAAACACTAGAGCCAAAACACCTCTCTCGAGGATGTTGCAATGGGAAAACACGATTCGGTAGCTAATCAAAGCGCGATCCAAGCATACAAGCTAGAGTTCAGATGTTAAACATAGCAATCATCCAACAAGGGTACCAAACATAAAGCAGCAGATAACTAAACTCTTCCATTTCCTTAAACAAATAAGGTTCAGATTACATTGCATAAGTAAAAGACATAAATGATCGAAATAATAAAGATAGATATCTCCTTCTTGATATAGAAGGACGACAGACTACAGCGGACCCTCCAACCCGATACCGGTCAGGATCCTAGCCCGATACAACCGTATCGGGTGGCACACCCTCTCAGGTGACACACCGTGACATGCGGATTGTATCGTGTGAGGACCCTTGCCCAATACCACCGTGTCGAGCGGCACACCCTCTCGGGCGACACACCGTGACCGGCAATGTGCATCGCGATTCGATATCGTGCCGGGCTAGAGTGATGCTTCTAGTATCGATCACTTATGACAGGGATCCTTGTCGGCCGATATCGGACCGCAGTGGTGCCCGGGACGACCCTAAGTGAACCATTCCCTCCCTCTTGGGATTGGGAAGTGCTCACCTAGAATCGTGCAACACAAGCACTGAGGCATGATACACTAGCTCTTTGCAGCTTTCCTGAGGTGACTTGCGTAGGGTTCCGACCTGTCTTTTCGACTTCATGTAGCTACTATTTATAGGCAGCGATTGGGGAAGTTATGGTGCTCAGGGTGCCACGTGTCCTTCCTCAGCTCTTATTTTCCCAGAGTCGGTGGACGGCCGATATCAATATCGCCAGGCATAGGGATGTCAGCTGTCGGTCAACGTGACGAGCAGCACCTATCGGTGGGTGGCCTGTATCGCACGACAATCTTTTGTTGTCGTGGCGAGCCTGGCTCTCTGTCGGGTACATAGGCATATCGTCCGTTAGTCCCTTCTTGCGTGGCATCCTCATCTCACGCGTCGATGTGTTGTGCTACCCTGTCGGGCAGTGATCATATCGTCCGGCTGGAAGGCCGATGTAGGTGGAGCATGTTTGTGGGCCAGGATGGCCTTATTGATGATAAATGAGTCAAAAATAGAGGAAAACTCTGCAAAAGATGGAAATATTGAATTAAGAGCATAGCGTGGCTTGTTATTGCAAAAGTTCATATAAAAAGAGAGGAAAATAGTTTAAAAGGGTAGTTTTGATAACAAAATAAGGGTCAAAAACATCACAAAATTTGGTGTTATCAGGTTCCCTTCCATAAGATGGAAGAATGTACATGAAGAACTCTATGTTAGTATAGTTTATCACTCCTAACTAATGGTTAGTATGATCCAGACTAAAGGGTCTGATGAGAGCATGTGTACTCATTTAGGGTGATATCTTGAGACAATTCTTGTCCTATGAAAGACCACCATAGCCCGTATCGAGATTTAAAGAAGCTTTGAAAGGGAGGTTGTGTTGGTCACCACTTCAGTAAGGTGATGTTGGTGAAAGGACCATGTGATGGCTAGAAAAGGACCACAATGCGTGTAGATGAAGTCGCTTTCATCGTTCAATGGATAAAAGGAGCCTAGAGACGACGAGAGTCGTGCGAAGATGCAAAGTAGACTGACATGTAATTCATTGTGGGAGAATATGTGACATGAAAATCCAACCCCTCTAAGTTATAGCTAAGATAGCTGAGTCCCCAATGCATGGGTCCTTTTGACATGGTTTGTTGGAGATGGTTAAGTTTGATCTTACCCATTAGGATAAAGTAATGTGTGATGAGTTCCATGTGTCCAATTTAGAGCACTATGAGAGGTACCCCGACCATGTGCTGAGCAATGAACCTAATGAGCCCCAAGGGAGGCTGAAATAGCCTGAGTCACCTGTGCAGTTTATAGACGCCATAATGAAAGAACTCAGAGAAAAGAATATGTGATGATAAAGGTTCTTTGGAAGCACCACGAGTAAGGTAAAGCCACACATGGGCCAATGATGGACATGGAAAAGCCTTATCCTGGTTTTTTTTGCTTGATAGAATTTTGAGGATAAAATTCCTATAAGAGGGGAAGGATGTTACAACCCCAATTTTTGGGTTTATTTGGTGAAAAATGTAATTTCTCATATTAAGGATATTTGAACAAATAATTATATGATTTGGTTCGAATAAATGGATTTTGTTTACAATAGCCTTGATGTTTGTGTTGTGGGCTTTATTGGCTATTGGGCCTAAATAACAAGAAAATTCAATTAGTGAATGAATAATTGAATATTTGAGAAAAGAAAAATGTGAAAACCTCTAGAAGGTAAATCCAAAGAGTGATTTCGTGCCTCTTGGGTTCCAAGGAGTCCAAAGTTAAATAAAGAGTGCAATAAGAAAAGAAAAGATCAATTAAGTGTTTCTTTATTAAGAAAGAAATTGAAAATAATGTTAAAATGTGGAAAATTAGGGAAAAGAAGTATACTTGAGTTATCCTTGGTGGAATTTCGTATCCCAAGGATTCCTAATTATAAAAGGAATATTAATGAGGAAAATAAAAGAGAAATAAAGAGAAATCCTCAAAAAGAGATATTTTAATAAGAAATATACAAGATAATGAGAAATAATGAAGAATAATGCATTTAGATGCATCTAGAAGGATAATGAGTAAGCAATAAAAAGGATTTCGAAAGCATAGAGTTTCTTGGGATCCAAGGAGTCCCAATGAAGAAAGAGGAAAAATAAAATACCAATAAAGTCAAATAAGAAGATAATATGATGCATAATGAATAATTATGAGGTATTGTTAAAAAGAAGTATTATTTCAACAAAAGGAAATATAATTTTGTTGTTAATGGATTAAAATGCAATAATAATGATAAAAAGAGAAAGGATTTTCGTTTTTCCAATTACCCATGAAATAAAGCTTAACAAAAGGATAATGAGGAGAGAGAAGAATAATTCTCCTAGAAGGAATATGAATCCTTTTGGAAAGGGACTCTTTGAGTCATGTATAAGCCTACATAGGGTTTCGTTTCTCACCCCTATATAAGGAGTAGAGCTCTGATTCGAAGGGAAGGAGAACCCCACATTTCCCCAATCTATTCCTCTTCTTCTTCTTTCTGTGCTAACCCTAACCAAGAGGGTAGGGAGAACCCTGGTGAAAATGGGGGATCAAGGAGTGGCCTAGATGGTGGCTTGGTGCTTCTACAAGAGACCTAAGGAACCTTCACCCTCATCTTCCTACTCTAACCCTACGCAATACCTGCAAAATGCTTGTAACCTAGCAGCAGATCACAACACTAGTCCTCTCATGATCAGATGTCTTGGCCATGCTTTCTAGCATGGTTGGCTACGATAGGGTGGGACGGAGACAGGAAAGAGATCCTAGCAAGGCACGAGCCTCGAGGAGGTGGGAGGAAGCCCGGAAAGCATTGCAGGTCAGCAGCTAGGGCGGTGGCCTGGTGTTTGCGCGAGGAAGAAGGAACAACGGTGGCGTTGGACGGAGTTGCCCTCAACGGGCTGAAGATAGTGCCTAACTTACTGAGGGCAGAGATGTCTTTTCATCATATTTCCAAAAGAGACCAAGAAATGTTGTATGGAGCCGAGCGACGTGGCGCGCTTCGATTGGACCAAGTAAGGTTTTCTTGCAAAAATCATAGTTAAATATTCGTAGCTCGGAATAGCACACATAAAATATGAAAATTTCTCAGAATAATGAGAGGAATCCAATAAAAATGATATTAAAGATTGATTCCGTTCCTAATTGCAAAAGTACAATAAGTTGATGAAAAGTGCATTAAAGTTAAGTTTAAAACCCTATTTGTGATTAAAGGTTGAATGTAGTATTCTTAATGGGTTAATTGAAGTATTAATAACCTGTTGAATGATAATGTTAGATTCAAACCTGATCCAGATGTAAAATTGCATGATTTAGGGTTTTTACCCCATATGAGAATGATTAAGTACTTAAAAACCCTAATTTAGGGTCAAAGAGGATAAGATCATATTTAATTTGAAAAATGTTGTTATATGATGGTTCTAATCTATTTCGAGCATTAAAGTTCTTAATTATGGATAAAAACCCTAAATGTAGTAATTAGTGTTTTCTCATGAATAAAAGGTAGAATTATGGCAAATCAAGTTTATATGTGATTAAACATAATGGACTTTGAATTGATGATAGATGCACATAATGATCTTCTCATGGATTAAAAGGATAAAAATAGTAGCTTTAATGTAAAAGAAGATTAATGAAATTAATTAATGGTTAATGGTGCCTTTAAATCCAAAATTAGGGTTATATGTTGTTAAGATAACCTTAATATTGAAGAATAGACGAGATAATTAGGGTTTCTAAGTAATGGCAAAAAATTAGGGTTTAATATGGTAAAAGATGAAGGGAAACCCTAATTGAAAAACAAAACCCTAAAATGGATAGAAAAATCTTAGAATGTGAATCCAAGTCAATAAAGTAGATTCTTGATAAAGTGTGTAATAAATAGAGTACATATTCTTTTCAGGAAGTATGTGATTGTTGAATTGCTTGCTTCGATTGCTTTCTTGGTTGGATTTGCTTAATTCTTGTGAAATCACCCAAATCAGGTATGTGGTTACGCTTATGAATATCTCGAGTTAGTTTTCCAAGGTTTTCTAAAGTTTTCATCGATGACATGAATTATCTGTTGGATGAATTTAATTCATGCAAACTATGATGTGGATATGACTATCACATAAGATATGTGCCTACTAGCTCAGATCCTGGTCCTCTCTGTGGCTTAATAGTTGACCTAGTACATGGCTACCTATGGGGTAGGTCCATCAGGTCATTGGATGACTTAGTACATGGCTACCAATGGGGTAGGACCATCAAGTCACTTTGAGTTAGATATTGGGCTACCTTCGGGTAGTGCCATGCGACTCTATTACCCTATGTATTGGATACATGTAAGGTAGGACCATGGGGGTAAGAATATACCTAAAAGAGAGGTAGCATATAAGTCCACTATAGGGACATCACAGAGTCAGGGGATAGGTAAGGATTGAGTAGTATGGCTTAAAACATAATCTTGGTTGTAAAATGATTAATTGAATGATTACGTTGTTAACATAGTTGCACATTATTTGTTTCCCCCATATACTAGATTCGGCTGACCGTCGTTTTGTTTGTCAGTGATTTAGGTACAAATCTCAAAAGTACAAACAGTAAAGCAAAACATTATGAATTCAAGAATTAAAGAACAAGGAGGAACTAGTTAGAGTGGTTCAGCTGTGGTTAGAAGTTTAGTATATTCCAAACTTTTCAAAGGTATACAAAATTTTATTTATTACATCTTTTCAGTATAGTCTGTTAAAATTTAATAATTGTTCTTGGTTAAATGCCAAACCTTTGATCCAAAAGTTATGGGTGTGGCTTCGACCTCTCGGTCTCCATTAATTGGGGGTTACCAGAAGGTGGGGTCATAACAATTTGCAATTGGTCAAGATTGTTTAAGGGTCTAATACCTCAAGACTGTTTGAAGGTTTAATTGACTCAAACCAGGTAAGTACAAATTAACCCCATGATTGTTGATGATGTTTATCATTGGTAATTATAACGGTTGTACCTTCAAGGTACTTAAGTGAATAGTACCTTTTGAGTGGTTAACCTTTGATGCTTATGGAGGCAATGACCTAATACACTATGTCAACTCTTCATTCAAGCTGATTCAATCTAATTGAGATTAAAATAATTAACCTCCTAGAGAGGATGAGAGAGAGGAACTTATACATGAATAATAATCATGTAGTGATTTAACCTCAACACTCTCAACATAAATACAATATGTAATTAGGGTATGATCCAGGATGATGAGATCATAAAACCCTAATCAAGAAGGTTAATCAATCCCAAACCCTAATTTAGGGCAATCCTAAGTGTAACCCTAATCTAGGGTGATGGTGTAACCCTAATTTAGGGTAATCATATGATAAACCCTAATTTAGGGTATTTTATTGGTAAACCCTAATTTAAAAGAGGATGTTTCATGAAACCCTAAATTCAAGTAAAGCTTCATGAAATCCTAAATTGGGGAAATGTTGTAAGAAACCCTAATTCAGGGTAATGATGTGTAAAACCCTAATAGAGGGCAAAGGTATGAGAAACTCTAATTTTGGGCTATATTACATGAAATCATAATTTTGGGAAATTAGATGATTAACCATAGCCCTAATGATGGATAATGGGATGAGTATCCCTAATTGACATGAATTGGGAAACCCTAACCCTAATAAGGGAAAAGTGGTGTTGTCCTTGTATTTCATAGTGCAGATAAGAAATTGATATAGTTGTTGTCATGATTACTAACCATGTAGGTATCATGAGATGATGAGCATAGACAGGTATGAGCTATGATGTTTCATTTATTATTGTTAATGGGCCTTGTGAGCCATAATATGCTTTGTTGCCTAGTGAGAGGTAACAAGAGATGAAATGGGCTTTGTGAGCCATGTGAGATGTTTGGGTAACAAGTATCATGTTACCTTGGTCAGATGACCTGAAGGTATTTTAGTTATCTGATAAGTGGTAATAAGTGTTCTTTGATGAACTGAGGGTTTGAATACCCAATTTTCTATAATCATGATGATGAGTTGTTGAAAGGATGAGAATGCTCCTAATGAGATGAGGGATTGAGATCCCAATGCTTTATTAAAGATTTGAACATTACTTGATGAAAGTATTACACATTCTTTATAGAAATAGTTAAAATATTTGATGTTTGGAAACTTATTTGATGCTAAAAGAATATGGTAATATACTTAATTAATCAAGTGATATCATATAATGTAGTTTCCCTAACCACAGACCCATCAGCGTCAGAATTTGCTGAATGGTGAAACGAGTTAAACTCAGAGCGCATATTAATGAATATGCGGGGGTAATTGGGTAATTATATCCTCATGCCCCATAGGAATGGTTGTGGGCTATATCCTATGTACGAGATTGGTTACGGACCATACCCCAATTTGAGTATGGCTACGAGCCATGACTCCATGGTATGATACCAGGCATTGGCTACGGGACATAACCTTGAAGAGAATATATGTTGTAGGCTATAACTATTTAGCGAAGATGCCAATATACCCTGGCAAGCTAATTGTAGTTTGACACATGGTGTCTCTGCCATATAATCTTATACTGACCGAGAAGTTTGAGGTCTTGGAGTCCGACTCTTCCATTGACCTTGTGTGGTACTGATGCTTAAACGTAATCGTGGTCGGTTGGAGCATGAACTGTATACTTCATCTCTTTAGGGCATTAAGTTTGATTGTAAAATATAATCAGCTGTGTAGCATAATTGCTTAAGGTTGAAATACGAGAATCACTGATTGATGTTATCTTGCTTAGTATAACGGATAAATGTTATACATGTTCTTCATATTCCTTATCAGATAAGTGACATGCTGCTTCATCAAGTTATAGCTAAAATGCTTTGAATAAGAATATTGTTCTAATCTATTTAGACAATGAATCATCTGCTGTTAAACATTTATGATTCCTCTGCTCAGTTCTATTTTATCAAACTGCAATAATAATGTTTCTGGCGGAGAGTTATATCTCTCGCGGGGGAAATTTCAAATTGTCTCACCCCTGTGGGATCCAACTTTTTAGGTAAATGAAGAGGAAGAGGCATAAACCCTACAGAAGGGGAAGAGCAGTAGTAGCAACAATGGCAGTAGTGAATTCTCAGGTGGAGACATTGGTTGTCATGTCTTGTATATAGAGTCCTATGTGTTCCCTCTATACTCTCAGGTCCTCGGAGTCGGTACATGGTTTTTAATGAATCGATCTGAGATTTTGGTTTGATACCTCAAACGTTTATATGTTGCTTGTATATAGTTTTAATAGGGCAGTTGATGCTTGTAATCCTCAAGAAGGAATGGTACAAGATATGTACTTGTGAATTAGAATGTAATTGAAATTACTTTGGTTCTTTTTGAAAGAGTTTTCCAGTGTATGGATCTCTTTGTAAAAAGGTTTTAATTTTTAGTGATTTTCAGTAATCCGATGCTAATGAACGCTTCCGCTTAAGTAAATCATGTTTTGTGATTTGTATGCCACAGTTCTAGTGTCTTCCAATTTATCTGATAGTGACTTCTGCTCATACAGGAGGAGAAGTAAAGCTTAAAGATGGAGGGATCACATGAAGAACATGCTGTTGAAAGCAGTGTTGCTGCACCAGGAGGAGGTGCAAGGGATCAGGCTAGAGAGGAACTAGTACCTGAGAATCCCCAGCTTAACGAGGCTTCGAAAGAAAACCCTACTTTTAATGCTCTGTTTGGACAGTTCATGAACACAATATCACATATGGCAGATCAGATGCCAACACCAACACCTAGGGCACCAACTCCCAATGAGGGGCATGGATCTGGTAAGACCTTTGAGCGGTTATGTCAGGTAGGAGCCACTAAATATGCTGGTACAGCTGACCCAGCAAACGCAGATTCATGGCTCACTGAGTTGGAGAAAGCCTTTAGAATTCTCAGTATTCCAGAAACTGAGAAGGTTAAGCATGCTGTGTACCTATGGAAAGGGAGTGCTGGCCACTGGTGGGCCATTGAGGAAGAGAAACAACCAAGAGTTGAGGTTGAATGGAGAGAGTTTCGACGAGAGTTTGTTAGTAGATACTTTCCCAAAACTTACTTGGATGAGAAAATCTCTCAGTTTGAGTGGATAAGGCAAGGACCAATGAAAATTAGTGAGTATGAAGCTATGTTTATGGAGCTTCTACGGTTTTGTCCACACATGGCTACTACAGATGAGGAGAGAATTCAGCATTTTGAGAAGGGCTTAAATGATGATCTAACCGCACCTGCATATGCTCTAGAGAATAGAGAGAGGTTTGCCACATTTGTGGAGTCAGTTAGGAGGATAGAAAGGTCCGTCATTGAGAAATGTCAAGCAAATAATAAGAAAGTGCATACACAATTCTAAGGACAGAGGTCCGGAAGTTTTAAGAAACCAAGGATTTCTTCACCAATAGTACCACCAAGGTTTAATACTTAGACGCAGTGGACATCTAGCAAGGGTAGAGGCCGTAGTCTACCACTAGAGGGAGCCCACAGCTTAACATCAATGTTAGTAATAGGAACATCCAGACCACAGTGGGTGAATAGAGGTTGTTATATGTGTGGGAAGATAGGATATTTTGTGGAGGATTGTCCTAATAGAGACATGAGTGTAACCCAACCACCGAGGTAGAGTCAACAAGGCTCTCAGAGCCAACCGTTTAGCAGTGGAACGCGAGGACGTGGACATGCGTCCCAAGTCAGTTCATCTGCACCCAACAATAGGATGCGTGGTCAACAACCAACAATGGTAAGATTCTATGCTATGAATCAGCCAAAGGCAGTGGTCAACCCACGAATCGTGACAGGTCAGATGGAATTATTTCATTATGATATGTCTTCATCATGCTTCGTATCTGTTTTGATTGATCCGGGTGCTACACATTCCTTTATCACTCGAGAAGTGATTCATGACTGCTATATGATTGTCAGTCATAGAACATATAATTTGTTATTAGAAACTCTGTTAGTCAGATCTATAGTGTTGTGGGAGGTATGTTCTCCCTGTGTTCTTTCCTTTTCAGAACACATCATTTAGGTGGAACTTATACCACTTGAGATGCACGGGTTTGACATAATTCTTGGGATGGACACCCTAGAAAAGTATAAGGTTGTCTTGGATTGCAGTTCCAAGCTAGATATGTTCACAGACAATGGTGATACATGGGTCTTTCAAGGGGATAGAAAGATTCTTCCAACCTGTCTAGTGTCAGAAATGGTAGCTGAGAAACTAATGCGACAAGGATGTGAAGCATTCTTGGCACATGTGGTAGATACCAAAGTGAAGAGTCCTAGTCTTTCTGAAGTTTTGATTGTTAGGGAGTTTGAGGATGTTTTTCCTAAAGAACTTCCAGACATTCCTCCACCCCGAGAGATTGATTTCGAAATTAATCAAATCCCAGGTACACAACCTATAGCTCAAACACCTTATAGGATGGCGCCAGCTGAGATGGCAGAATTTAAGAAACAGTTACAGGAGTTGCTTGAGAAAGGTTTGATTCGACCGAGTACTTCTTCGTGGGGTGCTCTGGTTCTTTTTGTTAAAAAGAAGGATGGGTCTATGAGATTATGCATAGACTACAGACAGCTTAACAAGGTGACAATTAAGAACAAATATCCTTTGCCAAGGATAGATGATCTGTTTGACCAGTTGTGTGGTGCAACAATATTCTGTAAAATATATCTAAGATCAGGATATCATCAGTTGCGTATCAAGGAGAGTGACATACCTAAGTCAGCCTTTAGGACAAGGTATGGTGACTATGAGTTTGTAGTTATGTCATTTGGACTAACGAATGCACCAACTGCATTCATGGAGCTGATGAATAGGATTTTCCAGCCATTCCTTGATCAGTTTGTAGTGGTCTTTATAGACAACATCCTGATATACTGTAGAGATGGTCAACAACATGAACAACACCTTCGTCAAGCCTTGACATTGTTGAGACAGCACAAGCCCTATGCTAAGTTTAGCAAGTGCGAGTTTTGGTTGTCAGAAGTGTCTTTTCTTAGACACGTTATATCTGTTTTAGGTATTCGTGTTGATCCACAAAAATTGGAATCTGTGTTAGAGTGGGAACAACCCAAGACACCATCTGAGATTCACATTTTCTTAGGCCTGGCAGGTTATTACATGAGGTTTATTAAAGACTTCAGTTCTATAGCTTTACCCTTAACCAAGTTAACCAGGAAGGAAGTTCTTTTTGTCTGGAATGAGAAGTGTCAACATTGTTTTCAGTTGTTGAAAGAAAAGTTGACCAGTGCACCTGTGTTAGCTTTACTTGAGCAGGGAAAAGGATACATTGTCTTTTGTGATGCCTCCAAGAATGGTCTAGGATGTGTGCTGATGCAGAGTGATCATGTAGTTTCTTTTGCTTCCCGACAACTTAAGAAACACGAGGAGAATTATCTAACTCATGATCTAGAATTAGCTGCAGTGGTTCATGTGCTGAAAATCTGGAGACATTATCTTTATGGAGAATTTGACACCCCGCCATCACACAGACAGCGAGATGACATGCAAAAACGTGTAGAACCACAAATTACTTGAAAACATGGGTTGATTAAAACCGATTGCGGAAAGCATACATGAGAGAACTTTTGCATCCAGATCCTACAGAGAAACATGTTATAAAAATATTATAAGCTTTTATATATGTCCACAACTTATCGAAACCAGCTGTACTGTGGCATCCAACTCTCAAAAACAAGATTTGCTTAAGCGGAAGCATTTGTTAACAATGAAATTACTAAAAATTGCTAAAAATTAAAACATTTTACAAAGAGATTCATACATTGGAAAAACTCTTTCAAAAAGAACCAAAGTAATTTTATTACATCCTGGTTCACAAGTACATGTCTTGTACTATTACTTCTCGAGGATCACATACATAATCTTCCCTGTTAACACTGTATATAGGCAGCACAAAAACATTGAGGTATCAAACTAAAATCTCAGATTGGTTCATTAAACTAACTACTGACTCCGAGGACCTGAGAGTATAGAGACGACACATAGGACTCTATGTACAAAGCATGATAGCCAGTGTCTCCACCTAGATGTCACTGTTGTCCCTGCTGCTACTGTTGTTGCTGTTCTTCCCCTACTGTAGGGTTTCTGCTTCTTCTTCTGCGTCTACCTAAAAAGTTGAATTCCACGGGGGTGAGACAATTGAAATTGTCCCAGCAAGAGATATAACTCTCTGCCAGAAATATTATTATTGCAATTAATGGAATAAAATTGAGCAGAAAAATTATAAGTATATAACAACAGATACATCAATTATCTAAGCATATTAGAGCAATGATCTTATTCGAAGTAAAACAGTATGTCATTTATCCATTAAGGAATATGAAGAACATGAATAACATTTATCTGTCTAAGATATGCTAAGTAAGGTATCATCAATCTGTGATTCTCTTATTTCAACCTTAAGCAAATATACTACACGACTGATTACATTTTACAATCATACGTAAGCCCCGAGGAGATAAGGTATGCTGCTCATTCTCCAACTGACCATTACGAAATTGAAATCGGTACTATATATAGGTTAATGGAAGATCCAGATTCCCATGACCCCATCTTCCCCAGTCAGTGTTAGGACCAAATGCAGGACATCTTGTGTCTATGCTAAATAGCTTTCCAGGGTATACTAGAAACTTCACTATTAGAGTTATAGTGGCATGTTGTACTCTCTTCGCAATCCAGAGATTTCATATTATCTCACATCAATCCAGCATTAATATCATCATCGGGAGATTAGTGTTACATCCATCCCGACATTCGGGAGATTAGTGATACATCCATCCCGGCATATATAATGAAGGATTGAAAGATTTAATGTTTACCTCACATAAATTCCTCCATTAGGGTGTAAGGAGGTTCGTGCCCATAACCCCCACATACTTAATAATATGCCCTCCAAGAGTTCCTATAGGAAAACCTATTTCACCATCACCAAACTACTGACGATGATGGATCCATGGCCAGGGCTCTACATGATAAGATTTTACTTGATTAATTAAGTACATTGTCATATTCTTTTAGCATCAATCTTGTTTTCAAAATATAATTCATTATAAAAAATACTACAAAGAATGAGTACTACTTCTATCAAGTCCTTTTCAAAGCTTTATAAAACATTGGGATTTCAATATCCCTTGTCACATCAGGGTATTCTCATCCCTTAACATCTCATCATCATGATTATGGAATATGGGTATTCAAACCATCAATTCATCAAGAACACTTGTTACCACTTATTAGGTAACTAGCATCTTTAGGCCATCTGACCAAGATAAACATGATACTTTGCAGTATAGGTATTTCACATGGCTCTTAAAGCCCATTAATCTCTTGTTACCTCTTATTAGGCAACAAAGCATATTATGGCTCACAAGGCCCATAAAATAATTCCAATAATAAAACATCATATCTTATACCTGGCTATGTCCAATAGCTCATAATACCTACATGATTAGTGCACATGATAACAATTATGTCAATTACATTTTAGCACTATGCAATGTAAGAATAACATCACTATTTCATCATTAGAGCTAGGATTTCCCCATTCATGTCAATTAGGAATACTCATCCCATTAGCCAAATTAGGGTTATGGTTTATCATCATATTACTCAATATTAGGATTTCATGCACTATAGCCCAAGATTAGGGCTTCACATACCTTCACCCTAGGTTCGGGTAGAATTTCATATAGCATTACATAGCATCAGTCTGGATTGAATTTCACATCACATCTCTGCATTAGGGATTCACATGACATTACCCTTAATTAGGGTTTCACATGACATTACCCTTAATTAGGGTTTCACATGACATTACCCTTAATTAGGGTTACACATGTGACATCCGTCTCCTGAAAACAAGATTAACTAATGCAGAAGAGAATTATTAGCAGCGGAATTACTAAAAATCACTAAAAATTTAAAACTTTTTGTAGAGAAATTCACAAATGATAAAACTCTGTCACAAAGAACCAAAGTAAGTTATTTACATGCTAATTCATCAGTACATCTCTGTATCATCTCATCTCGAGAGTCATAACATTGACTGCCCAATTAAACTGTACATGAGCAGTATACAAAATCTTGAGGCATCAAACCAAAAATCTCAGATCTATATCAAACCATCTACTAACTCCTAGGACCTGAGAGTACATAGACAACACATAGGACTCTCTCTATATACAAGACTTGAAAAACAATGTCTCCACCTGAGGATCACTACTGTTGTAGTGGCTGCTGTTGCTGATCACCCACTGAAGGGTTTCTTCTTCCTCGTCGTCTACCTAAAAAGTTGAATCCCATTGGGGTGAGACAATTGAAAATTGTCCCAACGAGAGATATAACTTTCTGCCAGAAACATTGTTATTGCAGGTAATAGAATAACACTGAGCAGTAGAATTATAAATATTCAACAACAAATAAATCATTGATTGAGCTAAGTAGAGCAGTATTCTCTGTGCAATCATTTCAATTATAACTTGATTAAGTAGCAAGTAATTCATTTAATAAGGAACATGAAGAACATGTATATCCATTATCTTTCTAAGATATAATAAACAATGTATCAATAATCATTGTTTCTCGTAGTTCAACCCTAAGCAAATATGCTACACGGCTGATTACATTTTGCAAACAACTTATGTCCTAAGGAGATGAGGTATACCGCTCATACTCCAACCGACCATTGTGAAATAGAAATCGGTACCATACATAGGTCATCAGAAGAGCCGAATTTCTATGACCTCATCTTCCTCAGTTAGTGTGAGGAACAACATGCAGGACATCTTGTGTCTCTGCTATAAATATAGCTTTCCAGGGTATACTGGCAACTTCACTATTAGAGTTACAGTGGCATGCTGTACTCTCTTTGCAATCGAGGGATTTCTTGTTTATCTCACATCGATTCGGCATTAACATCATCATCGGGAGATTAGTGATACATCATCCCGGCATATACATATAATGAAGGATTGAGAGATTTAATGTTTATCTCACATCAATTCCTCCATTAGGGCGTAAGGATATTCACGCCCATTACCCCCACATACTCAAAAGTATGCTCTCCAGGAGTTCCCTTTGGAAAATATGTTTCACCATCACCCAACTACTGACGATGATGGATCTATGGTCAAGGATCTACATGATATCATTTCACTTGATTATTTAAGTACATTACAATATTCTTTTAGCACCAGGCATATTTTCAATCATAAAACATTATGACAATTGCTATAAAGAATGAGTACTATTTCTATCAAGTTCATTTCATAGCTTTAAAAGCATTGGGAACTCAATCCCTTATCATCTCATCATTATGATTCAAGAATATGGGTATTCAAACCCTTAGATCATCAATATACTTGTTACCACTCTAACAGGTAACATAATGCCAACAAGTCATTTGACAGTGTAAACATGATAATTGCAATGCATGTATTTCACATGGCTCTTACACCCTATCAATTTATTTTGTTACCTTTCACTAGGTAACATAGCAAATCATTGCTTACAAAGATCATAAAGTACTTTCAATAACCAAAGCATAATAGCTCATACCTGGCTATGTTCAATATTTCATAAGACCTGCATGATTAGTACAGATGATAACAGATACATCAATTTCTTATCAGCACAATGTAAAACAATTATGACATCATTGTTCAAGGGTTATAACACTATGCCCTTTCTAGGGTTAGGGTTTCCCTTTTTATTTAAATTAGTGTAAATCATCACCTTAGCTCAATTAGGGTTATGGACTCATCATGTCATTTTCCAACCTTAGAGCTTCTTAGTATGAAGTATAACCCAGAATTAGGGTTTCACACTTCCATGCACCTTATTTGGAATTAGGGTTTACTATTCACATCACATCACCCTAGATTAGGGTTTACTATTCATATCACATCACCCTAGATTAGGGTTTACTATTCATATCACATCACCCTAGATTAGGGTTTACTATTAACATCCCATAATTAGGGTTTACTATTCATCCCAAGTAGGAGTGAGCATCAAAGTGCCTTGAAATAAGGTTTATCAAGTCATCATAATGAATTAAGATTACATCATCATCATGCATTAAGGATACTTCCATTATTACCTTCCACTTAGGGTTAATATTCATTAACCATCATAATTAGGGTTTTCATGAGCTCACTATGAAGGATCATACCCTAATTAGATATTCATTCATATTGGAAGTCCATTACGTGATTAACATTCATAAAAGGAGTCTTCTCTCTCTCATCCCCTATAGGATGATGTTTACTTCAGCCTTGATTAGGTTAAGTAACTCAATCATGAAAGAGAATTGAAATCATGAGTTAAGTTATTATCATGGTGATCATTATGGCTTAATTACTTCATGGGTTTAAATCACACTATCCCATTAAGGTATAAGTACCATGATCACCTTTTGATTACATTATGTATTAATTAACTAATCACTTTGTCATTTAACCACTTTAAGTACCCATGCGGTTTAGGTTAATCAACCACCAAACGATCTTGGCCATTAAAGCCCCAAACAATCATGTCTAACTTAGACCTCAAACGGTCATGCATACTTAACCTCCAAACGGTCTAAGACCATTTGGACCTCCATGCGGTCTTGGTCTACCCTTGACACCGTTTGGTAAAGTTGCACACTCAAGAACGTTTGCTAAAGTACAACCTTAAAACCGTTTAGTAAAGTAGGTGGTGAAGACCGTTTGCCCAAAGTTGACTTTCTAAACCGCATGAACTCAATCGGTTTGGAAACCGCATGAACCTAAACGGTTTGTGTTCATTTGGTCCCAAACGGTCTTGAGACCGTTTGGTTCAAACCTCCTCAAAACCGCAAGGACCAAAAAATAGTCTCAACAAGTCAAATTGAATTAGGGTTTCCAATGTGGGTTCCTTCAACCATTGAATTCATATAACCAATCATCAATTGGACCAATCACCATACTTCAGTTGAGTTAATTAGGTCAAACTTCAACTGATTTGACCCTCAATTGATCATCAATTAGGGTTTGAATCAATTGGATTAGGGTTTGGAATCGATGATCCTTCAACATTAATCAATGTGAGATTGGTAACTTTGAAACTGTTGAACCTTCATCCAAATTGAACATGACCTGACCCCAAACGGTCTTGAGGATGTTTGGATGACCCCATGTCCACATCAAAATCCTAGTCAACTAATTAGGGTTTGGTTCATTGGATTGCTCACCAAATCAACAATTGATTACTCTTCAACTCAATACCTTTAGATCTCCAAACACCTAACCTTGGTCAACCCTAGACCTCTAAACGGTGTTGGGTGACCCCCAAACGGTCTTGGGATCGTTTGGATGACCTCTAAATGGTCTTGAGACCGTTTTCCCATCACATCATCATCAACCATGTCATTCAATTAAAGTTTGGATCCTAGGATTGGTCCCCAAATCAACACTTGATTGTACTTCAAATTAATATCTTTGGACCTTCAATTGGTCAACCATACTTAACCCTAGACCTCCAAATGGTCTTGGGTGATCACCAAAAGGTCCTAAGACCGTTTGGGTGATCCCCAAATGGTTTGGAAACCGTTTGGGTCAATCAACCCAAGTTTCAAACTCAAACACTATTGTATTGGAAACACTATTGGAAACCGTTGCTCCTATGCTCTTCCTTGGTCAGCCAAAGCAAAGATGGGAAGAGGAAACTAAGGAAAAGTCCTTATGTGTATTGGAAAAAGAACATGTATAAGGGATTTTCAAGGAAAGAGAAAATGGATTATTTTCTTTTAATTCCAAAATAATTTCCATCAAATTCCCCTCCATCTATTGTCCACGAATCCATCTTCATGTTCTTGCAAAACCTCTCCATTATCCAAAGATTAATGGAAAAGAAATTAAGCACCTTAAAGAGTTTTATATTAATATCCATCCTTTTAGTGGATATTACTTTTTATTATATTAATGTGAGTGGCTTCCACTCAACCAAGATATTTTTGTGCCATGGCAAGGCACAAGCTCGTCCAACTCTATTGAAAACACATCCTTCAACTTTTGGTTGAAGGGCTCCTTAATAAATTTATTTCTTTTTGCATTAAATTAGATTAAAGTCCCATATATGCTTAAATCTTTATTATTTTAATATCAAGATTCTCTCTCCTCCATGATAATTCAAATGAGGCACCCCTCTCATTTTCTTTGGTCTACTTGATTCCAAGAAACATGAGAGACCCTCTAGAGGTGGTATATTGCATATTGAACCCTATGTTTTGGGTAAAATTGCACATTACACCAAAACTAGGTTTTAATGCACAAGGATTGCTCTACAAGCTTTATCTTGATGCCCAAGATTGTGGAAACCATACCACTACATCATATTCATTCTTATGATGTCTCAACATCAAAGGAACATTTTACCATGTGGAATTTGCAAGTTAACCCCTCAACTTGGGTAATTTGCACTTTAGTCCAAAATTAACAAAATAATGTCTCAAAATTATTCAAAAGGGACTGAAATTGAAATATAAGTTCCTCAAAACCTTAATTACTTTTCAAAAGATAAGAGAAAGCATCTAATCATCTTTATTAAACAAAACACCTAGGGTTAGTACATAACCCAGGTCAGGGATGTTACAAATTATCCACCCCTTACAAGGATTTCGTCCTCAAAATCATTAACAAAAAATTTTAAAAGAAAAGAGTAGGGTATTTCCTCCTCATTTCTTCCTCTAGTTCCCATGTAGCTTCTTCAATGCCACAATGATTCCATAGGATTTTACAAGACTAATGTCTTTTTTTTAGCTTCTTGATCCTTATATCAAGAATCAACATAGGTCCTTCGACATAGGATATATCTTCGTTCAAATCTATTTCCATAGGTTGCAGAACTGATTCTGTGTCAGGATGACATTTCCTTAGCATGGAAATGTGGAACACTGGGTGTAACTTTTGCAGCTCAGGTGGTAACTCCAGCTTATAAGCTACCTTTCCAATCCGTTCAATGATTGGATAAGGCCCCATAAATCTAGGAGCTAACTTTCCTTTTCTTCCAAATCTAAGAACCCCTTTCCAGGGTGAGACCTTGAGGTACACTCTGTCTCCAACCTACAATTCTAAAGGTCTATGAGGCTTATCAGCATAGGATTTCTGCCTATCCTGTGTAGTCTTCAATTGTTGTTGTATTATTTTAATCTTCTCAGTGGTCTGCTGCACAAGATCAGGACCCAAGAGTTGATATTCACCAGTTTCATACCAACATAGGGGAGATCCACAACTTCTACCATACAAAGCTTCATAAGGTGCCATGTCTATAATGTGTTGATAACTGTTATTGTAGGCAAACTCTATTAAGCTTAGATGTAGATCCCAACTTCCTATAAACTGAAGGACACATGCCCTAAGAAAGTCCTCCAAGGTATGTATAGTCCTTTCTGATTGTCCATCAGTCTGAGGATGAAAGGTTGTACTAAACCTTAACTGTGTACCTAAAGCTTTATGAAGTCGCTCCCAAAAATGACTTGTAAACTGGGGACCTCTGTCAGAAACAATGGTGAATGGGACCCAATGCAGCCTCACTATCTCATCTACATATGACTATGCCAACTTCTCAGCAAAATAGGTTGTTTTGACAGGTACGAAATGTGCTGTCTTTGTCAACCTATCAACTATTACCCAGATGGAATCATGACCTTTGGCTGTTCTGGGCAAACCAACTAAAAAATCCATGGTTACATGATCCCACTTCCACTGTGGTATGGGTAAACGTTGCAGTGTTCCTGCAGGCTTTTGGTGTTCAACTTTAACTTGCTGACACACCGGACACTGCATAACAAACTCAGCAACATCCTTCTTCAAACCATGCCACCAATACATATCTTTCAAGTTATGATACATCTTGGTGCTTCCTGGGTGCATATCATACATTGAAGAATGAGCTTCTTCCAGGACTAACTTCCTTAAGTTATCAACATCAGGTACTATCATTCTACCATGATAGAAGGCTACCTGATCATATGAATCATGGAAACCATCTCATTTCTCACTACCATACTCTAATCTAATCTGTTGAACTACAACATCTGCTTGCTATGCCTCCTTAATCTATTGTCTCAGAGTAGGTTTTATGTGCAACTCATCTAGCAACCCAGATAACAATGATACTTTTAACTGTACATTGTCTTGCCTTAAGGAGATAAGCATATCCCTCCTACAGAACACCAAAGAATTCAACTATGCTCTGTCTAGGGTTGGTGTTGTTGATTTCCTACTCAAAGCATCAGCAACCACATTGGCCTTCCCTGGATGATAATCAATCGTACAATCATAGTCCTTTATTAACTCCATCCAGCGGCGTTGCCTAATATTAAGCTCATGCTGAGAGAAGATGTACTTTAGGTTCTTATGGTCTGTGAAAATTTGGAATGTTTCTCCATAGAGGTAATGTCTCCAGATCTTTAAGGCATGGACTACAATAGCTAGTTCTAGATCACATGTCGGATAATTCTCCTTGTGTTTCTTAAGCTATCGAGAAGCAAAAGAAATCACTTGTTTATACTACATTAACACACGTCCTAGTCCATTCTTAGAGGCATAACTGAAAACTATATATCCTTTCCCTTACTCAGGTAACACTAGCACAGGTGCACTTGTCAGCCTCTCTTTCAATAACTGGAATGATTGCTGACACGTTTCATTCCCACAAAAGAAACATCCTTCCTAGTCAACTTAGTCAAGGGTAAATCTATGGAACTGAAGTTCTTAATGAACCTCCTGTAATAGCCTGCTAACCCTAACAAACTGCGAATCTCTGTCAGTGTCTTCGGTTGTTCCCATTGCAGGATAGATTCTACCTTTTTAGGGTCAACACAAATACCTAAAGCAGATATTACGTGTCCAAGAAAAGAAACTTCTGGTAACCAAAACTCACACTTGCTAAACTTAGCATATAACTCATGCTCTCTTAGCAAAGTTAGAGAATGACAAAGATGTTGCTCATGCTGCTGAGCATCTGTACTGTAGATCAGTATGTCATCTATAAAGACAACTACACACTGATTGAGAAAAGGTCAAAAGATTCAATTCATGAGTTCCATAAATGCAGCTGGTGCATTAGCTAGTCCAAACGACATAACTGTGAACTCATAGTGACCATACCTTGTCCTAAAAGCAAACTTAGGTATGTCACCTTCCTTAATACACGGCTGATGATATCCTGACCTCAAATCTATCTTTGAGAAGACTGTTTCACCACGCAAGTGGTCAAAGAGATCATCAATCATAGGCAAAGGATACTTATTCTTTATTGTTACTTTAATTAACTGTTGGTAATCAATGCACAACCGCATTGACCTATCCTTTTTCTTAACAAAGAGGACTGGGGCACCCCAGGGTGAAGTGCTTGGTCAGATGAAACCCTTCTCAAGTAACTCTTGCAGTTGTTTCTTGAGTTCTGCCATCTCAGCAGGCGCCATCCTATATGGTGTTTGAGCTATTGGTTGTGTGTCTGGGACTAGATTAATCTCAAAATCAATCTCTTGGGGCGGAGGTACACCTGGAAGTTCTTCAGGAAATACATCTTCAAATTCCCTTACTATAGGAACTTCAGCAGGATTAGAACTCTCCATGGTGGTATCTACCACATGGGCTAAGAATGCAAATCATCCTTACCTCATCAACTTCTCAGCTACCATAGCTGACACAAGGTAGGTTGGAAGAATCTTTCTATCTCCTTGAAAGATCCATGTGTCACTATCACCGGTGAACACAGCTTGCTTGGACTCACAATCCAAGACAACCTTATCCTTTCTAAGGTATCCATCCCAAGGATTATATCAAACCCGTGAATTTCAAGTGGTATAAGATCCACTTGAATGCGATGTTCAGGAAAGAAAAGAGTGCAGGGAGAACACACCTCCCACAACACAGCAGATCCCATCAAAGGAGTTTCTAACAACATACTATCTGCTCTATGACTTGTAGTCATGTTGTAGTCAAGAATAACTCTTCGAGTGATAAAGGAATGCGTAGCAACCGGATCAATTAAAATAGATACGATGCAGGATGTAGACATATATGAATAAAATAGTTTCATATGACATGTCACAACTCGAGGGTTGATCACTGCATCGGGTGGATTCATCGCATAGAATCTCACTGTCGCCTATGGTTGATTCGATGCTCGATGACTAGGTGTCGATGACCCATCTTGGGAAACTGTCTCCTTTGAGAACCTTGTTGACTCTGCCTTTAAGGTTGAGTCACACTTGCCTCTCGGGCTCTGCAATCCTTCATCATATGTCCCACCTTTCCACATATAAAATAGCTTCTGATCCCCTGCTGTGGTCTGGATGGTCCTGTAACCGATACAGATGCTGAGCTACGAGCTCCTTCTGGTGGTAAACTTCGTCCTCTGCCCCTATTTGACATCCACTACGTCTGGTTACTGAATCTAGGTGGTGGTGTAGGCATGGAAAACCTTAATTTCTTGAAACCCTTGGATGAGGACCCCTGGAACTGGGGGTACACCTTCTTGTTCTTGGTCTATCGTTTCTTCATCACATACATCTCTATCCTTCGAACAGACTCCACAAAAGTAGCAAAACATTCCCTGTTCTCCAGAGCACAGGGGTGGTCAACTCAATGTTTAATCCCTTCTCAAAACGCCAAATCCTTTCTTCATCTGTGGTTGCCATATGCGGACAGAACCGCAGAAGTTCCATGAACTTAGCCTCGTACTCGCTAATGTTCATTGGTCCTTACCTTAATCTCTCAAACTGAGAGAATTTCTCATCCAGAAAGGTCTTAGGAAAGTATCTGTTGACAAATTCCCGTCGGAACACTTCCCATTCAATTTCCACACATGGCCTTTTCCCTTCCTCTATGGTCCACCAGTGACCAGCACTCCCTTTGAGAAGGTACCCAACATGTATAACCTTCTCAGCTTCTGGGATGTTTAGGATTCTAAAGGCCTTCTCTAACTCTGTTAGCCACATGTCAACTTCTGTTGGGTCAGCTGTCCCAGCATATTCTGTGGCTCCAACCCGACGTAGTTGTTCACACGTCTTGCCAGTTGCATGTCCTTCAGGGTGGGTAGGTGCCCTAGGTGCAGGTATGGGCATTCTATTAGTCATGTGTGTCATGACAGTCATGAACTGCCCAAACATAGCCTGGAAAGCGGGATTCTCCATGTCAGCTGGATTGAACTGGGGTAATTTAGGCACATGTTCCTCCCTTCCTTGGTCTCTTGCACCTTCTCCATGTGCAGCGACACTACTTTCAGCAACATGTTCATCATGTGATCCAGACATCTTTAGTTTTCTCTTCTCCTCCTATATGAGAAGAAGACACTATCAGATAGATTGGAAGACACTATAACAGACTCAACAACCCTAGTCCTATGTCTCTGTAGACTCAATGAACCTAGAGCTCTGATACCACTTAATTGTGACGTCCAATTCATGAAAATAGGATTAACTAATGCAAAAACGAATTATTAGCAGCGGAATTACTAAAAATAAAAAAAAAATAAAACTTTTTGTAGAGAAATCCAAAAACGATAAAACTCTGTCATAAAGAACCTAAGTAAGTTATTTACATGCTGATTCATCAGTACTTCTCTATATCATCTCATCTTGAGAGTCATAACATTGACTGCTCAGTTAAACTGTACATGAGCAGTATACAAAATCTTGAGGCATCAAACCAAAAATCTCAGATCTATATCAAACCATCTACTGACTCCTAGGACCTGAGAGTACAGAGATGACACATTGGACCCTCTCTATATACAAGACTTGACAAACAGTGTCTCCACCTGAGGATCACTGTTGTCCTTGTTGTTGTTGTTGTTGTTGTTGTTGTGGTTGTTGTTGCTACTCACGCACTGAAGGGTTTCTTCTTCCTTGGAGTCTACCTAAAAAGTTGAATCCCACGGGGGTGAGACAATTGAAAATTGTCCCAGTGAGAGATATAACTTTCTGCCAGAAACATTGTTATTGGAGGTAATAGAATAACACTGAACAGTAGAATTATAAATATTCAACAACAGATAAATCATTGATTGAGCTAAGTAGAGCAATATTCTCTGTGCAATCATTTCAATTATAACTTGATTAAGTAGCAAGCCATTCATTTAATAAGGAATATGAAGAACATGTATATCCATTATCTTTCTAAGATATAATAAACAATGTATCAATAATCATTATTTCTCGTAATTCAACCCTAAGAAAATATGCTAAACGGCTGATTACATTTTGCAAACAACTTATGCCCTAAGGAGATGAGGTATACCACTCATACTCCAACTGACCATTGTGAAATCGAAATTGGTACCATGTGTAGGTCATTAGAAGAGCCGAATTTCTATGACCTCATCTTCCTCAGTCAGTGTGAGGAACAACATACAAGACATCTTGTGTCTCTGCTATAAATATAGCATTCCAGGGTATACTAGCAACTTCACTATTAGAGTTACAGTGGCATGCTGTACTCTCTTCACAATCGAGGGATTTCTTATTTATCTCACATCGATTTGGCATTAACATCATCATCGGGAGATTAGTGATACATCCTCCCGGCATATACTTATAATGAAGGATTCAGAGATTTAATGTTTATCTCACATCAATTCCTCCATTAGGGCGTAAGGATATTCACGCCCATTACCCCCACATACTCAAAAGTATGCTCTCCAGGAGTTCCCTTAGGAAAACCTATTTCACCATCACCCAACTACTTACGATGATGGATATATGGTCAGGGCTCTACATGATATAATTTCACTTGATTATATAAGTACATTACAACATTCTTTTAGCACCAGGCATGTTTTCAATCATAAAACATTATGAAAATTGCTATAAAGAATGAATACTATTTCTATCAAGTTCATTTCATAGATTTAAAAGCATTGGGAACTCAATCCCTTATCATCTCATCATTATGATTCAAGAATATGGGTATTCAAACCCTTAGATCATCAATATACTTGTTACCACTCTAACAGGTAACATAATGCCATCAAGTCATTTGACAGTGTAAACATGATAATTGCAATGCATGTATTTCACATGGCTCTTACAACCTATCAATTTCTTTTGTTACCTTTCACTAGGTAACATAGCAAATCATTGCTTACAAAGCTCATAAAGTACTTTCAATAACCAAAGCATCATAGCTCATACCTGGATATGTTCAATATTTCATAAGACCTACATGATTAGTATAGATGATAACAGATACATCAATTTCTTATCAGCATAATGTAAAACAATTATGACATCATTGTTCAAGGGTTATACCACTATGCCCTTGCTAGGGTTAGGGTTTCCCTTTTTATTTCAATTAGGGTTAATCATCACCTTAGCTCAATTAGGGTTAAGGACTCATCATGTCATTGTCCAACCTTAGAGCTTCTTAGTATGAAGTATAACCCAGAATTAGGGTTTCACACTTCCATTCACCTTATTTGGAATTAGGGTTTACTATTCACATCACATCACCCTAGACTAGGGTTTACTATTCATATCACATCACCCTATATGAGGGTTTACTATTCATATCACATCACCCTAGATTAGGGTTTACTATTAACATCCCATAATTAGGGTTTATTATTCATCCCAAGTAGGAGTGAGCATCAAAGTGCCTTGAAATAAGGTTTATCAAGTAGTCATTATGAATTAAGATTACATCATCATCATGCATTAAGGATACTTCCATTATTACCCTCCATTTAGGGTTAAGATTCATTAACCATCATAATTAGGGTTTTCATGATCTCACTATGAAGGATCATACCCTAATAAGATATTCATTCATATTGGAAGTCCATTACTTGATTAACATTCATAAAAGGAGTCTTCTCTCTCTCATCCTCTATAGGATGATATTTAATTCATCCTTGATTAGGTTAAGTAACTCAATCATGAAAGAGAATTGACATCATGAGTTAAGTTATTATCATGGTGATCATTATGGCTTAATTACTTCATGGGTTTAAATCACACTATTCCATTAAGGTACAAGTACCATGATCACCTTTTGATTACATCATGTATTAATTAACTAATCACTTTGTCCTTTAACCACTTTAAGTACCCATGCGGTTTAGGTTAATCAACCACCAAACAATCTTGGCCATTAAAGCCCCAAACAATCTTGTCTAACTTAGACCTCAAACGGTCTTGCATACTTAACCTCCAAACGGTCTAAGACCGTTTGGACCTCCATGCGGTCTTGGTCTACCCTTGAGACCGTTTGGTAAAGTTTCACACTCAAGAATGTTTTCTAAAGTACAACCTTGAAACCATTTAGTAAAGTAGGTGGTGAAGACCGTTTGCCCAAAGTTGACTTTTGAAACCACATGAACTCAATCGATTTGGAAACCGTATGAACCTAAATGGTTTGGGATCGTTTGGTTCCAAATGATCTTGAGACCGTTTGGACTCAAACAGTATTGAGATCGTTTGGTCCAAACCTCCTTAAAACCACAAGTACCAAAAAATAGTCTCAACAAGTCAAATTGAATTAGGGTTTCCAATGTTGGTTCCTTCAACCATTGAATTCATATAACCAATCATCAATTGGACCAATCACTATACTTCAATTGAGTTAATTAGGTCATCCTTCAACTGATTTGACCCTCAATTGATCATGAATTAGGGTATGAATCAATTGGATTAGGGTTTGGAATCGATGATCCTTAAACATTAATCAATGTGAGATTGGTAACTTTGAAACCGTTGAACCTTCATCCAAATTGAACATGACCTGACCCCAAATGGGCTTGAGGTCGTTTGGATGACCTCCAAACGGTCTTGAGACCATTTTCTCATGTCCACATCAAAATCCAAGTCAACTAATTAGGGTTTGGTTCGTTGGATTGCTCACCAAATCAGCAATTGATTACTCTTCAACTCAATACCTTTAGATCTCCAAACACCTAACCATGGTCAACCCTAGACCTCCAAACGGTGTTGGGTGACCTCCAAACGGTCTTGGGATCATTTGGATGACCTCCAAACGGTCTTGAGACCGTTTTACCATCACATAATCATCAACCATGTCATTCAATTAAGGTTTGGATCCTAGGATTGGTCACCAAATCAGCACTTGATTGTACTTCAACTTAATATCTTTGGACCTTCAATTTCTCAACCAAACTTAACCCTAGACCTCCAAATGGTCTTGGGTGATCACCAAACGGTATTGAGACCGTTTGGATGATCCCCAAACGGTTTTGAAACCATTTGGGTCAATCAACCAAAGTTTCAAACTCAAACACTTCTGAAATCAGCACTCAACCCGATTAGGGTTTTGGTGATTGTTGGGCCTTCAACTCATGAACCACATAGAGTTAATCAATTATATTTAGTGGATCAGTACCCAACATTATTAGAAACAAATTCCCAAATGGTCAACCTTTGTAAACACCTCCAAATGGTCTGAAACCGTTTGCTCGCATGCGGTTTGGTGAAACCGTTTGCTCCCAAACGGTTTGAAACCGTTTGAGCAACTTAGGAGACCGTTCGACCTGGGACTTTTCTTGGATAAACATATAAGATGATGTAATCATCATCCTCCTTTGAACAACCAAGAACAGCAACTGTTTTTCATGGGGATTTCAGCAATAAACCAAAAGAGTTCGAAATAGAAGAAAATAACCAACAAATCCTAGAGAACTTGATGCAATATCAATGTTTAAGGGTTAAAGTTATAAAACCTGCCTAAAATATGATCTCCAAGCACCAAGCTCCACGGATCTAATGGTGGACGGAGTTCCTGAAACTTCCCAAGGTCCGTTCTTGAGCTATTGGATGAAAAAGATGGCTAGAATTGGAAATCAGGTGAAGAAAACCAAGAATTAAGCATTGTTTTAGGGTTTCCACCATGAATCCGAGGTAGGAGATGACCAAAACCTTACCAACATGTTGTGTTCGTCTTTCTCCTGATCTTGAGCTCTTCCTTGGTCGGACAAAGCAAAGATGGGAAGAGGAAACTAAGGAAAAGTCATTATGTGTATTGGAAAAAGAACATGTATAAAGGATTTTCAAGGAAAGAGAAAATGGATTATTTTTTTTTAATTCCAAAATAATTTCCATCAAATCCCCCTACATTTATTGGACATGAATCCATTTTCATGATCTTTTAAAACCTCTCCATTATCCAAATATTAATGGAAAAGAAATTAAGCACCTTAAAGAGTTTTATATTAATATCCATCCTTTTAGTGGATATTACTTTTTATTATAATAATGTGAGTGGCTTCCACTCAACCAAGATCTTGTTGTTCCATGGCAAGGCACAAGCTCGACCAACTCTATTTCAAACACATCCTTCAACTTTTGGTTGAAGGGATCCTTAATAAATTTATTTCTTTTTGCATTAAATTTGATTAAAGTCCCATATATTCTTAAATCTTGATTATTTTAATATCTAGATTCTCTCTCCTCCATGATAATTCAAATGAGGTTCCCCTCTCAATTTATTTCCTCTACTTGATGCCAAGAAACATGAGAGACCCTCTAGAGGTGGTATATTGCATATTGAACCCTAGGTTTTGGGTAAATTGCACATTATCCCAAAACTAGGTTTTAATGCACAAGGATTTCTCTACAAGCTTTATCTTGATGCCCAAGGTTATGGAAACCATACCACTACATCATATTCATTATTATTATGTATCACCATCATAGGAACATCTTACCATGTGGAATTTTCAAGTTAACCCCTCAACCTGGGTAATTTGCACTTTAGTCCAAAATTAACAAAACAATGTCTCAACATTATTCAAAAGGGACTAAAATTGAAATATAAGTTCCTCAAAAACCTTAATTACTTTTCAAAATATAAGATCAAGCATATAATCATCTTTATTAAACAAAACACCTAGGCTTAGTACATAACTCAGGTCAGGGATGTTACAACACATGTCATCACCCTTAATTAGGGTTTCTTATATCATCACCCTAGATTAGGGTTACATCTTACATCTCTATATTAGGGTTTCATATGTAGTTTAACCAAATATTAGGGTTTCATTTAGCATTACATAGCATCAACCTGGATTGAATTTCACATCACATCTCCACATTAGGGTTTCATATGTAGTTTAACCCAAGATTAGGGTTTCATATAGCATAACATAACATCAACCTGGATTGAATTTCACATCACATCTCTGCATTAGGGTTTCATATGTAGTTTAACCTGAGATTAGGGTTTCATATAGAATTTATCTAAATTAGGGTTGAGCTTCATCAACCTTATTAATTAGGATTTCATGATCTCTTCATCATGGATCAAACCCTAATTACATATTTTATTCATGTTGAAAGTATTGAGGATTAATCACTACATGATTATCACTCATGTGTAAGTTCCTCTCTCTCATCCTCTCTAAGAGATTAATTACTTTATTCTTGATTAGTTTGAATCAACTTGAATGAAGAGTTGACATAGTGTATTAGGTCAATGCTTTCATAAGCATCAAATGACAATTATTCTAAGCATACTTACTCACTAAGTACCTTAGTGATACTTTTATTGTGATCAACCTTGAGATAATTTATGATCACTTATTTAGATTTGAGATTAATTGATCCCTCAAACGATCTTGGGGTACTTGACCTCCATTCGGTCTTAAGGTGTTTGACCTCCATTCGGTCTTAAGGTGATTGTCCTCCATTCTGTCTTAAGGTGATTGACCTTCATTCAATCTTGAAGTGATTGACCTTCATTCGGCCTTGAAGTGATTGACGTTCATTCGGTCTTATAACAAATACTACAAAGAATATAATTCATTAGCATCAATCATGTTTTCAAAATACTCCATTCTTTTTGCATCAATCATGTTTTCAAAATATAATTCATTATAACAAATACTACAAAAAATGAGTACTACTTCTATCAAGTCCTTTTCAAAGCTTTATAAAACATTGGGATTTCAATATCCCTTGTCACATCAGGGTATTCTCATCCCTTAACATCTCATCATAATGATTGTGGAATATGGGTATTCAAACCCTAAATTCATCAAGAACACTTGTTACCACTTATTAGGTAACTAGCATCTTCAGGTCATCTGACCAAGATAAACATGATACTTTGCTGTACAGGTATTTCACATGGCTCTTAAAGCCCATTAATCTCTTGTTACCTCTTATTAGGCAACAAATCATATTATGGCTCACAAGGCCCATAAAACAATTCCAATAATAAAACATCATAGCTCATACCTGGCTATGTCCAATATCTCATAATACCTGCATGATTAGTGCACATGATAACAGTTATGTCACTTACATTTCAATATTATGCAATGTAAGAATAACATCACTATTTCATCATTAGAGCTAGGATTTCCCCATTCATATCAATTAGGAATACTCATCCCATTACCCAAATTAGGGTTATGGTTTATCATCATATTACTCAGGATTAGGATTTCATGCACTATAACCCAAGATTAGGGCTTCACATACCTTCACCCTAGGTTCGGGTAGAATTTCATACAACATTACATAGCATCATCCTTGATTGAATTTCACATCACATCTCTGCATTAGGGATTCACATGACATTACCCTTAATTAGGGTTTCACATGACATTACCCTTAATTAGGGTTTCACATGACATTACCCTTAATTAGGGTTACACATGTCATCACCCTTAATTAGGGTTTCTTATATCATCACCCTAGATTAGGGTTACATGTCACATCTATGTATTAGGGTTTCATATGTAGTTTAACCCAAGATTAGGGTTTCATATAGCATTACATAGCATCATCCTGGATTGAATTTCACATCACATCTCTGCATTAGGGTTTCATATGTAGTTTAACCCAAGATTAGGGTTTCATATAGCATTACATAGCATCAGCCTGGATTGAATTTCACATCACATCTCTGCATTAGGGTTTCATATGTAGTTTAACCCAATATTAGGGTTTCATATAACATTGACCTAAATTAGGGTTGAGGTTCATCAACCTTCTTAATTAGGGTTTCATGATCTCTTCATCATGGATCAAACCCTAATTACATATTTTATTCATGTTGAAAGTATTGAGGATTTATCACTACATGATTATAACTCATGTGTAAGTTCTTCTCTCTGATCCTCTCTAGGAGGTTAATTACTTTAATCTTGATTAGTTTGAATCAACTTGAATGAAGAATTGACATAGTGTATTAGGTCATTACTTTCATAAGCATCAAATGACAATTATTCTAAGCATACTTAATCATTAAGTACCTTAGTGATACTTTTATTGTGATCAACCTTTAGATACTTTATGATCACTTATTTAGATTTTAGATTAATTGATCCCTCAAATGATCTTGGGGTACTTCACCTCAATTCGGTCTTAAGGTGCTTGACCTCCATTTGGTCTTAAGGTGATTGTCCTCCATTCGATCTTAAGGTGATTGACCTTCATTCAGTCTTGAAGTGATTGACCTTCATTCAGTCTTGAAGTGATTGACCTTCATTCGGTCTTAAGGTGATTGACCTTCATTGGGTCTTGAAGTGATTGACCTTCATTCGGTCTTGAAGTGATTGACCTTCATTCAGTCTTAAGGTGATTGACCTTCATTCGGTCTTGAAGTGATTGACCTTCATTCGGTTTTGAAGTGATTGACCTTCATTCGGTCTTAAGGTGATTGTCCTCCATTCGGTCTTGAAGTTGTTTGACCTCAAACGGTCTTGAGACCGTTTGAGCCATTCAACTAGGAAAAGACTCAATCAATTTAGGGTTTCAACCATTCAATCCCATTAGGGTTAATGGATCACCCATCCTTGAATCTATTATACTTAAATCAATTTGAGTCATTGGATCTCCATCACTCACATTAGCAATAAACCCCAAAAAGGTTTTGTTGTTCAATTACCCATTCGTTCTTGAGATCCATTACCCATTCCGTTTTGGACTCAATCACCCATTTGATCTTGAAGTCAGTTACACATTCGGTTTTGAAGTTATTTACCCATTCAGTTTTGAGGTAATTTATCCATTCAGTCTTGAAGTATTTTACCCATTCGGTCTTGGGTCATTTACCAATTTGGTCTTGATCAATTCCATCAATTAAGGCTTCAATCATTTCAATCGATTGGAGTTTGCAATTGGTGGATTCTTCATCATTGGGACTATTATAAATCAATTAATTAGGACCATTGGATGAACTTCCAACTACCTCAGCATTTGACCTTCAAATGGTTTCGGGACCACTTGATCCCAAACGGTCTTGAGACTGTTTGGTCTCAATTAGTCTTGAGACCGATTGGACTCAATTATGAAACTGTTTGCACAAGATATTATTGAGGTGTGTGCTTAAGATGACATAATCATATTCAAGCTTCATACCTTCGAATATTTCAAGGATTCTTGTGGTGATTTCAACAATCAATTAAAAGAAATTTCAAGAATGAAGAAAGATTCAACATATGTAAGAGAAAGGAAATCAATAATGATATTTAAGGGTTTAAGTTATATAAAACGCCTTCAAAATTGAGTTCAAGCTCCAAGCCTCACGTTCTCAATGGTGGATGAAGATTTCTCAACTTCCCAAGGCTCATCCTTAAGCTTTTGAGTGAAAATAAATAACTAGGATTGAAGATTGAATGGAGAAAAGAAGAAATCAAGCATTGATTTTCGATTTACACCATGAAATCAAGGTTGAATATGATTAAGGAGATTACCTACAGGTTGGGGCACATCCTCCTATTTCTCCAAAGCTCCCTTGTGTTCAACCAAAGCAATGAGGGAAAGGAAATCCAAAAAAGAGTCATTATGTGGTGGAAAATGAAGTGTTTATAAGGGAATTTCAATGAGAGAGAAAGTCTTATAATAATCTTTTAATTCCAAAAATTGGTGCCACATATCCCCCTCAATTCCTTGCATGCAAAGCCATCTTCTCCACCTTCTAATTCCTCTTCATTATCCATGAATTAAAGGAAAGCAAATTAAGCACCTTAACCATTATAATAATAATATCCAAAATTGAGTGGATATTACTTTTGCTTTAACTAATGTGAGTGAGCTCTCCCCTCACTTAGGATATTTCGTGGCCTTTGCAAGGAACAACGACATTAACACTTATTCAAATTCATACAACATATTTTTGGTTGAAGGGCACTTCAATTAATATATTTTTATTTGCATTAAATTGAATTAGGGTTTCAATTATGCTTAAATCTTGATTATTTTAATATCAAGATTCTCTCTCCTACAAAGTGATTCAAATGAGATGCCCCTATAATTTTATTTTCTCTACATTATGAAAGAAACATGAGAGACTCTCTAAAGGTGGTATTTTGCATATTGAACCCTAGGTTTTGGGTAAATTGCACATTACACCAAAACGTGGTTTTTATGCACAAACATTGCTCAATAAGCTCTCTCTTGGTGCTTAGGCTATCACAAGACATACCTCTACATCATTATCATTCTTATGATGCTTCAACATCTGAGGAACATTTTATCATGTACAATTTGCAAGTTAACCCCTCAAATTGGGTAATTTGCACTCTAGTCCAAAACAAGCAAAACAGTGTTTCAACATTATTCAAAAAGGACTAAAATTGAAACATAAGTTCCTCTTGGGACTTAATTAATTTTCAAGAGATAAGAGCAATCATATAATTAACTTTATTAAGCAAAACATCTAAGGTTAAAGCATAACCCAGGTCAGGGATGTTACAAGTACTGTCAGCACCAGAGTTCATCACATGTTTATACATACAAAACGGGCCACATACGACCAGCAGTAGGATATACAAAAATACAACAGCTAGACATCGTGAAATGTCATCAAACTCCTCCGAGGACCTGAGAGTACAGGGATGAATCTAGGATTCTACTACAAAACCACCAAAATAACATCATGTCCAACTAGGCACTCAACTTTAAATCAGGTCCTCAGACCTATCAACTTGTTATCTCATTACCACATGGTGCTACTCAAGCACATACATCTCATAAATCTTACCAGGTTATGAATCCACATAAAAATATCTACATGGTTAGTATACACATCCATAGAGATAAATGAAGCCATCATGGATTAACAGGATTATCATGCTATCAAGTATAAAGCAACATGCATGAGTATATTACACAAAAGCTATAGAAATCATAGTTTTATTATCAATCATAAGCATATATCATGCCCCATACTTGTGATCATATACATGTGTCACATTATCAGGTGTAGCAACATCATATCCTTTCAAACTTCCTAGTTCACAACCTATCATATCTCATCATCATAGCTGTACGATTCAAGGTGATTACACCATATCACTTGTATTATCATTATTAACAAAGAACTATCAGCTATATACATTCTGGGTTATCAGAACCCTCACCAAAGCTCTTACAACCCTCACTATAGGTAGTGTCGGGAAGGGTAACTACCCTCACCCAAGACTGTCAGCCAAGCACAACAGGAAACCTTACCACCTATGACGCCCCAGCACAATGTTGCGTCGGGCAACACCTACCCAAGCAACGTGCAACCCATGACACCCAGCATCCTTAGGCGAGCGACACTGCGTCATGTAACCAGAGCTAGAGCTATGTATCATGCATATAATGACAGGGTGGTATCAGGCAGCACATGGGAACCTCTTATCATTCAAGACCCTATCGCCCACTTAAGGTTAGGGTTTCATGTTGGGAAACCACCAACATCATAATGCCCAAGGCCGTAACGACCAAGGTCATGACGTCCAACCATCAAACCATATCGTCCAAAGAACCCTTATGTCGGCCAAGGCACCATGTCATCCATGGGCAAGGTGACTACTAAGGCATCATATCAACTAACTCAACTGAGGGTGTGTCATATAAACACAAACCCCAAGCCTGACACAGGGTTTCCCATCTTACCCATAACATTCAAGGAAGAGCTAGGGTGTTTCCCACCTATAACGAACAAGACCTAGGAACCACAAGAAGGCCTATCGTCCAACTAGGTTAATCCTCTTATATCGGCCACCACTAAGGCACCTACTAGGGTTTATCAATACCACCATATCGGGCACCAAACCAACCACCACAACTAGGTGTATCGGCCAAAGGTAAAACCCTAGACAAGAGGCTATCGAGCAACACTACTCTAAGGTCATAACGTGCAAAGCACAACATTACAAGGTCGTCTTCAACCTCAAGCACAAGGGAACCAAACCCTAAATGATCAAGAAGACTGGCTCACCTCTCAACACCCAAGAGAGAGGGGTTTTGCATAACCTCTATCACAAATCAGGCAACCACAAAGATCAACCTCAACTTAGGTCATCACATATCCAAGAGCTCACCTCTCAAAACCATGGTGAGAGGAGGGTGTTGCCCAAGCAACTAGAATGTAGACTCACCTTTCAACTTAAACGAGAGAGGGGTATTGCCCACATAACTAGAGCTCAAACTCACTCCTAAAAAACCAAGGAGAGAAAGGGGTATTGCCCAACAAGAAAACCCCAACTATGGTTTAGACAACTAGATTCAAAGGTATGTAAACCATCAAAAACATCAACAACATCATGCTCACTATATCCATAAGATCAACAACATGTACTAGAAAAAGAAACTTAACATGCAATGGTTGATCATCCAAATATATGAATCATGCAACATAAATAAGGTAGTATAGCTAGGGTTAGAAGTTATGTAACCCGCCTTAAGTAAACTCCTCAAGCTGCAAAGCTTCAAGCTTATAGCTCCTAGCTCCAAGCACACCACTTTCGGCCACCTCAGGAAAAGGAACTAGAATCATAACCGCCTTGGCCAGAGAGTAGGCAAGATGGAGAAGAAGATGCTAAGGAGCGAGGGAAGATGCTTACCAAGGAAACAAGGTCCACCTAGGGTTTGGCCACCAAGCTAGAGGAAGAAGAAGAGAACTCCTTCAAAGGGATCAGCCACCAAGGTTGCAAGGGAGAGGTGTATCGTGCACCAAAGAAGAGAAGGGAAACAAAGAGCTAAAGGTTTCCTAAGGAAGTGAAAAGAAAGACATATATAGATGAGGATCAAAGGGGAACCAAGGCAAGGTGTCACCTTACTAAGGGACACATGTCCACATGTCCACATGTCCACACGTCTTGCCACCTTGCAAGACACTTGCACAAGTCATGCCACCCACTCATCCCAGGATCGGCCACATGTCCAAGCTAGGGTGACACAACCAAAGCAAAAGGGTCAACAAGGTCAAAGGTTGACCCACTTCAAACCACCACCACCTTGGTCAACACACCCATGGGCGACACCCCCATGGTCGACACAAGGTGCTCCTTTCCCGATATAGGGCTCCAGAAAGCAAGGCAAGGCCCAACAGAGCTCAACCAAGCCCAAGAAAACTAAAGGCACAAGCCCAAACCTTCCTCTCAACTTAAAGGAAGCAAAGAGAGAGAAGAACATATGTTAAGGTGACAAACTTTCCCATCAACCCTAACTTAGGTTATTTTGCAAGTAGCACCTCCAACACTCAACAGAACACAAGCAAACCCTCATCACCACTAAAGGTGATTAGCAAGCAACTAAGCACAGAGTTTAGGCAAAGAAAACAGGATAAGCCTAAAATGGAGGTCAGGGTCCTTACAAGACATAAACCTCTACAAAGGGATTTCGTCCCTGAAATCCAAAGAGAAAAGTGAGGGATACTTCCTCCTCATCTCTTCCTCAAGCTCCCATGTGGCTTCCTAAACGCCACAATGATGCCAAAGAACTTTCACAAGAACCATGTCTTTCCTCTTCAACCTTTTTACCCTCCTATCAAGGATCGTCACTGGACCTTCCTCATAGGTCACATTTTCATCAAGCTCAACCTCAACTGGTTGTATCACTGTCCATGTGTCTGGATGACTTTTCTTCAACATGATGACATGGAACACCGGATGTAACATGTGCAATTCTGGCAGCGGCTCTAACTTGTAAGCTACCTTGCCAACACGTGCTATCATCGGGTATGGCCCCATATAACTGGGTTCCAGTTTGCCTTTCCGGCCAAACCTTAGAACACCTTTACAAGGTGAGACCTTGAGATACACTTTGTCTCCCACATGGAATTCTAATGGTTGTCGGTGGTTGTCTGCATAAGACTTCTATCTATCCTGTGATGTTTTCAATAGTTGTCGTATCATTATGATCTTTTCTTTTGTCTGCTACACTAACTCATGACCCAAAAGATGATACCCACCAGACTCATACCAACATAAAGGGGATCTGCACTTCCTTCCATATAGAGCCTCATAAGGAGCCATGTCAATGCTCCACTGGTAACTATTATTGTAAGCAAACTCTATCACACTGAGATGCACATCCCAACTGCCTAGGAACTGTAAAACAAAAGCTTTGAGAAGACCCTCCAAAGTCCGAATAATCCTTTCCGACTATCCATCCATCTGTGGGTGGAAGGCGATGCTAAATTTCAATTGTGTTCCCAATGCTTTGTGCAACTGTTCCCAGAAATGACTCGTGAACTGAGGACCTCTGTCAGAGACTATTGTTGCTGGTACACCATACAAATGCACTATCTTGTCTACATATACCTGAGAAAGCTTCTTGGTTGTATATGTTGTCTTCACTGGTATGAAGTGAGCAGATTTTGTTAGCCTATCAACTATTACCCAAATGGAATCATGATTCCTAGCTGTCTTAGGTAGACCAACTACGAAATACATGGTTATATGATCTCATTTCCATTGAGGTATCGGCATGGGTTGCAACGTACCTTCCATCTTTTGATGCTCAGCTTTAACTTACTGACATACTACGCAGTTAGCCACAAAGCCAGCTACATCCTTCTTCAAGCTAGACCACCAATATAGGTCATTCAGATTATGATACATCTTGGTGACTCCTGGATGCATAACATACATCGATGTGTGTGCTTCCTCGAGCACTAGCTTTCTTAGATTATCAACATTGGGGACCACCATCCTACCATGATAGCAAACAAGTCCATCCTTAGACTCATGGAAACCATCACACTTTGCGCTACCGATCTCTGACCTGATCAACTGCATTGTATTATCTGTCTGCTGTGCGTCTTTGATCTGCTGTCTCAGTGTAGGCTTGACTTGCATCTATGCCAACAGTCCTGCCAACAAGGAAACTTCCAAATGTACATTCATCTGCCGCAAGAAGACAAACATGTCCTGCCTATGGCATACCAAGGAACTCAGCTATGCCTTCTTCGTGGGGAGAGAAGAAGACTTTCTACTAAGCATATCAACTACCACAATTGCCTTACCAGGATGATACTCAATGGTGCAATCATAATCATTGATTAACTCCATCTAATGATGTTGTCGCATGTCCAGCTCACTCTGTGAAAAGATGTACTTCAAGTTCTTATGATCTGTAAAGATCTGACACACTTCCCCATAAAGATAGTGCCTCCAAATCTTTAACACATTGACCACCACTGCCAACTCCAAATCATGTGTCAGATAGTTCTCCTCATGTTTCTTAAGCTGTCGCAAAGCAAAAGAAACCACATGATCCTCATGCATCAACACACATCCTAGGCCCTTCTTGGAAGCATCACAGAAAACAACATAGCCTTTCCCAGGCTCTGGCAACACTAGCACTAGAGCACTAGTCAGCTTCTCCTTCAAGTTTTAGAAAGCTTGCTGACAATGATCATTCTAGACAAAAGGTACATCCTTCCTAGTCAGCTTCGTCATCGGCAACGTGATCACACTGAAGTCCTTTATAAACCTCTGGTAGTATCCTACCAAACTCAGAAAACTACAAACTTCTGTCGGCATCTTGGGTTGCTCCCAATCTGCCACTAACTCTACCTTCTTGGGGTCCACTCTGACTCCTTCAGCAGATATCACATGACTCAAGAAAGTCACTTCTTTCAACCAAAAAATGCACTTACTAAAATTGGCATACAACTGATGTTGGCGAAGAAGAGTCAAATCTTGTTGAAGATGTTGTTCATGCTCTTAACTGTCCCGACTTTAGATCAAGATGTCATATATGAAAACTACAACAAACTAATCTAGAAACAGATGGAACACCCTATTCATTAGATCAGTGAAAGTAGCAGGTACATTGGTTAGCCCAAATGGCATAACCACAAACTCGAAGTGACCATATCTCATCCTAAAAGCTGACTTTGGTATGTCATCATCCTTAATACACAACTGATGATATCCATACCGTAGATCAATCTTCGAGAACACTATAGCACCACACAACTGATCAAACAGATCGTCTATCCTCGACAACGGGTACTTATTCTTGATCGTGACCTTTTTCAACTGCCGGTAATCTATACATAACCGCATCAACCCGTCCTTCTTCTTAACAAACAAGACTGGAGCACCCCAAGGCAATGTGCTCGGTCTGATGAAACATTTCTCCAACAACTCCTGTAACTGCTTCTTAAACTCTGCTATCACTGCTGGAGCCATCCTATATGGCGTCTCTGCAACTGGCTATGTTCCTGGTACGAGATTGATCTCAAAATCAATCTCTCGGGGTGGGGGAACACTGGGGAACTCATCAGGAAACACATCAGCAAACTCTCGGATAACCGTCACCTCCTCAAGGTTAGGATCTTTCGCTTTGGTATCCACAACGTGAGCTAAGAATGCCTTACAACCTTGCCTCAACAACTTCTCTGCCACTAATACTGACACTAAACACGTCGGAAGAATCTTCCTATCTCCTTGGAAGATCCACTTTTCTCCGTCATCATCAAACACTGCATGCTTGGAACCATAGTCCAACACAACCTTATACTTCTCTATGGTATCCATCCCAAGGATCACATCAAATCCATGCATATCAAGTGGTATAAGATCCACTTGTATACTGTGTCCCAAAAAAGATAGAACACAAGACGCACACTCCTCTCGAAGCATCGAGGAACCATCGAGAGGGGTTTCTAACAACATGCTATCTTTCTTACAACTAACAGGTAAAGGACAACTATCAAGCAGACTATGTGTGATAAAAGAGTGCATAGTACCCGGGTCAACCAAAACAGATATTAAGCAAGAAGAAGACAAATCAGAATGAAATAACTCCATCTGACCTGTCACCACTTGCGGGTTGACTATCGCCTCTAGCTGACTCATAGTATAGAATCGAGCCGTTGGTTGTTGTCCACATACTCTACTTCCTTGAGAAGACGATCCCACTTGCGATGCTTGACTGCATCCTCACCCTCTACTACCACTGGACTGTTTTCTGTCTGACCCTTGTTGATTCTGCCTCAGCTATTGTGTTACTTCAACATCTTTCCTTAGGCAATCTGACCTCAAGTGTCCAGTCTGCCCACAGTGATAACATGACCTTCCTTCTATCTACGGCCTAGATGGTCCTATCACTGCCACAGAAGTTGTACTATGCGCCTTCGACAGTGAAGAAACATAAGTTCTTCCCTTACTCGGAGACCACTAAGATGGTACATGAGAAATCTGCATCGTGGAAGGTGTCGAAAACCTTGGCTTCTTGAAGCCACCAGATCTCTGTTCCTGGAACTGAACATGCCTTTTCCTTGTGATGGACTCCCTTTTCTCCCTGATAGACCATTCAATCCTACGGACGAACTCCACGAACGTGGCAAACCGCTCCCGATTTTACAAAGCAACAACAAATGTCGACATCTCATCACTCAAACCTTTCTCAAACCGCCTGATCCGCTCATCATCTGTCACCGCCATGTGAGGACAAAACCTCAACAAGTCCATGAACTTGGCTTCATATCGGTGATGCTCATCGATCCTTGGCAGAGATGCTCAAACTGGTTGATCTTCTCGTCCAGATACATCTTCAAAAAGTATCTACTGATGAACTCTCGTCTGAAAACCTCTCAACCGATCACCTCACCGGGTCACTTCTCCTCCTCGATGGCCCACGAGTGGCCAGCACTACCCTTCAGAAGGTAGATAGCGTGCTTGACTTTGTCGGCTTGATGGATGTCGAGGATCAGGAAGGTATTCCCAAGACCTATCAGCCACATATCTACATCTACTGGATCAGTCATTCCAGCATAATCCAAAGCTCCTACTCGACGAAGTCGCTCAAAGGTCTTCCCAATGCCTGATGATTCACCATGGGGAGCTTGTGCTCTTGGCGGAGGCACTGGCACTCTTTCCACCATGTGATTCATCGTATCCATCAACTGCCCCATAAGATATTGGTAGGCAGGGTTTTCAAGAAAGGATGGGTCAAGTTGGAGTATCTCAGGAACCCTATCTTCATGTGCCCGTACTCTAGCTCCATAAACTAATGCAGCCTCACTACTCTCGGCAACAAGTTCTTCATGGTTTCTAGACATATTATAAGCTTATTTTTCTGCTGAGGGCAGAAGGTTATTATAAGAAAATCTGGAAAACTCACAAGAATAGACGCAAACCTAGTCCTAGATCCCTGTAGACTCAGCAAACCTAGAGCTCTGATACCAAACTAACTTTGACACCCCGCCATCACACAGACAATGAGATGACACGTGAAAATTTGCAGAACCACAAATTACTTGAAAACATGGGTTAATTAAAACTTATTGCGAAAAGCATACATGAGAGGACTTTTGCATCCAGATCCTACAAAGAAACATGTTATAAAAATATTACAAGCTTTGATATATGTCCACAGCTTATCGAAACTAGCTGTACTGTCAGTACCAGAATTCATCACCTATTTATACATAAAAACGGGCCACATATGGCCAACAACGGGATATACAAAATTACAACAGCTAGACATCGTGAAACATCGTCAAACACCTATGAGGACCTGAGAGTACATGGATGACTCTAGGACTCTACTACAAAACCACCAAAACAGCACCATGTTCATCTCTTGCCTTCTACTTCTCTTCTTACTGCTCATCTGCAACCTCATGACCACCACCACGTCTAGAGCGATCACCCAAAAAGGGTGTAAACTAGAGGGGTGAGACACACAGTCCCAGCGAGAAACATAACTCCATGTTGAAAATATAAAACCTTAGAAGATTAAAGCAGTAAAAGTAGATAACTAATAAAGCATATAACAAGAGCAGTATGCTGAGCAAGACCATTATTCCCATCATTCTTACCAAGATATCCAGGAGGCATATAACGAAGTATTTCTTTATGGAACATGATTGATAAGATAAGCTTTATAAGAACTTATCACAAAATATAAGGATCGTATGCATAACTGCAAGGTATAACTAGGTCAACTATATAAGCAAGGCCTCAAACAATGTTCAGTGTTTTGCTCTAAGAAAGATATACTATTCGGCTGTATTATGTTTTATTATGCCCTGAGGAAGTGAGTTGTCCCTGCTTAAATACAACCTTTGTCTAAGAAGCCCAAACACCGGTGCCATACATGGTCAATGGGAGAGTCGAACTCTATGACCTCACCTCCTCATGGTCAGTGCATGAAAACCAAAGCAGGACCACACTCTCATGCTTATATGGCCTCAGCCTCTGGGTCAGCTCCGAAAGCTACCCATATCTCTAGCTCACCTCATCATAGGTTCTAGTGCATACATCCGAGCCATGAACGGATCATGCTCATCATCACATATCCTGAGCCATGGGTTGTTCACCATGCTCCATATATTCATAGTGGCACTCAGATTCCTTCTATTTTAGGCTGGGGATAACCTCGCATATTCAACAATATGCACTCTAGGAGAATCCCACAGGATAAACCTATTTCACCATCGCCATGATACTGACGAGGATGGATCTATGGCCAGGGTAAACTACATGATATGTTCATCTATAATTAATTAGTATATTTTAAGCCAATTGTTGAGGCAACCAAAGTATAAACATAGCCTTATAGAATTACATCATTTTTGCCATCATCATACTATCATGGGACCTCAATCCCTCCACTGCCTCTTGAGGCATCATAATCATGCATCAGCATCCTAGGAACACATCCCTTATCTCATCATCAGAGGATAACACTTCAACTAGGCACTCAGCCTTAAATCAGGTCCTCAAACCTATAAACTTGTTATCTCATTACCACATGGTGCTACTCAAGCACATACATCTCATAGCTCTTTCCAAGTTATGAATCCACATAAAAATATCTGCATGGTTTGTATACACATCCATAGAGATAACTGAAGCCATCATGGATTAATAGGATTATCATGTTATCCAGTATAAAGCAACATCCATGAGTATATTACACATAAGCTATAGAAATCATAGTTTTATTATCAATCATAAGCATATATCATGCCCCATACATGTGATCATATACATATGTCACATTATCATGTATAGCAACATCATATCCTTTCAAACTTCTTGGTTCACAACCTATTATCTTATCTCGTCATCATAGTTGTAGGATTCAAGGTGATTACACCATATCACTTATATTATCATTATAAACAGATAACTATCAGCTATATACATTTCAGGTTATCAGAACCCTCACCAAAGCTCCTACAACCCTCACTATAGGTAGTGTCAGGCAGGGTAACTACCCTCACCCAAGCCTGTTGGCCAAGCACAATGGGAAACCTTACCACATGTAATGCCCTAGCGCAACACTGCGTCGGGAAACACCTACCTGGGCAACATGCAACCCCTAATTCCCAGCATCCTTAGGCAAGCGACGCTGTGTCGTGCATCCAGGGCTAGAGCTATGTATCATGCATGCAACTCAGGGTGGTATCAGGCAGCACATGGGCACCTCTTATCATTTAAGACCCTATCGCCCACTTAAGGTTAGGGTTTCATGTCGGGCAACCACCAACATCATAACACCCAAGGCCGTAACGACAAAGGTCATGACGCCTAGCCATCAAACCATATCATCCAAAGAACCCTTATGTTGGCCAAGGCACCATGTCGTCCATGGGCAAGGTGACTACTAAGGCATCATATCGGCTAACTCAACTGAGGGTGTGCCGTGCAAACACAAACCCCAAGCCCGAGTTAGGGTTACCCATCTTACCCATAATGTTCAAGGAAGAACTAGGGTGTCACCCACCTATAACAAACAAGACCTAGGCACCACAAGAAGGCTTATCGTCCAACTAGGTTAAGCCTCTTATATCGGCCACCACTAAGGCACCTACTAGGGTTTCTCTATACCACCATATCAGGAACCAAACCAACCACCTCAACTAGGTGTATCGGCCAAGGGTAAAACCCTAGACAAGAGGGTATCAGGTATCACTACTCTAAGGTCATAACTTGCAAAGCACAACTTTACAAGGTTGTCTTCAACCTCAAGCACAAGGGTTCCAAACCCTAAATGATCAAGAAGATCGGCTCACCTCTCAACACCCAAGAGAGAGGGATTTTGCACAACCTCTATCACAAATCGGGCAACCACAAAGATCAACCTCAACTTAGGTCATCACATATCCAAGAGCTCACCTCTCAAAACCATGGTGAGACGAGGGTGTTGCCAAAGCAACTAGAATGTAGAGTCACCTCTTAACTTAAACAAGAGAGGGGTATTTCCCACATCACTAGAGCTCAAACTCACTCCTCAAAAACCAAGGAGAGAAAGGGGTATTTCTCAACAAGAAATCCCCAACTATGGTTTGGCCAACTAGATCTGAAGGTATGTAAACCATCAACAACATCAACAGCATCATGCTCACTATATCCATAAGATCAACAACATGTACTACAGAAAGAAACATAACATGCAATGGTCGATCATCCACATATATGAATCATGAAACATAAAGAGGGTAGTATAGCTAGGGTTAGAAGTTATGTAACCCACATTAAGAAAACTCCTCAAGATCCAAAGCTCCAAGCTTCTAGCTCCTAGATCCAAGCACACCACTTTCGGCTACCTCAGGAAAAGGAACAAGAATCATAACCACCATGGCTGGAGAGTAGCCAAGATGGAGAAGAAGATGCTAAGGAGTGAGGGAAGATGCTTAACAAGGAAACAAGGTCCACCTAGGGTTTGGCCCACCAAGCTAGAGGAAGAAGAAGAGAACTCCTTCAAAGGGATCGGACACCAACCTTAGCTCCTCCATGGGTATCGGCCACCAAGGTTGCAAGGGAGAGGTGTATCGTGCACCAAAGGAGAGAAGGGCAACAAAGAGCTAAAGGGTTCCTAAGCAAGTGAAAGGCAAGGCATATATGCATGAGGATAAAAGGGGAGCCAAGGCAAGGTGTCACCTTACTAAGGGACACATGTCCACACATCTTGCCACCTTGGAAGACACATGCACAAGTCATGCCACCCACTCATCCAAGGATCAACCACATGTCCAAGCTAGGGTGACACAACCAAAGAAAAATGGTCAACAAGGTCAAAGGCTGACACACTTCAAACCACCACCACCTTGGCTGACACACCCATGGGCGACACCCCCATATCCGACACAATGTGCTCCTTGCCCGATACAGGGCTCCTCAAAGCAAGGCAAGGCCCAAACATGGGAAAACAATGCCCAACATAGCTCAACCAAGCCCAAGACAACTCAAGGCACGAGCCCAAACCTTCCTCTCAATTTAAAGGAAACAAAGAGAGAGAAGAACATCTCTCAAGGTGACAAACTTGCCCATCAACCCTAACTTAGGTTATTTTGCAAGTAGCACCTCGAACACTCAACAAAACACAAGAAAACCCTAATCACCACTAAAGGTGATTAGCAAGCAACTAAGCATAGGATTTAGGCAAAGCAAACTTGATAAGCCTAAAATGGAGGTCAGGGTCCTTTCAAGCCATAAACCTCTACAAAGTGATTTTGTCCCCAAAACCCGAAGAGAAAAGTGAGGAAAACTTCCTCCTCATCTCTTCCTCAAGCTCCCACGTGGCTTCCTCAATGCCACGATGATGCCAAAGAACTTTCACAAGAACTAGGTCTTTCCTCTTCAACCTTTTTACCCTCCTATCAAGGATCATCACTGGACCTTCCTCATAGGTCACATCTTCATCAAGCTCAACCTCATCTGGTTGTATCACTGTCCCTGTATCTGGATGACTTTTCTTCAACATGCTGACATGGAACACCGGATGTAACATGTGTAATTCTGGCGGCAGCTCTAACTTGTAAGTAACCTTGCCAACACATGCTATCACTGGGTATGACCCCATATACCTAGGTTCTAGTTTGCCTTTCTAGACAAACCTTAGCACGGCTTTCCAAGGTGAGACCTTGAGATACACTTTGTCTCCCACCTGGAATTCTAAAGGTGGTCGGCGATTGTCTGCATAAGACTTTTGTCTATTCTGTGTCGTTTTCAATTGTTGTTGTATCACTCTGATCTTTTCTGTTATCTGCTGCACTAACTCAGAACCCAAAAGCTGATACTCACCAGACTCATACCAACATAAAAGGGATATGCACTGCCTTCCATATACAACCTCATAGGGATCCATGTCAATGCTCTGCTGGTAACTATTATTGTAAGCGAACTCTATCAGACTGAGATGCACATCCCAACTTCCTAGGAACTGCAAAACACAAGCTTGGAGAAGATCCTCCAAAGTATGAATAATCCTTTCTGATTGTCCATCTGTCTGCGGGTGGAAGGTGGTGTTGAATCTCAATTATGTTCCCAATGCTTTGTGCAACTGTTCCCAGAAATGACTCATGAACTGAGGACCTCTGGCGGAGACTATAGTTACTGGTACACCTTGCAAACACACTATCTCATCTACATATACCTGAGCAAGCTTCTCGGATGTATATGTTCTCTTCACCGGTATGAAGTGAGCAGATTTTATCAGCCTATCCACTATTACCCAAATGGAATCATGATTCCTAGCTGTCTTAGGTAGACCAACTACGAAATTCATGGTTATATGATCCCATTTCCATTAAGGTATCGAAATGGGTTGCAACGTACTTGCCGACTTTTGATGCTCAGCTTTAACTTGCTGACATACTGCGCACTTAGCCACAAACTCAGCTACATCCTTCTTCAAGCCAGACCACCGATACATGTCCTTCAGATTATGATACATCATGGTGACTCCTGGATGCATAACACACATCGATGTGTGTGCTTCCTCGAGCACTAGCTTTCTTAGATTATCAACATCGGGGACCACCATCCTACCATGATAGTAAACTAGTCCATCCTCAGACTCATGGTCGGCGATTGTCTGCATAAGACTTTTGTCTGTTCTGTGCCGTTTTCAACTGTTGTTGTATCACTCTGATCTTTTCTATTATCTGCTGCACTAACTCAGGACCCAAAAGCTGATACTCACCAGACTCATACCAACATAAAGGGGATATGCACTTCCTTCCATATACAGCCTCATAGGGAGCCATGTCAATGCTCCGCTGGTAACTATTATTGTAAGTGAACTCTATCAGACTGAGATGCACATCCCAACTTCCTAGGAACTGCAAAACACAAGCTTGGAGAAGATCCTCCAAAGTATGAATAGTCCTTTCCAACTATCCATCCGTCTGCAGGTGGAAGGCGGTGTTGAATCTCAACTATGTTCCCAATGCTTTGTGCAACTGTTCCCAGAAATGACTCATGAACTGAGGACCTCTATCAGAGACTATAGTTGCTGGTACACCGTGCAAACACACTATCTCATCTACATATACCTGAGCAAGATTCTCGGCTATATATGTTGTCTTCACCGGTATGAAGTGAGCAGATTTTATCGGCCTATCCACTATTACCCAAATGGAATCATGATTCCTAGCTGTCTTAGGTAGACCAACTACGATATCCATAGTTATATGATTCCATTTCCATTGAGGTATTGACATGGGTTACAACGTACCTACCGGATTTTGATGCTCAACTTTAACTTGCTGACATACTATGCACTTAGCCACAAACTCAGCTACATCCTTCTTCAAGCTAGACCACCAATACATGTCCTTCAGATTATGATACATCATGGTGATTCCTGGATGCATAACACACATTGATGTGTGTGCTTCCTCGAGCACTAGATTTCTTAGATTATCAACATCGGGGACCACCATCCTACCATGATAGCAAACTAGTCCATCCTCAGACTCATGGAACCCATCACCCTTTTCTCTACCGAGCTCTGACCTGATCAACTGCATTGTATTTTCTGCCTGCTGTGCGTCTTTAATCTGTTGTCTTAGAGTAGGCTTGACTTGCATCTGTGCCAACAGTCCTTCCAACAAGGAAACTTCCAACTACACATTCATCTACCGCAAGGAGACAAACATATCATGCATATGGCATACCAAGGAACTTAGTTGTGCCTTCTTCGTGGAGAGAGAAGAAGACTTTCTACTAAGCGCATCAGCTACCGCATTTGCCTTACCAGGATGATACTCAATGGTGCAATCATAATCATTGATTAACTCCATCCAATGACGTTTTCGCAAGTTCAACTCACTCTACAAAAAGATGTACTTCAAGTACTTATGATCTGTAAAGATCGAACACACTTCCCCATGAAGATAGTGCCTCCAAATCTTTAACACATTAACCACCGCTGCCAACTCCAAATCATGTGTCGGATAGTTCTCCTCATGTTTCTTAAGGTGTCACGAAGAAAAAGAAACAACATGATCCTCCTTCATCAGCACACATCTTAGGCCCTTCTTGGAAGCATCGCAGAAAACAACATCGCCTTTCTCAGGCTCTGGCAGCACTAGCACTGGAGTACTAGTCAGCTTCTCCTTCAAGTTTTGGAAAGCTTGCTGACAACGATCATTCCAAAAAAAAGGTTCATGCTTCCTGGTCAACTTCTTCATCAGCAACACGATCACACAGAAGTCCTTTATAAACCTCCGGTAGTATCCTGCTAAACCTAGAAAACTATGAACTTCTATCGGCGTCTTGGGTTGCTCCCAATCTGCCACTGACTCTACCTTCTTGGGGTCCACTCTGACTCCTTCAGCAGATATCACGTGACCCAAGAAAGTCACTTCTTTCAACCAGAACTCACACTTACTAAACTTGGCATACAACTAATGTTGGAAAAGAAGAGTCAAAGCTTGTCGAAGATGTTGTTCATGCTCTTGACTACCCTGACTATAGATCAAGATGTCATCTATGAAAACTACAACAAACTGATCAAGATGTCATCTATGAAAACTACAACAAACTTATCCAATGATAGCACAGATGGGAAAGGTACCTTATAGGTTGGAGTTGCCACCTGAGCTACATAAAATACATCCAGTGTTCCACGTATCTATGCTGAGAAAATGTCATCCCGATACAGAGTTGGTGTTGCAACATGTAGAGGGAAAATTAAATGAGGATATATCCTATGTGGAAGGTCCAATGATGATTCTTGATAGAAGAATCAAGAAGGTGAAAAAGAAAGACAGTTCTTGTAAAAGTTCTATGGCATCACCATGGCATTGAAGAATCCAAATGGGAGCTAGAGGAAGATATGAGGAGGAAGTACCCTTCTCTTTTCTCTTGAGATTTTGGGGACGAAATCCTTGTTAGGGGTTGATACTTGTAACATCCCTGACCTGGGTTATGGCCTAACCCTAGACGTTTTTCTTAAGTAAGTTGTTTACAAACTTGTTTTAATTTTTTGAAAAGTAATTAAGACTCTTGTAGAGTTTAAATTCCAAATTTCAGCTTATTTGCAAACTGTTTGTGCATTATATGAAAGTTTGGGCATAAAGTGCAATTTACCCAAGATGAGGGGCTATATTGCAAATGGTTACATGTTGAATGTACCTCATGTGTTTTAGCATCATAAGAGAGAGAATTTTGGTAAAGGATGGCTTGTGGAAAGTCTAAAATACAAGTTGTAGTTTGTTTGAATAATGTTAGTGCATTGTGCACCTGTTTTGGTACAAATTGTAATTTACCTAAAATGTAGGATTAATATGCAAATTACCACCTATAGAGTGTCCTTACTCCCTCCTAGTATCATGTAGAGGAGAGATAAATAATGAGACACTATTTTTGAATCAATTATGAGTGATGGTAATCTTGGTGTTGAAATAACCAAGAAAAGGGTTGAATATGAAACCTTAACTTGAGTTGTATCAAGTTGAAAAGCTTATATATGAGTTCCTATTGGCCAAGGAGCCATAGGAAAAGCCTCATACCGTTTTCTGGACTCTTGTCAAAGGCCATGTTGTGAAAAGAACCTCAAGGAGGTGAGATGTGTCGGGTTACAACTTCCTTAGAAAAATTGTGATGGGTTGTGCATAAAGTGATGAATTAATTAATATATCTTATTCAAAAGGATATGTAATGGCCGAATATTTATCTCCAAATGATCCTCAACTTTTTTGCATGCCAAGGTTAATGTTGATGCATGCATGTACACGTGTCCCCCATGCATTAAAATGTGGCACCTACTAGTTCAAAATGATGACGCCTCATTTTTACCTTCTTTCATGAACAACAAGTATATATACCCCTAGTTTCACCCTTAAGTGAAATTTTTCGACCCTTACCACCCTCCTATCATAAGTTATCATGCATAGAGAGCTTGTATCGTGCAGGAGAGCAAGGACATCGTGAATAGGCCCTTAGATATCATCCATAGCAAAAACATATCGACCATGTAGGTGATATTGGCCATATAGGGTGATATCGACCATGGAGTGAAGAGTTGAGTGGCATATCGTGCAACTGAGTGCCATATCATGCAAGAGGGGTGGCATATCGTGCAAGGATACTATTGTATCATGAAAAGGTGTTAAGGAGCAAGAAGGAGCTCATATTTAACTCTAAGGTGAGGATACGATCATCTTTAACCTTGGATTGAAGCATGAATTTAGGGTTTTGATCTTCTTTTCTTTTCTTTTCTTCTTCACCAATTGCTTATCCATGGTGATTATTTGCATATAGAGGAGTTATTAAGTCCATCTTAAACCTTGGTAACATAAAGCTTTGGAGCTTGGAGCTTTAATGTTGTTCTTGAGGCGGGTTATATAACTTAAACCCAATTATATTATTATGCACCTTCAATTTTATCATACTTGTTGAACTACTTGCAAATTCGATTTCTTTTGAATAATTGTTGAACCTTTGAGTTATAAAAGATTCATGGGACTGTTGTCCATGACTTAGAACAGTAATAACAAGGATCTTGAGGTTGATGATGATGACATCATCAGTATCGTGCAAAAGCACATAAGCACACACCTACAACCCGATATGGAAAAGTAGCCCTAGTTTACTTGGAAATCGATAGGGGTGTGCATTGGTTTGTACATTGGGTTGATAAAGGTTCAACCAATTGTTTATCATGTCACTTAACCCATGGTGAAGGGCAGGTCATGGCCATGAAGGTTTGAAGAGGTCAAGCACTTAAACATACATCTTGAATCTGATATTGGGTAGAAGCAAGCACACAAGCACCTCTAAACCGATATTGGCTAGAAGCAAGCAACCAAGCACCTCTAAACCAATATGGGTCAAGTAAGAAACCAAGCACCTCTAAAAAAATATGGGTCAAGTAAGAAACCAAGCACCTCTAAAAAATATGGGTCAAGTAAGAAACCAAGCACCTCTAAACCGATATGGGTCAAGCTAGTAAGCATGCACCTCTAAACTGATATGGGCTAAGCAAGCATACAAGCACCTTCAACTCGATATGGAGTAAGCTAGCACACACACCTTCAATCCGATATGGTGTGAGAAAGCACACACACACCTCCAAACCTATATGGAGGAAGCTAGCATACATACACCTCCAAAACGATATGGTGTGGAAGCACCTTAATTGTAATGTACTTGATGGAGTAACACATGGATTGTTTTATATCATGTCATACATCAAGAAGTATGGAGTTTAATGATTAATGATTAAGTAGGCTAATGTTCCTTGAAGGAAAGTTCGAGCCAACTTAGTGAAGTATGGAGTAATCAACATCCTAGAGAAGATGAGAGAGAAACTCATACTTGTGTAATAAACATGTAATGTGCATTCATTGATACTTTTAATATGTGTAGAGTAGGAATTAGGGTTTGATTCTTGATATTGTGATCTTGAAACCCTAATTGATAAGAAGGGAAACCCTAACCCTAATTTAGGGTAATGGTATGTGAAACCCTAATCGATAAAGAATGGGAAACCCTAACCCTAATGAGGGATTAGTGGTGTTACACTTGTATTGCATGGTGTTGATATGTAATTGATATGGTTGTTATCATGTATACTAACCATGCAGGTATCATGAGATGATGAGCATAGCCAGGTATGAGCTATGATGTTTATTTAATAAAGATACTTAATGGGCTTTGTGAGCCATATGATAAATTGTTGCCTAATGAGAGGTGACAAGGTATTCAATGGGCCTTGTGAGCCATGTGAGATGCTTGTGTAACAAGTGTCATGTATACCTTGGTCATATGACCTGGAGGTAATAGTTACCTGATTAGTGGTAATAGTGTTCAGTGACGAACTAAGGGTTTGAATACCCAGATTCAGTAATCATGAGGATTATATTGTTGAGGGATGAGAATTCCCAGTAATGAGAAAGGGATTGAGATCCTAAATGTTATATAGAGTTTTGAAAAGTACTTGATTGATCTATTACACCTCTCTTTGTAGAATTTGTCATAATAATTCATATTTGAAAACTTGACTGATGCAAAAAGAATATAATAATGTACTTAAATAATCAAGTGGAATCTTATCATGTAGAGCCCTGTCCATAGATCCATCATCGTCAGTAGTTGGTGATGGTGAAACAGTTTTACCCATGGGATCTCCTGATGAACACATATTTTTGAATATGTGGGGGTGATGGGCGCGAATACCTTATGCCCTAATGAGGGAATTGATGTGAGATAAACATGAAATCTCTTAATCCTTCATTATATGTGCTGGTATGGATGCATCACGAATCTCTCGATGATGATGAATTTCGGATGATGTGAGATAAACATGAAATCTCTTGATTCTGAAGAGAGGCAGCTGATGCTTTAACTCTGTAGCAAGTTTCCAGTATACCCTGGAAAGATTTGATAAGTAGTTGACATAGTCCTGCTTGTGGTGCACTGACCGAGACGTGGGAGGTCATGGAGTCTGACTCTTTTATTGACCTATGTATGGTACTGATTTTGACTTCACAGTGATCGGTCGCAGTATGAGAGGTATACCTCATCTCCTCAGGGCTTAAGTGTGATTGTAAAATGTAATCATCCGTGTAGTGTGTTTGCTTAAGTAAGAAATACAAAAATCATTGGTTGATGTTACATTGCTTAATGTATCCTAAATGGATAGATGTTATACATGTTCTTCATATTCCTTATTAAAATGAATAGATGATTCACTGATTATCATATATAGTTGTAATGCTTTAAAAGATGAAATTGCTTTATTCTGCTTAAACGTTGATTAAATCCTATTTATTTATATAAAAGAATCCTCTGCTCAGTTTTAAATACTGTTTATCTACAATAATAATATTGTTGACGGAGAGTTATATCTCTCGCTGGGACATGGGTCTCACTTCATTGGTCACCAACATTTTTTTAGGTGGACGCGGACGAGGAGGTAGAAACCATACATCAGTAGAAGGACAACAGCATTAGGGGAAGTAGTAACATCTCAGGTTGAGATACTGACTGTCGTGTCTTGTAGATATGAGTCCTATGTGTTGTCTCTGTACACTCAGGTCCTTGGAGTCAGTACTAAGTGGTTTCATGATCGATCTGAGATTTTCGCTTGAATGCCTTGAGGTTTTATGTTTCTTATGTATAATTTTGACAAAGCAACTGTTGTATATATTCCTCGAGATGAGATAGTACATGGTATGTATAATGTGAACCATGTGTATGTAATACTTTTGTTCCCTTTTTAAGAGTTTCCTAGAAATGGATCTCTTTGCAAATGGTTTTAATTTTTAGTGATTTTTGTTAATCCGCTGATTATGGTTATTCCACAATTATTTACTGGTGACGTTTTGATTTGCGGTCAGATCGTCACAATTATGACCAATCATGTGACATTATCCCAGGTATTGGGTTATTACCAATCATGTACAATTATTCCGGGTATTGGGTTATGACCAATCCTGTGCAATTATTCTAGGTATTGGGTTATGACCAATCCTGTGACATTATTCCAGGTATTGAACTATGACAATCATGTGCATCTATTCCAGGCATTGGACTATGCCAATCCTATGCATCATCATTGAATACCACATCACCTTTACTAGGTAATAAACCTTGGCCAAGACATCATACTTATTCACATCTTTTATGAAATTCAAGTATTCCTCTTATCTCCTTTAAGATTATTCAAAACACTATAGCCCTTATTTCGCTATAAGCATAAAGCATGTATGATCAAGATTTCATTATTATTATTGTATCTATTCGTTATTATTATTATGTTACTAAGTTCCCATTTCCTAGTTTATTTTGAACATTATCATTTCTTACATGAGACTTTTATAAACATCTTGTTACCTCTCACTAGGCAACAACTACTCTCATGGCTCACAAGGTCCATTACACATCTTGTCACCTCTCACTAGGCAAAAACTAACCACATGGCTCACAAGGTTCATTAAACATCTTGTCACCTCTCACTAGGCAACAACTAACCATATGGCTCACAAGGCCATTAAACATCTTGTCACCTCTCACTAGGCAACAACTAATCACATGGTTCACAAGGCCATTAAACATCTTGTCACCTCTCACTAGGAAACAACTATTAGGGTTAGGGTTTCCCTTTATAGCGGAATAGGGTTTGAAGTTCATATTATCAATCCAAACCCTAATTCATTACTCCACACATCTAAGAGCATACATTAATATCACAAGTATTTAATCATACTTATTTATTCTCATCATTTGTCATTAAATGATTATCAACACAAAGTATGAGTTTTTCTCTTATACTTACTAGGATATTGATTACTTCATACTTTATTTAGTTGGCTCACCCTTTCCTTCAAGGTACATTAGCCTACTTAATCAATATTCATTAAACTCCATACCTCTTAATGTATGACTTGATATAAGACACTTCATGTGTTACTTCATCAAGTACATGACATCTAAGGTGCTTTCCTTCATATGGGTTTTGAGGTTCTTCCACCATATCGAGTATGAGTTGTGTGCTTGCTACCCATATCACTATAGAGGTGTATGTGTGCTTACCATATCAGGTATGAGGTGTATGTGTGCTTACCATATCGGGTTGAGGTGCATGCTTGCTTTCATATCACTTTAGAGGTGTATGTGTGCTTACCATATAGGGCAGAGAGGTGTGTGTATGCTTCACACCATATTGGGCAAAGAGGCGTATGTGTGCTTCACACCATATCGGGCAAAGAGGTGTGTGCTTGATCACCATATAACTTTAGAGGTGTATGTGTGCTTCACACCATATTGGACAAAGAGGTGTGTGTGTGCTTCACACCATATCAGGCAAAGAGGTGTGTGCTTGCTTACCATATCACATTAGAGGTGTGTGTGTTCTTCACACCATATCAGGCAAAGTGGTGTGTGCTTGAACCGGATATCACTTTATAAGGTGATACCATCTTCTTTAAGCTCTATACCTTCTTTATAACTATTATTGTTCATGGCAACAGGTATAAGAAACTACTAGAACTCATAATGTCATCAACTATTTCAGAAAATTTTAGAATTAAAAGTAGTTCATTAAGTATAGCAATTTAGGTGATTAATAGTAACATGGTTGAGTTCAAGTTATATAACCCACCTTAAGAACATCTTCAAAGCTACAAGCTCCAAAGTTTCATGTTCCTAAGGTTTAAGATGACTTATAAAAAGTCCAATGCTCGTTCACAACTCCTTCATATACAAGGAATCACCAAGGATAAGCAATTGGTGAAGAAGAAAAGAAAGGAAGATCATAACCCTACAATCATGCTTCAATCCAAGGTTGAAGATGATCATGGCCTCACCTTAGGGTTAAGTATTGAGATCCCTCTTACTAGTTAGCACCTTGCACGATACCTGACTACCCTTGCATTATATTCCATCACTTGTGGCCGATATCCCCCTTACTTGTGGCCAAAACACTCCTCTTGGCCGATATCGACTTAATATGGCCGATGTCAACATGCTATGGCCGATATTACTTGCTATGGACGATACCCAATGCCTATGCATGATACCACATCACTACTGCATGATACAAGGACCCTTTGCACTATATCTAAGAGCAAGGAGGTGGTATGTTTGTAAAATGTTCACTAAAGGGGTGAAGGGGTATATATACTTGTTGTTCATGAAGAAGTGTAAAAATGAGGCGTCATCAATTTGAGCTACGAGGTGTCACGTGTCCATGCATGGTTGACATGTGTACATGCATGCATTAACATTTATCTTGACATGAAAAACTCTTGAGGATAATCTTGGGATGAATTTTCGTCCATTACTTATCCCTTTGAATAAAAATATATCAACAAAATCACCACTTTATTCACAACCCGATACAACTTTTCTAAGGAAGTTGTAAACTGATACAATTCACCTCCTTGAGGTGCCTTGCACGTCATGGGCTTTTCCAAGAGTCCACACAACGATATAGGACTCCTAATATGGCTTCTTGGCCAATAGGCACTCATATATAATCTTTTCAACTTGATACAACTCAAGTTAGGGTTTCATACTCAACCCCTTTGTTGGTCATTTCATCACCAAGAGTACAATCACTCATAGTTGATTCAAACATGGCACCTCATTATTTATCTCTCCTTTAAATAATACTAGGATGGATTAGGGACACTCTAGAGGTGGTAATTTGCATATCAACCCTACATTTTGGGTAAATTACAATTTGTACCAAAATTGGTACACAAATCACCAACATTATTCAAACAAGTTCAAACATGGAATTTAGGCTTTCCACAAGCCACTACCTTGCATAATTCTTTATATAATGATTCTAAAACACTTAGGGAACATTCAAAATGTGACAAATTTCAATATAACCCCTCATCTTGGGTGAATTGCATTTTGGTCCAAACATGAGAACATTGCTCAAACATTATTCAAACAGGACCAAATTTGAAACATAAGTCTGTTACCTGATAGAAAAACACTTCAGAGGATTATATTCAAGTTCTATACAACCTACTTATCCAAAACAAATAGGGTTACCTCATAACCCAGGTCAGGGTCATTACAAATTATAAACCCCTAACTAGGATTTCATCCCCGAAATCCCAGGTAAAGGGAGACAAATATTATTCATTAATCATATCATCAAGTCTCCACATAACATATTAATGTCATGGAGATTCCATATAACTTTAACCAACACAAAGTCCTTTCACACAGGGTTATCATAGAATCTGTCATACATGACACATACTCCACTGTCCTTTTCATTATTGATTGTAGAATCAACTCTATGTGAGGTAACATTTTTCTTAGTCGGAGAATCATTATACATACATTATTTAACTCAGGTGTCAAACCTCACTGATTTGTCACCTTTTCAACTTACATCTTTATGTAATAAGATCCTTGATCTTGGGAGTTTTCTATACCCCTCACTTAGTTTATCATTTCTCTTTCAAGGAAAAACCAGAGTTACGTTTTGTCACCCACTTGGGGACTACAAGTCTTATCATGCATCTGTTGTGCCACTCAAATATACTGACACAACATGAAACTTTCTTATGACTTGTATCAATTATCCCTTTAGTTGTTTATTTTCTTGTCATAAAGAGAGGCTACTTATTAAGAAGAACTATCTCAGAGGTATCTCTAGATGTTATGTATAAGCTGCCTTAACAAATCTAGATAGAGATATTCTAAGAAATTATTTTTATCTTTATCAACTTTTACTTAAACAATTCTACAATTGTTCCTTCAACTCATACATCTTTGTTGATGTCATGTTTATGCGGGGCATAAACCCCTAACATATGGTATCCATACTACAATATGCAACTAGAGAAATTTCAAAGTTGGTCCTTCTAGGTAACCAAACATTACTCCTTGTCAAGAATCATGTTCTCATATTCTCATATCATTGAAAGTTCTTGGATACTAGGATTCTTTACCTTGGTATCCATTATATGTGCCAAAAACACATCACATCATCATCGTTTCCATCCTTTATTATTATTACCAAAACTAAACATATAATAGGACCTTTCTTTCATCTCGGGACATTACTTAACACATATACTTTGTCTTGTAACTAAAAATCCAGGACAAGCTGATACTTTTCAAAGTATCCTTTTATAGATTACTTTTAATCTCTGCACATCAAGTGTCATAAGGCTTACTTGATTGTCATGTTTCCAAAAGGAAAGAACACAAAGAAACATAGTCCTTTTTATTGCCCCATTATTATCCAGGTTTGTTTATTAAAGAAAAGGGGTTCTCATCTTTCTTGAGTATTGCATGAACTCTCAATCGTTCATGTGTCATTCAATTTTGTTTCCTTTTAGGTTCCTTGCCTTTAGCATAGGAATTATAGAGATGATTACATGTCACCACCTCTTAGTGTTATCATCATCATGATTACTAGATCTGGGTATTCAAACCCTTAGTTCATCACTAAACATTGTTACCTCTCATCAGGTAACTGTTACCTCAAGGTCCTCAGACCAAGGTATTCATTATACTAAACATCTTCTTTTGTTTATAAGTTGATCTATGATTAACTCAGATTTCTCCATATATCAATTAATATGTGGTAGAAATATCCATGCCACATATTTGACTTCATTATGCTCTTTAGATTGTCTCAAAATGATTACTTGATCAGAGTAATCAGAAAGATAACAATCTCAGAGTATCATACTTACCTTATCTTCAATAGATGAATACCAGGCCAGGGTATTCAAGAACTAAAATTAGGTAGTATGCATTTGTTTTATATTATGTTTCTTACGCTTATCATCTCTTTTGATTTTACTACTTAGTATCTCTAACTTTCTCTTGGTGTTCCTTTTATATCTCTTCCCTCTCTACATGAAGAGAGAAATTTCAAAACTTACAAGGGAATGTTGGACTGAATATAAGTTCTCATCCTTCTTATCTCTTCCTCATGTCCTAGTAGGACTAATTAAAGGAAACTCAGCAAAAACTACCTTTCTTATAATTAGTAGGCAGAGAGTAGAAAAGGAAAGATGATTCAGAATAAAAAAAAATCTATATTGACATTTTACCTTTTACGAGTTATCTAGTGTTTTATCTGACCCAATACATGGAGTCAGTTGTCATCTACTACTTCCTTTGTTCTCTACTACCAGAAGTAGATGGACCAAACTGTAAAACTTGTCTTCATCCTCGGCCTTCTCCTTCATGAAACTGGGGTCCTTGTGGGTTTTGCAGATTATGCCTTGACAGTTGGGTCACCACAATATTTCTTCTTGGACATTGTTGTTGGTATGTATGCCCTGAGAGCCAATCATGGGATGATTGGTGGGATACATTAAGATTGATTTGATAAACATCAAAGGCGAGCTTCCAATTCTCTCTGGTTCAGTCATATGAGATAGTGATAGAACAGATTGAATGTCTAGAGAATGACAGTACTCAATGACGTATGCCTTCAGGTTCATGACCTGAATGATGAGATCATACGAATGCTAAGAGTTTGTACATTCTTGTTATGTCCCTAGTCGGATGTCATTGTGGAAGGTAGATAGACAGCAATGACACACAAGACTAGATTGTGGTGTTGGTTGATGACAGAATCTCATTAGTCATGATATAGAGATATCAAACCAAACACATAGGTACTTGTTAGAGAACAAGTGTACCGGACAGACCCACCGTGAGTTTGACACATGGAACCATGAGATGGTAGTCACAGTCAGTACTCACAGTGATGGTGGTGAGTGTGATTCTTAGACCTGAAATCACTGCACTCAACACATGTCGTTGGGCACACTTTGACATCATCAAACGCAATCATGAAACATGGGTTGTTATAAAGGTGATGATTGGGTGGCTTTGACACATGGGGCTTTTGAGGGGCGAGTGATAGATATGGGATTTGTCCCTCCTGAGGGAGTTTGATATCCATGGCCACTTAATGAGTAGGATTGAGAAAGGCGTGCACGCATGTGTGAATCAGTATATGATATTGATGTCATACATATCTCTTCCAGTCTACTCTGAGATCAAGGAAGTGAATGAACATTGACAGGATGACTGTTCCATGCCTCGAGTTCATTCGGGATATCAGTGACAAAGGAATTATACATTCGCTGTAACACCATTCACGGATTGTAGGATGATGTGTGACTAGGCACCGCTCTTTTCTTGTGAAGTCATAAGTGTTATGGACTTTCACTGCCAACGTGAAATGGACCTGCAGGGTCACACACATAGGATTTAACCTGGAAGAGGAGTTTTGTCCACAAAGCAATGTTTAGATTGATTACTAAAAGAGTTTGGTAGTTCAATTAAACACTCCATTAGTCGATGGCACAATATCATATGGTACAAGGTGTTGGACGCATTGATTGGAGTATCGGATTGATTGAAATCGCAATTGACTGATTTTGCCCAACCTGTGCTCCCAACCGATCGGTTCATGTGATGAACCGGTCGGCTGAGGTTGCTGAACCAGTCGGCTGGAGTGTCCAGGCCGATCGGCTCATGCCCAGGTTGAAATGACCGGTTCAAGGGTTGAACCGATCGGCTCAACTGATGCAACCAACCAGTTGGGAAAAGTCGTGTCGGCAAGAATTTTTCTTTGGTTTCAAATTGCCCAATTCGATTGGGAATAATATTGGTATTCGATACCAATTTGGAAAGAAACAAGGAAAGTCTTTTTGAGCCAGATTAGGACCATGAACCGATCGGTTCAGGGCACCAACCGATCAGTTGGAGTGCCCCAAATGATCGGCTCAGGTCCAACCGATCGGCTCAATGGCTGAACCGATCGGTTCAGTGGTGAACCGATCATTTCAAGTTGCGAACCGGTTGCTTTTTGTGGAAAATTCTCGAACCCTTCTACTCCTACTTTAGTCCCACATTGCTCGGGATGGAGAACCCTGTCCCATGACTCTCCTATATATATAGGTATTGGGGGCTTCTCAAAGTACAACTCAGTGCAACCAGTTGCTCTGCAAGTTGTCGTTCTCTCTGGTTTTGGTAACCGTGAGAGAGCCCGAGCAAGTGCTTCCCGCAAAAGGGAGGTGTAGCAAGGGAAGGACAACTGCAGTTGCAATAGGAGGCAGGAGAGCGTGTTGGCGACTAGTACGTCAACAGGAGGGTGTGACTCCTTCCACTTCCTTGTGGGACAAGGAGAGTGGAGTTCCAGGTGGTCCGTGTGGACTACTACAGAGGCGGGAGGACACTGCCGCTTAGGAGGACAACTGTCATCCGACAGTCCGGTTCGAGTAGGAGTTGTCAGTCCCGGTGCGACCAGGAGCTGCACAGACACCGTCGAAGTCCGGAGTTGAAGACCGCGCATTGTGCGAGGTATTGTCGCCGAGCAAGCCTCGGGACAAGGTATGATTCCGCAAACCATCCTTTCCTATTATATAGACGTTGACGTGTTTCCTCGGTATGGGTTTGGGGAGATTTTTTTTTTGTTTCTGCTGCCTTCTCTGTCTCCCCTAAAACCCAACAGTGGTATCAGAGCCACGTCAACTGCTCTATGTTTTAGGAATATCGATATGATCGATTTTGGTTTGTCGCCTTTATTTATTGCATACGATGCGAATAATACCGGCTTTATGCATGTCCAATCCTAAATCCACAAATCCCTAATTACATATATGATATGTATTATTAATGCACTCGATACGCGTCGCCCTTAAACGAGTTTTGTGGTGGATATGTGTAGCATGATTATGGCCTATAAACCCCTATCTGTGATTGGTTGTGTGTGGTTGTTTGCATCTCGGTCTGCGCACCGATCTTCCCTCTCTTATTCCTAATGTAACGCGAAATAATTCAAGATTCTTCCTACCTTTGCTCCCCCCGAATGTAAATCGGGGTTTCTCCTTTAATGCAATGTAATAAATAGAATAGGATTTTATTTCCTGTTATGTCAAAGACCGGTGGACATCAAGACGACTACTCAGACGATCGGTTCAAGGAGTGAACCGATCGGTTGACCTTCCAGACAGTCGGTTCAAGGAGTGAACCGATCGGTTGATAACCGGTTCGAGGAGCGAGACGAGCGGGTGGTGGACATGACGAGATGCACGACGACCAGGAAAACCGATCGGTTGGAGGAGCCAACCGATCGGCTGGTGGCACCCAGACGACCGGCTGGAGAGTACAGATCATTCATGTGATGAGTTGATCAACTCGGAAGGCAAGGCACAAAAGTTCATCTTATACAGGTTGCATGTGATGTAGACCTAGATGACCGTGATTCCTTTTGGCTCGAGGAATCACATTAGGATGGCCATAATCATCGCTTTTTATCGTTTGTGCATGTTTTCTGTGGGATATAGCATGTATATGATACATACTATGTATTGTGGTGATTGGATATGTATATGTATATAAAACCAAATCCCTCATTAAAATATTAAGTTTTAGATGCCTTCCAAATGCGACACACGTGAAAAGCTTGATCGACCAAGTGTGGGAACGTCCTAGCGTGGTGCACCGTCTATCTCGTGGAAGCGTGAAGGATGAATGTGTGGGTCTGCCCTAGCAGGGTGCATATTCATCGTGTTTGCTTTGGGTCGGACTTAACAAGGTGATCTAGATGGGATCTAGTACCTTGATGCATGGAGATGATCATTGCAAGGAGTTGTATATGACATCTTATCAAGAGTTGCATATGATGCAATTGGCAAAAGTTGCCTACCTGAGAGATCTATGTTATGGGTGACAGCCCTAGCTGGTCCATGACTTGGAGGATTTCAGGATCTTGCCCACTAGAAGGTTGTACGCTGCAATCTTCCGAATTGATGGTGAGGGCTATCAATTTGAAGTAAAATAGTGGGAGCGATAATTAATTAAAGGCCTAATTATATCGTCAAATTCTCAAGTCAATCAAATAATTCAAAAATGAGTTTTGGACTAAAATTGCATATTTTCTTTTTGTAGTTCAAATGGAAACAAACAACAACAACTTTTCTTTGCGATCGGTCCTTGACAAGGACAAGCTAAATGGGACAAACTTCCACGACTGGTATCGGACATTGAGAATTGTTCTCACTCAAGAGCGCAAGCTCTATGCCCTGGATACTCCAAATTCCAGAGGAACCCGCTCCTAATGCACCAAAGGCAGAAAGGGATGCTTACAAGAAGCATTCTGATGATGCCATTGATGCAAAGTGCTTGATGCTATGTTCAATGAACCATGAGTTGCAGAGGCAACATGAAAACATGGGTGTCATAGAGATGATTTTGCATCTCAGGAACATGTATGAAGATCAGGCACGGCAAGAGAGGTACAATGTTTCTAGGGCGCTGTTCAAGTGCGTCATGACAGAAGGAGATCCAGTTGGTCCTCACACACTCAAGATGATTGGGTATGTGGAGAACCTGCAGAGACTGGGATTTCCACTGAGCCAAGAGTTGGCTACTGACGTGATACTGCAATCGTTGCCAGAATCTTACAGTCAGTTTGTGATGAACTACAACATGAACAACTTTGATAGGCCACTGTCAGAGTTGTTGGGCATGTTGAGGACAGCCGAGTTACAGATGAAGAAGGACAAGCCTAAGTCCGTGATGGTGATCACGAGCAAGAAAGGCAAGTCCAATCGCAAGGGCAAGGGAAAAGCTAAGAAAGGTTCTGAAGCTAGCCAGGAGTCCAAGCCATCTTCAACTCTCAAGGCCAAGGGAGGCGTGACCAAGAAAGGAAATTGCCACCATTGTCAAAAACCAGGACATTGGAAAAGGAATTGTCCTCTCTACCTGGAAGAACAAAAGAAGAAGGAGGCGACTGAAGCCTCTACTTGAAGGTGTCATGTAAATAAACTTGTAACACTTTTGAGATATATGATATCAAGATGTAAAGTGTAAAACATTCTTACTTGGGGCAAGTGTTGCCTTGATAGATAGGAATACTTTAGTTTATTTTCAGCCAATAAGGCATGTAATACAGTTATGAACTGCTATTTCATACTTGCCAATAGATAGAAACACTTTATTTTTGCATATTGTATGACAATGATGGCAATTAATAAAGAGATGTTTCAATTTATAAAGATGTGATCTTTGTGGCAATGCCTTATTTATCTTGTGATATTTGATATGCATGAGATAAAACGATACCTAAAAGTTATAGATAACTCAAACAAATTAGCATTAATCATGAGAAATTCATTTCTAGTTTCCATGTGATGTATAAATCTAGACTCTTTTGGTTATAGAACGAGTAAGAGACATGAATATCTTGGACATGATTAATCAATCTTCACTAATGTAGTGGGAGAGTGATTATCCTATTAGGTATAATACATGTGATGTATTTACATACCTATTGGAATAAATGCTAATACTTCAAATGGTGTTTAGAGAAATACCAATATGAATATCTTGAAGTGTTCAAGATTATCATAAATGAAGTACAAATTTGGTAAAGTATTAATTCTTGATGAGATCAATAAATGAAATACTTGGACCAAATGTTTGAGATCCTTATGAGTGATTATGATAGTGTATCATAGTGAACTCATGATTAAGGCATGGTGATGTCTGAATCAAGAAGGAATCATACTCTAAGGAGTTAGAGAATGATTATCAAATAACTGAATTCTTCTTAATAAATGAATACCCCACACTAATAAAAGAAATTAAGAATCACAAGGGTTGTGAGTTCTTATATCTTTAACAGATACACCTCAATTATCTATGTGATGAGTTGTTCATGTGATGAGTCAACTATCAAGATGAATATGAGGAACCGAATCTTGAGTTATGGTTTAAAACCATTACATCCTAAATGACTTCCATGTGAACCATAAGGTATGACCTTGATGGTAGCACTCATTGGATCATATCCATAAGTGCAGATGAGTCTTAAGTGTTAAGACACATGGATAACATTTTGAGAAGGATGATGCTTGTTGATTGCAACTTAATGGCTAAAACATTTGGCATATGGATACTAAAACCGCATTCCTATGAGGAATAAAACCAGGATGTGTACATGACACAGCCTATAAGGTTTATGAATCCACTAATGCAAATGAAGTCTATAAGTTACAATGGACTAATCAATGTGATTGATTGAGTACAAGCAACTCAAAATTGGATCTTTATTTTGATGATATAGTCAAAGGGTTTGACTGATATGTCAAAGATAAAGAAGGGATCTGTGATTTAGTGGGAGTGTGTTCACATTCCACATATTGATGTGAAATGGAAATGTTCTAGATTGGAAATCCTAATGTGGAAATTATCTTTAAGGAAGATAGAGATGTTTCCTATGTGATAGGAATAGAGATCTATAGAGATAGTTCTCGGAAAATCTCTTGAACTGGAAAGAGAGAGCATACATTGGCAATCTGTACTGAAGTGTTCAGTATGCACAGATTCAGTGGGAGAAAACTTGTCCATGTTATATGGAGTTAGTATCCCAAGGCCAAGTGTCCAATTCTTATGAAGAATGGGAACAGTAAGAATAGATATGGATCTATCATGTATGTAATCATCCCATTATCTTGCATGTATGACATGGAAAGAATAAAATGCATTCATCATCTTGTATGTACGACATGGCAATATGATGTGCTCATCCTGATAACTCGCATGTGTGACATGACGAGTGGATGGCTGTCTATTTCCAGTAAGGATTACTGGAATACCATGAGAACTTGATAAGTACTTGGGAAGTACTAGTTCTATGGAGATAAGGAAGAGTTTGATGTAAAGAGTTACGTTGATGCGAACTTCCGAAAGGACAGAAAATTAATCGCAAAATATACATAGGATGTATAAAAGTAAAAGTTTGTTGATAATTGGAAGTGTTCCAATAAAGCCATTTAAAAGGGAAATGCCGAGTATCTATGTGTTAGAGAACAGCAATGGATACTATATGGATCTGAAAGTTCATAAGATGAACTTATATTCCACTCATTGATGACAAGTCTGGAATCCTTGATCATGCAATGTGGCTAAAGGTTAGCAAATGGAATGCTAGATCGCATATTACGGCAACTCCATCTCATACGTGTGACATACAGCGAAGAGATGCGAGACATGCAATTTGTACAGACTTTGGCAAGGTGTTGTAATTACTCACTATGTTGGCACTAGAGCACAGTAACATGTGGGACATGTTTGAAGATCACTATGAATATGATTCATGGGTGATTGGCTCGCAGTGCAAGTGGGAGTCTGTTGGTATGTATGCCCTGAGAGCCAATCATGGGATGTTTGGTGGGATACATTAAGATTGATTTGATAAACATCAAAGGCGAGCTTCCAATTCTCTCTGGTTCAGTCATATGAGATAGTGATAGAACATATTGAATGTCTAGAGAATGACAATACTCAATGACGTATGCCTTCAGGTTCATGACCTGAACGATGAGATCATACAGATGCTAAGAGTTTGTACATTCTTGTTATGTCCCTAGTCGGATGTCATTGTGGAAGGTAGATAGACAGCAATGACACACAAGACTAGATTGTGGTGTTGGTTGATGACAGAATCTCATTAGTCATGATATAGAGATATCAAACCAAACACATAGGTACTTGTTAGAGAACAAGTGTATCAGACAGACCCACCCTGAGTTTGACACATGGAACCATGAGATGGTAGTCACAGTCAGTACTCACAGTGATGGTGGTGAGTGTGATTCTTAGACCTGAAATCACTGCACTCAACACATGTCATTGGGCACACTTTGACATCATCAAACGCAGTCCTGAAACATGGGTTGTTATAAAGGTGATGATTGGGTGGCTTTGACACATGGGGCTTTTGAGGGGCGAGTGATAGATATGGGATTTGTCCCTCCTGAGGGAGTTTGATATCCATGGCCACTTGATGAGTAGGATTGAGAAAGGCGTGCACACATGTGTGAATCAGTATATGATATTGATGTCATACATATCTCTTCCAGTCTACTCTGAGATCAAGGAAGTGAATGAACATTGACAGGATGACTGTTCCATGCCTCGAGTTCATTCGGGATATCAGTGACAAAGGAATTATACATTTGCTGTAACACCATTCACAGATTGTGGGATGAAAGTTGTTCTCCAACTTTCTACTTTCACTTAGGTAGCACTGATGTGTGACTAGGCACCGCTCTTTGCTTGTGAAGTCATAAGTGTTATGGACTTTCACTGCCAACGTGAAATGGACCTGCAGGGTCACACACATAGGATTTAACCTAGAAGAGGAGTTTTGTCCACAAAGCAATGTTTAGATTGATTACTAAAAGAGTTTGGTAGTTCAATTTAACACTCAATTAGTCGATGGCTCTATATTGTATGGTTCAAGGTGTTGGACACATTGATTGGAGTATCGGATTGATTGAAATCACAATTGACTGATTTTGCCCAACCTGTGCTCCCTACCGATCGGTTCAAGTGATGAACCGGTCGGCTGAGGTTGTTGAACCGGTCGGCTGGAGTGTCCAGGCCGATCGGCTCATGCCCAGGTTGAAACGAACGGTTCAAGGGTTGAACCGATCGGCTCAACTGATGCAACCGACCAGTTGGGAAAAGTCATGTCGGCAAGAATTTTCCTTTGGTTTCAAATTGCCCAATTCGATTGGGAATAATATTGGTATTCAATACCAATTTGGAAAGAAACAAGGAAAGTCTTTTTGAGCCAGATTAGGACCATGAACCGATCGGTTCAGGGCACCAACCGATCGGTTGGAGTGCCCCAAATGATCGGCTCAGGTCCAACCGATCGGCTCAATGGCCGAACCGATCGGTTCAGTGGTGAACCGATCATTTCAAGTTGCGAACCGGTTGCTTTTTGTGGAAAATTCTCGAACCCTTCTACTCCTGCTTTTGTCCCGCATTGCTCGGGATGGAGAACCCTGTCCCATGACTCTCCTATATATATAGGTATTGGGGGCTTCTCAAAGTACAGCTCAGTGCAACCAGTTGCTCTGCAAGTTGTCGTTCTCTCTGGTTTTGGTAACCGTGAGAGAGCCCGAGCAAGTGCTTCCCGCAAAAGGGAGGTGCAGCAAGGGAAGGACAACTGCAGTTGCAACAGGAGGAAGGAGAGCGTGTTGGCGACTAGTACGTCAACAGGAGGGTGTGACTCCTTCCACTTCCTTGTGGGACAAGGAGAGTGGAGTTCCAGGTGGTCCGTGTGGACTACTACAGAGGCGGGAGGACACTGCCACTTAGGAGGACAACTGTCATCTGACAGTCCGGTTCGAGTAGGAGTTGTCAGTCCCGGTGCGACCAGGAGCTGCACAGACACCGTCGAAGTCCGGAGTTGAAGACCGCGCATTGCGTGAGGTATTGTCATCGAGCAAGCCTCGGGACAAGGTATGATTCCGCAAACCATCCTTTCCTATTATATAGACGTTGACACGTTTCCTCGGTATGGGTTTGGGGAGATTTTTTTTTTGTTTCGGCTGCCTTCTCTGTGTCCCCTAAAACCCAACAATTGTTGCCTAAAATGTCCTATCTATCCACATTTATGGCAAGTTCATCCCTCACTTGATGACCACTGCATTAGTGTACTATATTGTGGTTGAACCAGTGTTACCGAAAACTTTGGTTGTTTAGTACCACCAATCCACTGTTCCTGTGACTGTGTAGACCTCCTTTTGAGGTTTGCCTCATGTTTCTTTGTCACAGACCTTTCTATCCTCTGAATTGACTCCACAAATGAGGCAAATTTCTCTCTACTTTCTGACACATCTGTCGAGATAGACACCTCAACATTCAATCCTTTCTCAAAATGTCAAATCTTCTCCTTCTCAGTAGCAGCCATCTGAGGATAAAATTGCAAAAGTTCCATAAACCTAGCCTAATATTCATTTATTGACATGGTTCCCTGCTGAACCTTCTCAAACTGTGATATCTTTTCATCTAAGTATGTTCTTGGAAAATACTTATTGACGAATTCTTGACAAAATTCCTCCCAACCAACCTCTTCATCATTCCTTTTTACTTCTTCTATGGCCCACCAATGGCCAGCACTACCCTTCAAGAGGTATACAACATGTTTGACTTGATCAACATCTGGGATACTAAGGATCTTAAAAGCCTTTTCTAACTCAGTGAGCCATAGATCAACATTTGTTGGGTCAGTCGTCCTAACATATTCTATAGCTCCTACATGATGTAGTCATTCAAAAATCTTACCAGAGCCATGTCCCTCATTAGGATTTGGTTCCCTAGGTGCTGGTGCTAGCATCCGGTCTGCCATATGCATCACTGTGGTCATAAATTGTCTAAAAAGAGCATGAAAGGTTGGATTTTCTATTATGGCCTCATCAAAATGGGGATTCTCAGGCACTGATGTTTCTCTTGCCTCATCCCTTGCACCTCCTACTGGTATAGCAACATTGCTATCAACAATCTGTCCCTCATGTTCTTTGGACATCTTTGAGTTATATCCCTTCTTCTGCATAAGAAAAAGTCACTATAAGATATACTGGAGGACACTAGAACAGACTCAATACCTTAGTCCTATGTCTTTGTAGACTCAGCGAACCTTAATCTGTGATGCCAAAACTTGATACGATCGCCACCAAACCGACATCCAAATCATCACTAATTATGTGGAATAATCATAAGTAATGAATTAACGAAAATCACTAAAAATTAAAACCATTTTTTGCAAAGATATCCATTTCTAGGAAAACTGTTTAAGGAAGAACCAAAACCTGATATTCAGATTGATCATATATTGTACATACACTGTGCCATCTCTTCTCGAGGATAACATATACCATTTTCTTTCTCAAAAAATATACATAAAGCAACAACAAACCTCGAGCCATACAAGCAAAAATCTCAGATTGTTCATAAAACCAACACATACTAAATCCAAGGACCTGAGACTACAGAGACGACACATAGGACTTCTATCTGCAAGACACGATAGACAGTACACTCAACATGAGCTGTCACTGCTATCCCTGCTACTGTTGTTCTCCCTCTACAGTACAGTCTCACCCCCCTCATGCACGTCCACCTAAAAAAAATTGTGGATCCCATGGGGTGAGACAATTGTCCCAGCAAGAGATATAACTCTCCCCCAACAATGTTATTATCACAGTTAAATAGTATTATACTGAGCAAAGGATATGTAGTTTAGAATATTCTCATCTTTTAAAGCATTGCAACTATCTATGATATACCAGTAAATCATCTATTCACTTTATAAGGAATATGAGGAACATGTATATCATTTACCCATCATATTATATCAACATCTCAAGCTAATCCTGTGATGCTCATTATCATGGTATGTCATCCATGAATCATTCTCATTTCTATCTGTTGGCCTCAGCCAATCTTCTAGCCAGGTGTTTAGTTGTACCATCCATGTGAATATACATCATCATATTATGTCCAAGTATTGGCTTTGTCAATCCTATGTAACTATTCCAGATATTGGACTATGCCAATCCTTTGATAACATCCAGGTGTTGGGTTATTACCAACCCTATGATCACAACCAGACATTGGGTTATTACCAATCCTGTGATTAACATCCAGGTATTGGGTTATTACCAATCCTGTGATTAACAGCTAGGTATTGGACTCTACCAATCTCGTGATTAACAACCAGGCATTGGGTTATTACCAATCCTATGATTAACAATCAGGCATTGGGTTATTACCAATCATGTGATTAACAGCCAGGTATTGGACTCTACCAATCCTATGATTAACAGCCAGGTATTGGGTTATTACCAATCCTATGATTAACAGCCATGTATTGGACTCTACCAATCCTGTGATTAACAGCTAGGCATTGGGTTATTACCAATCCTATGATTAACAACTAGGTATTGGAGTCTACCAATCTTGTGATTAACAACCAGACATTGGGTTATTACCAATCATGTGATTAATAACTAGGCATTGGGTTATTACCAATCCTGTGATTAACAGCCATGTATTAGACTCTACGAATCATGTGATTAACAACCAGGCATTGGGTTATTACCAATCCTGTGATTAACAGCCAGGTATTGGATTATTACCAATCCTATGATTAACAGTCAGGTATTGGGTTATTACCAATCATGTGCAATTATTCTAGGTATTGGGTTATGACCAATCCTGTGACATTATTCTATGTATTGGGTTATTACCAATCTTGTGCAATTATTCATGGTATTGGGTTATGACCAATCATGTGAAATTATTCTAGGTATTAGGTTATGACCAATCTTGTGACATTATTCCAGGTATTGGGTTATTACCAATCATGTGCAATTATTCCAAGTATTGGGTTATGGCCAATCATGTACAATTATTCCATGTATTGGGTTATGACCAATCTTGTGACATTATTCCAGGCATTGGGTTATTACCAATCATGTGCAATTATTCCAGGTATTAGGTTATGACAAATCTTATGCAATTATTCCAGGTATTGGGTTATGACCAATCATGTGACATTATTCCAGGTATTGGGTTATTAGCAATCATGTGCTATTATTCCAGGTATTGGGTTATGACCAATCTTGTGCAATTATTCCAGGTATTGGGTTATGACCAATCCTGTGACATTATTCCAAGTATTGAACTTTGCCAATCTTGTGCATCTATTCTAGGAATTGGACTATGCCAATCTTGTGCATCATCACTGAATACCACATCACATTTACTAGGTATTAAACCTTAGCCAAACCATCATACTTATTCACATCCTTTATGTAATTCAAGTATTCCACTTATCTCCTTTAAGCTTATTCAAAACACTATAGCCCTTATTTGGCTATAAGCATAAAGCATGTATGATCAAGATTTCATTATTATTATTGTATCCATTTATTATTATTATTATGTTACTAAGTTTCCATTTCCTAGTTTATTTTGAACATTATCATTTCTTACATGAGACTTTTATAAACATCTTGTTACCTCTCAGTAGGCAACAACTACTATCATGGCTCACAAGGCCCATTACACATCTTGTCACCTCTCACTGGGCAAAAACTAACCACGTGGTTCACAAGGCCCATTAAACATCTTGTCACCTCTCACTAGGCAATAACTAACCATATGGCTCACAAGGCCATTACACATCTTGTCACCTCTCACTAGGCAACAACTAACCACATGGCTCACAAGGCCATTAAACATCTTGTCACCTCTCACTAGGAAACAACTATTAGGGCTAGGGTTTCCCTTTATAGACAAATAGGGTTTCAAGTTCATATTATCAATCCAAACCCTAATTCATTGCTCCACACATCTAGGAGCATACATTAATATCACAAGTATTCAATCATACTTATTTTTTCTCATCATTTGTCATTAAATGATTATCAGCAGTAAGTATTTTTTTCTCTTATGCTTACTAGGATATTGATTACTTCATACTTTATTAAGTTGGCTCAACCTTTCCTTCAAGGTAAATTAGCCTACTTAATCAATATTCATTAAACTCCATAACTCTTAATGTATGACTTGATATAAGACACTTCATGTGTTACTTCATCAAGTACATTGCATCTAAGGTGCTTTCCTTCATATGGGTTTTGAGGTGCTTCCACCATATCGAGTATGAGGTGTGTGTTTGACACCCATATCACTTTAGAGGTGTATGTGTGTGTAACATATCGAGTATGACGTGTATGTGTTCTTATCATATCACCCTTGAGGTGTATGTGTTCCCCTTTTGTCACTCTTTCTTCATAATCCCTCATTTTTAGGGTTTCTGAGTTGAAAGGAAGAAGAATTGGGTGAATCACTAGGGATTTGATATGAGATCGAGATTTTTAGGGATGATCTACATTTTTAAGGTGTTTTCACACCTTAGGGTGAGTTGGAACTTCCTTTAAACAGTATATTGCATGAAAATTGGTTAATTCATCCATAATCTTTAATTGCTAGTATGCGACTACAAACCCTGAATTGTCTATTTGTCCTATGTTGTTGCAAAACGATATGAAATGGATTCTTCCTCTGTTTGGATGAAGTTCAGATGATAAAATCATATTAGAAATGTATACAATACATCCTATTGAGAATTCCCTAAGTATTCGCAGAGGTTATAAGAGTAAACTGAAATATAGGGAATTTGTCTATGACTGAAATTTGCTATATAAGTAAATAGAGAAAATTGCTTATCTAGATCCCCTTGGTTATGAATGTTTATTTATCTAAATTCATAGTACATATATGTCAGATACTATCTTGGATTTTGTTCAAAGTGAATAGTGTTTGTTTGATATCTCAGTAAAGTGGGTGAAACCCTAGATGTGAGGAAAGTTGGATATTTGCGAATAGATATCGTAAAATCCATTTGAAGGGATTTTCTTGACATGATAGACTTTATTTATTCAACATTATTATTGATGCATGATATCCTAGTGAATGGCATGGAAACCCAAATTCAACTCAGTTCCAAGGTTTCATACATATATTGATTTTATATGATTTGTTTATAGTTGTCTTTATTCAATGAATGTTTATGTGGCATGAAATCTTTATGGGAGCCATGTGAATAAGTTATTTCCTAGTGAGAGGTGACAAGATGTGTGATGGCCTTGTGAATACTTGTACAACCAGTGAAATGAATACCTTGGTCTAAGGACCTAGAGGTAATGGTTACCTGTTATAGAGGTAACAATGCTATGTGATCATCTAAGGGTTTGAATACCCTGATCCAGTAATCGTAATAATGATGTGAAGGGATGAGAATTCCCAGTAATGTGATAAGGGATTGAGATCCCAGGTATCATGTGTTTTAAAGATTTGAAAAGTACGCGATAGATGTATTACACCTTTCTTTGTAGCATTTGTGGTGATTAAATGAAACTCTAAGGGTATGGTGTTCAATGAATCAAGTATTGTGATATCAATGTTCTCAATTATTATTAATAATTCTTGTCATGATAATTAATTAACTCTTAATTGAGTTATGAGATGCACAACTCAATATTTGGGTTGATATGCATGATTCTAGTGTGTATGAGCCAAGTGGATATGAAATCTATTTATTTAAGAATTTTAGTATGCCTGCATGTATAGTATGTTGATTACTCAGTATATTATATTGTTTTGAATATACTTCTCTGCCAAGTTTAGAATGATATACATGTTGTATTATATCTTCAAATAAGTAGACGTGACACTATAGAGATACCTGAGTCAAGTATAAGTAAGAGAAGGGTACAATGTAGAAAGCGTTTTCTAGGAATAATAAAAAAATAGACTTAGGAGCCCTGAACACCATAGAACCCCTATGTGAGGTATGTGCCTTAGGGGTGAAACGACCTAACCGAGGCATCGTCCTGTATATGGGGGTCGGAACGTGCTATCAGGTGTCACAGGGGACGAATCCCTAGCGGAAGTCTCCTTAAATTATAGTTTGTAGTGTCCAACATCAACCAAAAGTCCTAGTGGCACTAGAGTATAGAAATTCCAAGAGATGGTTTGACTCTCTGCCTATGTGCTTACGTTAGAGGAGGAGTCCAGTTTAGGCCAGAGAGCCATTTCCCTATTATAGACCAGGAGAGTAGTCAGACTTAGCATTTCCCGGGTGTGTTCGCTATGTCTTGTACGGTGTGATCATAATGCACTATGAGTCTTCATATGTAGAGTACATTGCATATGATCAGGGCATATTAAAATGAATGAGCGATCAAACAAGTGTGTACAATTATTCAATTATTCTTTGTATGTTTCTGAATTATTAGTTCTCTTTATGATCAATCAAGCATTTCATATATTGATTCACTCTTATGGATATTTAGAGTATCCTGCCATATTTATGATTGTTAGTTATTAGACTCTCTAAAGTTTTCTATTGTTATAATTGATATCAATTTGTCAAAAGTATGTTTGTAATTATATCAGTGCTTTAGACTATTTCTTTGAAGTACTCATTCACTGAGCGAGTAGGCTCACCCCTCTACGCAAAATTTTTAGGGAAATCACATGGACTTCTAGAAGGTCATTGCATCAGAGTAGATCTGCCATAAGAGTTAATTCTGAGTATAGTTAAGTTCAGTCGGTCCTTGTCACTCTAGGTCCTTGTAAAGAAATAAGAGAGAGTTGTAAATGATGATGTATAACATTATTCCTCTTTTAGCAATATATGTGAATCTGCAAGTCTTATGTGCTTAAAAGTATGAGAAACATAATGAATGTATGGATGTGTTTCATTAATGTGAGATTACATTTGAGAAATAAAAGTTTAATTCTCTTGTAAAGTTAGTTTATGTGGTTCAATGTGAGAAAACAAAGAGTTTAAAAAAGAAGAAAAAGTAAAGGGTGATCTTATTATTACGTTAAATCATCAATTTATACCTTAATCTCATGATTAGTGTTAATTGTGAGATTGGGGTGTAACATCAGGACACTGATTTGAAGTCATAATATAGCATTGATCACCATTAGAGAAAGGTTCATACAAGACTCAAAACTTAGTTATCAACATGCATATTGTATCACATTTCAAGTCAAGATTAGGGCATTTAGTCACATTAGTACACAAGAACCATACATAAGGAATATAGGTATACAAGGTTGTATAATTTATTGATTTCAAGACCAAATGAACATATTTGAGTATCTTTAGATCAATAAATACATTAGATTTAACATTCATCACAAAAGTACACATAAAGACATGTTAAGGCACATTAAGTGTCACCAAGATCATCATTAGGGTCGAAGAAATATTATGATGAAGAATGATTGTATTTGAAGGTGAAATCTATTAATGTAGAGCACTCATGTAGATTTGAAGCATGCTTGAACAAAGTATAGCGTAAAAGGAGGGATCTTTTGAATATAAGCTCATTTTAGATCATTTAAGCAAGATTATATCATTTTAGGGCACAAAAGTAGATGAAGTTTGAAAAGATGCTGAAGTGACTGCTATTGGGCTAACATCAAGATTTGGGACATAAAGGAGCAAGGTTGGGCATTAAAAGGCATAAATCATGTACAAAAAGATCAAAAGCTATCATATTTAGAATATTAAGGGAAATAATAGTATAATTAGGTCATGAACAACTTTAATTGAATACATTATGTTTCTAGATCAAAAATCATATATTACAAGTCTTACTTGGCCCAAGAAATGATTAAATAGTATGTTTACATGGATTACCAAAATCTCAGTGATTTGGACCCTTGAATTTAAATCTAAGGGATGAGGATTGTCAATGGAGGTGCAATCCACCCTTCTTGGGTTCCCATGGGCACACGGTAATGGCCCTACCCCTGACGTGGCCCTATCAGTCTGGTGTTGGTATGTATGCCCATAGAGCCAATCATATGATGATTGTGATGGGGCATCATACAGTTGATTTGATATTTATAAAGGTAATTACATTTATTATGTTTGTATCAATCATGAGATGATGACATAGATATAATAAATGTCTAAAGAATGATGTTACTCAATGATATATGTCTTCAGGTTAAGTGCCTAAACAAATAGATCATATGTATGATAAGAGTACATATATTCTTATTATGACCCTAGTCGGATATTACTTTGGAAGCAAAATAGACAATAATAACACATAAAACTAGAGTGTGTGTTGACTGATGACAAATTCTCATTAGTCATGACATGTGATATCAAGTCAAGCACACATCTACATGTTAGAGAACAATGTATCAGACAAACCCATAATGAGAGTGATACATGAATTTTATGATGTTCATTCACAAACTATCAACTTTCCAATCATCTAGGGTTTCACCCTCTTTAATGAGATATCAAATAGACACTAAAAACATCACATGAAATCCAAGATGGTATCTAACATATATGTACTATGCATTCATATGAACAATCATGCATAACAAGGAGATTCAAATAGGCAAAGTTGTCTATTCAATTATATAGCAACTTCAGGCATAACTGAAATTTCAGTTTGTTCTCATAATCTTTGCAATTACTTTAGGAATTCTATTTTAGATGATTTAAATGCATTTCTAATATGATTTTATCATCTAAAATTCATCACAACATATAAATAATCCATTTAATACCATATTGTAAAAGCTAGAACTAAAAGGCAGTTTAGGGTTTATTTTCACATACAAGAGAATTGAAGATTTATGGTGGATTTATTCCAATTTCTTGCAATCTACTATTTAATGAAAGTACCCACTCACCCTAAGGTGTGAAAGTACCTTAAAAATGTAGCCCATCTATGAAAATCTCAAACTCAAATGAAAACTATAGAAAATAAGTCGTTTCTTCTTCCTTTCAACTCAGAAACCCCATGAATGGAGATTTATGGAGAAAGAGTGAGAAAAGGAAGAGATTTGATATCATTTCAAATTAAATCAAAGGGCATACTGAATCCTAACATGTGAGAAAAATTCACCATGAAAGACTATGCAAAGAAGCTAAACTTACTTGATTTCATCTTTTCTCAGATGGTGAAACCCTAGATCAACATCTCCACCACTTTCTCCTCTCAAAACCCTAGCTCTCCTCTCTCTCTATAATTTCATTTCTCTAAAATGGATCACGAAATGTGAGAGATTATTATATGCTAAGTTGGTCATATAGATCAATTGAGCTGCTTGGGTAATTTGCAGATTGACCCCTCGCTATACTCTCTTATTTTAGCTAATTTTTTTGTCATAAAAATATTATTCTAAATCATTTACTTAAGAGGTCAAAACCCCTATAAAAATTATAATAAATTTCATATTATTTATAATTAAGTTTAAGATCTCCACTAAAAATTTCAGATAATTTGGAGCTACTAATAAATAGCTAAAAATCAAACAACGTACTGCTACAGTGTAGTTTGTTGAACAGTTGGTTGAAGAGAAAATGCCCAAAACAACCATGAAAGCTTCCATGGCTATGCTAGGATGCACCAACATGGCCTTGCTGACTACCACATCCATGGTGTATTGGTTTCGTCAGATTTTAGTATAAAAATTGGCTAACACTTCAATTCTTCCAAAACGCCTGTGTGGTCTAGAATGATCATGCCATGTCAACCCTACACGTCTGTGCTAGATACCACGGTAATTCTACCCAAGACTCCAATTTCCAATTTCATTGTCCTTTGCTCACCTCACCCGTTTCACCCCAGTACAGGCGTGTTGGGCAAAAATCCTAATTTCAACCGACTAAGGTTTATACTTTTCAAACTGCAATTATTCAAAATGAAGGTAAGTTTCGAGTTATAATTAAATTTAATACATCATAATTGAGCTACCATCCTTAATCATATTTAATCAATGATCAACCTAACTAAACATGTAATCATCCAGGTAAACCCTAGTTTACCAATTAAGATCACATGTAGTCATAACACTCCCACTGCACCTAAGGCAGACAAGAATGCTTACAATAAGCGCTCTAAAGATATCACGGATGTCAAGTGCCTCATGTTGTTCCCAATGAACTATGATTTGCAGATGTAAGATGAGAACATGGATGTTATTCATATGGTTACACATCTTATGAACATGTACCAAGATCAAGAAAGACAAGAGAGATATGATGTTTCTAAGGTGTTGTTCAAGTACAACATGGCAGAAGGACATCTGGTAGGTACTCATATACTCAAGTTGGTTGGATATGTGGAGAACCTTGCTAGAGTGGGATTTCCCTTGGGTCAAGAGTTGGCCACATATGTAATTCTGCAGTCATTGCCAAAATCATACAACCAGTTTGTCATGAACTACAAATGAATGAATTTGACAAGACATTGTGAGAACTACATGGCATGTTGAGGACAACTGTAGCTCATATAAAGAAGGACAATCCTAAATCTATGATGATGATCAATAGAGGGAAGTCCAAGGGCAATGGAAAATCTAAGAAGAGTTTTAAAGCTAGCCAGAAGCTAAAGTCTTCTGCAGTGAAAGCTAAGGGAGGAGTGAATAACGAAGGAAAGTGTCACCATTGTCGCTAGCTTGGACAGAAATCTCCACTTTAGGACCTGAGAAGAAGTAAGCTAGAATTGTGTGGAGCAAGAGTTGCTTCCAACACAGTTGGAATCTATGATTCATGTGATGGGCATGTAACATAATTAATGAATTACTATTATTTACCTACCATTAAAACATCATTTATCTTGTATGAACAAGAATATTATGAAAATATTTGATGCTTTTTTTCCAAAGATAAGATCTTTTATGGAAGTAGCCCCAATGTCTCATTTGATAGTTCTAGAGACAGTTATATATATTGAATGACACGATGACATAAACAATAAATACCTATATCATTGTCATCTAAAGCACATAAATGAGAAATGCATTCTGAGAATCCTTCTGATGATTATCTAGACTCTTTTGGTTATTGAACAAATAGAGACATGCTAGTCTTATTTATTGGGTAATATGGCAAAAGCATCTTCTTTATGTAGCGGGAGAACGAGTATTCTATTAGGGCTCATACATGATGATGTATATAGACCTTTTAGAATAAATTCTATAGGTGATCATTAGTACCTCATTATATCTATTGGTGATCTCAGTATGGTAGTTTGTATTTAATGAAATACACATATGAATCTCTTGAAGTGTTCAAGGAGATCATTAATGAAGTTCATTACCCATTTGGTGTAAGTATTAAAATACTTTGATTTGATCAATGTGAAAATACTTTGAAACCAAAAGTTTGAAGACCTTCTAGAGATCATATATCATAATGAACTCCACCCGAAACACAATGATAGTGTATCATGAGATCAGAAAGAAGGAATCACACCTTATTAAGTCATGGTGTGATTATTATTAAATTTGGCTAATCTTCTAATTTACTTTTTGGCACATGCTTTGCAATAAATAATGTATCATCTAAATAGTTCAAAAGACATCATATGAGATATGGTATGAGAAGTGTCCCAATCAGTCTTTTATAAGGATTACACTATTACATATACTACCTTTCACATCGGTTAAAATGGACTTTTTACATTAGTTTCCAACGACACCCAAGTGGGCGACACTCAAGGTAGACACCTACAATGTCAGTTCCAGAATCGATGACACACAGTCGGCCCTGATTGCAACCAAAAAAGAACTGACACTGGTAGGAGTCGTAGTTGTCAATTATCTATAGAAAATTGACGACTATCTTCATCATCAAACAAAAAATTAGCCCAGGTTATGCCCCTAGTCGTCGATTATTTCAATAAAAACTGATGACTAACTCCCTTTCCAAACGTAAAGTGATCTCATGTTTGGTTCATAGTCATCGGTTCAAAGTAAAACCGAAAATACAACTACAAATTTTCATCGGTTATGATTTCAAAAACCGACGCCTATCTCCATACCCAAACAAAAAAAATTACATGGGTTAGGGCATCGTCGTCAATTTGCTATAAATAATCAATGACGTAGACCTATATTAACGGTTCTTTTAAATAATCGATGATGAAGTGTCCTTTTTTTATATCAGCTTGTAGGCTTGTTGTCCGGCTAGTCAGCAAGATGCAAAACCTACAGTTTAGATCTGAACTATAGGTTTACAACATTCTATGATTTTAGCCTAACAACAGGCTATAAACCTACAATAACAAGATGATCAAGACTATGTATTCATACTGTGATTCACACACATGTAGAAACACAATTAATTTGTTCACATGATTCAAACACATGTAGAAACATGTAGTTCCATTCATTCATCCATGTAGTTCCATTCATTCATGCATTTTCACATTCACACACATGTAGAAACCTATAGTTCCATTCATTCATCCATTTTCACATTTGCACACATATATAAGCACAATTCATTCATTCATCTTCACATTCACACACATGTATATAGATCAAATTTCAATAAGACAATTAAAAAAAGTCATCCACACATGTATATAAGAACCACATCTGTAAAGAAATAATGATACTAAAGTTTAGAAATGTCATTCTTTATCATCAGTACCTCAATCATAATAAAAAAATGCCTCCCTTTCAAAGGCTTTTTCCCATTGTTCTCTTATGTCATTTAATTTTTCTATTGTATAGGATATATGTACATCTATTAGCTTTTTCCCTATATTGAAGTCACTAGTTTTAAACACTTGCAAAGAGAATGATGTATATATATAATTAATAAGTTTGATATTTTCATATTATCTAATGAGACTATACTTATGATGATCAAGGCTATATATTACCTATTGTATGTTTTTGATGTCGTGTGCATAAAATCTGACAATTATTTCCATATACCGCATCACATAGTATCCACATGTACAACCATTATTTTGTACAACACACTATAAAGTTCAACATATAAAATGTTAATAAATAAATATAAGCATAATTCACATAAATAAAATATGCATTAGAGTCAGGAAACTACATCCACATTCTTCCAAACTATCACTTTTTTTCTTGTCCATGTTTCCTCCAGCATTTTTGAACTCTTTTAAATCCCTATATGTTAATCTAACACAATGAATTGCATTAGTAAATAGTCATGTAAAAATAGATGTTAACGGATATAAATATAAAATTTTCTCGCTTGTATAATGGCCTTTTCAAATTGTGTCTCGAACAGTCTAATTTTTTCTCCTTAGGATCCAGATAATAAACAGGCAATGTCTTGGGGACAACAACCAATAACTCCCAATGCTTACCTCTAGTGATAAGAAAGTAAAAAATATATAACTCAAAATCCACAATAAAATGTAATTTTCTTAAGTCAAAATTACAAGCAAAGTAAACTTACCCAACATTATATGGAGTTATTTTCAAACTCTTTTTTGCTTCACCAAAATATTTAAAAGTGATAGAGTAGTATAAGGTAACTGATGTAGGGACTTCATTTACAAGACTGATCAAGGATGGAACTACAAATCCCACAAGGGTCATTGAAAAATCTATATATAACCTATGTAAGTGGCTACAAAACATATATTATGTATGCACTAATATATAAGAAAACAAATCACCATTTATAGAATGAGGTATACAGATATATAAATAAGATCTCACTATATCCATAGTTCTATCATAGATGAATTCAGACAAGCATAATGAAACAAATCCAAAATATCTTCTAGAAATACATGATTATCATATGATTGGCCTATAACATCCTCCCCCATAGAAGCAATAATATTGAAGTTTCAGAATGTTCACCTATCCATATTTCCATACCCCTACATTGAGGACCTATCGAGCCGAATAGGTCCTCTGCAAGCTAACTAGGTACTTGAGGAAGAGGTGGAGGTGGAGGAGGATGAGCTATAGTGGGTTTCTTCCCCTTGTCCTGTGTATATAATTTCATATCAATTGTCACGTATATACATATATAAATTAATGTAATGTAAATTTACCATACATGATCAGTATAGATGACTCCCGCTGTGGTCCACAAGACCACTCTGCCTTCTACTTCACTAAGCGTGTCAACATCTGGGTGGGCATATGGCAATGGATGTTGCCACCAAGTGGGGAAGACAATCATTGGGCTTACACAAACCACACCATCAGGTACTCGAGTGCCATGAATCATGAGCGTTGGAAGGCGTGGGTAAGCCTCACCCTCTACAACAACGTATTCTTTCAATTTTAGAAGGCATTGCCTCAACCCCTACAAATTTACATAGAGTATGTTATATCTATACCAAAACATATCATGCTAAAAAGACTAGCTACTATGTCATAAAAATACTTACAGTAGATGTGCTAGGTGGTGGGTCTATAGGATTACTCCCAACCACCTCAACGGGATTACTCCGAACCACCTCTTTTGACAAAGTGGATTTTAGCATAACAATGAAGTAATTACTCTTTTTCCCTCTATATGTTCACTTATGAACTCAAATTATATTTCTTGGTCTGTAGATTGTTGTTGACACTCAAATTCAAAATATGGTGATCAATGTGAATTTTATACACATTATAACACAACAAATTGGATTCATTCATCACTTTGACCAAAGAAGAAAATTGATCCATCAAAATAAATCATATGGTTCACAAACTTTTTCTAAATACTCTCCATATTATTTTGAACCTATGGTCCAAATTTCATCACATTTGGACATTCCTATAGCTGTCTATTAATTCTTGAAATTTAGATGTAAAAAACCCCTTTATTTCCTTTTATTTGCCCTTTTATTGGTTATGCCACATCACCTATCCGCTTGGAAAGGGAGGGGACAAACCCCAGCCCTTGGATCAGCCTTCCCATGGATTAGGGCCTGATCCAGCAGCCACGACAGCATCTTCAGCCTCCTACAATCAGCGAGGAGGTGTGAATGCGACCAAAATGACCAATCTATCACTCGTGACCTCAATTTAAAAAACTAAGTGAGCCAAAATCCTTCCCTTGCAATTTTGAACTCAACAAATGCAAGATTGACCCCATTTATTACTCTGCCTCACTACCAAAATGAGTTCCTCACTTTCCATTCTCACTTCGGTGGCCCTAGCCATTTTTCAAATCTCGAACTAACCTAACCCTAGCCCCAACCCTATATAAACACCCCATCGAGATCTGAATCTCCTGTACAAAAACCCCTTGCTCCCATACTCTCTCATATCCTTGAGAACCATGATTACTCACTGTTCCTCCCCCTATTTAGATGGTGGTGCCGCCTATCCCATTTTGGGCTTTCCTCCTCCTTGTCTCCTCGCCTCAATCCATCACCTCCATCCTACTCGTGAGCCTCTGACGGACCAGAATGACATCTTTTTGCCATCCATCGGCCCCTCCTGCTCTGCAACCTCCCTTATGCCAGTGAGGTGCTCCACCCTGCTTCTGGGCTTATGAGGAGCCTGCGCGTGAAGGGAAAGAGTCCCCAAACTGGCCAGTCCAGAAAAGGGAGCCCCGGTCCAAGGCTTAGCTGAACCAAGGTCAGAACCGCCAAATCAAACCTTGAATCGTTTGATTTAGCCACTGAATCGGATCCATAATCCACTAGACCAGTGAGACGCATGACGTGATATGAGCCGTCCAACTTCTGAATCCAACGACCCTCATTTTTTTCTTCAATTGAAGGTATTTTTTACTCTCTCTAGCCAATAATCATTAAAATGGCCAAATATTGATTAAATCAAAGAAAATGGATCCTACATCCAAAAAATATGAATAAATAGTTAATCTTGATTAAAACAAATTCAATAAATCATTTAAAAATACTTTTGAGTCATGATTCTAAATTATTCCCACTAATATGTCTAAATATTCATCTCATGTTTATATAATTTGTTAAATGACTCAATAATCATGAGTAAACTTTGGAAACCCTCATATTTGACTCTAATGATCATCTTGCGACAATGAAACCAAACTTGACTAGATAAGACTCTAGATCTAATATTTTGATTCATCTACCCTAGAATATGAAGCATGCACCTTGAAATAAGGACGAATCTTAATATTATGGTAACCGGTCTTAATCTTGCAAAACTCTTGGTAAATATGTGACCCATTTATCTAATCTTGATTTCTAGTGATGTTAATTATTATGATGATAATCTAGAAATGTGATGATAACTTGGATAATGATCTTGAAATTAGGGTTAACACATATGATCCTAAAATACCTAGGTAGGTCATTCCCACTTGAGATATTCTTGACACTTGAATAATATTGGACATATTGAAATATTGGGTGATTATAAGTGGATGACCTAAACCTAAGGTTGACATAGAAAAAGTATAACCCTAATCCCGAATATTGAAACATGATCTTCAAATATCATTATCTTGACCCTTAATCAGACATTGTGATTTATGATCCAACTAGAAGGGTGGACCTATTTGTTGATCTGTACTCTAGGTCTTCGGTGAAAGGTACGCTACTAAATCTCCTATTTTGAGTTATTATTTCTTGTTGTATATGCTAGTGTGTGATATCCTATGGGGAGGGACGATTACTTCAATCCTTTTACTACTATCTAGGCAGTGGGATTGGGATTGGGGTAAGAATGGTTCTATGACAGTTGGTATTAGAGCATACACACTCTCATATACTCACACTCTCATATAATTTAAGTAAATAATTTCTCAAGTCTCTCGAACCCCGAAAAACCTAAAATCCATAATGGTGAAAATTGAGGTGTCTAGGCTCGGGGTTCTGGTATCATTTCTCCTATCCGTTTTCACGATGGCTGAGATTCCCCACATTACCTGGCCTTAATTGATTCAGAACTAGACCTAAAGGTGTTCCGTTGTAAACATAGAGAGTCTTCTAGCATCTCATCTCTTATTTAAGGACTACCCTAAGCCACCCATGTAGATGAAGATTAGGTAGTTTTATCATCTCATCTCATCATGTGGTAATTCTCATGACCTTTTGCACATGATGTATCAATTATGGGTAACTTATGAGAAAAATAAATGTTACTAGAAATTGTGAAATCTGATAAGATAATGATACCATGATCTGACCTTAATTTGAAAACTCAAATTTGATAAATGAATCTTAGAATAAAATACTCATGCATTACCCCTTCATTAAAACTAGATGTAACCAAAATTACACTACATGCTCCCTATGTTTGAGTTAAATGATAAAAATTCTGATATGGTGAAATAAGGAGGACTTATACCTTATACCTCATTATCGATGAGGTCCCTATTTTATAAATTTCATGTTGCCCTATCATTTACTAAACCCCAAACATAGCTAAGCAAACTCTTACCCTATTTGATACATATCATGATTTTTTCATCGAATTATTAATCTTTATGACTCTCAAAAGCATGATGTAAGACTATGATGCAAAAAGCAATTTCCCTATTGAGTATTGATGCCTTTTGTAAACTCGATTTTGATATGATGAGTGTGGACTTAAATCATGCACCTATTTTCAAAATATATATTGATAATTAAAGAAAGAGAATACAATTATGACCCTAGTTTTGAAAAATCTTGAACTAGCTGCCCTATTATGACCTTGAATTTTGATCGTATGACTTGGATAGTGTGATTTGACCATCAATTCTCTCCCTATTTAAATAAGCTCAATGGATAATGACTAATGTAGGCAATGTGTTAGATTAGGTTGGTAGTTGACTCATGACTCCCCTAACCTAGGTCACATTCCTATTATAACTCCCTCTAAATTTTCATCTTGTTCATTATTTAGAGTTTGTAAAGGTATCCCTTTTCACCTGATCTGGATTGGTTGACCTAAATTAATAGGATAAAAATAGGATGATATTGAGACTCAATCTTGAATCTTTATTTAATGACAATCTTGAAATATGATAGTGTTGATTGTAGCTTGTGGCTGACTTCCTATATAGACCTAGGTTTAGATCATTCATCAACCTTGGATACCATGATAATGAAGTCTTGATATGTTGCTCGAATATTGATTGAATATTGTTGATCAAAATTTTATATAGATGAGTGATCTCCACTAAGGTCTAAATAGGAATCTATACCCCGAATTTGGAATATTTACACATATGATCTTGATGTCTAAACTTCAATTCTCAATATGTATGTACAAAATCTTGAAACATGATTATGGTCAACCATGTGGATATTAGGATCACCCACGATATGAGTAATGAATTGAAAATCCCAAATATTCAAATTTTTGAAAAGATGACAATTTTGACTCTCTCAATTTATGACTTAGGGTTTATCTCTCATTAGGACTAGGGTGGGACCTCGCATTGATTTTGAGCTCGAAATCATGATATGGAAAATATATTGTTGTCTTGAATTGTTGAAATATGAAATCTCAAATCATCGATCTATAACCCCACCTAGGACAATGTAGGAGTTAGGACCCTAAGATATTGGGATTGAAAGTCATATTGTACACTTGATTCAAGAACTCTATTTGTTTGACCTAAAATATGATCTCCCCAAATTTGTGATCAATAAGATGCTTTCCATATTTGTGGCTCATATGATGACTTTGAACAATATATGCATTGACCTTGATACTCAATTTCTCATTGATGAAATGATGTTGGTACCAAGTTGGTTATGATATGGAACATGGAATCCCAATTATGATTGTTGGACTAGTTGCATTTTGAGGACATAATTTTGATTATATAGTTGAGGATACTCTAGTATTTTGAGGATACGATCTGGATTTTGATAATCCCAATTTTTTAAGGAAGTTTTTGAATGTTGGGGACAAAATTCCTTTTTAAGGAGGGAAGGATGTGACAAAGTGGATTTTTGCATAATAATTAAGTAATTACTCTTTTACCCTCTGTATGATCACTTATGAACTCAAATTATTTTTCTTGGTGTCTAGATCATTGTTGACACTCAAATTTGAAATATGGTGATCAATGTGAATTTTATACACATTATAACACCACAAATTAGATTCATTCATCACTTTGACCAAAGAAGCAAATTGATCCATCAAAATTCATCATATGGTTACATCTCATTTGGACATTCGTACAACTATCTATGAATTTTTGAAGTTTAGATGTATAAAACCCCTTTATTTCCCTTTTATTTGACCTTTTATTGGAAATGCCACGCCACCGATCCGCTTGGAAAGGTAGGGGATGAACCCCGGCCCTTGGATTAGCCTTCCCATAGATCAAGGCCTGATACAATGGCGATGGAATTATTTTCAACCTCCCACAATCAACAGGGAGGTGTTGATGCGACCAAAATGACCGATCTATCACTCATGACCTCAATTTGAAAAACTAAACGATCCAAAATCCTTGCCTCACAATTTTGATCTCATCAAACTGAAGTTTGGCCCATTTATTGCTCTACCACACCGCCAAAATGAGTTCCTCACTTTCCATTCTCACTCTGGAGTCCACGACCATTTTTCAAATCACGGACTAGCCTAACGCTAGCCCCAACCATATATAAATACATCATCGAGATCAGAATCTCCAATCCACACGAAAACCCCTTGCTCCCATACTCTCTTGTGGCCTCGAGAACCTCGATTCCTCATTGTTCCTCCCCTGTTAGGATGGAACCGTTGCCTAGCCCATTTTGTCCTTTCCTCCTCATCTCCTCGCTTCAATCTATCACCTCCATCCCACTCACAAGCCCCCAATAGCCCAGAATGACATCTTTTCTCCCTCCATCGGCCCCTCCTTCTCTCCAACATCCCTTACACTGGCGAGGTGTTCTGCCTTGTTTCTGGGCTTGTGAGAAGCCTGTGCATGAAGGGAATGAGTCCGTGAACCAGCCGGTCCAGAAAAGGGAGCCCCGACCCAAGGCTTAGCAAAACTAAGGTCTGAACTGCCAAATCAAACCTTGAATCAGTGGATTTAGCCACCGAACCGGATCCATAATCCACTGGACCAGTGAGCCACGTGGCACAATCTAAGCTGTCCAAATTTTGAATCCAACGTCCCTTATTATTTTTCCAATTTAAAGTATTTTATCCTCTCTCTATCTAATAATTGATAAAATGGACAAATCTTGATTAAATCATAAAATATAGATCCTCACTCCAAAAAATATGAATAAATAGTCAATCTTAGTCATAAAAATCAAATGAATCATTTAAAAATACTTTTGAGACCTAATTCTAAATTATTCACACTCATATACCTAAATATTTATCTCTTGTTTATATGATTTTCCAAATGACTCAATAATCATGAGTAACCTTTAAAAACCCTAATATTTGACTCTAATGATCATCTTGCAACAATGAAAGCAAACTTGACTAAATAAGACTCTTGATCTAATCTTTTTACTCATCTAAATTGGAATATGAATCTTGCACCTTGAAATAAGGATGAATATTAATATTACGGTGATTGATCTTAATCTTGCAAAACTCTTGCTATATATTTGACCCATCAATCTAATCTTGATTCCAATGATGTTAATTATCATGATGATATTCTAGAAATGTGGTGATAACTTGGATAATGATCATGAAATTAGGGTTAACACATATGATCTTAAAATACCTAGGTAGGCCATTCCCACTTGAGATATTATTGACACTTGAATAATATTGGACATATTCAGATATTGATTGATTATAAGTGGATGAACTAACCCTAAGGTTGACATAAGAAAAGTGTAACCCTGATCTCAAATATTGAAACATGATCCTCAAATATCATGATCTTGACTCTTGATCTAAACATTGTGATTTAGGATATGACTCAAAGGGTTCACCTATTTGTTGATATGTAATATAAGTCTTTGGTGAAAGATAATGTAAGGACCTTAACATGCATTTTGGGATTACCCTGTTTGCTTTGCCTAAACCTTGTGTTTTGCCTAATCACCTGAGGTGTGATTAGTATTTGTTGTGTTTTGTTGTGGGGTTGAGGTGCAACTTGCAATTAACCCAGGTTCTATAGTTTCTATGCAAGTTTGTCACCTTGAGAGATCTCCTTGTCTCTTTGCATCCTCTAGGGTTGAGAGGATGGGTTGGGCGCCTTGTTTGAGTTGTTTTGGTCCTTGTTTGAGCTTTTTTAAGCTTGTACTTGTTGTTGGGATTGAAGCCCTTCCTCCTTGCTTGAGTGTGTTGGGCAAGGGAGTGCTTGGTGCCTTGTGTCAGCCATGGTGTGTCAAGCAAGGGAGGTGTATTGGCCAGGGGGTGATGGTGGATGTGACGGGTTTCCATGTTGGGCGACACACACCCCTCCACCTAGCATCATTTGTGTCACCCTCTCTTGTACACATGGAGCTTGTTTCTAGCAAGTGGTTAGACCTTGTACAAGTGTACCTAGGCCGGGTGCCACCTTGCTTTGGTCTCCCCTTTACCCTCTTCTATATATGTCTCTTTTTTCTCTTGCTTGGGATCTCTTTGCCCCTTAGCCATTTGCTCTCCCTTGGTGGCCGAGAAGAAGGAAGGAAAGGAGGTGGACGATATAGCCGCTACAACTGCTGCTTTCTTCTTCCTTGGTGGTGGTTGATACATCTTGCTGCTTTCTTCTCCAAGTTGGTGGCTGAAGCTTGGAAGTTGGAGTTTGTGCTTAAGGCGGGTTACATAACTCCTAACCCTAACTATACTATCTCCTTTTACATGTTGCTTTGCTATGTTATCTTGATCGGCCTTATATATCTTTTTAGTAATGCTTATTTCTTTAGCCAGTAGTGTTGCTGCCCATTATGTGCCCTAGATCATGTTGCCCGATATGGGTGTTGGTTTCCCTTTGTGTCGGCCTACCCTTTGGATTAGGGGATCTTGAGCAAAACCCCTCTCTCGTTTAAGTTGAGAGGTGAGCTTAGGGTTCCTTAGTTAAAAGGTGTGTGTAGTGTTCCCGTGAGACAATACCCCTCTCTCTCCTTGCACTTGAGAGGTGAACCTATGGTGTTGGGCGACACAGTGGTTGGCTTGGCCGATAGAGGGTTATCCTACCCTAGTTACACAATATGCCTTTAGGGTTTTACCTTTAGTAGGTTCCTTGGGCGATAGGGAGTGGCCATACCTTTGTTGGTGTGTTCTTGGGCAAGACCCCTCTCTCCTTGGTCTTGAGAGGTGAGCATGTGGCCTAGATGTTTGGGTGATATGTTGAGTTGGTTGGCCACTACAGTGTTGTTCTACCCTTGTTGCCTGATATGCTTGAGGTTGTGCAAAACCCCTCTCACTTGGTTTTTGAGAGGTGAGCCAAAACTTTTGGTATCCTTGGGTGATATGGTGTGAATGGTTGAGATGGGGTTGAGACCTTCTAACCCTAGTAACCCGATATGGTTTCTAGGGATGGTGACCGATATCCCTTTCCTACCCTAGGATTAGGGTTTAGACGATATGGTTGGTTGACACCTAGTTGGTCCCTTGGCCGAGATATGTATTCTGGAGGAGTTGAGAACGTGGGGGATATCTCCTTTTCATGTTGACCTCTTGGGCATCATATCCTTTCCCTGCATGATACCCATGATGGGTTGTGCTTCCTGCTTTCCCTCTCTTCCCCTTGATCTAGTGTTGGGCGATATAATAGGTGGTTTCCTTGGTGATCCCTTGGGCGATACAGTAGGTGGCTGATGTGTTGTTCCCTTAGACAATAGGGTTGATCATTGGATGATGAGGTTACTGATGTGTAACGTTGCACATCACGGCCTTGAGGCATTGTCCTATATGGTGTGTTGAGTGGCCTACAATGACGTGTTGTTGAGGGGTGTTGCCCGACACGGTCTTGCCCGTCATGGGGCATTGCAAGCCCGGTATGTTGTTGTGACACTTGGGCGATACAGGTTGCACGCTTTGGTGCTACACGTTACAACTTGCTAGGTGCCTTGCCCAGTAGGGTGTTGGATGATATGGGTGATGGCCGACACAACTAGATAGGTCTGTTTGTAACCGCTGCACCTTTAGTGAGGGTTGTTCCTTACCCGATATGCTTTAGTGAATGCTATGTTCTATGTTTGCTTGAAACCCTAATATCGTTTGGAATGTTTTATGTGGAATGCATGGTTATCTAATGTTGCACAAATATATCTCGATGATGAAGTACTTATATACTCTTGAGCATGCTAACCATGCAGGTTCCTCATATGAGATGTGTACTCAGGTATGAGCTATAATGATGTCCTTGGTGACATTCTCTTGATATAGAGATAATGTAGAACACTATGTGTTATGTGAACTATGATGGTATATGATGAGTGTTGCCTTTGTGTTGGCAACATGTGCCTAATGGTGGGATGGAATCCCTGTGTTGTTGGATCCTTGTGATGGATCATGATGATTGGCAAGAGGCCAAGTGGTAACATGCGATGTTGGATCCTTGAGATGGATCATGATGATCACGATGTCATTGAGAATAGCAGTAACAGTGTGACATAGAATGATGGGATCTATGTTGTTTACCCTTGTTTATGGTTTGTTTAATATAACTTAGTTGATCCCAACAATCCTCTTAAAATATACTAATTAATTACAGAAGAACCTTTCTTGTAGTTTGTCATGGCCATACATCCATCATCATCAGGAGTCTATGATTTTGAAATAGGTTCTCTTGTGGGTTAACTTGGAGCACATATTGTTGAGTATGTGGGGTTTCACCTAGCCGCAAATAGGAGGATTAGAGTGCAACTACGGTTGTAGACTCAAGATGTGATAGAGCATGGTGAACAATCCCATGGCTCAGTGTGATAGAGCATGGTGAACAGGCCCATGGCTTAGTGTGATGGATCATGAATGAGTTCATGGCTTGGGAGCACAGTGAATAGGTCAGTGCACTAGTACATAACCGGCCTTTAGTGTCGGTTATTTAAGGCCTTTAATGTCGATTTTAATGTGTCACCTATGTGGGCGCCGCTAAATGGCCAACAATTAGGTGTTAGTTTGCAAACTGACGCCACAACCCTTCGCGCGCCACTAAAAACGGACCAGCATGGGGGTATAGGCGTCGGTTATTAGTTTTGAAACCGACGCCATAAACCTTCACGCCACAGAAAGGGCGCCATCTGGGGCACTATCAACGTCAGTTTATTAGTGATAACGAAAACCATCTCACCCGCTGCCACGGTCGTGCTAGCCAGCACAGCCGTGTTGTCTAGCCCGCTGCCACGGCCGTGCACGGTTGTGGTGTCTGGCCCACTGCCACGACCGTGCTGGCCAGCACGGCCGTGGTGTCTGGCCTCATTAGGGAAATCGATGTCGGTTACTAGTAGGGAAACTGATGCCAGAACCATCAGCATCGGTTTATTATTGATAAATGACACCACATCACATGCATTAGGTGTCGGTATAATTATTTATCCAATGTTGTAATCATTTGTCATCAGTTTTAAAAAAATAATTGACGCCTATTTCATGTTTTTTTTTCTTATCAGTCTGCAGGCCTTATGTGGCTGGTCGTGGGATGAGAAACCTATAATTTAGTTATGAACTGTAGGTTTTACGACATCCATTGATATCAGCTACCAACAAGCCACAAACCTGCAAAATTAAAAACATTAATTTTCACACATTTAGCAACCTGTAGTTCCATTCGATTTTCACACATGTAGAAACATTCATGTAGCAATTTGCAGTTCCATTCATTTTCACATTCACACATATAGAAACATTCATATAGCAGCCAACAGTTTCATTCATTTTCACATTCACACATGTATAAACATTCAAACATATGTAGAAATATTCAGACATGTATAAACATTCACACATATTATAATTCATAAATTCATTAACAAAATATCATTCTTTAGTCATTATTCGCTATCAACATCCCAATTATATATTAAAACCCCCACTACTTGTATGGTTGTTGCCCATTCTTCTCTTACATCATCTAATTCTTCTGTCGTATAGGGAGATGTACATCTGGTAAGGCATTTCCTGTAGTGTGGTCAGTTTTAAACACCTGCAAAGAGAGTGATGTATATATATAATTAATAATATATAAATAAGATTGATATATTTCATATTATCTAATGAGACTATATATAATACCTCAAGAATGGTATCGATGTCCACTGCAGCATATTTGATAATCATGTGCATAAATTGCATCACATAATATGCACATGCCCATCCGTTGTCTTGGGTAGCACACTATAAATTGAAACATGCAAAATATTAAAAAATACAACTACTTAAGCATTGTTCACATAAATAATATATACATTGCAGTCGAGAACTTACTTCCACATTCTTCCAAATTATTGGCTGGTTCTTTTTCCTGGGGACCTTTCCTCCAGCCTTTTTGAACTCATCTAAACCCCTACATGTTAATGTAACACAGTACATTGCATAATTAAATAGTAATGTAATAACATATGTTAATGGATATGAAAATGAAATATTTCTCACCGGAATAATGCCATTTTCATTGTGTGTCCATATTTTGAATTCAATTTAGTCCCCTTAGGATCTAGATAATAGAAAGTGAATGCCTCAGGGACAATAACTAGTAACTCCCAATGCATACCACTAGAGGTAAAAAGGTTAAAAATTAATAACTCAAAATCCACAATAAAAATGTAATTTTCTTAAGTCCAAATTATAAGAAAAGTAAACTTACTCCACATTGAATGGAGCTATTATCACTGTCTTGTTATTTTGAGCAAAATTTGTAAAAGCATCACAGCAATATTGTTGAACTGACGGAGGGTCTTTAGCTACTAGACTAATCAAAGATGGAATCAAAAATCCTACATGTTCGAATGAAAAATCTGCACATATCTTGTCAAAGTAGCTACAAAACATGTATTACATATGCATTAATAAACAAGAAACCAAATCACCAGATCCTACACAAGGTATATGGATGTATAAAGAAGATCTCACCTTATCCATAGCTCTATCACAGATGTATTCAGCCAATCGTATTGAAACAACTCCAAAATATCTTGTATAAATAGTTTTCTTTCGTATGATTGACCTGCAGCATCCGCATCTACACAAACAGTTATAGGGAAATTTATATCATGTTCGCCTAACCATATTTCCATACCCCTACAATTAGGACCTAACAAGACAGGTAGGTCATGTGGAACCCAACTTGGTAATGTAGGAGGTGGAGGTGGAGGCCTAGATTCTCTGGGTGTCTTCTTTTTAACATGTATATATATATAATTTCAGATCAATTGACATCATATGCATACACTAACAATTTAACGTAATGTAAATTTACCATATAGTTTTATTATAGAGGAAATCCACTTTTGGCCACAATATCACTCTGCCTTCTGCCTCACCAAGCGTTTCACAATCTGGGTGGGCATATGGCAATGGAAGATCCCTCCAATTGGGGAATATATGTACCGGGCTCACACGAACCCAACCAGCTGATAATGGAGACCCATGAAACATTTTCCCTGGTAGGGATGGGTAAGTCGATTCCTATGCAATGACAAATTCTTTACTTTTTAGATGGCATGGCTTCAACCCCTACAAATTTTTGTGTAAAGAATGTTATATACATATATACATATCATCTTGAAAACATATCATCTTAAAAAGACTAGTTATTATGTCATAAAAATACTTACAGCGGATGTGCTAAGTGTTGGGTCTACAGGATTACTCCCAACCTCTATAGTAGGAGTAGAGCGGGACGCCATAGGTATTGTCTACTGAGTGGCAGTTAGAGATGCCTGCCACTTGCTCATTGCTTCTTCGATTTTCCTATCAACTATCTTATCTACCTATACATGGATAAAAGAAACGTTAGCTTCTGATTATTGAATTCTCTTTTACAGTAACATTATAAAGAAATAATAGGTTACCTCTTATTGTGAAATTCCCGCTTTTGGGACATGTTTGTGTTGGGATGGCCCAAAGAACGCTTTGATGCCCACACCAGCGCCTGCAGCCCTAACATGTCTAGGATGCTCTAGGTTACCCAGAGAAACTTTCAATTCATCCCTTGTGCCTTCAGGGATGAACTTGCCTTGTTTCCTCAGCTCGTGCATCTCTCGCTAATCACCAAAAAAAATTGTAATTAAGTAAACACCACAAATAATCAATATTCGAATGATTGCTCTAAGAATTGTATTTTACCATTTTTGCAGCCGCCTCAGCAGTTGCGGGCTTCCTTATTTCTCCCTTCTTATTTTGCCTCCCAGCTATCCAGACATCATGGCGAGGTAGGTGTGGTACCAACAGTAGATGACTCCTGAGCAGCAGTACACTGAGCAGTAGACTCATCTTGTAGTCTTTGGCAAATGCCTGCATACCCCTTTGGACCCATTGTGTGGTCATGCACATTCAATGCATGCCTTGATTTTTGCGCCTCATCGAGGGCCTAGTTAGTATGCACATTAATGATTTGGTTAGTAACACTAAATGTTAATCTTGAATAGGTGAATACAACATATATTAATTAAATTGGGAGTGACGCCTAATACCTTGAATTCATCAGTTTGTCTTGAAGCAACAAATGCGGCCCATTCTTCTTGGTCTAGGAAGTTCCACTGTTTAGTGGTTATCTTCTTCCTCTTGTCACATTCTTTTATGTATTATCGGGTGAGATTTGCCCTATAGTTCCTTAGGACTCTCCCACAGCATTACATCATGCATTTATGATGCAGCTTTTCATCCAATTCAAATATACTCTGCAAAATATAATTGCTATTAACTAGTATCCAAAAAATTAGTAATCTACAAAATAGAATTTCAAATTAATAATAACTCACACATAAATCCTTCCATATTACGTCTTTCTTCCACTTAGGAACTTTATTCCAAGAATCTATCTTACAACCGCAATGTCTACGAGTAACATACCCAAGATTTGAAACAAACGAATTGTGATTCACTCCAATTGCATTTCCTGCATTATCAAAATCCACAACAACTTTGGGTCCATTGCCCCCATGCGCTATTAACTTCTTCATCATAGTGATGCCCCTTCTCTTGTCAACTTTTTGGTGCTGCTCATCAAGTGCCTCAAGTGCTTCAGAGGGTACATGTGCATCATCAACCTAAAATTTGATAAAATAAACATGCTTACAGGATATAACTATAAATGGACATATAGATATAAATATATGATATATTTTTAAAACTTACATTGTGAGGCGGCGCATTGATGTCCTCACCCTCACAGTAATCATCAGCATAGTCATCAAGAGAATGCTCAGCCATCTAAAAGTTCACATTCACATTGTAAACTAATTCACATTGTAAAGCTCACATTGTAAAGTTCACATTCACATTGTAAAGTTCACATCGTAAAGTAATTCACATTGTAATTCACATTCTTGCACAGGGTAGTCAAACGGAGTAAGGGGGTGATGAAACTTAGGGGTAGTCGGGCGTCTGGTGAAGCGGGAGGCGACAGGGCAAATCCTGATCCCGAAGTGGATCATGGAGGAGGAAGATCGAATTCAGGAGACGTTGGGTGATGCCTTGCGGAGAAGAAAACACGATGCAAGCTAACCAAACCCAGGGAAAGGCTCTGATGAGCGGCGTTGTGACATCAGAACTAGGCGGACGGCGTGGAGATGAAGCTGATAGGATTTGTGTTGCATCAAAGGCAACCACATAAACATGAAGAGCTACATCCAAAGAAGGAGGCGTGGGGGAATATGTCACCATCCCGGGGCCAGTGAATGGATCGGGCATTGCAAATCACAAGGAACAGACACCAAAAACATTCAGTGAGATGGTCAGCGGGGTCACACCCCAAGGCGGAAGTTACCAGTTCTTGGAAAAACTGTTTAAGGAAGGGTTATCGGTAGGCGAGGTCATGCTGGGGGAGGCGGACAATAGACCCACCATCTTGATTATCCACGCAGCCGAAGAACGACTTGTAAAGCCATGGAAGTTTGCTGTTGTGGTTAGGCTGTTAGGCGCTGACATTAGGTATATGACTCTCAGAGACCGTTTGAAACTAATTTGGAAGATCACTCATCGTTTTAACATTTATGAGATGGAACTAGGCCACTTCGTGATTCAACTATCTTGTCGCAGGGATTTTGAAGAAGCTTTGACAGGTGGTCCCTGGAAAATTTTTGGCATGAACCGTCTTGTGTGGGAATGGTATCCTACATTCAAACCTAAGCAGAAATATCCCGATTTAATCATCTCATGGGTGCACATTCTGGACCTGCCCTTGCACTTATATGTTTCAACCATATTCGACTATATAGGCCTAGCGTTGGGGAGACTGATTAAAGTAGATATCCACACTATGAGCAGAACGAGGAACAAATTTGCTCGGCTGGCTATTGAACTGAATACTAAGAAGGAATGCAGCCCTTTCATCTTTATCAATGGAGTAGAGTATGCAATCGAATACGAAGGAATGCCCAAGAGGTGTGATATATGCGGAGAAGATAGTCACATATCCAAGGACTATGATCCTCTACACCAGCAGAAAACGGATGATAGTGCCTTTCAGGCGCATCATGAAGGCGGAGGGAACATAAAGCAACAATCCAACCAACAAAATGAGTGGCAGGTACAGAAACGCACGGGAAGTGGGAGGAATAATTCATGGAAACAAAAACCTCCAAACAAAGCGAGAGACCAGAACAGGTTTGAAATACTTGAAGACAGGATGGAAGAACAAACCGAAGAGAGACCAATAGCTGAGGAATCTGATGAACCTACTGTAGCCTACAATCAGTAGAGGAAGTCCACCAAAGTCTGGAGAAAGAAGAACATTTCTAGCAACGAGGATAACAAGGAAGGAAACTGTGAAGTTTTGAAGAACATCACGAACATTTCGAAAACAGGAAACACGAAGAAGAACCAGTCCAAGATGGACCATATTGTTGCTACACCAGATATTGATGAGGTGATTGAAATTATAGTTGTAGAAGATGGGGGAAAAGAGGAGGTGATGACTAAAGTTCAGAAGACGGTAGAGGAGGATTCAAATCGTAAAACGCCTACAACTATACAGGACATTAACGAAGCCCTATCTTGCATTCGTATGGGTGGCGAAGGAAGAAAATATAAAGGAAGTGGGTCAAAAATGAAATGGAAATGTTTAGCCTTGCACCTAATTCCGCAGGAGTCTGGAAGGCGCATGTCACGCAGAAAAGATCCAGGATGTTCAATTACTGTGCCTCCGGATAAAGAAGATAATAGAAACATCAGCCAAGAAAGAACTGACAGCTTGAATGAGGAAGTATGTCCCGAGAAGGACAAAGAGAATGTGGATCCAGAGGGTGATGTTTTAAGCAAAGAACCCCCATATTCTTCTTAATGATGTTGGACATCCTAGGTTGGAACATTCGGGGTGTAGGTAAAAAGAACACACAACTGAACCTCAAAGAGTTAATGTCTGTTTATAAACTGAAGATTGTTACTTTGGTGGAACCATGGCTTAGTGGCACTAGAGCTACTAGCACTATTAAGAAGTTGGGTTTTGATCGTTCTTTCAGGGTGGAAGCTCAAGGCTTCACAGGTGGCATATGGGTTTGTTGGAGGTAACAGGAATGTACGGTGCAAATTCTCAACTGCCATAGACAGTTTGTTACCTGTTCTATGAACAATTCTACAATCATAACTTTTTTATGTGAATCCGCACATCAATATCAGAAAGCTATTCTGGAATCATATCATTAAGATGGGAGAGACTTATGATCGTTCGTGGTTAGTGTTGGGAGATTTCAACACTACATGATATCCTCATGAGAACATGGGAAGTAAACATTACAACCATTCTGAAGCGGCTTTTTCCAAGAAAGCTTGATTGCTGCTGGACTGAGCGACCTTGGTTTTTCCGGTCCTAAGTTCACGTTTAAATGGGGGATTCTCCAACAAAGATTGGATCGAGTTGTTGCTAAAAAATAATTCTTACAGAAGTATCACAACTATCATGTAGAACATCTTACACGTCTCCAATCCGATCACAGCCCCTTGTTAGTGAGAAATAATGGTCTGTCTCGGGGACCTGGGCGGTTCATAGCCAAAGCCAGCTAGGCACGAGATGAGGGTTTCAAGACGATGCTCACAAAGAAGTGGAAAGACGAGGAGGATTTCTATGAAGCCCTAGAGTTGTCCAAGGATGATATGTCTAATTGGGATAGAACCCACGACAACACTAAAAGGAAGTTGAAGACTATAATCTTGCGAAATATTGACAAACTTGAGAAGGAACTTGCTGAAATTACAATCCTATAACGGATGGTATATGCACAGACATGAAGGCCACGTTAGACAGGATTTTAATCGAGGAAGAGGAGGAATGGAGACTCAAGAGTCATATAGACTGGCTGCGGAATGGTGACTGTAATACCAAATTTTATAGTGCTTATGTAAAACAAAGATGTAGGTTCAATACCAATACCATGCTCAAGAACAACGATGGTTTTTGGGCCCATGAGGAAGCCGACATTGTTGAAAGGGTACGCAATCACTTCAAAAATATGTTGTCCACTACAGGTAGATCTGACGTTGGGGCGATGAGGCAAGTTCCAGCTGAGTTCAGGAAACTCTCACAGGCGCAATCATATCTGGTTGCGAGAGAGACAATTGAAGAGGAATGTCATAAGATCATGAAAGATATGAATCCTTATAAAGCCAATGGTCCTGATGGGATCAATGGTTTGTTTTTTCTGAGTCATTGGGACACTATCAAGAAGTTGGTTGTTTCCACTGCTAAGGGGGCCCTTGCAGGTGATCCTCTTAGTCACGAGATGTGTAGGTCCTCTATCGTGCTTATCGCTAAGGTCCCGAATCCTACTAGATGTGACCAGATGAGGTCGATTTCTTTGAATAATTTCTGTCTTAAGCTGATATCCAAAGTGGTTGTCGAGAGACTTAAGATACATTTACCTACTTGGGTTTCTGGAGCGCAAAGTGCTTTTGTACCCAGACGTCGCATTACTGATAACATTGCGGTTGCTCAAGAAGTCATCTATATGATGCGAAAGAAGACTGCAGCCAAAACTATGGCAATTAAAATAGACCTTGCTAAGGCATATGACAGATTATCTTGGGACTTCATTGCGGATACTATCCAGAAGATTGGTTTACCGGCGAGGATTATAGCCAACATCATGAATTTGATTCGCACCGGAGAGTGCTCTATTCTGTGGAATGATAAAGCTACTGCGCCTTTTAAGACTAGCCGAGGACTCCGGCAAGGTGATCCATTGTCTCCTTACATTTTTGTACTGTGTATAGAATGACTCAGCCAACTTATTCTGAGATATGTGGTAGAGGGCACGTGGAAGCCTGTCAAACTAGGGCATAAAGGAGGCAATATTTCCCATCTTTATTTTGCGGATGATCTAATCCTGTTTGGTGAAGCAATGATGGACCAGATGAGGAATATCAAACATTGTTTCAATATGTTCGAGAAATCTTCGGGACAGATGATATCCATTTCCAAAACTCAAGTTTTCTATGCAACGAGTGTCCCTCAATCGACCAGGCGGAGAATAAATCAGATAGGAAAATTTAAAGAAACTGATGACCTTGGAAGGTATCTTGGTGTACCGATCATCCACAAGAGGGTTACGAAGGAAACTTATTCTAACATTCTAAAGAGAATTGACTCTAGAATCAATGGTTGGGCTGCTAAATGTTTATCCTTAGCTGGAAGAAGCTGCCTTGCAAAGTCTGTGTTGGAAGCAATCCCTACTTATACTATGCAAATGGTGGCCTTGCCACTAGGTTTATGTGATCGTGTTGATGGATGCATCCAGAGATTTTTGTGGGGAGGAGGACACAAAGTTAATCCTATGTAGTTGGTTGTCTGGAACAAAGTTACATGTCAAAAAGATAATGGAGGTCTAGGCCTCAAATCTATGAGAGACTGGAATATTGCCCTGCTGGCCAAGAATACTTGGGATGTTGCATCTAATAGAAAATCTATCTGGAGCGACTTTGTGAGGGACAAATACAGAAGTTACAATGGCAAAAAGATCACGAACTCATCCAATCTTGCGGCAGCTACTTTTAAATGTAAAGAGCTAATTAACGAAAATTCTGCTATGGTTATTTTGAATGGACAGAATACCCTTTTCAGGGAAGAGGATTGGGTGGAACCTAAGATGAAGCTGAGTGAACTGGCAAGGTGGGAAGTTCCTGCTGACTTAAAAGACATGGTAGTAGGAAGTGTAGTGCTAGATAATGGGAGGTGGGATATTGAGTTCCTCGAGCATTGGTTGCCCACGCCAGTGGTCAGGAAAATCCTGAAGATTGAGCCACCGGATACTTGCCTTGGACTAGATGTGAGAATCTGGACTGGTACACCACACGGAAAGTTTACCACCAAATCTGCCTACAATCTCGTAAGGAGGGGGAGAGAAATTCACACTGAAGGAGAATGGGATCTATTTTGGAAGACGAATCTGCCGGCGAAGATCAGAAATTTCGGTTGGCTTCTTATGCATGGGGATATTTTAACTAATAGCAGAAGGCACAGAAGGAAGTTGTGCCCAACTGCAACTTGCAGCAGATGTCGAGGCCAAGATGAAACCATCTACCATGCACTTAGAGACTGTGATCAAGCCAAAGCGATATGGGAATGCATTCTGAACAGAGGAGACTTAGTTGAGTTCTACCAGACAGAGGACAACTCATGGGTGTATAAGCAGATGAAGAAAGCAGCTAATGTAAGGAAACACTTCTTGATAACCTACTGGTTCATTTGGAAGGGGCGCAATCAACAAGTTTTTGAAGGAAAGATCATCCCAGTGGATAAGCTAGTACAGATGATAAGAAACGAAACACAGTTGATCGACATGGCATGGAGCACGAATGCCATTGTCCAGACGCCGAAGAACCAAGAATGCTAGAATTGCCCCACACAAGGATATATCAAGATTAATTCAGATGCATCCTGGAGACCCGGCAAAGCAACTGTGGCCATCGTTGCCAGAGAAAGTGAGGGTTGGTGCATTGATGGACATGTCAGAAGTATTTCTGCATGTTCTGCGCTTCAGGCAGAGGTCCAAGGTGTAGATATTCCGGTGGCATTGGCCTACAGCAACAACATATCGAGACTTATCATTGAGACCGACTGTAAGGTGTTGGTGGAAATTCTTCAGTCAGACGAGGAGGAGTGTCCAAGATTTTCTAGAAGCATTACTCGGATCAGGTAGACTCTAAGGGAGCACAGACAGTGGAGTATTCAGTTCATTTTGAGAGACTGCAATCTTATGGATGATAGGTTGGCAAAAGAATTCCAAAAATAAAAGGAAGGGTGCTTTGATTTACCTAGACCACCCGATTGCTTCAAAGATATTGTTATTAGTGAAAAATGTAATGGAGGTAGTACCTCCAGATTTAATTTCCGAAATTGCTTAGAAGTTTGTAATATTTTTCCGTATTGGCTTGCAAGAGGAGGGCAAGATGAATAAAATAGCCTCCTGGCTTCCCTAAAAAAAAGTTCACATTCACATTGTAAAGTAATTCACATTATAAAGTTCACATTGTAAAGTAATTCAAATTGTAAAATTCACATTGTAAAGTTCACATTCACATTGTAAAGTTCACATTCACATTGCAATCTAATAAAAATATAAAAACATATAAACATGCCTCTAATATTGTGATTTTTTATCAATTAACAATCCTTCATTGTGATCTCGGCGCACATACAAGTCATCATTAGATTCAATATTTGCTAGTGTTGGTAACCCAACTGAGAATGGACTGGAGTCATCATACTATCATAGTACTCTTCTTCATCTATAAGATCTTCAATGAACTGTCTTTTACCATGAAGAACAACTGACCATTTATCATTTACAGGATCATCGATATAAAATACATGTTTCGCCTGTGATGTCAATATGAATGGTTCACCCTTCTCACCAATCTTTTCAAAGTTCACTAAAGTGAAACTGAATTCATCCACTATAACTCCTTTGGTGTTATCAACCCAATTACATTTGAAGAGTGGAATTCTAAAATCTATGTAGTCAAACTCCCATATGTCTTCAATGACACTGTAATACGACATTTTAGCTTCACGTGGACTCTTATCCTTTGCACTTGCAAAAAACATAGTCGACGCTTGAAGGGTGACCCCACTGTTTTGAACGACACACTTATCATCTTGGCACTTTGTGTAACATGGAATCCATTAATGTCATACCCTTCATAAGACATAACATTCAATTTTGGTTTAAAGGCGAGGCATTTGATAGTTTTAGTAATATCATCTGGTGTTTGAGATAGTTGATGTAAGACTTTATCTTCAAACCACTTAATAAATGTCTTGTTATGCTCTCTAGCAAGCCACATTGTATTGGCTCGAGGATATTGTCTCTTGATGAAATTGGTATGTTCCTCGATATAAACACTCACTTCATCCATGTTGTGTAAAATATACAAGTGACCTTATTCCAACTGCTCACGGCTGATTACTTTCACCTGTGATCCCAAAATTCCTTTGCCAAATTGCTCCTCAATATTCTTGTCATTACCAGGAGTGTCGTTACCATTGAGAAAGTCATTGCAGATATCCATAACCTCTCTCACCACATAACCCTCAATAATACTCCCTTCAGGCCGATAATAGTTTTGAATATCCTTTTAAAAATGCTCATCTATCGTTCAAAGTGATACATCCAATGCAAGAAAACTGGTCCCAACATTTTCACTTCCCTAGTCAAGTGGATAACAAGATGTACCATGATATCAAAGAACGACGGAGGAAAATACATCTCAAGATGACATAGGGTAACAACCACTTCTCTTTGCAAATTATCGAGAGTATCAGGGTCGATAACTTTGTTGCACAGACTGTTGAAAAAGAAACAAAGTCTGGTGATTGCAAACCTTACATGCTTCGGCAATATAGATCGAATTGCCACAGACAATATTTGTCGCATTAGAGTGTGACAAATTATGAGATTTAAGACCTATCAACTTCAGATCTTTCACTGATACCAATCTATGAATGTTGGATGAGTAACCCTGTGGCACCTTAACATTTACCAAACATTCACAAAAAGCTTTCTTCTCCTTTCTAGACAATGTGTAATAAGCGGGAGGTAAGTATGTTCTCTGATTTCCCATTTCACGTAATTTTGTTAATTCTAATATTATTCCCATTTCACGTAGGTCCAGTCTGGATTTTATCCCATCTTTAGTCTTACCTGGTATATTCAATAAAATACCAATGACACTATTACATACATTTTTCTCAACGTGCATGGCATCGATACAATGCATGACTGTCAAAGAGCTCCAATAAGGAAGATCCCAAAATATTGACTTCTTCTTGAATAAAGATTTGTCACTTTGTGTGGCCATAGTACATTGGGATCTCTTACCAAATTCATTGACAAAGTCTTTTACTCTTTCATAAACAACCTCCCATGGTATAGGTTTAGGTGCACTCTATTCCTCATTCAATCCATTGAATGCTTTGCGCTTCCTACAATACGGATGGAATTTTGTAAGAAACCTTTGATGACCGAGATATATAGTCTTACCCCCATGTTTTAGTCTTGTTGAATCAGTGTTCTCTCCACATATAGGACACTCTTTAGCTCCTTTGACACTATATCCAGACAAATTTCCATATGTTGGAAAGTCATTAATAGTGCAAAACAACATAGCATGCAAACGAAATGTCTCTCTTCGTGAAGCATCATAGGTCATCACACCTTCACCCCAGAGTTTCTTTAAGTCATCAATCAGAGGTTCAAGATAAACATCGATATCATTTCCAGGTTATTTAGGGCCCGATATCAACAACGACAACATTACGTACTTATTTTTCATACACATCCAGGGAGGAAGATTGTATATAACAAGCATGACTGGCCAAGTGTTATGTTGGATGCTCAATGTCCCGTATGGATTCATCCCATCTGTACAAAGCCCAAGTCTTAGATTCCTGACTTCTTCACCAAATTTAGGGTACAATAGATCAATCTTCTTCCACTATGGGGAATCAGACACATGTCGTAGGATCCCATCATTATTTTTCTTAACATCTGCATGCCATCTCAAATTCTTCGCATCTATCAGATTGGCAAACAAGTGTTGAAACCGTTATATTATAGGTAGAAACCACATCACCTTGGCACGAGAACCAATTTTGGACTCCCATGAAGTCATCAATTTATACCGTTACGCACCACATTTTGGACAATCTTTCAAATCCACATAGTCCTTTTAAAATAATACACAATCATTCGGGCATGTGTGTATCTTCTTGGCTTCCATTCCCATTGGGCACAACAATTTATTTACCTGGTATGTTGAGATTGGCAGCTCATTTCCTTCAGGAAGCATTTCTTTCAACAAAGACAACAATGACGTGAAGCTTTTGTCGCTCCATCAATTATTATCTTTCAGCTTATACAATCTCAACACAGCGCTAAGCTTCGTAAACTTAGTAAAACTTGTGTATAACGATATCTCAGCATCATGCACAATGCTTCTAAAAATGGGAGGTGGATCGGTGTGCTCTACCCCACAACTATCCAGCATCGCATCAACGATGTCTACTGGAACTGGTTCATTCACATCTACGTCATCGGAGGCAATTTCTTCTTCCACACAAGCATTGCTATCGACATCCACTAGTTTTGGGTTTGAAATCTCTCCATGCCAGTGCCATTTTGTATAGCCTTATATAATCCCATTGCATATGACATGACTTTTGTTTTTGTCACCAGTGTTGACTTTCAAGTTGTTACCGCAATGCCTACATGGATAGTAGAACCTATCTCCAGGTTGTTTCCTATGTTCCTCGGAAAATCTAATAAACTGGTCAAGACCAGAAATAAACTCTAGGGTGTAGCGATTGCAAATGGATATCCATGATCCATCCATTCTATGATCAAAGAGAAAACAAGTATATATTACAACAAGATTAGGGTCTAGGATTAGAGTTTTTGCATGGTTAAAGCTTTAGGCCAGCAAATACATGTGTTGTCATTCTTATATATAATAAATGTGCACCACCTATCCCATTCTTGAACACCTAATCTCACTAGTAAGTGTATAATGTGTATTGGGTTTTCAAGAAAATTTCGGCAGCATTTCCCCGCTGTTCTCCAAGTACAGATGTACTTAGAGAACAAACGGGGAAATGCTACTGGAATTTTCCTGAAAACCAAATACACATTATACACGTACATCCTAAGTGAGATTAGGTGTTCAAGAACAGTCCCAAACTGGGGACTATCCCAAATTTACTCCTAATGGGTAAATCCTGGACGGGTTTCTAGCCCAACAGATACATGTGTTGTCATTCTATAACATTGATTTCAACATTTTGAGTGTCCATGCATGTTCATCATCAAGATAAAGATTACACATAAATTAGTATGACCTAGGGATGGAGAGATTCATAATTGATTTCAAAATTTCAAACTAGCTCATGCATTATCATCAATCTACATCATACAATAGGGATTCGTGTAGATGTTAGGGTGACACATCACTACAAAATCAGAGATTTAACATTAGTGTTTTAATATCTTACATAGATTGATCACAAGATTTCAGCAATATAGTTAATTCAAGATAATGGTGAAATGTGTATTAGGGTTTTTATATCTTAATTCAGCATGTATCAAAATTTACAGAATTAGGTCAAGCATTAGTATTCAATTGCAAATGTATCTTCTTCTTCCTGCTCCCTCCTTACCAAATGGATAAAAGCAAGGCCACAACCGTGTGGGATGGCCACGGTCATGGCTGTGTTGGCCTACCACCGGTCGTGCTGGCCAGCACGGTCGTGTTGCCTAGGGGCAGCACGGCCGTGGTCGGCCAACACAGCCATGGTCGTGACCAGCCCACACGGTCGTGGCCTTGCTTTAATCCATTTGGTAAGGAGAGGGAGCAGGAGGAAGAAGAGGTGGAGGAAGAAGAAGGGTAGTGGCCTACCTTGGTAGGAGAGCAGTGGCTTGGACAGCAGGGGCAAGAAGAGAGAAGGGGTAGGCGTCGGAGCAACGAACCACGGCATAGGAGAAGGCAGGCGCCAAAGCAACGAACCATAGGCAGGCTCAGGCACCGAATCTAGCAAAGAAGGGTGGCAGCCGAAGAGCAGGAGAAGGTCGGTAAGGAAAGCAGCAGCAGCGGTGTTGGCGAGGAGAGCAGCAACAGCAGCGACGTCGGTGAGGAGAGAAGCAGTAGCGAGCGGCGGAAGTGCGGGGGAGCAACGGTGGTAGGATCGCCAGACCTAACTGATCAACCAATGAAACAGAGAGAGTGGGGAAGAATCGATCGCGGGGGTGCTATTAGTTGCACCATCAACATTGGTTGTTTAAAAAACCGACACCCAAGAATGAATGGCATCGGTTATCTAAAAACACTAACACTTATGCTCAATGATAGTCGTCTGTTTTTACTAGAAAAAATCGACGTCTATCTACATCTGCCGATTAAAAAAATTGTTCTCGATTAATTACCATAGTCGTCAGTTTCTTTAGCAAACTGACACCTAAGGGGTGTGAAAATTCTCCCATGAACAGTGCGGGAAAACCCATAGGCGTCTGTTATTGTATTAAAATCGACAACCAAAATGTGCCCAATTTCTATCTCATAAAAAACCTTTCGTCGTCAGTTTAAGAGTTAATAACCGATGCCATATGTTAAATTTTCGAGGTAATTTTTTTCACTGGGATTTGGCAGATAATTTTAGGTGTCGGTTTCTTAATAAGGAACTGACACTGAATAAAAGTGATACCCATGTCTGGTCGCCCTTCACAGATAGATGTCAGGTTTTTTTTTTGAACCGATGCTTTATGTGTTAAGTGTCAGTGTATTTATACAACCGACACCTTTAAAAGTGACGTTATAAATCATTTCTGTAGTAGTGGTGGCTCAAGATATACTAGCATTGTGACATGTACCAAGGTGGGCTAGAGAAAAGGGTAGACTGCATGAGCTAACCCTGTGACTGAGGTCGTGGATTCCAGATCTTCCATTGACCTTGTATGGCACCGGCTTTGGGTTTCACAACTGAAGGTTTGATTTGAGCGGTACAACTCATTTCCTCATGGCATAATAAATGGTAATTCATCCGAATAGTATATTTTCTTAGGGCAAACACAATATATTGGTTGAGGCGTTGAATAATTGATGTTGTCTCTTGTATATCTTGTAGGTTGCTATACATTTCACAAACACCATGGTAAGTTGTTATGCTTGTATAATCGTGTTCTTCATATTTCATATATGATCTGGTTATACCTAGTACATGTTTTATCTGCTCTAGCTCTTCTGAGGTTTTATAGTTTAGCGGGGAGTTATGTTTCTCGATGGGACTATGTGTCTCACCCCACTGGTTTCAACCTTTTTAGGTGATCGAACTAGATGTGGTGGTGGTCGTGAGGTTGCAGCCGAGAAGCAAGAAGATCAGTACAAGGAAAGGTTGGATATGTTGTTGTTGTGGTTGTTTTGTAGTAGAGTCTTAGAGTCTCCATGTACTCTCAAGTCCTTGGAGGTGTTTTGATGAGGTTTCATGATATATGATCTTGTATTGCTTTTTTTGTAACCAGTTGTTGGCCTGGCTAGGTCTGATATGTATATAAACAGGTGATGTATCCTTGATGAATATGGAACAGACAGATCCTATGTGTGGTTGGACATATACCATGCCTATGTATATATAATATGTTTCTTTGTAGGATGTGGATATGGTTGTAATAGTTCTTCTCTTATGATGTTTTCCACAGTCGGTTTTAATTAACCTGTGTTTTTGGCAATATGTGGTTTATGGTGGTTCCGCACATTTTCGCGTGGCATTTCATTGTCTTTGTGATGGCGGGATGTCACAAGTAAGTTGGGTATCAGAGATCTAGGTTTGTTGAGTCTATAGGGATCTAGGACTAGGTTTGTGTTTGTTCTTGTGATTTTTCTAGATTTTCTTATAATGACTTTTGCTCCCAGCCGAAGATAAAGCTAAAAGATGTCTAGAAATCACAAATAACATGCTGCCGAGAGTAGTGTTGTTGCATCTGTTGATGGAGCTGGTGTGCAGGCACATTAAGATTGGGTTCCTGAGGTTCCCCAGTTTGACCTAGGCATTGTTGAGGACCCTACCTATCAACACCTTATGAGATAGTTAATGGTAACGATGAATCACATGGTGGAGAGATTACATGTGCCTCTACCAAGAGCACCAGTTTCCCATGGTGAATCTTCGCGCATTAGGATGACCTCCGAGCAACTTCGCCAAGTCAGAGCTTCGAATTATGCTGGAAAAGTTGTTGTAGAAGATGCAGATCTATGACTGACAGGTCTTCAGAAGGCCTTCCAGATCCTCGACATCCCCGAGGCAGACAAAGTCAAGCATGTTGTCTACCTTATGAAAGGTATTACTGGCCACTGGTGGGCCATTGAGGAGGAGAAGCGACATGGTGAGGTGATCAGATGGGATGTTTTTCGACGGGAGTTCTTCAGTTGATACATCCCAAAGACGTATCTGGACGAGAAGATCAACTAGTTTGAGCACTTGCACCAAGGATCTCTAAACATTACTAAGTATAAAGCCAAGTTTATGGAGCTGCTGAGGTTCTGTCCTCACATGGCGGTGACAGATGATGAGAGGATCAGACGATTTGAGAAGGGTTTGAGTGCTGAGCTATCGACACCTAATGCTGCTTTGGATAACTAGGAGTGGCTTGCCACATTTGTGGAGTCTGTGTGAAGGATAGAACGGTTAGTCAAGGAGAAGAGAGAGGCTATGTCTAAGAAAAGGCCTGCTCAGTTTCAGAGACAGAGGTTTGAGGGCCCCAAGAAGCCAAGGTTTTCTGCACCTTCTATGATGCAAAGCTCCAGTGCGCCGTCACAGTGGTCATTGACTAAAGGAAGAGGGTGTGGTTTTTTGCCATCTAGAGCCTACAGTACAGCATTAGTAGTAGTGACAGGGCCGTCTAGGCCGTAGTTAGGAGATAAGACGTGCTTTCTCTATGGATACATAGGGCATCTAAAGTCAAATTTCCTGAGAAGGGATGTTGAAGTGATGCAACAACCGAGACAGAGTCAGCAAGGATCGAATAGACAGTAGTGTAATGGTGCCAGAGGGTGAGGATGCGACCAAGCATCACAAGATGGATCGTCTGCTCAAGGAAGAAGACAGAGGGCATGGACGACATCAAGCAACGACTCGATTCTATTCTATGAGTCAGCCGGAGGGGATAGTCAACATGTGAGTGGTGGCAGGTTAGATGGAGTTATTTCATTCTAATTTTTCTTCTTCTTTCTTTGTATCTGTTCTGGTTGACCCGGGTGCTACACACTCTTTTGTCACATGTAGTATGTTTGATATCTGTCTTTTACCTATTAGTTGTAAGAAAGATAGCTTGTTGTTAGAAACCCCTCTTGTTGGTCCTGCGTTGCTTCGAGAAGTGTGTCCATCTTGTGTTCTATCCTTTTCAAGACACAACATACAAGTGGATCTGATACCACTTGATATTCATGGATTCAATGTAATCCTTGGGATGGATACCTTGGAAATGTATAAGGTTGTGCTAGACTGTGGTTCCAAGTAGGTGGAGTTTGGTGACAATGGTGAGAAGTGGATCTTCCAAGGAGATAGGAAGATTCTTCTGACATGTTTGGTGTCAGCAATGGTGGTGGAAAAGTTGTTGTGACAAGGTTGTAGAGCTTTCTTGGCTCATGTTGTGGATACCAAGGCAAAAGGTCCTAGCCTTCAGGACATGTTTGTCATCAAAGAGTTCGTAGATGTCTTTCCCGATGAGTTTCCCGATGTTCCTCCACCTTGAGAGATTGATTTTGAGATCAATCTGGTACCAGGGACATAGCCTGTTGCTCAGACACCGTACAAGATGGCTCCAAAAGAAATTGTTGAGTTGAAGAAACAGTTGCAAGAGCTTCTTGATAAAGGTTTCATCAGACCAAGCACATCGCCCTGGGGTGCTCCAATTCTATTCATAAAAGAGAAGGATGGATTTATGCGTCTGTGTATAGACTATCGACAGTTGAACAAGGTTATGATCAAGACCAAGTATCCTTTACCGAGGATAGACGATCTATCTGATCAGTTGTGTGGTGCTACAGTGTTATCAAATATCGACCTACGGTCTAGATATCATCATTTGAGGATCAAGGATGATGACATACCGAAGTCAGCCTTCAGGACGAGGTATGGACACTATGTGTGATGCTTGTTGCCAAACATCGATTAAGATTAATGCAGAAGCGTTCGTTAACAGCAGAATTACTGAAAATCACTCAAAATTAAAACTTTTTACAAAGAGATCCAAACACAGGAGAACTCTTTCCACAAGAACCATAATATTACATTCACATCCTAGTTCACATAGTACATTTTCTGTACCATTTCTTCTCGAGGAATATAAATACATCCTTGCTTTACTAAAAAGCACAAGTAACAAAATCCTCGAGGCATTCAACCCAAAATATCAGATCTATTATAAAAACACTATCACTAACTCCTTGGACCTGAGAGTACAGAGACGACACATAAGACTCTATATACACATATACAAGACTTGACAGCCAGCAAGGGCGGCCGAGACTTTTCCTCCTTTTTCTACACCGAGTTCTGGTAAAGATTTTATGCTGACGTGTCAAGCAATGCCTCTTAAGTTCGTTGCTCATATACGGCATTTGCACTTGAGAATCGGATTTCCGGTTCCAAGCTTAAAGGAGAAAACGGAGGATGGTACCGAGCGAAGTGAGCCCCCGAAAAATTTTATTATTCCCTGGGGAATTTGAATTGTACAATTCAAAGTCCAACCGACCCCTTAGCTCATCACTGAGCATTGTTACCACTTTTTCAGGTAATTATCTCCTTCAAGTCATTTGACCAAGGAAAACATGATACTTGCTACACAAGCATCTCTTATGGCACTTGAGGCTCATTAACTCTCTTGTTACAATTTACTAAGCAATAAGGTATATTATGGAACACAAGGCCTAATGAATAATTTTAATGAATAAAGCATCATAGCTCATACCTGGCTATGTTCATCATCTTAGGATACCTGCATGGTTAGCACACATGATAATAGATATATCAATCATATTTTAGTTCTATGACATTCAAGGGTAACATCACTATTCCCTTACCAGGGTTAGGGTTTCCCATTTCATGTCAATCAGGGTTACTCATTCCCTTTGCACAATTAGGACCAATAATTTATCATTTCATTATCCAAGGTTAGAATTATGTGCTATATAATATAACCCAGAATTAGGGTTTCATATACCTTCACCCTATTTTGAAATTAGGGTTTACCATTCACATCACATCAGGGATTATAATATACTAACACCCAATTTAGGGTTAAATTTTACTATTCCTCCCAATTAGGGTTTTATATTCCATTACCCACAATTAGGGTTTACTATTCATCTTAATTAGGGTTTATCATCAAGATACCCTGAATTAGGGTTACTCATGTCATTAGCTTAAATTCATATCATATCATCCTCCTAGTTTAGGGTTTCACTCACAATCACCCTAAATTAGGGTTTGAGTTCATTACTCATCTCAATTAGTGTTTTATGACCTCTTTATCAAGGATCATGCCCTAATAGTAAATCACATCATTTTGAATATTTTAGACTTAATTGCTACATGATTATCATTCATGTATGAATCTTTTTCTCTCATCCTATTCAGGATGACCACTACTCAATTCTTGATTAGATTGAACCTACTCTTTATTCAATTACATGATTTTATGATTAGCATGATGTACTGAATCCTTACATCATTATGCATCATGGATTAATCCCACTAAGGGTATACATCATCTAAATATCTCAGGTCTCCTAATAGTTTAATCAATTGCATCTTCAATTACATGAGAAATCCAAAGGAATTGACCAATTGAACCTTCAATCACACTAGGTGATCAATTGGATTTATCAATTGAATCTTCAATTGCATTAGGTATCCACTTGGATTTTCCATATTGGATCTTCGATTGCTTAAGGTATTAAACTAGTTTAACCATATTGGACCTCAAAAATATTGGATTACTTAGGCCCTAACGATCCTAGTTCTCAGATTTCAATTGGTTAAAAACCACTTAAACAAAATACCCTTGAAATAGATTGGACAAGAAAGGTGTTGAAACCATTTGAACTTTGGGTCTCCAAATGGTTTGAGACCGTTTGGACCCAAACGGTCTTGAGACCATTTGGACTCAAACGGTCTTGAGACCGTTTGGTCCAAACCATCTCAAAACCGAATGGATCAAAAAGTCCTTTCAACACTTACACAATTCATGATTTGAATGGATGAACCAATTATCAATTGAGTCCTTGATTTCTTTATCACTTGAACTAATGAATCAACCTTCAATTAGACCATCAATTAGGGTTTTGAACCTGATTGATCTAGGATTTCAACTCAAGAAACCTTCAGTTAGGTTTTTGAATCGAGTAGCCATCAATGTTCAACATTATGGAATTGTTTCAATTGAAACCAATGAACCATCATCAAACTTTTGATATGACCTGACCCCAAACGGTCTTGAGGCCAAATGGTATTGAGACCGTTTGCCCCATCCTATCCTTGGATTTTGTGAAATTTTGTTAGGTTTTTGATCATTGGATTGATCATCAAATCAACACTTAATTGCATTTCAATTCGGTATCTTTGGACCTTCAATTACTCAACCATACTTAACCCTAGACCTCCAAACGTTCTTGGGTGACCTCCAAATGGTCTTGAGACCGTTTGGGCTCAAACACCCAAAAATCTAAATTAACCAAATTGAATTTCATCACTTAACTAGATTAGGGTTTGCTAATTGATTAACCTTCAAATGATGAACCCTTTGGAGTTAATCTATCAAATTTGATGGGATATAAACAATAAATGTTAGCATCAATTTTTCCAAATGGTCAACCCTGGTCAACTCTACCAAATGGTTTGAAACCATTTAGCTTCAAACGATTTGATGAAACTGTTTGCTTTCAAACGGTTTTGTTGAAACCGAATGAGCAACTTGTTGAAAACGAATGAGATACAATTTGTTTGGGAAATAAGTCCAAGATGATGTCATCATTATATACCTTCGTTCCTGAAGGTCTTAGTACTTATAATTTCATGGAACTACCAATTTCAACCAATGATTAATCAAGAAGATAAAGGGATCAATGAAATTGCAAGATTGATAATTAAATAACAATGTAGAGGGGTTCAAGTTATATAACCCACCTCCAAATGAGCTTCAAAGCTTCAAGCTCATGTCAACAATGATGGATGCAACTCCTTTCACTATTACAAGGCTCGTCCTCAAGCTTTGAGTGAAAAGGAATGGTTAGAATTGAAGATGGGATCGAGATAAGAAGAAATCATGCATTTATTTTCAATTTCCACCATGGAATCAAGGTGAAAGGAGGTCAAGAAGCTTACCAACAGGTTGGGGGCGTCCTCATGATCCTCCAAAGCTTCCTTGGTTGTTTTTCAAGCAAAGAGAAGAAGTGGGTTCGAAATTACGCTTTCATTCTATGGATAAATGAGCTTTTATGCAATTTTTATTAAAAATTTAATTAGGAGAGAGAAAGTAGGAATTATCCCCTCCAATTCCTTGCCACTTGCCTCCCCACCTTCACTAGGAACGAGGCTATCATCCTTGCCTCTTTTTATTCTAAATTATCCACAATTTAAAGAAAAGCAAATTAAGCACCTTAATCCTTTTAATATTAATATCCATAAGTTAGTGGATATTTCTTTTTCTTATAATAAGGTGAGTGGAGTTTTCACCTCCTTAGGATATTTTCGTGGCCTAGAAAAGAACATGGACGTCCACACATATCTGAATTCAACCATTTAAATTTTGGTTGAAGGTCCTTCAATTATTTTATTTATTTTTGCATTAATTTGAATTCAGGTTTCCATTATGCTTAAATCTTGATTATTTTAAAATCAAGATTCTCTCTCCTTCAAAGAGATACAAATGAGGTGCCCCTCTCATTTTATTTGCTCCACATGATCCCAAGAAACAGTAGGGACCATTTTGAAGTGGTAATTTGCATATTGAACCCTAGGTTTTGGGTGAATTGCACATTACCCCAAAACTAGGTTTTAATGCACAAACATTGTTTAATCAGTTCTTTCTTGGTACCCAGGCTTTCACTAGCCATACCTCTACATCATCTTCATTCTCATGATTCTAAAACACATGAGGAACATATTATCATACACAATTTGCAATTTAACCCCTCAACTTGGGTAATTTGCACTTTAGTCCAAAACAAGCAAAATAGCATTTCAACATTATTCAAAAAGGACTAAAAATGAAATATAAGTTATTCTTGAGCCTTAATTACTTTTAAAAAGATAAGAGAAAGCATCTAATCAACTTTATTAAGCAAAACACCTAGGGTTAAAGCATAGCCCAGGTCGGGGATGTTACAATTATCCACCCCTTACAAGGATTTCATCCCCGAAATCATCAACAAAAATATAAAGAGAAAAGAGTAGGCTATTTCCTCCTCATTTCTTCCTCTATCTCCCACGTAGCTTCTTCAACGCCATGATGATGCCAGAGAACTTTCACAAGACATATATCTTTCTTTTTCAGCTTTTTGATTCTCCTATCAAGAATCAACACAGGTCCTTCAACATAAGATATATCATCCTTTAGTTCTACCTCCATAGGTTGCAGAACTAACTCTGTGTCAGGATGGCACTTTCTCAACATGGAGATGTGAAACAGTGGGTGAAATCTTTGCAACTCAGGTGGTAACTCCAGCTTATAGGCTACCTTTCCCATCCTCTCAATGATCGGATAAGGCACCATAAATCTAGGAGCTAACTTCCCCTTTCTTCCAAATCTAAGAACTCCTTTCCAAGGTGAGACCTTGAGATATACTCTATCTCCAAATTGGAATTCCAAAGGTCTTCTCCATTTGTCGGCGTATGATTTATGTCTATCTTGTGTAGTCTTTAACTGTTGTTGTATTACTTTAATCTTCTTAGTTGTCTGCTGCACAAATTCGAGACCCAAAAGTTGATTTTCTCCTATTTCATACCAACATAAAGGAGATCTACAACGTCTACCATATAAAGCTTCATATGGTGCCATGTCAATACTATGCTGATAGCTATTATTGTAAGAAAATTCTATTAAGCTCAGGTGTAGATCCCAACTTCCTACAAACTGAAGGACGCATGCCCTAAGAAAGTCCTCCATGGTTTGTATGGTCCTTTACGATTGTCCATCTATCTGTGGGTGAAAGACAGTACTAAACCTTAATTGCGTACCCAAAGGTTTATGTAGTCGTTCCCAAAAAATGACTCGTGAACTGGGGACCTCTATCAGAAACGATAGTAGTTGGAACCCCATGCAAACACACTATCTCATATATGTATATATGTGCAAGCTTCTCAGCAGTGTAGGTTGTTTTGACAGGTAAGAAATGTGATGTCTTTGTCAACCTATCAACTATCACCCAAAGGAAATCATGACCTTTGGTTGTTCTAGGTAAACCAACCATAAAATCCATGGTCACATGATCCCATTTCCACTGCGGTATAGGCAAAGATTGCATTATTCCTGCAGGCTTCTGATGTTCAGCTTTAACCTGCCGACACACTGGACACCGCATAACAAACTCAGCTACATCTTTCTTCAATCCAGGCCACCAATACATATCTTTTAAGTTACAATACATCTTGGTGCTCCCTGGATGCATAGCATACATTGAATAATGATCTTCTTCCAGAACTAACTTTCTTAAGTCATCGGCATCGGGTACTACCATCCTACCATGGTAACAGACTACCTGATCCTCTGACTCATGGAAGCCATCCCGTTTCTCACTACCGTACTCTGATCTAATCTGCTGAACTACAACATCAGTTTGTTGTACTTCTTTAATCTGTTGTCTCAGAGTTGATTTTATGTGCATCTCAGCTAACAACCCGACTAACAATGATACTTTTAGTTGTAGATTGTTTTGCCTCAAGGAGATAAACATATCCCTCTTAGAGCACACTAAGGAATTCAACTGTGCTTTATCTAGGGTTGGTGTTGCTAATTTCCTACTTAGTGCATCAGCAACTACATTAGCCTTCCCTGAATGATAATCAATTGTACAATCGTAGTCTTTGATTAATTTTATCCAGCGTCGCTGTCTCATGTTCATCTCATGTTGTGAAAAGATATACTTCAAGTTCTTATGGTCTGTGAAAATCTAGAATGTTTCTCCATAGAGATAATGTCTCCAGATCTTCAAGGCATGGACCACAGCAGCTAGCTCTAGATCGTGTGTTGGATAATTCTCCTCGTGTTTCTTAAGCTGTCGAGAAGAAAAAGAAATCACTTGTTTATCCTACATCAACACACATCCTAGACCATTCTTAGATGAATCACAGAAAACTACATACCCATTTCCCTGCTCAGGTAACACCAACACAGGTGCACTTGTTAATCTTTCCTTCAGCAACTGGAAAGATTTTTAACACTTGTTATTCCAGACAAAAGGAACCTCTTTCTTGGTCAACTTGGTTAGGGGTAAAGCTATAGAACTAAAGTTCTTAATGAACCTTCTGTAATAACCTGCTAGTCCAAGAAAACTACAAATCTCCATCGGTGTTCTCGGTTGTTCCCATTGCAGGATAGATTCTACCTTCTTAGGATCAACACGAATACCTAAGGTAGATATTACGTGCCCAAGAAAAGAAACTTCTGGTAACCAGAACTCACACTTGCTACACTTAGCATACAACTTATGCTTTCTTAGCAAAGTCAAAGCCTGACGGAGGTGCTGCTCATGTTGTTGAGCATCTCTACTATATATCAAAATGTCATCTATGAAGACAACTACACACTGATCAAGAAAAGGTCGAAAGGTTCTATTCATGAGTTCCATGAATGCAGTTGGTGCATTAGTTAGTCCAAATGACATAACTACGAACTCATAGTGACCATACCTTGTCCTAAAGTCAAACTTAGGTATGTCACCCCCCTTAATACACAACTGATCGTATCCCGACCTCAGATCTATCTTATAAAAGACAGTTGCACCATGCAACTGATAAAAAAAAGTCATCTATCCTTAGAAAAGGATACTTATTCTTTATATTTACTTTATTTAACTGTCTATAATCAATGCATTACTGCATCGATCCATCCTTCTTCTTAACAAAAAGAACCGGAGCACCCCATGGTGAAGTACTCGGACGGATAAAACCCTTCTCAAGCAACTCTTGTAGTTATTTCTTGAGCTCTTCCATCTCATCCGGTGCCATTCTCTACGGCGTTTGTGCTATAGGTTGCGTGCTCAGAATCAGATTAATCTCAAAATCAATATCTCGGGGCAGATGTACACCTGGAAGTTCCTCAGGAAACACATCATCAAATTCCCTGACTATTGGAACTTCAAAAGGATGAGGACTCTCCATGGTGGTATCTACCACATGTGCCAGGAATGTGAAACATCTTTGCCTCATCAGCTTCTCAGCTATCATAGCTAACACAAGACAGGTTGGAAGAATCTTTCTATCTCCCTGAAAGATCCATGTGTCACTATCATCTGTGAACACATCTTGCTTGGATTCACAATCCAAGATAACCTTATACTTTTCTAGGGTGTCCATTCCAATAATTATATCAAAACCGTGCATCTCAAGTGGTATAAGATCCACTTGAATGTGATGTTCAGAAAAGATAAGAGTGCAGGGAGAACACACCTCCCGCAACACTGCAGATCCCAACAAAGGTGTTTCTAACTTCAAGATTTCTTCCCTATGACCAACTGTCATATTGCAGTAAAGAATCACTCTTTTAGTGATGAAGGAATTCATAGCACCTAGATCAATTAAAATAGATACGAATCAGGATGAAGACATATCAGAATAAAATAGTCTCATCTGACATGTCACAACTCGTGGATTAACCACCGCCTCGGGCTGATTCATTGCATAGAATCGCGTTATTTCCTGCTGTTGGCCTTGTGCTCTATTATTGGATGCAGAAGATCATGACTGGGATGCTTGTCCACATCCTCAGGTACCACGAGAAAATGGCTTTCTCTGAGACCCTTGATGACTCTGTCTTGGGGGTTGATTCACCACTGTATTCCCCGTTGGGCAATCCCTTGCCAGATGGCCAACTAGTCCACATCGATGACAAGTTCTACTCTCTTGATGTGGTCTAGAGGGTCCAATTACTAATGTTGATGCTATGATAGGGGCTCTACTTGGAGGAAGACTACGCCCTCTTCCCTTACTTGACGTCCACTGCGTCTGGGTATTGAACCTTTGTGGTGCTGCCGGTGCGGAAAATCTTGGTTTCTTGAAACCCTCAGACATTTGTCTTTGAAACAATGTGTACTCTTTCTTATTCTTGGTCTGACGCTTCTCAATCACAGACCTCTCTATCCATCTTACGGACTCCATAAAGGTGGCAAACCTCTCCCGGTTCTCTAAGGTAGATACCAGGGTGGTCAATTCAGCGTTCAATCCCTTCTCAAAATGCCAAATTCTCTCCTCATCAGTAGATGCCATATGCAGACAAAACCACAAAAGTTCCATGAACTTAGCCTCATACTCGCTAATGTTCATTTGTCCCTGCGTAATCCTCTCAAATTGAGTAATTTTCTCATCTAGAAATGTCTTGGGAAAGTATCTACTAACGAATTCTCGTCGAAACTCTTCCCATCCGATCTCAACACCTGGCCTCTTGCCTTATTCTATTATCCACCAGTGACCAGAACTCCCTTTAAGGAGATATACAACATGCCTCACCTTCTCATCCTCAGGGATATTAAGGATCCTAAAGGCTTTCTCCAGCTCAGTCAGCCATAAGTCTGCATCAGTTGGATCAGCTGTACCAGCATAATCTATGGCTCCCACCCGGCGAAGTCATTCAAATGTCTTGTCGGCTCCCTGTCCTTCATGGTGGGTAGGTGCCTGTGGCATCCAACTTACATAAACAAGATTTACTTAAGCAGAAGAGAATCATTTGTAGTGGATTACTGAAAATCACAAAAAATTAAAACTTTTTACAAAGAGATCCATAAACTAAAAAACTCTTTCATAAAGAACCAAAGTATTTCAAATACATGATGGTTAACTAGTAAATCTCTTGTACCCTTTGCTCTCAAGAGTTACAACATCAACTGCCCTATTAGATTATACAAAGGCAGTATAAAAATCTTGAGGCATCAAGCCAAAATCTTAGATTGATATTAAACTAACTACTGACTCCTAGGACCTGAGAGTACAGAGACAACACATAGGACTCTCTATATACATGACATGACATCCACTGTCTCCACCTAAGAATTCATTGTTGTCCTTGGTTCTACTGTTGTTGCTGCTCTTCCCTTACTGTAGGGTTTCTGCCTCTTCTGTGTCTACCTAAAAAGTTGAATCCCACGGGGGTGAGACAATTGAAAAATTGTCCCAGTGAGAGATATAACTCTCCGCCAGAAACATTATTATTGCAGATAATGGTATATAACTGAGCAGAAGATTCATAAATGATTTACAGTAGGTAATTCAGTATATAACAGTTTAGGACAGTATTATCTATTCAAAACATTTCACCTTTAACTTGATAAAGCAGCATGTTACTTATCCAATAAGGCATTTAAGAGCATAAATAACATTTGTCCATTAAGCATACTAGACACGTAACAAAAACCAATGATTCTCATATTTCAACCTTAACCAAATATGCTACACGGATGATTACATTTTACAATCATACTTAATGCCCCGAGGAGATGAAGTATATCGCTCATACTCCAACCGACCATTGTGAAATCGAAATCGGTACCATACATAAGTTAATAGAAGAGCTGGATTTCCATGACCTCATCTTCCTCAGTTAGTGTGAGGACCAACTGCATGACATCTTGCATCTTTGCCAAATAGCTTTCCAGGGTATACTGGCAACTCCGCTATTAGAGTTACAGAGGCATGTTGTACTCTCTTCACAATTGAGAGATATTATAATTATCTCACATCGATCCGGCATTAAGATCATCAGGAGATTGATGGTACATCCATCCCGGTATTCAAGAGATTAGTGATACATCCATCCCGCCACATATAATGAAGGATTGAGATATTTAATGTTTACCTCACATCAATTCCTCCGTTAGGGCGTAAGGATATTCACGCCCATAACCCCCACATACTCAAAAGTATGCCCTCCAGGAGTTCCTTTAGGAAAACATGTTTTACCAACACCAAACTACTGACGATGATGGATCTATGGTCAGGGCTCTACATGATATTGTTTTACTTGATTAATTAAGTACATTACAGTATTCTTTTAGCATCAAACATGTTTACACACATAAAACATTATAACAATTGCTATAAAGATTGAATATTGTTTCTATCAAGTTCTTTTCAAAATTGTGTTACATATTGGGATCTCAATCCCTTATCACATCAAGGTAATCTCATCCCTTATCATCTCATCAGCATGATTATGATACATGGGTATTAAAATCCTCAAATCATCAAAACACTTGTTACCAATTTATCAGGTAACTTAATGCCTTCAGGTTAACTGGTCATTGTAAACATAATAATTGCAGTGCAGGTATTTCACATGGATCTTAAAGCCCAATAATGTCTCTTATTACCTCTCACTAGGCAACACAGTATATTATGGCTCAAATAGCCCATAAAGAACTTTCATTAGTAGAACATCATAGCTCATACCTAACTATGTCCACCATCTCATGTATCTTGCATAATTAGTGCACATGATAACAATTATGTCAATTACAAATTAGCACTTTACATTATCAGAATAACATCACTATTTCTTCATTTGAATTAAGATTTCCCAATTTATGTCAAATAGGAATACTTAATCTAATTACCCAGATTTGGGTTATGATTATCATCATATTTCCCAAAGTTTAGGGTCTCGAACATTACAACCCAAAATTAGGGTTCCACACATCTTTATCCTATATCAGTATAGGATTTCACTTTAAAGAGTTACATACTAGTACATAGTATCACCTCGAATCAGGTTTTACATCTTATCATTGCATTAGGATTTCATTTTGACTTTAACCTTATCTAGAGTTTCACATGGCATCACCCTTGCTTTAGGGTTTCATATAGTTTCACCCTTGATTAGGGTTTCTCATGTCATCATCCTCAATTAAGGTTTACTATTCACATTCAATCAAGGTTTATTACTAAAATACCCTAAATTAGGGTTTCTCATGTCATTACCCTAAATTAAGGTTTACTATTCACATTCAATCAAGGTTTATTACTAAAATACCCTGAATTAGGGTTTCTCATGTCATTACCCTAAATTAAGGTTTACTATTACCATGGATTAAATTTTCACCTATCATTGCCCTCAATTAGGGTTAGGGCATATTAACCTTCTTATTTAGGGTTCATGGTCACTTAATCAAGGATCATACCCTAATTACACATTCATTTATGTTGAGAGTGTTGAGAATTACTCATTACATGATAATCATTCATGTAAGAAGTTCTCTCTCTCTCTCTTATCCTTATAGAATGATATTTACATCAGACTTGATTGGATTAGGTCAACTTCAACTTGATTGAAGAGCTGACACATGTATGGTTTCATTACTTCCATCATCATAATCTAAGATTAATCATTCATAAGGTACTAATCACCCTATCTTGTTATGGGTACAATTACCTTAATCATCCTTGAATTGCATCATATAATAATCAATAGCTCAATTGACCTTTAATCACCTTAAGTATCCATACGGTTTGGGTTAATTGTTTCTCAAACGGTCTTAGTCACTTAGACCCCAAATGGTCTTGACCAATCAGACCTCAAATGGTCTTTCTTGAGATACCACCAAACTGTCTAAGACCGTTTAGACCTTCAAACGGTCTAGGTCTTGCGGTTTGAAACTGTTTGGTAAAGTTGTGCTTGAAACCATTTGCCAAAGTAAAAGTTTGAAACTGTTTGCGTCTCAACCGATTTGGGATCGTTTGGTCCCAAATGGTCTTGAGATCGTTTGGACTCAAATGGTCTTGAGACCGTTTGGTCCAAACCTCCTCAAAACCGATTGGACCAAAGATGGTCTCAACCACTCAAATTGATTTAGGGTTTCCAAGGTTAGTCCCCTCATCAATTCAATTCATACAATTACTCATCAATTGAACCTAAGCACCATGCTTCCAGTGAGGTTAATAATTCATCCCTCAATTTATTTAACTATAAATTAATCATCAATTAGGGTTTTGAATCCAATTGGGTTAGCGTTTGAAATCGATGAACCTTCAATATTAGTCATTGTGAAACTAATTTCTTTGAAATCATTGGACCACCAATCAAATTGGGTATGACCTGACCTTAAATGGTCATGAGGTCATTTGGATGACCTCCAAATGGTCTAGAGACCATTTTCCCATTCCATCATGAAAATTTGTGGAATCTAATTAAGGTTTAGGGCATTGGATTGATCATCAAATCAGCAATTGATTGCATTACAATTTGGTATCTTTGGATCTTCAAATACCCAACCAAACTCAACCCTAGACCTCCAAACGGTCTTGAGACCGTTTGGTTAATCAACCCAAAGAATTAAATTAAACAATTGCAAAATCAGCACTTAACCCGATTAGGGTTTCAAATTACATGATTGTCCACATATTAATTCAATTAATTGGAGTCATTAGATCCTCATTCAACAAGTACTAGGTTTCTGACCTCAAATGGTCAACCCAACCAAATGGTCAACCATCTTAAATGGTTTGGGGGTTCAAGGCTCTAAACGGTTTGAAAACCGTTTAGTCTCCAAACGGTTTGGTGAAACCGTTGGTTTGGTGAAACCGTTTGGATTAAAGCTTCAAAACCGTTTGCAAGGGAAAGTTGTTGTATTGTGTGCCCAATATGATGTTATCATCATCTACCTTTATTATTTCAAATATCACTGCCGTTTTCATGGTATTTACATCAATGGATAAAAGGAATTGCAAAATAGAACAAAACGTTCAACAAATCATGGAGATTTCAAAGCAATAACAATATTTAAGGGTTTGAGTTATATAACCCGCCTCCAATTGAGCTTCAAAGCTTGGATATTCACGTCAAAAATGGTGGAGGAAGCTTTTAAAACTGCCCAAGGTCCGTTCTCAAGCTTTTTGGATGAAATGATTGGCTAGGATTGAAGAGGGAGTGAAATAGAGAAGAAATTATGCATTGTTTTATGATTTTCACCATGAAATCGAGGTGAAAGAAGATCAATAAGCTTACCAACAGGTTGGGGGTCGTTCTCCAGCTTCTCCAAGCTCCCTTGGTTGGTTTTCAAGTAAAGAGAAAAAGTGGGTTCGGAAAAAGCCTTTCAAATGAGTTGGAATGGGTGTTCTTATAAGAAATTCAATGAGAGAGAAAATGTCTGATAAAATTCTTTTAATTCCAAAATTAGTGCCGCCTCTTCCCCTTAATTCCTTGGCCACGAAGCCATCTTCATCCATTTTCAAAACCTCTTCTTTATCCAAGAATTAAAAGAAAAGGAATTAAGCACCTTAAACATATTATACTAATATCCCCTTTTTAGTGGATATTACTTTTTCCTTTAGTAATGGGAGTGAGTTATCCATTCCCTTTGATATTTTCGTTGCCTTTACAAGGCACAAAGAACTTCAAACCCTTTTCAAATTCATCCCTCAACTTTTGGTCGAAGGGCTCTTCAATTAATATATTTCTTTTTGCATTAAATTAAAGTAAAGCTCCTTTTATTCTTAAATCTTGATTATTTTAATATCAAGATTCTCTCTCCTCCAAAATAATTCAAATGAGACGCCCCTCTCATTTTCTTTTCTCTAACTGATGCCAAGAAACATGGGGGACCCTCAAGAAGTGGTATTTTTCATATTGAACCCTAGATTGTGGGTAAATTGCACATTACACCAAAACTAGGTTTTAATGCACAAACATTGCTCAACAAGCTCTATCTTGGTGCTCAAGCTTGTGGAAACCATACCACTGCATCATTCTCATTCTTATGATGTCTCAACATCTGAGGAACATATTATCATGTACAATTTTCAAGTTAACCCCTCAACTTGGGTAATTTGCAATTTAGTCCAAAATAACCAAAACAATGTTTCAACATTATACAAAAAGGACTAAAATAGAAATATAAGTTCCTCTTGGGCCTTAATTACTTTCCAAGAAATATGAACAAGCATATAATCAACATTATTAAGCAAAAAATCTAGGGTTAGAGCATAACCCGGGTCAGGGATGTTACAGTGCCCTAGGTGTAGGTAATGGCATCCTATATGTCATATGAGTCATGGCTGCCATAAATTGTCCAAACATGGCTTGGAAAGTTGGGTTCCCCATATCTGCTTGATTGAACTGGGGTTGTTCAAGTGTGGGCTCCTCCCTATCTTGGTCTCTTGCACCTCCTCCTGATGCAGCAACACTGCTCTCAGCAGCATGTTCATCGTGTGATCCAGACATCTTTAGTTCTTCTTCTCCTCCTATATGAGCAGAAGACACTATCGGATAACTGGAAGACACTAGAACAGACTGAATAACCTTAATCCTATGTCTGTGTAGACTTAGCAAACCTAGAGCTCTGATACCACTAAACTGTGATGCTTGTTGCCAAACATCGATTAAGATTAATGTGGAAGCAGTCGTTAACAGCGGAATGATCGAAAATCACTAAAAATTAAAACATTTTACAAAGAGATCCAAACACAGGAGAACTCTTTCAATAAGAACCATAATATTACATTCACATCCTAGTTCACATGGTACATTCTCTGTACCATTTCTTCTCGAGGAATATCAATACATCCTTGCTTTACTAAAAAGCACAAGTAACAAAATCCTCGAGGCATTCAAGCCAAAATCTCAGATCTATTATAAAAACACTATCACTGACTCCTAGTACCTGAGAGTACACAGACGACACATAGGACTCTATATACACATATACAAGAGTTGACAGCCAGTATTTCCACCTGAGGATTTACTGTTGTCCCTGTTGTTGTTGTTGTTGTTGTTGTTCCCTTTTTATGAGGTTTCTGCCTCTGCCTCGTCTGCGTCCACCTAAAAATGTTGGAATTCCATGGGGGTGAGACAATTATAAAATTTCCCCAGCGAGAGATATAACTCTCTACCGAAAACATTGTTATTGAAGTTTAATAGAAATAAACTGTACAATGGAGTTATATATTCAACAACAGATGAATCAAAATCTATGCATATTAAAGTAACATTTCTATTCAAGTATTTAAGTTATAACTTGATTAAGAAGCATGTCTCTTATTCCATAAGGACTTGAAGAGCATATATAACATTTATGTATATAGAACATGCTAAGCAGAATAACATCAACCAGTGATTCTCGTATTTCGATCTTATGCAATTACACTTCACAGCTAATTACATTTTACAAACATTCTTAAGCTTATTCCCTAAGGAGATGAGATATACCACTCATACTCCAACCGACCACGATTACGTAAAGCATCAGTACCACACAAGGTCAATGGGAGAGTCAGACTCCATGACCTCATCTGTCTCGGTCAGTACGAGACTACTTTAGCAGAGACATCATGTGTCAAACTGCAATTAGCTTGTCAGGGTATATTGGCATCTTCGTTATAGAGTTATAGCCCGTAGCATATACTCTCTTCAGGGTTATGGCCCACAACCAATGCCTGGTATTATATTGAGGAGTTATGTCCAGTAGCCGTACTCTTATTGGGGTATGGTCCGAAACCAATCCCATATATAGGACATAGCCCATAGCCATTCCTATGGGGCATAAGGATATATTTTCCCAATTACCCCCACATATTCAAAAATATGTGTTCCGAGTAAAACTCGTTTCACCATTCAGCTAATTATGACGCTGATGGATCTGTGGCCAGGGCAACTACTTTCTATGGTATCACTTGATTAATTAAGTACATTATCATATTGTTTTAGCATCAGCCAATTTTTCAAACATAACTTATTAGGACAAGCTCTATAAATAAATATGTATTGTTTTCATCAGTTACTTCTCAATCTTAATAAGACATTGGGATCTCAGTCCCTCATTTCAATACTGGCAATTATCATCCCTTAACAATCTCAATACCATAATTATATGGATCTGGGTATTCAAACCCTTAGCTCATCACTGAGCACTGTTACCACTTTTTCAGGTAATTATCTCCTTCAAGTCATTTGACCAAGGAAAACATGATACTTGCTACACAAGCATCTCTCATGGCACTTGAGGCTCATTAACTCTTTTGTTACTATTTACTAAGCAACAAGGTATATTATGGCACACAAGGCCCAATGAATAATTTTAATGAATAAAGCATCATAGCTCATACCTGGCTATGTTCATCATATCAGGATACCTACATGGTTAGCACACATGATAACAGATATATCAATCATATTTCAGTTCCATGATATTCAAGGGTAACATCACTATTCCCTTACCAGGGTTAGGGTTTCCCATTTCATGTCAATCAGGGTTTCTCATTCCCTTTGCACAATTAGGACCAATGATTTATCATTTCATTGTCCAATGTTAGAATTATGTGATATATAATATAACCTAGAATTAGGGTTTCATATACCTTCACCCTATTTTGGAATTAGGTTTTACCATTCACATCACACCAGGGATTATCATATACTAACACCCAATTTAGGGTTAGATTTTACTATTCCTACTAATTAGGGTTTTATATTCCATTACCCACAATTAGGGTTTACTATTCATCCTAATTAGGGTTTATCATCAAGATACCCTGAATTAGGGTTACTCCTGTCATTACCTTAAATTCATATCACATCATCCTCCTAGTTTAGGGTTTCACTCAGAATCACCCTAAATTAGGGTTTGAGGTCACTAATCATCTCAATTAGGGTTTTATGACCTCGTTATCAAGGATCGTGCCCTAATACTATATCACATCATTCTGAATGTTTTAGACTTAATTGCTACATGATTATCATTCATGTATGAATCTTTTTCTCTCATCCTATTCAGGATGTCCACTACTCAATTCTTGATTAGATTGAGCCTACTCTTTATTCAATTACATGCTTTTATGATTAGCATGATGTATTGAATCCTTACATCATTATGCATCATGGATTAATCCCATTAAGGGTATACATCATCTAAATATCTCAGGTCTCCTAAAAGTTTAATCAATTGCATCTTCAATTACATGAGAAATCCAAAGGAATTGACCAATTGAACCTTCAATCACACTAGGTGATCAATTGGATTTATCAATTGCATCTTCAATTGCATTAGGTATCCACTTGGATTGTCCATATTGGATCTTCAATTTCTTAAGGTATTCAACTGGTTTAACCATATTGGACCTCAAACATATTGGATTACTTAGGCCCTAACGATCCTAGTTCTCATATTTCAATTGGTTGAAAACCACTTAAACAAAATACCCTTGAAATAGATTGGACAAGAAAGGTGTTGAAACCGTTTGAACTTTAGGCCTCCAAATGGTTTGATACCATTTGGACCCAAACGGTCTTGAGACCGAATGGACCAAAAACTCCTTTCAACACTTACACGATTCATGATTTCAATGGATGAACCAATTATCAATTGATTCCTTGATTTCTTTATCACTTGAACTAATGAATCAACCTTCAATTAGACCATCAATTAGGGTTTTGAACCCAACAGATCTATAATTTCAACTCAAGAAACCTTCAATTAGGTCTTTGAATCGAGTAGCCATCAATGTTCAACATTATGGAATTGTTTCAATTAAAACCAATGAACCATCATCAAAGTTTTGATATGACCTGACCCCAAACGGTCTTGAGGTTGTTTGGATGACCTCCAAACGGTCTTGAGACCATTTTCCCCATCCTATCCTTGGATTTTGTGAAATTTCATTAGGGTTTAGATCGTTGGATTGATCATCAAATCAACACTTAATTGCATTTCAATGTGGTATCTCTGGACCTTCAATTACTCAACCATACTTAACCCTAGACCTCCAAACGGTCTTGGGTGACCTCCAAATGGTCTTGAGACCGTTTGGGTGACCTCCAAACAGTCTTGAGACCGTTTGGGCTCAAACACCCAAAAATCTAAATTAACCAAATTGAATTTCAGCACTTAACCCGATTAGGGTTTGCTAATTGATTAACCTTCAACTGATGAACCCTTTGGAGTTAATCTATAAAATTTGATGGGTCATCAACCATAAATTTTAGAATAAATTTTTCCAAATGGTCAACCCTAGTCAAGTCTCCCAAATGGTTTGAAACCATTTAGCTTCAAACGGTTTGATGAAACTGTTTGCTTTCAAACGGTTTTGTTGAAACCGAATGAGCGACTTGTTGAAAACGAATGAGATACAATTTGTTTGGGAAATAAGTCCAAGATGATGTCATCATCATCTACCTTCGCTCTGGAAGGTCTTAGTACTTCTAATTTCATGGAACTACCAATTTCAACCAACAATTAATCAAGAAGATAAAGGGATCAACGAAATTGCAAGATTGATAATTGAATAGCAATGTAGAGGGGTTCAAGTTATATAACCCGCCTCCAAATGAGCTTCAAAGATTCAAGATCACGTCAAAAATGGTGGATGCAACTCCTTCCACTATTCCAAGGCTCGTCCTCAAGCTTTGAGTGAAAAGGAATGGTTAGAATTGAAGATGGGATCGAGATAAGAAGAAATCATGCATTTATTTTCAATTTCCACCATGGAATCAAGGTGAAAGGAGGTCAAGAAGCTTATCAACAGGTTTGAGGTCGTCCTCCTGATCCTCAAAAGCTTCCTTGGTTGTTTTGCAAGCAAAGAGAAGAAGTGGGTTCGAAATTACCCTTTCATTCTATGGATAAATGAGCTTTTATGCAATTTTTATTAAAAGTTCAATTAGGAGAGAGAAAGTAGGAATTATCCCCTCCAATTCCTTGCCACTTTTCTCCTATCCTTCCTTAGTAACGAGGGTATCATCCTTGACTCTTTTTCTTATAAATTATCCACAATTTAAAGAAAAGCAAATTAAGCACCTTAATCCTTTTAATATTAATATCCATAAGTTAGTGGATATTTCTTTTTCTTATACTAAGGTGAGTGGAGTTTTCACCTCCTTAGGATATTTTCATGGCCTAGAAAAGAACAAGGACTTCCACACATATATGAATTCAACCATTTCAATTTTGGTTGAAGGTCCTTCAATTATTTTATTTATTTTTGCATTAATTTAAAGTAAGGTTTCCATTATGCTTAAATATTGATTATTTTAATATCAAGATTCTCTCTCCTTCAAAGAGATACAAATGAGGCTCCCCTATCATTTTATTTTCACCACATGATCCCAAGAAATAGTAGGGACCATTTTGAATTGGCAATTTGCATATTGAACCCTAGGTTTCGGGTAAATTGCACATTACCCCAAAACTAGGTTTTAATGCACAAACATTGTTTAATTAGTTCTTTCTTGGTACCCAGGCTTTCACTAGCCATACCTCTACATAATATTCATTCTCATGATGCTTCAACACATGATTAACATATTATCATGCACAATTTGCAATTTAACCCCTCAACTTGGGTAATTTGCACTTTAGTCCAAAATAAGCAAAATATCATTTCAACATTATTAAAAAAGGACTAAAATTGAAATATAAGTTCCTATTGAGCCTTAATTACTTTTCAAAAGATAAGGGCAAGCATCTAATCAACTTTATTAAGCAAAACACTTAGGGTTAAAGCATAACTCAGGTCAGGGATGTTACACTACAAGTTTGTGGTTATGCCGTTTGGGCTAACTAATGCACTAACAACATTCATGGATCTGATGAACAAAGTGTTTCGTCTGTTCCTAGATCAGTTCGTTGTAGTCTTCATAGATGACATCGTGATCTATAGTCAAGACAGTCAACAACATAAGAATCATCTTTGACAAGCGTTAACTCTTGTTCGACAACATCAGTTGTATGCCAAGTTCAGTAAGTGTGAGTTCTGGCTAAAGGAAGTGACTTTCTTGGGACATGTAATCTCTGAGGAGGGAATCAGAGTGGATCCCAAGAAGGTGGAGTTAGTAGCATAGTGGGAGTAACCAAATACACTGAATGAAGTCCGTAGTTTTCTGGGTTTAGCATGATACTATCGGAGGTTTATAAGAAACTTCAGTGTGATAGCATTGCTTTTAACAAGGTTGACCAGGAAGGATATACCTTTTGTTTGGGATGATCGGTGTCAGCAAGATTTTTAGAGTTTGAAGGAGAAGATGACAAGCACTCCAGTGTTAGTGTTGCCACAACAAGGGAAATGCTATGTTGTTTTCTGTCATGCTTCCAAGAAGGGCTTAGGTTGTGTGCTGATGCAGGAAGATCATGTGGTTTCTTTTGCTGTAGAAGCATGAGGAGAGTTATCTGACACATGATTAGGAGTTGCAATAGTGGTAAATGCATTAAATATTTAGAGACACTATCTTTATGGAGAAGTGTGCCAGATCTTTACAGATCACAAGAACCTAAAGTACATCTTCTCGCAAAGTGAGTTGAACATGCATCGGCGACGTTGGATGGAATTGATCAGTGATTATGACTGCACCATCGATTATCATCCTGGTAAGGCAAACGTAGTAGTGGATGCACTTACTAGGAAGTGTTCTTCTCTTCCTACAAAGAAAGCACAGTTGATTTCTTTGATATTCCATAGGCAGCATATGTTCGTCTCTTTGCGGCAGATGAATGTACAGATAGAAGTTTCCTTGTTGGCAGGATTGTTGGCACAGATGCAAGTAAAGCCTACATTGAGACAACAGATCAAAGAAGCACAGCAAGAAAATGCCACAGTTCAGTTGTTCTGATTAGAGTTCGGAAGTGAGAAGCATGATGCTTTCCATGAGTCCAAGGATGGACTAGTCTGTTATCATAATAAGATGATAGTTCCCAATGATGATAATCTAAGGAAGTTAGTGCTCAAGGAAGCGCACACGTCTATGTATTCTATGCATCCAGGCATCACCAAGATGTATCACAATCTAAAGGATCTGTATTGGTGGCCTGGTTTGAAGAAAGATGTAGCTGAGTTTGTGGCTAAGTGTGCGGTATGTTATCAAGTTAAGGAAGAACATCATAAGCTGACAGGAACATTGCAACCCATGTCGATACCATAGTGGAAGTGGGATCATGTAACCATGGATTTTGTAGTTGGTCTCCAGAGGACAGCAAAGAATCATGTTTCCATCTAGGTGATAGTGGACAGATTAACGAAGTTTGCTCATTTCATTCTGATAAAGACAACATATACAGTAGAGAAGCTCGCTCAGGTATATGTTGATGAGATAGTGCATTTGCACGGAGTGCTAACAACGATAGTCTCTGACAGAGGTCCTCAGTTTACAAGTCATTTTTTGGAACAGTTGCATAAGGCGTTGGGAACGCAGTTGAGGTTCAGTACCACTTTTCATCCGCAGACAGATGGACAGTCTGAAAGGACTATTCAAACTTTGGAAGATCTTCTAATTGCTTGTGTTCTACAGTTCCTAGGGAGTTGGGACATGCATCTCAGTCTGATAGAGTTTGCTTACAACAATAACTACCATCGGAGTATTGACATGGCACCTTATGAAGCATTGTATGGTAGAAAGTGTAGATCTCCCTTATGTTGGTATGAGTCTAGCGAGTATCAACTTTTGGGTCATGAGTTAGTGCAACAGACAATAGAGAAGATCTAGGTGATACAACAATAGTTGAAAGCGGCACAGGACACACAGAAGTCTTATGCAGACAATCGTCTCCGACCTCTAGAGTTCTAGGTGGGAGATAAGGTGTATCTCAAAGTCTCTCCATGGAAAGGCGTGCTAAGGTTTGGAAGGAAAGGCAAGTTGGCCCTTAGATATATGGGACCATATCCAGTGATAGCACGTGTTGGAAAGATGGATTACAAGTTGGAGTTACCTCTAGAGCTGCATAGGTTGCATCCAGTGTTCCGTGTTAGTATGCTGAAGAAAATTCATCTAGGAACAGAGACAGTGATACAGCCAGTTGAAGTTGAGCTGGATGAAGATGTGACCTATGAGGAAGGTCTAGTGTTGATCCTTGATAGACGAGTGAACCAGCTAAAGAGGAAGGACCTTGTTCTTGTGAAGGTTTTCTGGCATCATCGTGGCATCGATGAAGCCATGTGGGAGGTTGAGGAAGAGATGTGGAGGAAATATCCCTCACTTTTCTCTTCGGATTTCGGGGGTGAAATCCTTTTGTAGGGGTTTATGGCTTGTAAGGACCCTGACCTGCGTTTTGGGCTTACCATGTTTGCTTTTCCTAAGCCTTGTGTTTTGCCTAATCACCTGAGGTGTGATTAGTGTTTGTTGTGGGGTTGAGGTGCAACTTGTAATTAACCAAGGTTCTAGGGTTTCTGTGCAAGTTTGTCACCTTGAGAGATCTCCTTGAAGCCCTTCCTCCTTGCTTGAGTGTGTCGGGCATGGGAGTGCTTGGTGCCTTGTGTCGGCCATGGTGTGTCGGGCAAGGGAGGTGTATCGGATAGGGGGTGATGGTGGGTGTGACGGGTTGCCATGTTGGGCGACACACACCCCTCCACCTAGCATCATTTGTGTCACCCTCTCTTGGACACATGGAGCTTGTTGCTAGTAAGTGGCGAGACCTTGGACAAGTGTACCTAGGTTGGGTGCCACCTTGCTTTGGTCTCCCCTTTACCCTCTTCTATATATGTCTCTCTTTTCTCTTGCTTGGGATCTCTTTGCCCCTTAGCCGTTTGCTCTCCCTTGGTAGCCGAGAAGAAGGAAGGAAAGGAGGTGGCTGATATAGTTGTTGTTGTTGCTGCTTTCTTCTTCCTTAGTGGTGGCTGATACATCTTGCTGCTTTCTTCTCCAAGTTGGCGGTCGAATCTTGGAGCTTGGAGTTTGTGCTTAAGGCAGATTACATAACTCCTAACCCTAACTATACTATCTCCTTTTACATGTTGCTTTGCTATGTTATCTTGATCGGCCTTATATATCTTTTCAGTAATGCTTCTTGCTTTAGCTAGTAGCGTTGCTGCCCGTTATGTGCCCTAGATCATGTTTCTCGATATGGGTGTTGGTTTCCCTTTGTGTCATCCTACCCTTTGTATTAGGGGATCTTGATCAAAAACCCTTTCTCATTTAAGTTGAGAGGTGAGCTTAGGGTTCCTTAGTTAAACGTTGTGTGTAGTGTGCACGTGAGGCAATATCCCTCTCTCTCCTTGGACTTGAGAGGTGAGCCTATGGTGTTGGGCGACACAGTAGTTGGCTTGGCCGATAGAGGGTTGTCCTACCCTAGTTGCATGGTATGCCTTTAGGGTTTTACCTTTAGTAGGTGCCTTGGGCGATAGGGGGCAGCCATACCTTTGTTGGTGTGTTCTTGGGCAAGACCCTTCTCTCTCCTTGGTCTTGAGAGGTGAGCCTGTGGCCTAGATGTTTGGGCGATATGTTGAGTTGGTTGGCCGATAGGGTGTTGTTCTACCCTTGTTGCCTGATATGCTTGAGGTTGTACAAAACCCCTCTCACTTGGTTGTTGAGAGGTGAGCCAACACTTTTGGTATCCTTGGGCGATATGGTGTGGATGGTTGAGATGGGGTTGAGACCCTCTAACCCTAGTAACTCGATATGGTTTGTAGGTGTGGTGACTGATATCCCTTTCCTACCCTAGGGTTAGGGTTTGGACGATATGGTTGGTTGACACCTAGTTGGTCCCTTGGTCGAGATATGTGCTCTGGAGGAGTTTAGCTCTTGGGTGATATGTCCTTTTTGTGTTGACCTCTTGGGCATCATGGCCTTGCCTTGCACGATACCCATGATGGGTTGTGCTGCCCAATATCCCTATCTTCCCCATAAGCTAGGGTTGGGCGATACAATAGGTGGTTGCCTTGGTGATGCCTTGGGCAATATAGTAGGTTGTTGATGTGTTGTTCCCTTGGACAGTAGGGCTGATCTTTGGGCGATGAGGTGCCTATTGTGAGGCATTGCCCATCACAGCCTCGAGACGTTGCCCTATATGATGTGATGAGTGGCCTGTTGTGACATGTTGTTGAGGGGCGTTGCCCGACACGGTCTTGCCCATCATGGGGCATTGCATGCCTGGTATGTTGTTTTGATGCTTGGGCGATATAGATTGCATGCTTTGGTGTTGCATGTTACAACTTTCTAGGTGCCTTGCCCAGTATGGGTGTCGGACGGTACAGGTGTTGGCCGACATAGCTAGATAGGTCTGGTTGTAACCATTGCACCTTTAGTGAGGGTTGTTCCTTACCCGATATGCTTTAGTGAAGGTTATGTTCTATGTTTGCTTGAAACCCTAATATCATTTGGAATGTTTTATGTGGAATGCATGGTTATCTAATGTTACACAAATATATCTTGATGATGAAGTACTTATCCACTCTTAAGCATACTAACCATGCAGGTTCCTCAGATGATATGTACTCAGGTATGAGCTATAATGATGTCCTTGGTGACATTCTCTTGATATAGAGATAATGTGGAACACTATGTGTTATATGAACTATGATGGTATATGATGAGTGTTGCCTATGTGTTGGAAACATGTGCTTAATTGTGGGATGGAATACTTGTGTTGTTGGATCCTTGTGATGGATCATGATGATTGGAAAGAGGACAAGTGGAAACATGCACTACTACATAAAATGGTTTTTACAACATTTCATTTTTCCATTTTACAACGGGTGTCAAGTGTTGTATTAGATCGCGTGGTCTTATGGGGGGTCTTTATACAACAGGTGTTGCACATGTTGTAATATATGTATCTTATACAATAGTTAATACATGTTGTAGTTCATTGAGCACACCTATTGTAATAGGGGTGTTGTATATAACATGTTGAGATAAAAGGAAAATACATCTAGACACAAGGTTTCAAACTTGAGACCACTTGAAAGTAAGGCACATCTCAAACCGTTGAACCAATTTCATTTTATGCAACACATATATTCTTTGTTGTACATATACAACAAATGACGTGTAGACCAATTGTGTGATTGTGGTCTATTACAATGGGTAACTATTACGATAGGTGAAAGCCTGTTGTGTAATTATAGTATACTACAATGGGTTATAGTATGTTGTGTAATGATGGTCTATTACAATGGGTTAACATATGTGACTATTACAATGGGTAGAGCATGTTGTATAACTATGATCTTTTACAACGGGTTAGAGTATGTTGTGTAATGATGGTCTATTACAACGGGTTAACATACATGATTATTACAACGGGTTAGAGCATGTTGTGTAATTATTCTCTTTTACAACGGTTTAGAGTATGTTGTGTAATGATGATCTATTACAACAAGTTAGCATACGTGACCATTACAATGGGTTAGAGCATGTTGTGTAATTATGGTCTTTTACAACGGGTTTAAGTATGTTGTGATATTATAGTCTATTACAACAATCACATATACTACAACGAGTTTGGCCCATTGTATATAACTTGTGTTGTATAAAATATATAACTCACAACACACAAATAGACTTGATGTAAAAGATATGCTGACTACAACAGAACTGTTGTGTTTTTCCCGTTGTAAAAAGCATTTTCTGTAGTAGTGATGCAATATTGGATCCTTGATATGGATAATGATGATCATGATGGCATTGAGAATAGCAGTAACCGTGTGACATAGAATGATGGGATCTATGCTATTTACCCTTGTTTATGGTTTGTTTAATATAACTTGGTTGATCCCAACAATCCACTTAAAATATATTAATTAATTATAGAAGAACCTTTCATGTAGCTTGCCCTGGCCCTAGATCCATCATCGTCAGGAGCTGGTGATGGTGAAACATGTTCTCCTGTGGGTTAACCTGGAGTGCATATTGTTGAGTATGTGGGGTTTCTCCTAGCCGCAAATAGGAGGATTAGAGTGCAACTGTGGTTGTAGACTCAAGATGTGATAGAGCATGGTGAACATGCCCATGGCTCAGTGTGATAGCGCATGGTGAACAAGCCCATGGCTTATTGTGATGGAGCATGAAAGAGTTCATGGCTCGAGAGCACGGTGAATAGGCTCGTGGATCAAGATATACTAGCGTTGTGACCTGTACCAAGGTGGGCTAGAGAAAGGGGTAGACTGTATGAGCTAACCCTGTGACTGAGGTCACGTAAGAAAGAGATTGCAGTCCTGCTTTGGTTCTCATGCAATGACCACGAGGGTAGAGGTCATGGATTCTGGCTCTTCCATTAACCTCGTATGGCACCAACTTTGGGTTTCACAACCAAAGGTTGGATTTGAGCGATACGACTCATTTCCTTAGGGCATAATAAATGGTAATTCAGTTGAATAGTGTATTTGCTTAGGGAAAACATGAAACATTGGTTGAGGCCTTGAATAATGGATGGTGTCTCTTATATATATATATATATATATATATATATATATATATATATATGAGTGCCCTAAGTATGTCTTGCAGGTTGCTATACATTTCACAAACATCATGGTAAGTTGTTATGCTTGTATAATCATGTTCTTCATATTTCATATATGATCTAGTTATACCTGCTACATGTTTTATTTGCTCTAGCTCTTCTGAGGTTTTATAGTTTGGCAGGGAGTTATGTTTCTCGCTAGGACTGTGTGTCTCACCCCGCTGGTTTCAACATTTTTAGGTGATCGAGCTAGACGTGGTAGTGGTCGTGAGGTTGCAGCCGAGCAGCAAGAAGATCAGTAGAAGGCAAGGTTGGATATGTTGTTGTTGTGGTTGTTTTGTAGTAGAGTCTTAGAGTCTTCCTGTACTCTCAGGTCCTTGGAGGTGTTTTGATGAGGTTTCATGATATATGATCTTGTATGGCTTTTTTTGTAACCTGTTGTTGGCCTGGCTAGGTCTGATATGTATATAAATAGGTGATGTATCCTTGATGGATATGGAATAGACGGATCCTATGTGTGGTTGGATATATACCATGCTTATGTATATATAACATGTTTCCTTGCAGGATGTGGATCTGGTTGTAATAGTTCCTCTCATATGATGTTTTCTGCAATCGGTTTTAATTAACCTGTGTTTCTGGCAATATGTGGTTTATGGTGGTTTCGCGCATTTTTGCATGGCATTTCATTGTCTATGTGATGACAGGATGTCACAGATACACTATTAAATCTCATATTTTTGAGTTATTATTTCTTATTGTATATTCCAGTGTGTGAGATCCTATCGGACCACTCAGGGATGGGCACTTCAATCCTTTTACTACTGTGTAGGAAATGGCATTGGGATTGGGGTAAGAATGGTTCTGTGACACCTCTATCATAGGGGAAGAACGACATGGCATAGGTAGTGTTGAATGGTAGCTTGAGATGTCTGCCACTTGCTCATTGCTTCCTAGACTCTTTTATCAATTAACTCATCTACCTAAACATGGCAAAAAGAAACATTTTTTGATGTCTAAATTCCCTTTGCAATAAAATTCTAAAAAAATAGTAGGTTACCTCATCTTTTAAAAATCCCTCTTTTTAGACATGTTTGCGTTGTGATGGTCAAAAGAACACTCTTAGACCCACACCAGTGCCTATAGCCCTAACACATCTAGGATGCTCTAGGTTACTAAGAGAAACTGTCAATTCATCCCTTTTGCCCTTAGGGATTAATGAGCCTTGCTTCCTCTTCTTGTGAAGCTCCCGCTAATCATCATCAATAGAAATTGGTAAGTAAACATAACAATCATCAATACTAATTGCTGTGAGAGTTGAATTTTACCATTTTTGTAGCCACCTCAGTAATTGTGGGTTTGGTTATATCTCCTTTTTTATTTTGGCTCCCAGCTATCCACACATCATGACGATGTAGAGGTGTGGGACTAGAAGATGACTCAACTGTCTCAGCAGTAGGAGAAGTAGGATTTTGAATGGAAGACGCCTATAGTTTTTGGCAAAGGGCTACATAGCCACCTGGACCCATCATGTGGTCATGCACATTCAGTGCACACCTTGCTCTTTGAGCATTCCTGATAGCCTTGTTAGTAAGCACACTAAATTGGTTAGTAACAATCAAGGTCAACTATAAAACAATGAATTCATAAGAATGTATACTAATTAAATTGGGAGTGATACTTAATACCTTGAATTCATCTGTATGCCACTCAGTCAGGTCCAGATATTTCATTGCTCAAGGGCTGACTTCTTCCTCTTATCAGCCTCTCATATGTGTTGTCAGTTGAGAGTTGTCCTATAGTTCCTTAGGACCCTCCCACAACGTTGCATCACCCTTTCATGATGTAGGCTTTCTTCTAGTTCAAAATATTTTCCGCAAAATTTCATATATTTAATAGAGTATTCTAAAAAATAGAATCATAAATAACTTTAAAAATATAATTGCAAATGATAATATCTCACACATAGTTCTTTCCCTACAATGTCTTTCTTGCTTTTAGGAACTATATGCCAAGATTCTGCATTTACACTACAATGGCCACAAATAAGAACCCCAAGATATGAAACAAATGAGTTGCATTTCTTTCCAACTTGATTTCCTGCATGATCAAAATCCACAACCAAATTTTGGTCCATTGCCCCTTTGTTGTAGTAACTTGTACATCATAGTGATACCCCTGATTTTTTTCAATTTTTTTATGTTGCTCATCAAGTGGTACAAGGTTTTCAGGGGGTACATCCTCAACCTAAAAATTTAATGAAATTAGTATAACATTGTAAAGTTCACATTGGTATAACCTTCAAAAAATAAAACATTTAAAAAATTAAAAACATGCCTCTAATATTGAGATCTTTTAACAATTAGCATTCATTTGGTGTGATCTCCATGCACATATAAGTCATTGTTAGCTTCAATATTTGGTGTTGGAAAGCCAATTGAGAAGGATCGAAGTCATCATACGTATCATAGTACTCTTCTTCATTTATAGGATCTTCAATGAACTGTCTTTTACCATAAAGAACAACCGACCATTTTTCATTTGCAGGATCATCGATACAAAATACTTATTTCGTGTGTAATACCACTATGAATGGTTCACCCTTCTCGTCATTCTTTTCAAAATTCACTAATGTGAAACCCAATTCATCCGCTATAATTCATTTGGTGTTATCAACCCAATTACACTTAAAGAGCAGAATTCTAAAATCCATATAGTCAAACTCCCATACGTCTTCAATGACATCATAATATGAAATTTTAGCTTTACGTAAACTCTTATCCTTCACACTAGAAAAGAATAATGAAGATGCTCGAAGGGTGACTCACTATTTTGGATGACACTCTTATCATCTTGATACTTTATGTAATATGAGAACCCATTTATGTCAAACCCTTCATAAGACATAACATTCATTTTTGGTTTAAAGGCGAGCCATTTGATATTTTCAAAAATATTATTTGGTGTTTGAGATAGTTTATGTAAGACTTTATCTTCAAACCACTTAATAAATGTCTTTTTATGCTCTCTAGCAAGCCACATTGAATTGGCTTGAGGATATTGTTTCTTGATGAAATTGGTATGTTCCGTGATATAAACACTCACTTCATCGATGTTGTGTAAAATATACAAGTGAGTTTGTTCCCACACCTCATGACTGATTACTTTCGTTTGTGCTCCTAAAGTCCCTTTATCATAATAGTCCTAAATATTCTTATCATTTACATGAGCTTCATTACCACTCATAAAGTTATTGCAAAAATCTATAACCTCCCTCGCCACATAACCCTCAATAATACTCCCTTCAGGCCAATAACATTTCAAACTTCACCTTTAAAAATTCCCATGTATCGTTTAAAAGGATACATCCAATGCAAGAAAACTAGACCCAACATTTTCACTTTCCTAGTCAAATGGACAACAATACGTACCATGATATCAAAAAATAAAGAAGGAAAATACATCTCAAGCTGACATAGGGTAGCATCTGATTCTCTTTGTAACTTATTGAGATTCTTAGGAACAATAACTTTTCTACAGAGACTATTGAATAAGAAACAAAGTCTGGTGATTACAAACCTTACATGCTTTGGCAGTATAGATCAAATTTTTCCATAGGAAATATTTGTTGCATTAGAGTGTGACAATCATTAAATTTAAAACCTATCAGCTTCAGATCTTTCATTGATATCAATCTATGGATATTGGAAGATTAACCCTATGGTACCTTAACATTAAGCAAATACTCGCAAAAAAATTTCTTCTCCTTTTTAAACAACGTGTAACAAGCAAGAGTTAAATATGTTCTCCGATCACTACTACCTACTTCTGTTAATTCTTTTCTTATTCCCAGTTCAGGTAGGTCCATTCTAGATTTGATGCCATCTTTGGTCTTACCAAGTATATTAAATAGAGAACCAATGATGCTATCACAAACATTTTTCTCAACATGCATGACATTAATACAATGCCTAACTGCCAAAGAACTCTAATAAGGAAGATCCCAGAATATTGACTTCTTCTTGAATTAAGATTTGTCACTTTGTGTGGGAATGGTACATTATGATCTATTACCAAATTCATTGATAAATCTTTTACTCTTCCATAAACAACCTCCCCTGGTATAGGTTTAGGGGCACTATGTGTGGCATACAACTCATAAAACCAGATTAACTAATGTGGAAGAGTATTATGAACAGTGGAATTACTGAAAATCACTAAAAATTAAAATCATTTATCAAGAGATCCATTCATAGGAAAACTCTTTCATTCAGAACCAAAGTAAAACATTACATCCTGGTTCGTATATACATTACATGCATCAGTGCACCTCGAGGCATACATGCACAAAATCTCATATCGAAGTACTAAAAACACTAACTCCTAGGACCCAAGAGTACAGAGACGACTATAGGACTATCTACACAAGACCAGACAGCCAATGTCTCCACCTGTTGGATCACTACTGTCCCTATGACTACTGCTGCTCTTCCCTTGCAGAAGAGTTCCTGCCTTGGTGTCTGCGTCTACCTAAAAACATTGAATCCCATAGGGGTGAGACAATTATAAAAATTGCCCCAGCAGGAGATATAACTATCCGCCAAAACATTGTCATTACAGTTTAAATAGAAATAAACTGAATCAGTGGGATAATATAAATCAATAACAGGTGAATCACATCTATGCAGACTAGAGCAACATTCTTTATGCAATATTACAGCTAGAACTTGATTAAGCAGCATTTCTCACCCCCACATATTCAAAATATATGAATTCTAGGATTTCCATAGAAAACCTATTTCACCATCACCAGTTGCTGATGATGATGGATCTATGGTCAGAGCACTACATGAACATATTTCACTTGATTAATTAAGTACATTTTCATATTCATTTAGCATCAGGCAAGTTTTCAAACAAAACTTATTATATCAATGCTATAAGGAAACATGTACTAATTTCATCAATTACTTAACAGTCCTAAAAGATATTGGGAACTCAATCCCTTCTCAATTTCATTACCATAATCATATGGCCCTGGGTATTTAAACCCTTAATTCATCATTAAGCATTGTTACCACTTTTCCATGTAACCATCACCTTTAGGTCAATTGACCAAGGCAAACATGATACTTTACTATTATAAGCATCACAGATGTTACTTGATGCCCATTAACTCTCTTGATACCTCTTACCAGGCATCAAGGTATATTATGGCACTCAAGGTACCATTACAATAATGCATTAAGCATCATAACTCATACCTGGCCATGATCATCATTTCAAGAAACCTGCATGGTTAGCACAGATGATATAGTGATATTGATTGCGTATAAGAACCATGTTTAACAATATGAATTCACTATTCATGGGTAACACCACTATTCCCTTACCAGGGTTAGGGTTTCCCATTTCATGTCATTTCAGGATAATCATCCCCTTATCACATCAAAGATATGGTTTATCACCATATTGCCCAAGATTAGGGTTCATTAGGCAATACACATCATTACCCTAGGTTTGGGCTTTACAGCACATCAAACATCAGGGTATATCATGAAACCATCCTTAGTTAGGGTTTCACATCAAATTCACCTTATAAAAGGATTTACATTCAATAATTCACAATTAGGGTTTACTATTCATCCCAATTAGGGTTTCATTATCCATTCCCATAATTAGGGTTTACTATTCATCCCAATTAGGGTTTCATGATCCATTCCCATAATTAGGGTTTCGGATCACACTACTCTTGATTAGATCTATCCACATCATCACCCTAAATTAGGGTTACATACATACCTTGGATTAGGGTTTTCAATTGTAATTGCCTTGGATTAAGGTTAAGGATTAACCACCTTGTCAATTAGGGTTTGGGTTCATGATTAGGGTTTAATGATCTTATTACCTAAGAATCATATCCTTAATCACCATATGAGTCATACTCATGTATCAACTCTATGTTATCATACCTCTAAACTTGATTAAGTCATATCAACCCTTACTTAAGTTCATACACTATGAATGACATAATGTACCAAGTCATTGCTCTTATTAGCAATTAGGGTTTCTTCCTTGATTAACACTAATAACATAGGTACTTTTAGGGTTTCAACCTTTGTACCTTATTGATTAACATTACTAACCATCATTGGATAATTAGGACTATTATTGCCTTTAATTATCCTAATGATTGAATGAGTAACAACCTCCATGCGGTCTTGAGGTTACATCACCAAACAGTTTTGAAACTGTTTGCCACCAAACGGTTTTGAAACCGTTTGACCCCAAACGGTTTTGAAATTGTTTGGCCCCAAACGGTTTCAAGACCATTTGGTCACAAATGGTCTCAAGACCGTTTGGGCCAAATCAGTCCCAAAACTGCAAGGGCTAACTAGGTCAAAACTCAATCAAATCGATTTCCAATTGCACCATAGAAATAGCCATTATTTATTCAATTGAAGGAATCATCAATCTAAACCATTGGATCATCATCCATGGGTCAAGGATCAAACTTCAATACACCAAATGGTTTAGAAACCAGTTGGTCCCAAATGGTCTCAAGACCGTTTGGGCTCAAACGGTCTCAAGACCGTTTGCCCCAAAAAGTCTTGAGATCATAAGGACCAATCAAGGGTTTCATCAATCAACTTGATTAGGGTTACAACTTGAAGGATCGTGCACACGTTGGATCAATCAATTGAGTCCATTGGATCATCATCCAACCTATGATCAAGTTCAGACTCCAAATGGTCAACCATACCAAACGGTCAACCATTTCATGCGGTTTGGAGTCCAAACGGTCAACTATACAAAATGGTCAACCATGTCATGCAGTTTGGAATTCAACTTTACCAAACGGTTTGCAAAACCGTTTGGACCAAAAATCCAAAACCGTTTGCTATTGTTCTTTAATTAAGGTGTGTGCTTATGAACATGTTATCATCTTCAACCTTTAAACTCATGAAAGCTACTGCCATTTCCATGGAAACTCCATCAATCAAGCAAGGTTATTGCAAATAATGACAATTAAATCAATTGCAAGTAGAAATCGAAATCAATGACAAAGATTAAGGGTTAAAATTATATAACCCATCTTCAAATATGATCCCAAGCTCCAACCTTCACGGCTTCAATGGTGGTTGAAGCTATAGCAACCTCCCAAGTTCATTTCTCAAGCTTTTGGAGTGAAAGGGTCGGCTAGGGTTGAAGATGGAGTGAAGAAATGAAGGAATTACACATTGTTTTATGATTTTCACCATGAAATCATGAAGAACGAAGATTAAAGGCTTACCAACAGGTTGGGGACGTGATCCCTGATGTCCTTAGCCTTCTTGGTCGGTTTTGCAAGAAAGGGGAAGAAAAGGAATCGAAAAAGATCCTTAGGTGGGTTGGAAAAGGCTCTTTTATAAGAAAATTGATGAAAGAGAAAATGTTTTATTAAAATTAAATAAATTCCAAAAATGGTACCACCTCTTCTTCCTTGGTTTGCTTTCATGCAAAGGAAACTCAAAGCCACCGAACTCCCTTCCATTATCCATGGATTAAGGGAAAAGAAAATAAGCACATTAATCCATTGTAATACTAATATATCTTTTTGAGTGGAAATTCTTTTCCTTATAATAAGGTGAGTGGAATTTCACCTCCTTAAGATATTTTCGGTCCTTGCAAAGATCAGGGACGTTCACACACACATCTGAATTCCAAAAAATTAATTTTGGTTGAAGTCCTTGAATTATTTTATTTATTTTTACATTAATATATCCATTATGCTTAAATCTTGATTATTTTAATATCAAGATTCTCTCTCCTTCAAATTAATGCAAATGAGGCGCCCCTCTCAATTTCTTTGCTCCACTTGATGCCAATAAACATTAGGGACCTTTTTGAAGTGGTAAATTACATATTGCACCCTAGGTTTTGGGTAAATTGCACATTACATCAAAACTAGGTTTTCATGCACAAACATTGCTTTATCAGCTCTTTCTTGGAAATTTAGGCTATCACAAGCCATACCTCTGCATCATCTTCACTCTCATGATGTTTCAACACATGAGGAACATATTATCATGCACAATTTACAAATAGAGCCCTCAACTTGGGTAATTTGCACTTTAGTCCAAAACAAGCAAAATATTGATTTCAACAATATTCAAAAAGGACTAAAATTGTAATATAAATTTCTCTTGAGCCCTAATTACTTTTCAAAGACAAAAGCATGCTTATAATCACTCTCATTATGCAAAACACCTAGGGTTACTTCATAACCCGGGTCAGGGATGTTACAAGTTTATCCACCCCTTACAATGATTTCCTCCTCGAAATCATCAACATCAACAAAACATTAAGAGAAAAGAGTAGGATATTTCCTCCTCATCTCATCCTCTAGTTCCCACATAGCTTCTTCAATGCCACGGTGATTCCAGAGGACTTTTACAAGACTAATGTCTTTCTTTTTCAGCTTCTTGATTCTTCTGTCAAGAATCAACACAGGTCCTTCAACATAAGATATGTCATCATTTAGTTCTACCTCCATAGGTTGTAGAACTAACTCAGTGTCAGGATGACACTTCCTTAACATAGAGATATGAAACACTGGGTGTAATCTATGCAACTCAAGTGGTAACTCCAGCTTATAGTCTACCTTTCCCATCCTCTCAATGATTGGATAAGGCCCCATAAATCTCAGAGCTAACTTTCCTTTCTTTCCAAATCTTAGGATACCTTTCCAAGGTGAAACCTTGAGGTACACCCTATATCCAAATTTGAATTCTAAGGGTCTACGACGCTTGTCAGCATAGGATTTCTGTCTATCCTGGGCTATTTTCAGTTGTTGTTGTATGATCTTTATCTTCTCTGTTGTTTGCTGAACCAGCTCAGGACCCAAAAGTTGACATTCACTAGTTTCATACCAACATAGGGGAGATCTACAACGTCTACCACATAAAGCCTCATATGGTGCCATGTCAATACTGTGCTGATAGTTGTTATTATAAGAAAACTCTATCAAGCACAGATGTAGATCCCAACTCCCCATAAACTGAAGGACACATGCCCTAAGTAAGTCCTCCAAAGTTTGTATCATTCTCTCAGACTATCCATCTGTCTGAGGATGAAAAGTTGTACTAAACCTCAGCTGTGTACCCAAAGCTTTATGAAGTTGTTCCCAAAAATGACTCGTAAACTGAGGACCTCTATCAAAAACTATTGTAACTGGGACCCTGTGCAAACACACTATCTCATCTATGTAAATTTGTGCAAGCTTCTCAGCTGTATAGGTTGTTTTGACCGGTAAGAAATGTGATGTCTTTGTCGACCTATCAACTATCACCCAAATGGAATCATAACTTTTGGTTGTTCTAGGCAAACCAACAACAAAGTCCATAGATACATGATCCCACTTCCACTGTGGTATAGGCAGGGGTTGCATTGTTCCTGTGTGATTTTGATGCTCATCTTTAACATGCTGACACACCGGGCACCGCATAACAAACTCAGCAACATCCTTCTTCAAACTAGGACACCAATACATATCTTTTATGTTATGATACATCTTGGTGCTCCCGGGATGCATAGCATACATTGAAGAATGAGCCTCCTTTAGAACTAACTTTCTTAATTCATCAACATCAGGTACTACCATCCTATCATGGTAACAGACTACCTGATCATCAGAATCATGGAATCCATCTCGCTTCTCACTACCATATTCTGACCTGATCTACTGAATCATGGAATCAGTCTGTTGTGCTTCCTTAATATGTTGTCTCAGAGTTGGTTTTATATGCATCTCATCTAGCAACCCGACTAACAATGACACTTTAAGTTATACATTGTCTTGCCTCAAGGATATAAACATATCCCTCTTAGAGCACACTAAGGAGTTTAGATGTGCTTTATCTAGGGCTGGTGCTGCCGATTTTCTACTTAGTGCCTTAACAACCACATTGGCTTTCCCTGGATGATAATCAATTGTAAAATCGTAGTCCTTCATTAATTCCATCTAGCGGCATTGCCTCATGTTTAGCTCATGCTGAGAAAAGATGTACTTCAGGTTCTTATGGTCTGTGAAAATCTGAAATGTCTCTCCATAGAGATAATGTCTCCAGATCTTCAAGGCATGGACCACAACAGATAACTCTAGATCATGTGTCGGATAATTCTCCTCATGTTTCTTAAGTTGTCGAGAAGCAAAAGAAATCACTTTCTTATCCTGCATCAACACACATCCTAAGCCATTCTTAGATGCATCACAGAAGACTATATACCCCTTTCCTTGCTCACGTAGCACCAACACAGGTGCACATGTTAACCTTTCCTTCAGCAACTGAAAAGATTGCTGACACTTATCATTCCAGACAAAAGGAATCTCCTTCCTTGTCAACTTAGTCAGGGGTAAGGCTATTGAACTGAAGTTCTTAATGAACCTCCTGTAATAGCCAACCAATCCTAGGAAACTTCTTATCTATGTCGGTGTCTTCGGCTGTTCCCATTGCAGGACAGATTCTACCTTCTTAGGATCAACATGAATACCTGAGACAGATATGTTGATATGTATGCCCATAGAGCAGTTCATATGATGATTGTAATGGGATACTTTGTAAATGATTTGAATAATAATAAAGGCAATTTCCAATCTATATGTTTAAACTGTTTCTGAGATGATAGTGTAACATGATAGATGTCTAAAGAATGGTTTTACTTAATGACGTATGTTTTTAGGTTCATGAACTAAATGATGAGATCATACGGATGTTAAGAGTATACATTCTTGTTTGGTCCCTAGTCGGTTGTTATTGTGGAAATAACCATAGACATCAATAACACTGAAGACTAGATTGTGTGTTGGTTGATGACAGAATCTCATTAGTCATGATATATTGATATCAAACCAAGCACATAGGTACTTCTTAGAGAATAAGGTACCTGACAGACCCACCGTGAGAGTGACACATGGAACCATGACTTGGTAGTCACAGTCAGCTCTCGCTATGATGGTGGTGAGTGTGATTCTTAGACCTGAAATTACTACACTCAACCCATGTCGTTGGGCACACTTTGACATCATCAAACGCAGTCTTGAAACATGGGTTGTTATAAAGGTGATGATTGGGTGGCTTTGACACATGGGGCTTTTAAGGGGTGAGTGATAGATATGCGATTTGTCCCTCCTGATGGAGTTTGATATCCTTGGCCACTTGATGAGTAGGATTGAGAAAGGCATGCACATGCACGTGTGAATCAATATGTGATATTGATGTCACACACATCTCACCCAGTCTGCTCTGAGATCAAGGAAATGAATGAATGTTGACAGGATGACTGTTCCATGCCTCGAGTTCATTCAGGATATCAGTGACAAAGGAATTATACATTCACTGTAACATCATTCACGAATTGTAGGATTGAAGGTTGTTCTCCAACTTTCTATTTCACTTGGGTGGCACTGATGTGTGACTAGGCACCGCTCTTTGCTTGTGAAGTCATAAATGTTGTGGACTTTCACTGCCAACATGAAATGGACCTGCAGGGTCACACACATAGGATTTAACCTGGAAGAGGAGTTTTGTCCACAAGCAAAGTTTATATTGATTACTAAAGGAGTTTAGTAGTTCAATTAAACACTCAATCAATTGATAGCTCAATATCATATTGTTCAAGGTGTTGGACTGATTGATTAGAATATTGGATTGATTGAAACCGCAATTGACTGATTCTGCACAATCTGCACTCCCAACCGATTGGCTATATTGTTGGGGACAGAGAACCCTGACCCATGACCCACCTATATATAGCGGTATTGGGGGCTTCTCAGAGTACAACTCAGTGCAAGCCAGTTGCTCTGCAAAGTTGTCGTTCTCTCTAGTTTTGGTAACTGAGAGTGCCCGAGCAAGTGCTACCTGAAAAGGGAGGCACAACAAGGGAAAGACAACTGTAGTTGCAACTGGAAGCAGGAGAGTGTGTTGGCGACTAGTACGCCAACAGGAGGGTGTGACTCCTTCTGGTTCCTTATGCGACAAGGAGATCAGAGTTCCAGGCAGTCCGTGTGGACGACTATAGAGGCGGAAGACCTCTGCCACTCGGAGAACAACTGTCAATCCCGACAGTCCTGGTGAGACTAGGAGTCTTCAGTCCCGGTGCGACCAGGAGATGCACAGACACCGTCCAAGACCAGAGGTGAAGACCGCGTAAGGTGTGAGGTACTGTCGTTGAGCAAGCCTTAGGACAAGGTATGCATCCACAAACCATCTTTCCTATTGTATAGACATTGACGTGATTCCTTTTGTTCTGGGTTTTTGGGGGGAAATTTTTGTTTCTACTGCTTCTCAGCCTCCTCTAAAACCCAACAGTGGTATCAGAGCCACGTCAACTATTCTATATTTTAGGATTATCGATATGATCGATTTTGGTTTGTCGCCTTTATTTATTGCATGCCATGTGAATAATATCGGCCTTATACATGTCCAATCCACAAATCCCAAATATACATATATGATATGTAATATTAATGCACTCGATACACGTCGCCCTTAAACGAGTTTTGTGGTGGATTTGTAGCATGGTTATGGCCTATAAACCCCTATATCAATGTGTGGTTGTATGTGGTTGCTTGCATCTCGGTCTGCGCACTGATTCCCTTTCTCCTATTCCTGATGTAACTCGAAATAATTCGAGAATTCTTCTCCTACCTTTGCTCCCCCCGAATGTAACTCGGGGTTTCACAATTAAATTGTAAATAGGATAGATTTTATTTCCTATTATGTCAAAGAATGATGGACGACCTGAGACGATCGGTTCAAGGCGTGAACCGATCGGTTGGTGATCCAGATGGCCGGTTCAAGGAGCCAGACGAGCGGGTGGCAAACTGAGAAGATGCACGACGACCGGTGAACCGATCGGCTAGAGGCGCCAGTCGATTGGCTGGTGGCACCCGAACAACCAACCTAATGGCGAGCCGATCAATCATGGAGATGAGCTGATCAAACCCAGAAAGGCAGGCACAGATTTCATCTTGTAAAGGTTGCATGTGATGTAGACCTAGATGACTGTGATTCCTCTTGGCTCGAGGAATCACAATAGGATGGCCATAATCATTGATTTTTTATCGTTTTGCATGTTTTCTGTGGGATATAGCATGTATATGATACTTACTATATATTGTGGTGATTGGATATGTATATGTATATAAAACAAAATCCCTCATTAAAATATTAAGTCTTACACGCCTTCCATTAGAGACACACATGGCAAACTTGATCGACCAAGCATAGGTTACGCCAAAGCGTGGTGCGCCGTCTATCTTGTGGAAGTGTGAAGGGTTGACATGTAGGTTCTGCCAAAGCAGGGTGCATGTTTACCGTGTCGGCTTTTGGGTTAGACTTAACTGGTGATTCTTAGAGCGTCTAAGCCCAGAGGTACGGAATGTTCATGGCAAGGTGTTGCGCATGTTCATTCATCAAGAGTTGCATATGATGCAATTGGCATGATGGCCTACCTAAATAGTCAAGATTATGGGCGATCAGCCAAAGCTGACTCATGACTTGATGAAATATGGATCTTGACCCACTAGAAGATTGTACGCTGCAATCTTCCAAATTGATAGTGAGGGCTATCAATATGAGTCAAAATAGTGGGAGTGGTAATAAATTAAAGGCCTAATTAACTATTGACAAAATTTATTCAAATCAAATCAAAAAGGTTTTGACAAATGCAAATTTCTCTTATAGAATGGCAAAAGAATCATCTTTTAAAATGGGCAAATTAATTGAGAATAAATTCCATAACTGGTTGAGGACTGTGAGAAGTGTTATGCACAATCCAGATATACCAGGAGCCTTATAATCCACTCTATGTACGCTTAACGCGTTAGTGAAGAAGAAAGAAGGTAAGGGAGAGAAGGGTTCTCTCGCCAAACCATTTTCTTCTACATGGAGAGGAAGGAAGGAACAATGGAAGAAGAAGTCAGAGATAGAGATCTCTACTTCTGGTGTATACGTGATAGAGATTAACTTTACTACTTCTTCGTCATGGGTACTTGATACCGGATGCGGATCTCACATTTGTTCAAATGTAAAGGATCTTAAGAGAAGTAGGCCTTTGGGGAAAGGCGAGGTTGAACTACGTGTTGCCAATGGGGCAAGAGTTGTCGCCAGTGCCGTAGGAACCTATGAGTTAACTCTACCGAGTGGGCTAATAATAGAGTTGAAGAACTGCTATTATGTACCTGCCATCATCGTCACAATATACTCCGACTTTTTGGAAGAGTAGCGTTTAAAACGTGAATTTTTCCCTAGACGTATCAAATGGACGAATAATTCCCAGTTTGAGCACAGTCACAATATATTACGTTTTATTCTCGTATTATTCACGAATTACTCGTGTTTGACGTTTTCTTCTTGTTTTATACTTTTTTCAAGTACTTTCTCATTTTAAACTATTTCAGACTGTAACTTAATTTGAGTGTATATATGTGTGTACATGGAAATACACACACACACATATATATATGTATGTATCTTGTATGTATGTATATGTGTTATATATGTAGGCAATAAATGTATAGACATGTACTTATATATTGTGCAATATATGTATACACATATATACTGTTATATACATATGCAATATATATATATATATATATATATATATTGTGTGTGTGTGAATCCTCCGATCTTTTGCGGACTTATTCCCGAATTGTTGACCGTATTTTTACCGTATGTTGACCGCTTTTTACCTGAATCTCCCGCATGATTCCCGAATCCCGAATTTTTCAGCTCGACCGAACGTATCCCGAATACCGAATTTGTGACTATGCCTGCCATAAATAGGAATATCATTTTCGTCTCTTGTTTGGACAAAGATGGATTTGAATTTCTTATTAAGAATGGAAAATGTTCCATTTCTAAAGATGGGATCTTTTATGGCAGTGCCCCAATGTCTTATGGTCTATATTTGATAGACTTGGAGACAAGTGTATACAACGTAAACACCAAAAAGAAAAAACTCAATGACTCAAACAAAACATATCTCTGGCATTGTTGTCTAGGGCACATAAATGAGAAGTGCATTTCTAGACTCTATAAAGATGGTTATCTAGACTCTTTTGATTATGAATCAATAGAGTCATGTGAATCTTGTTTTTTGGGCAAGATGACCAAGACTCCCTTTTCAGGTAAAGGTGAGAGAGCTAGTGATCTATTAGGACTCATACATACTGATGTATGTGGGCCTTTTAGATCTAATGCCAGAAATGGGTGTCAATACTTCATTACCTTCACTGATGATTTCAGTAGGTATGGCTATGTGTACCTGATGAAGCATAAGTCAGAAGCCCTTGAAAAGTTCAAGGATTTCATGAATGAAGTACAAAACCAACTTGGTAAAAGTATTAAGGCACTTCGATCTGATCGATGTGGAGAATACTTAAGCCAGGAGTTTGAGGACCTTCTATGAGCCCGTGGTATTGTATCACAGTGGACTCCGCCTGGAACACCACAGCATAATGGTGTGTCTGAAAGAAGGAATCACACATTGTTGGATATGGTGCGATCAATGATGAGTTTTGCTGATCTTCCAATTTCTTTCTGGGGTCATGCTCTTGAAACTGCCGCATTTACACTTAACCGTGTACCATCTAAATCGGTTCAAAAGACACCATATGAGATATGGACCGGGAAGCATCCCAATTTGTCTTTTATGAAGATTTGGGGTTGTGAGGCTTACATCAAGAAAATGTTTCTTGATAAGCTTGGACCCAAATCCGATAAATGTTATTTTGTTGGATATCCCAAGGAAACCAAGGGATATTATCTATACCACCCTACTGACAACAAAGTGTTTGTTGTCAGGGATGCTGTATTCCTAGAGAAGGAATTTATTTCCAAAGGAAGCAGTGGGAGGAATATAGAGCTTGAAGAGGTTCAAGCCCACCAAGAAAACATTGAACCGGTAGATGTACCAGAGGAAAATGCAGATTCAGAAGGTGTTGTGGAATCTCAGTCTCCTCAGGTAACACAAGGACTTCGTAGATCTAGTAGGACCCGCCTTGAACCTGAGAGGTTTGGATACCTTGTGACTCAGGAAGGTGGTGAGTTGATCATAGATGATGATCCAACTACCTACGTAGAGGCTATGGAGGGACCAGATTCTAAGAAATGGCTTGAAGCCATGAGATCCGAGATGGAATCCATGTACTCCAACAAAGTATGGACTTTGGTGGAACCACCCGAAGGGGTAAAACCCATAGGGTGCAAGTGGGTCTTTAAGAAAAGACCGACATGGATGGCAATGTGCAAACTTATAAAGGCAGATTGGTTGCAAAGGGATTTCGACAAGTTCAAGGTGTTGACTATGACGAAACCTTTTCTCCAGTTGCCATGATTAAGTCCATCAAGATCATGCTTGCTGTTGCAGCTTATTATGACTATGAGATTTGGCAGATGGATGTTAAAATTGCATTCCTTAATGGGAATATAAATGAGGATGTGTACATGACACGGCCTGAAGGTTTTGTAGATCCAAAGAATGCCAATAGAGTTTGTCAGCTGCAAAGGTCAATCTATGGATTGAAGCAAGCATCTCGGAGTTGGAATCTTCGATTTGATGAGGAAGTCAAAGTGTTTGGCTTCATTCAAAATGAAGATGAACCTTGTGTGTACAAGAAGGTTAGTGGGAGCTCGACCACATTCCTCATATTGTATGTGGATGACATACTTTTGATGGAGAATGATGTCTTAACCTTAGAGAAGGTAAAGACTTGGCTTGGGAATACTTTCTCAATGAAGGACTTAGGAGAAGCATCCTACATTCTAGGAATTAAGATCTATAGAGATAGATCTAGAAGGCTTCTCGGACTAAGTCAGAGCATATACATTGACAAAGTGCTGAAGCGGTTCAGCATGGAGAACTCAAAGAGAGGCAACATCCCCATGCTACATGGAGTCACCGTCTCTAGAGCTCAATGTCCCCAATCTTGTGAAGAGAGGGAGCATATGAGTGGGATCCCATATGCATCACCCATCAGATCCATCATGTATGTTATGTTGTACACACGCCCATATGTCTCGTATGCTCTTAGCATAACGAGCAGATACCAGTCAGATCCCGGGGATGCTCACTGGACAACCGTGAAGAACATCCTCAAGTACTTGCGAAGGACTAAGGATCAATTTCTTGTTTACGGCAGCGAGGAAGAGCTGGTTGTAAAGGGTTACACCGATGCAAGCTTCCAAACTGATAAATATGATTACAGATCGCAGTTAGGATTTGTATTTTGCCTTAATAATGGAGCTGTGAGCTGGAAGAGTTCCAAACAAGAAACAGTTGCCGATTCGACTACAGAGGCCGAGTATATTGCTACTTCACATGCAGCAAAGGAGGTTGTGTGGATCAGGAAGTTCATCTCTGAACTTGGGGTAGTTCCCAGTAGTTGTGATGCAATCGAGCTTTATTGTGACAATAATGGAGATATTGCACAAGCTAAGGAACCCAGATCACATCAGCAGTCCAAGCACATACTGCGGAGCTTCCATCTCATACGAGAGATCATACAGCGAGGAGATGTGAAGATTTGCAAAGTACCAACTGAAGACAACATAGTTGATCCACTGACTAAGGCCCTTTCTCAGCAGAAGCATGATGGTCATGCTAGGTCACAAGGATTGAGGTTCCTTGGTGACTGTCTCTAAGTGCAAGTGGGAGTCTGTTGGTATGTATGCCCATAGAGTAAGTCATATGATGATTGTAATGGGATACTTTGTAAATGATTTGAATAATAATAAAGGCAATTTCCGATCTATATGTTTAAACTGTTTCTGAGATGATGGTGTAACATGATAGATGTCTAAAGAATGGTTTTACTCAATGACATATGCTTTTAGGTTCATGACCTAAACGATGAGATCGTACGGATGTTAAGAGTATACATTCTTGTTTGGTCCCTAGTCGGTTTTTATTGTGGAAATAACCATAGACATCAATAACAGTGAAGACTAGATTGTGTGTTGGTTGATGACAGAATCTCATTAGTCATGATATATTGATATCAAACCAAGAACATAGGTAATTGTTAGAGAACAAGGTACCGGACAGACCCACCGTGAGAGTGACACATGGAACCATGACTTGGTAGTCACAGTCAGCTCTCACTGTGATGGTGGTGAGTGTGATTCTTATACATAAAATCACTACACTCAACACATGTCGTTGGGCACACTTTGACATCATCAAATGCAGTCCTGAAACATGGGTTGTTATAAAGGTGATGATTGGGTGGCTTTGACACATGGGGCTTTTGAGGGGTGAGTGATAGATATGGGATTTGTCCCTCCTGAGGGAGTTTGATATCCTTGGCTACTTGATGAGTAGGATTGAGAAAGGCATGTGCATGCACGTGTGAATCAATATGTGATATTGATGTCACACACATCTCACCTAGTCTGCTCTGAGATCAAGGAAATGAATGAATGTTGACAGGATGACTGTTCCATGCCTCAAGTTCATTCAGGATATCAGTGACAAAGGAATTATACATTCACTGTAACACCATTCACGGATTGTAGGATTGAAGGTTGTTCTCCAACTTTCTATTTCACTTGGGTAGCACTAATGTGTGACTAGGCACCGCTCTTTGCTTGTGAAGTCATAAATGTTATGGACTTTCACTGCCAACATGAAATGGACCTGTAGGGTCACACACATAGGATTTAACCTGGAAGAGGAGTTTTGTCCACAAGCAAAGTTTAGATTGATTACTAAAGGAGTTTAGTAGTTCAATTAAACACTCAATCAATTGATAGCTCAATATCATATTGTTCAAGATGTTGGACTGATTGATTAGAATATTGGATTGATTGAAACCGCAATTGACTGATTCTACACAATCTGCACTCCCAACCGATCGACTCAGCTTGGTGAACCAGTCGGCTCATGTGATGAACCAATCAGCTCAAGGACAGGGGGAACGATTGCTTCAAGTGTTGAAACAATCGATTCAACTGTTACAACCGAGCAAGTTGGGAAAGTAAGATTGGGGAGAATTTTCCTTGCGTTTCACTTGCCCAATTTGATTGGAACAAGGATTGGTATTCAATACCGATTAGAAACAAAAGAAGGAAAGGCAATCGGGAACTGATCAGGACCACCAACCGACCGGTACAAAAGTGAACCGACCGGTTCAAGGGTCCCAACCGATCGGTTGAGGTGTCAATCGACCGGTTCAGGTCCCCAACCGACCGTTTCAGTTATGAAACGATCGGTTTAGGTTGTGAGTTGGTTGATTTTGTGGAAAATCTCGAACCCTTCTACTCCTGCTTTTAGTCCCATATTGCCAGGGACAGAGAACCATGTCCCATGACCCGCCTATATATAGGGGTATTGGGGGCTTCTCAGAGTACAACTCAGTGCAAGTCGGTTGCTCTACAAAGTTGTCGTTCTCTCTGGTTTTGGTAACTGAGAGAGCCCGAGAAAGTGCTACCTGAAAAGGGAGGCGCAGCAAGGGAAAGACAATTGTAGTTGCAACTAGTAGCATGAGAGTGTGTTGGTGACTAGTACGCCAACAGGAGGGTGCGACTCCTTCTGGTTCCTTGTGCGACAAGGAGATCGGAGTTCCAGGCAGTCCATGTGGACAACTGTAGAGGCGGGAGACCTCTGCCTCTCGGAGGACAACTGTTAATACCGACAGTCCCGGTGAGACCATGAGTCTTCAGTCCCAGTGCAACCAGGAGCTGCACAGACATCGTCCAAGACCGGAGGTGAAGACCGCGCAAGGCACGAGGTACTGTCACCGAGCAAGCCTTGGGACAAGGTATGCATCCACAAACCATCTTTCCTATTGTATAGACATTGACGTGATTCCTTTTGTTTTGGGTTTTTGGGGGAAAATTTGTGTTTCTGCTGCTTCTCTGCCTCCTCTAAAACCCAACAAGATATTACGTGTATGAGAAAGGAAACTTCTGGAAACCAGAACTCACATTTGCTAAACTTAGCATACAAATCATGCTCTCTTAGCAAGGTCAAAGCTTGGTGAAGATGTTGCTCATGCTACTGAGCATCTCTACTGTAGATTAAAATGTCATCTATGAAGATGACAACATATTGATCTAGAAAAGGTCGAAAGATTCTATTCATGAGTTCCATAATTGCAGCTGGTGCATTACTTAGTCCAAACGACATAAATGTGAACTCATAGCGACCATACCTTGTCTTGAAGGCAGACTTAGGTATGTCACCCTCTTTGATACGTAACTGATGGTATCCTGACCTCAGATCTATGTTAGAAAAGATAGTCGCACCACGCAACTGGTCAAACAAGTCATCAATCCTTGGTAGAGGATACTTGTTCTTTATAGTGACTTTGTTTAACTGTCTATAGTCAATGCCCAATCGCATCGACCCATCCTTTTTCTTAACAAAAAGGACTGGAGCACCCCAGGGTGAAGTGCTCGGTCGGATAAAACCTTTCTCAAGCAATTTTTGCAATTGTTTCTTGAGTTCTGCCATCTCAGCAGGCGCCATCCTATACGGTGTTTGTGTTATTGGTTGTGTGTCTGGGGTTAGATTTATTTCAAAATCTATCTCTCAGGGTGGCGGAACACCTGGAAGTTCTTCAGGAAATACATCTTCAAATTCCCTAACTACATGAACTTCATAAGTATGAGGGCTTTCCATTGTGGTATCAACCACATGGGCTAAGAATGCAAGGCACCCTTGTCTCATCAACCTCTCACCTACCATAGCTGACACAAGACATGTGGGAAGAATCTTTCTATCTCCCTGAAAGATCCATGTGTTACCACCATATGTGAACACAGCATGCTTGGAACTATAATCCAAGACAACCTTATACTTCTCTAGGGTGTCCATCCCAAGGATTATATCAAACCCATGCATCTCAAGTGGTATAAGATCCACTCGAATGCGGTGATCAGAAAAGACAAGATTGTAGGGAGAACACACTTCCCGCAATACTGCAGATCCCATAAAAGGTGTCTCTAACAACACACTATCTATTTTATGACTAACAATCATATTGCGGTCATCAATCACTTCTCGAGTGATAAAAGAGTGTGTAGCACATGGATCTATTAACTCAGATACGAAGCAGGATAAAGACATATCAGAATAAAGTAGTTCCATCTGACATGTCACAACCCGAGGGTTGACTACTGCTTCAGGCTGGTTCATAGCATAGAACCTAGTTGTGGCTTGTTGTTGACCATGTGCTCAATTATTAGATGTCGAAGAACCGGCTTGGTACGTTGGTCCACGTCCTCTAGCACCACTACCAAGCTATTGCCTCTAAGAGCCCTGCTGACTCTGCCTCGGTTGTTGGGTCACACTCCTGACTTTCTCAGGACATTCTCTCACCACATGGCCTTCTTTTCTACATCTATAGAAGGTTATATTCCCCCTTGGTGGTCTGGGTGGTCCTGTTACTGACATAGAAGCTGAGCTTTGAGCTCCCTTTGGTGGTAAACTACGGTTTCTACCCTTACTTGACGTCCACTGCGTCTGGGTATTGAACCTTGGTGGCAGTGTAGGCACATAATACCTTGGTTTCTTAAAACTTCCAGTACTCTGTCCTTGAAACTATGGGTATTCCTTCTTACCCTTGGGTTGTCGCTTCTCAACTACAGACCTCTCTATATGTCTTACAGACTCCACAAAAGTTGCAAACCTCTCCCGGTTCTCCAGAGCAGACACCGGAGTGGTTAATTTAGCGTTCAACCCCTTCTCGAACCGTTGAATTCTTTCCTCATCATTGGATGCCATGTGCGGACAGAACCGCAACAACTCCATGAACCTATCCTCATACTCGCTAATGTTCATAGGTCCTTGTTTGATTCTCTCAAACTAAGAAATCTTCTCATCTAGATACATCTTGGGAAAGTATCTAGCGACGAATTCACATCTGAACTCATCCCATCTGATCACAACTCCAGGTCTTTTGCCTTCCTCAATGGTCCACCAATGACCAGCACTCCCTTTGAGGAGATATACAACATGTCTGACCCTCTCATCATCAGGAATCATAAGGATCCTGAAGGCTTTCTCCAGCTCAATCAACCAAAGATCAGCATCTGCTGGATCGGCTGTACCAGCATATTCCAAGGTTCCTACCCTCTTAAGCCTTTCAATAGTCTTTCTAGCACCATGTCTTTCATCATGAGGTGTTTCCCTAGGTGCAGGTACTGGCATTCTATCTGTCATGTGGGTTATAGCTGCCATAAACTATCCGAACATAGCCTGGAAGGCTGGGTTCCCCATATCAGCTGGGTTGAACTGGGGCTGTTCAGGTACAGGTTCCTCCCTGTCCTGGTCTCCTACACCATTTCTCGGTGCAGCAACACTACTCTCAGCAGCATGTTCTTCATGTGATCCAGACATCCTTAGTTCTTCTTCTCCTATATGAGCAGAAGGTACTATCAGATAAATTGGAAAACACATTAGAACAGACTCAACTACCTTAATCCTATGTCTCTGTAGACTCAACGAACCTAGAGCTCTGATACCACTTTATTTGTGGCATACAACTCATAAAACCAGATTAACTAATGCGGAAACGTATTATTAACAGCGGAATTACTAAAAATCACTAAAAATTAAAATCATTTATCAAGAGATCCATTCACAGGAAAACGCTTTCATTCAGAACCAAAGTAAAACATTACATCCTAGTTCATATATACATTACATGCATCAGTGCACCTCGAGGCATACATGCACAAAATCTCAGATCGAAGTACCAAAAACACTAACTCCTAGGACCCGAGAGTACATATACGACTATAGGACTATCTACACAAGACCAGACAACCAATGTCTCCACCTGTTGGATCATTGTTGTCCCTTTGACTACTTCTGCTCTTCCCTTATAGAAGAGTTCCTGCCTTGGTGTCTGCTTCTACCTAAAAACATTGAATCCCACGGGGGTGAGACAATTATAAAAATTGCCCCAGCGGGAGATATAACTCTCTGCCAAAACATTGTCATTGCAATTTAAATAGAAATAAACTGAATCAGTGGGATAATATAAATCAATAATAGGTGAATCACATCTATGCAGACTAGAGCAACATTCTTTATGCAATATTACAGCTACAACTTGATTAAGAAGCATTTCTCATACTCAATATGAATTAAAGGAACATAAGTACATTCTTGTAACAAAGGCATACTAAACAGTATATCATCAATCAATGTTTCTCGTATTTCAATCTTATGCAAACACGCTACATGGATGATTATATTTTTACAAACAGATTTAAGCTCTGATGAGATGAGGTATACCGCTCATACTCCAACCGACCATTTCTAGAATCGAAATCAGTACCATAAATAGGTCAATGGAAGAGCCAGATTCCCATGACCTCCCACATCCTGGATAGCACAGGACTACAAGTAGGACTGTGTCGACTGCTCAAATAGATTTATAGGGTATACTGGAACTTCGCTATAGAGTTACAGTGTCAACTGCACTCTCATCGGCAATCAAGGGCATCAATGTTTATCTCCATCGACCCGACATAAAATAACATTGGGAGATTAATGGTACATCTATCCCAACCATCAGGAGATTTATGATACATCTATTCCGACACATGAAGGATTGAGAGGTTTATTGTTTACCCTTCCTCAATCTCTTCACCCGGACGTAAGGATATTTTTTCCCATTCACCCCCACATATAATATGTGAATTCCAGGATTTCCATAGAAAACCTATTTCACCATCACCAGTTGTTGACGATGATGGATCTATGGTCAGATCACTACATGAACACATTTCACTTGATTAATTAAGTACATTTTCATATTCATTTAGCATCAGGAAAGTTTTCAAACAAAACTTATTATATCAATGCTATAAGGAAACATGTACTAATTTCATCAATTGCTTAACAGTCCTAAAAGATATTGGGAACTCAATCCCTTCTCAATTTCATTACCATAATCATATGGCCCTGGGTATTTAAACCCTTAATTCATCATTAAGCATTGTTGCCACTTTTCTAGGTAACCATCACCTTTAGGTCAATTGACCAAGGCAAACATGATACTTTACTATTATAAGCATCACACATGTTACTTGATGCCCATTAACATTCTTGATACCTCTTACCAGGAAGCAAGGTATATTATGGCACTCAAGGTGCCATTACAATAATGAATTAAACATCATAACTTATACCTAGCCATGATCATCATTTCAAGAAACATGCATGGTTAGCACAGATGATATAGTGATATCGATTGCGTATAAGAACCATGTTCAATAATATGAATTCACTATTCATGGGTAACACCACTATCCCCTTGCCAGGTTAGGGTTTCCCATTTCATGTCATTTAAGGATAATCATCCCCTTATCACATCAAAGATATGGTTTATCACCATATTGCCCAAGATTAGGGTTCATTAGGCAATACACAACATTACCCTGGGTTTGGGCTTTACAGCACATCAAACATCACTGTTTCTCATGAAACCATCCTTAGTTAGGGTTTCACAACAAATTCACCTTATAAAAGGATTTACATTCAATAATTCACAATTAGGGTTTACTATTAATCCCAATTAGGGTTTCATGATCCATTCCCATAATTAGGGTTTACTATTCATCCCAATTAGGGTTTCATGATCCATTCCCATAATTAGGGTTTTGGATCACACTACTCTTGATTAGATCTATCCACATCATCACCCTAAATTAGGGTTACATCCATACCTTGGATTAGGGTTTTCAATTGTAATTGCCCTGGATTAGGGTTAAGGATTAACCACCTTGTCAATTAGGTTTTGGGTTCATGATTAGGGTTTAATGATCTTATTACTTAAGAATCATACCCTTAATCACCATATGAGTCATACTCATGTATCAACTCTATGTTATCATACCTCTCAACTTGATTAAGTCATATCAATCCTTAATTAAGTTCATACACTATGAATGACATAATGTACCAAGTCATTGCTCTTATTAGCAATCAGGGTTTCTTCCTTGATTAACACTAATCACATAGGTACTTTTAGGGTTTCAACCTTTGTACCTTATTGATTAACATTACTAACCATCATTGGATAATTAGGACTATTATTGCCTTTAATTATCCTAATGATTGAACCACTAACAACCTCCATGTGGTCTTGAGGTTACATCACTAAATGGTTTTGAAACTGTTTGCCACCAAACGGTTTTGAAACCATTTGACCCCAAACGGTTTCAAGACCGTTTGGTCTCAAATGGTCTCAAGACCATTTGGGCCAAATCAGTCCCAAAACCACAAGGGCTAACTAGGTCAAAACTCAATCAAATCGATTTCTAATTGCACCATAGAAATAGCCATTGTTTATTCAATTGAAGGGATCATCAATCTAAACCATTGGATCATCATCCATGGGTCAAGGATAAACCTTCAATCCACCAAATGGTTTTGAAACCGTTTGGTCCCAAACAATCTCAAGACCATTTTCCCCAAAAAGTCTTGAGATCATAAGGACCAATCAAGGGTTTCATCAATCAACTTGATTAGGGTTACAACTTGAAGGATCGTGCACACATTGGATCAATCAATTGAGTCCATTGGATCATCATCCAACCTATGATCAAGTTCAGACCCCAAATAGTAAACTATACCAAATGGTCAACCATGTCATGCGGTTTGGAGTCCAAACGGTCAACTATACCAAATGGTCAACCATGTCATGCGGTTTGGAATTCAACTTTACCAAACGGTTTGCAAAACCGTTTGGACCAAAAATCCAAAACTGTTTGCTATTGTTCTTTAATTAAGGTGTGTTCTTATGAACAGGTTATCATCTTCAACCTTTAAACTCACGAAAGCTACTGCCATTTCCATGGAAACTCCATCAATCAAGCAAGGTTATTGCAAATAATGACAATTAAATCAATTGCAAGTACAAATCGAAATCAATGACAAAGATTAAGGGTTAAAGTGATATAACCCGCCTTCAAATCTGATCCCAAGCTCCAATCTTCATGGCTTCAATGGTGGTTGAAGCTCTAACAACCTCCCAAGGTCATTTCTCAAGCTTTTGGAGTGAAAGGATCAGCTAGGGTTGAAGATGGAGTGAAGAAATGAAGGAATTAGACATTGTTTTATGATTTTCACCATGAAATCATGAAGAACGAAGATTAAAGGCTTACCGACAGGTTGGGGACGTTCTCCCTGCTTTCCTTAGCCTTCTTGGTCAGTTTTGCAAGCAAGGGGAAGAAAAGGAATCGAAAAAGATCCTTAGGTGGGTTGGAAAAGGCTCTTTTATAAGAAAATTGATGAAAGAGAAAATGTTTTATTAAAATTCAATAAATTACAAAAATGGTACCACCTCTTCCTCCTTTGTTTTCTTGCATGCAAAGGAAACTCAAAGCCACTGAACTCCCTTCCATTATCCATGGATTAAGGGAAAAGAAAATAAGCACCTTAATCCATTGTAATACTAATATATCTTTTTGAGTGGAAATTCTTTTCCTTATAATAAGGTGAGTGGAATTTCACCTCCTTAAGATATTTTCGGTCCTTGAAAAGATCAGGGACGTTCACACACACACATCTGAATTCCAACAAATTAATTTTGGTTGAAGGCCCTTGAATTATGTTATTTATTTTTACATTAATATATCCATTATGCTTAAATCTTGATTATTTTAATATCAAGATTGTCTCTCTTTCAACTTAATTCAAATGAGGCGCCCCTCTCAATTTATTTGCTCCACTTGATGCAAAGAAACGTTAGGGACCTTTTTGAAATGGTAAATTACATGTTGCACCCTAGGTTTTGGGTAAATTGCACATTACACCAAAACTAGGTTTTCATGCACAAACATTGCTTTATCAACTCTTTCTTGGAAATTCAAGCTATCACAAGCCATACCTCTGCATCATCATCACTCTCGTGATGTTTCAGCACATGAGGAACATATTATCATGCACAATTTGCAAATAGACCCCTCAACTTGGGTAATTTTCACTTTAGTCCAAAACAAGCAAAATATTGATTTCAACAATATTCAAAAAGGACTAAAATTGTAATATAAATTTCTCTTGAGCCCTAATTACTTTTCAAAGACAAAAGCATGCATATAATCACTCTCATTATGTAAAACACCAAGGGTTACTTCATAACCCAGGTCAGGGATGTTACACTATGTTCCTCATTCGATCCAAATAACACTTTGCACAACCTTCGATACAAATGGAATTTTGGAAGAAACCTTCGATGACCAAGATATATAGTCTTGCCGCCATGTTTTAGTCATATTGAATCAGTGTTGTATTCACATAGGGCATTCTTTGGATCCTTTTACACTGTATCCAGAAAAATTCCCATTTACCATAAAGTCATTAATAGTGTAAAATAACATAACATGCAAACAAAATGTCTCTCTACGCGAAGCATCATAGATCATCACACCTTCACCTCAGAGTTTCTTTAAGTCATCAATCAAAGGTTCAAGATAAATGTCGATATCATTTCCAGGTTGTGTAGGACCCGATATCAACAACAACATCATCACATACATATTTTTCATACACAACAAGAGAGGAAGATTGTATATAACAAGCATAATAGGCCAAATGCTATGTTGGATGCTCAATGTGATGTATGGATTCATCCCATCAGTACAAATCCCAAATCTCAGATTCCTGACTTCTTCACCAAATTTAGGGTACACTAAATCAATCTTATTCTTCCACTGTGGGGAATCAAACACATGTCGTAGGATCCCATCATTATTTTTCTTAGCCTCATGCCACCTTAAATTCTCCCCATCTATCATATTGGAAAACAAGCATTGAAACTGTGGTATTATAGGTAGATACCACATCACCTTGGTAGGAGAGCCAATTTTGGACTTCCTTAAAGTCGTCATTTTATATCTTGATGCCCCACATTTTGGACAATCTTTTAAATCGACATTGTCCTTTGGAAATAAAAAACAATCATTCAGGCATGCATGTATCTTCTTAGCCTTCATTCTCATTGGGCATAATATTTTCTTTAACTCGTGTGTTGAGATTCGAAGCTCATTTCCTTTAGGAAGAATTTCTTTCAACAAAGTCAACAATGACGTGAAGCAATTTGGAATAGACATCCATGATCTATCCATTCTATGATCAAAGAGAAAACAAGTATTAGGGTTTGGGGTTTGAATATTAAGTTAAGGATTTATAGATAGTTTAGGGTTTATTGTTTTAGATTTAGGGATAAGGGTTTAAAGATTAGGGTTTAGGTTTTAGGGTTCACTAATGAATCTATGTGCCACCTATCCCATTCATGAACACCTAATGTCACTACTAAGTGTATAATGTATATTCAGTTTTCAATAAAATTTCAATAATATTTCCCCACAGTTCTCCAAGTGCACCGATGTAGATGGGAAAATGTCTATCAACATATGTACTTAGAGAATAAAAGGAAAAGCACTGAAGAAACATCTTGAAAACTGAATATACATTATACACTTACATCCTAAGTGATATTAAGTGTTCGAGAATAGTCCCAAACTGAGGCTATCCAAGATTTACTACTCGTGAGTAAATCTCAGACGGGTTTCTAGGCCAAAAAAATACATGTACATTATCATTCCTATACCTATGATCTGAGTTTCATCGTTCATATCCTAGGTTTTATGTAACATCATTTAATGCAATTCATTCTTCCTATTCAAGGTACCATATTCTATAACATTGATTTCAACATCTCCAATGTACATGCATGCTCATCATCAGGATAATCATTACACATAAATTATTCATGACCTAGGGAGGGAGAGATAAACTAAGGGAAACTAGAAATTACACTAACTAAGATACATTAATCCTAATTAACAATAATTAATGCAAAAGCAATAAGTAACCAACCATAAAAAAGTAATTCACACATGTAAAAACTATATTTCCTATTTTCACAATAATAAGATGTTGCTCATTCATATTTTTGTTTTTAGGTGCATCTTCATTTCTTTTTGAGAAAAAGAACATGCCTAATCTCAGTCTCCTTGATTTGATCTCAAATATAATAAATATTAAATAAAATAACCTGAAGCGACTGTTGGATAATGTTAAAAAAATCCTTGGTTATTTCAGATATACATATTCAGATAGCAACTTTCTTAACAAAGTCAGTATAATAACATTGAACAAGTAATTCTTTCAGCTTGAGATGGCGTTGATCCTTGCAGGGCAATGAGTAGGAAGAAGAGTAGTAACCAAAATGCTGCTAGGTTGCCGTCTAGAAGAGGGACCAAAGAGAAAAGAATACCTCAATTCCCGTCTTCATCCCCTCCTGCCAATGCATATGGCCCCTGGAAAATAGGTGTATTCACACTTCTGCAGTCGACCAATAGTATGTCCTCCAACGGCTAGAAACAAAAAACCCTCTGACATCCTCAAGCCCAAGAACCTGGTGGCGAGCACTTCCTTAGGCTAGCACAGTGAGAGCAGTAGTGACCAACGGATAAAGTATGGAGCAGCAGTGTGGAGCGGTGGTGAGTGGAGGAAGAGCAACAACAAGGGCGGCGACGATGAGTGGAGGAAGAGAAATAGTAGTGGCGGCGGCAATTTGAGCAATGACAATAGAATTGCCAGAGACCTAGCTAGGAGGAAATTGCAATGAAACAGAGAACGAGGAGAAAGTTTATTTCACATGGGTGCTTTTAAGTTACCCATAGTCGTTAGTTGTTTTCAAAAACCGACGACTAGCTCCTAAAAAATGGCCCTTGGATTAGAAGCATAGTCGTCGGTTACTTGAGAAGAACCAATGGCTAAATCCTATAAAGGTATAGTTATCAGTTTAAAAAAAACAAACTGACGACTAAGTAATTTTCCCTTCGTCGATTATTTGGGGGAACTGACGACCAACTCCTAAACCAAAAAAAAAATAGACCACATAGTAGGTCAATAATTGTCAGTTTAACACGACATCGACTATACAGTTGTGAGATAGTCATCAGTTATCAAACGAAAAATCGAAGTCCATATACAAATCCAACCAAAAAAAATTCATCTAGTGTTACGATCATAATCGTCGATTATCCAATAAAACCGTCAACAATAAAGAAAATTGGAGGGAAAATATTTTTGTAGGGACAAGGTACGTAAACACATAGTTGTTGATTTCTTCTGCAAAACCGACGCTATAGACCCATCCCCTCAAAAAAAAATCTCACAAAGGGGGATTAGTTGTCAGTTATTTTGTTAGAGCCGACGACTAATGAGGGGATAAGTTTTTATGCGGGGACTTAGCGTGAAACATGTGTCGTCGGTTATTACAAAAACTGACGCTAGATTGAAAATTTAGGAGACAAAATTTTTTCCTTAAAATATTGTATTTTGCGGGTAATTTTAGACATCGGTTTCTATGAAAAGAAACTACGTTAAAGTAAAAGTGGTACCCATGTCTTTTTTAAATTGACATGACTTCACATATGGTGATGATTAGTGTATTTAACCGACGTCGTTGTCATTTTGGTGTCGGTGTTTTGTGGGTAATCGACTCCATGAAAAGTGACATTATATGTCATTTCTGTACTAGTGTTAGGATTGTAAGATTGTGTAAGAAAAATTGTTTCTTGAAAAGATTTGTCAATAAATTATATAAATGTTATTTTGTTGAATATTATTTTTATATTCCAATATGACTACAAAATGTTTGTTGCCAGGATAGTTCTATGCCTAAGGGAATTTGATTCTAAAAGAATTAGTGGGATGAAACTCAAAAAGTTCGAGACCAACAAGAAAACATTGAACCTAAACGAGGTACATTAGGAATAAGGAGAATCATAAGTTGTTGTGGAATGTCAAGTTCCTTAAGTAACACAGAACTTGTAATTCTAGTAGAACACACCTTGAGCTTGGAAGATTATGACATCTTATGGCTCAAGAAGGTGGTGAGTTGGTCATATATGATGAGTCAACTACCTACTTAGAAGCTATTGAGGGACTAGAGTATGAGAAATGGCTTGAGGTCCATGAGATCCAAGATGGAGTCCATATAAACCAGCAAGGTATGACCTTGATCGATCCACCTGAAAGGGTAAGACCCATAGGGTGCATTTGGGTCTTTGAGAAATGACCGACCTGGATAGTAGTGAACAAACCTATAAAAGTAGATTGGTTACAAAGGGTTTCAAACAAGTTTAAGCTGTTGAACATGATGAAATATTTTCACCAATTGCCATGGTTAAATCCATTAGTATAATGCATGTTATTGCATCTTAATATGACTATAAGATTTGGCATATGGATGCTAAAACTACATTCCTTAATGGGAACATTCATGAGGATGTGTGGGTGACACAGCCTAAAGGTTTTATAAATCCAATTGTTGCAAATAAAGTCTATAAGCTACAAAGGTCAATATGTGGACTAGAGTAAGCATCTCACAAATTGAATCTTTGATTTGGAAAGACAGGCAAAGAGTTTGACTTGAGTCATAATAAAGATGGAATATGTGATTATAAGAATTTAATGGGAGCATATTTATATTCCATATTATGATGCTGAATAATATCCTTAAACTATGAATATTAAAACATGGCAAGTACCATCTCTATGAAGGGTTTAGAGGAAGCATCCTATATGAAGGAATCAAGATCTACATAGATAGATCTAGATAGCTTCTTGACCTAAGAAAGAGCACATACATTGGTAAAATGTTAAAACATTTCATCATACAAGACTCAATGAGAGAAAATTTGTGAAATTGGTCTCTTTAGAGCTTGATATCCCTATTCTTGTAAAGAATCAAAATACATGAGTAAGATGCCAAATTGCGTTTGCAATATTATGTACTCATCCCCATCTTATATGTATTAGACATGACAAGTAGATATAAGTTTGACCCCAGTAAAGTCACTAGAATGACATAAAGGACATCCTTAAAGTACTTAAGACAACACTAAAAGGATTGGTTCCATACTTATGGTAATAAGGAAGAGTTGGGTATAGGGGTTACACCTATGTAAGCTTATAAAATGACAAATAAAATTAATGATCACAATCTATATTTGTGTTTGACTTTAAAATAGAACTATAAGCTAGAATAGTTCCGAGCACGAGGCAGATGCAAATTCTACAATATCAACTGAGTATCTTAGGTATTATGAACACAACAAAGGATACTGTATGGATCAAGAAGTTCATATAGATGAACTTGTTGGAGGTTCCAACCATTGATAACACAATTGAGATTATATGACAACAATGGAGCTACCAATTAGGCAAAGGAACTTAGATAGCATAGTACGACACTTCCATCTCATATGAAAAGCCATACAACGAGAAGATGAGAAACTTGCAAAATACTGACTTGAAACAAGCATCACTAACCTGCTATAAAAGCACCAAAGTAGTAGAAACATGATGGACATGTTAAAGATCCCTTGGAATAAGATTTGTAAGTGAATGACTCTAAGTGTAAGTGGGAGTCTTTTGGTATGCATTCTCATAGAGCCAATCATATGATGATTGTGGTGGGACATCATATAATTGATTGATAATTATAAAGGTAATTCAGTCTACTATGTTTGTCTCAGTCACGAGATGATGATACATATATAATAGACGTCTAAAGAATGATGTTACTCAATGACATATGTCTTCAGGTCAAGGACCTGAATAATGAGATCATATGCATCATAAAGGTACATACATTCTTGTTATGTCCCTAGTCAGATATTACTGTGGAAGCAAAATAGACAACAATAATACATAAGACTTAGAGTGTGTTGACGGATGACAGAGTCTCATTAGTCATGATATGTGATATCAAGTCAAACACATATGTACATGTTAGAGAACAATGTATCAGACAGACCCACCATGAGAGTGATACATGGAGACCGCAAAATGATAGTCAAAATCTGCTCTCATAGTGAGAGTGGCGATTGAAGTTCATAGACTTGAAATCACTACACTCATCACATGTCCTTTATTGAACTTTGACATCATCCAACGTGATCTTAAATAAGGGTTGTCATAAATGTGATGCTCAGTTACTCTATTACATATGGAGAAGTTAGTGTAAGTGATGTAGATGAGATTTGTCCCTCCTATAGGAGATTGATATCCAAGTCACTTGATAAGAGATATTGAGAAATTTATGTCCATACTCATATGACTAAATATGTGATATGTGAGTTCACATGTATCTCAGAGAGTCTACTCTAGTTCAAGGAATATGGATTGGACATTGAAGAGGATGAAGATTCCATGCCTCGACTTCAATCTGGATATCAGAGATAAAGGAACTATACAATCACGATAACACTAATCACGTATTGTAGGCTGAAGATTGTTCTCCAACTTTCCTAATTACTTGAGTAGCAATGATGTGTTTCTAGATACCACTCATTACTTGTGATGTCGTAAAATGATTATGGACATTCACACACATATGATGCACTTGGAATAGGAGTTTATTCATGATTAACTTGATTACTAAAGTATTTAGATATTCAATTTAAACAACTAAGGTTGAAAATTGACTGACTAGATAGTGAACTGACCGGTTCAAGTGCTAAACCTATCGGTTGGAATGTCAGGTCAATTGAAACAACATTAGTTGAACAATGCCTGAACCAGGGCATGAATTAACTGGTTCACTAAGAGATGATCGGTTCATGGTCCCAAACGACCGATTCATGTGATGAACCACCTGATTCAATGGTCAATTCGATTGGATGAAGAATTGATGTTGATGTAATGTTTCACATTAATCGCGTATTGAATACCAATATGATTCGAAATAAGAAAACTATGGAACCGATCGGTTCAAGGGTTGAACCGATCGACTCACCCATGAACATGACAGCTAGACATTGAACCAACCAATTCACCATTCACAAGTTCTAGAAAATTTATTAGAAGTCATCTTTTGACTCTCAAATGGATTGCAAATCTTGACCCTAACCCTCCTATAAATAGAGGGGTACTGGGGCTTCCCAGATACAACATTAAGGGTAACCACGAGAGCCTGGGTAAGTCATACCCATCAAAGTAAGGGATAGCAAGGGAGAGACAATTATGGGAGAGTGAATAATCCTAGTAAATTGATGTTCAAATGGACAACTCCTTCCCATTGGCTCTGGTAGCGTAATGTGGACTACTGTAGAGGCGAGGAGGTTGTTTCCTGTCGCTAGGAGGATGAGATCAGACTGATGTCTATGGTGATCAACTAAGAGGCCACTGTTGACATTGTCTAGGTACAACTTGAAGAAAGATGCAAGCTATACTACGAGGGTATTGTCGTTGGACTTGCTCTAGGACTAAGTATAATCTTACAAACCTTCCTTCCTAGATACACCGTTGTTGACGAGATCTTACTGATTAGAAAATCAGACATTAAAATTTTTGTTTCCGCTGCCTTATCTATCGCCCCGATTTTTCCAACATCTGGCATGAGTGTGGCGGCTTCCAAATGCTTCTCGATGCCACTGGGTGTTCCCCCCCCCACCCCATTTGTGGCCGCCTATCCCAATTTGAAAGAGGGGGATCAACACACCCCTTGATGTTGAATCGCACGGTCTTGCCTATTGTCTCCCTTGATGTGCACCACCCACACGTGTTAGGCAAAGGTGCGATGCCACCATGGCAATGGGCTTGGGTCGGCCTGTGGAACTAGGGTTCTTCAGGTGTTGTTGGCCCAGGGAAATAGGCGTCTTGCACTCGCGGAGCTGACAATGTTTATTTCACACTCCAAGGAAGGTTAGGGAAAGAAGATGGTAGAGCTCTAGCGGTGACCAACTCGTGGCAGAGGGAAGTGGTCAGCAATTGAAGGGGTATTAGAACCAAATAAAAACCCATCATTTCTGCCTACGTCCTATCAAAATGAAACATATGGGTATTAAAACAAGTATTATAAACACCTCCTTTTTGAAATCTTAAAATTGCTTTCCAAGTACACCCTAACCACAACTTGTTCACCGCAGTCAGATCTTGTGCAAGAAACTAGGTCAGATGTTGTGTTTGTGTTGGTCTCAGTTCACGGTGGCCAGAGCGATGCAAGGCAGGTTCATCTTCCCCGTGGCTCACAACTTTCCCATGCAACTTGTGTGTACCTTCTCTGGACGTTCATCTACAGTAGCAACAGTGGATAGAGTAGAAGCAGTAACATGGAGGGATAGAAGTATGCCTGACTGTCTCTATGAAGCTGGACGTTTTGGATAAGAATTGGATGTATGCAATGCATGTGGCTAGATTTGCGGAAAGTATAAATCATGTTCGTCAATCGGGGGAAAATTTATGGGAAAACAAATGAATATGGTACATTTTGATTAAAAAAATCTAATTATTGCATCTTTGTTAACGTTTCCTAAAGTCGTCCATCTTTATGAAATTAGTGGGAAACACGTGCTAAGAACGTGAATTCTTTTGAATTGGAATTAACATCGTGTAGTTGTACTCTAGGATGCATAGTGACATTAATATACTATAATCTATATATAACCCACGACTCGATTAATAACCAGTCTATTCCTTCTAATCAGTAAGCACACAAAAAATTGGACCATTATATATATATATATATATATATATATATAGAGAGAGAGAGAGAGAGAGAGAGTCAGGCTAGAATATACTCGAGTGTATTCGGAGCATAATACACTCAAGTAGTTTATCATGATGCAATATTTTTTTCAAAAATCTAATCAGTTGATCTTCTTAATCATCTTGTGAATAGCTCTTACGCAAAATTTGAGCACATTTGGACATTTATTGGTCAAGTTATAAAGACCGCAAAAATTATGCATTTCAAATTAGTTTCGCGCGTCAATTTTGTTGCCCTTGGATGAGTGACTTACATTCATCCAAATGGGCTCAAAATTTGTATGTAGCCTTGTAACATACCAGATCTCAAATCCTACCCTAGAACTTTGACCTTTTGGGTTTTTTCAAACAAGGTTGAGGTTATGATGATCCTAATAATCTAATGCATGAAAAATGTAATCTAATATGTCATATAACTCATTTGGTAATAATAAAATGAGAAATAACTTAATTTCATGCATAATGTGGTTAATGGGCCTCTAATGGGCCATATGATGTAATCCATGTAATAAAGCCTCAAAATAAAGAATAGACTTCAAATTCGTAATCTACACATCAAAATAAGCCTACATGTCAATTTTCATTTAATTTGGACAACCTTGAAATAATATGGTAAATTAGGAGAGAGAAATTGCCTAAAAAGTGTAATTAATAAATAAATATAATAAATGACTCCAAAAGAGGAAAATAATGTTATATTCGTGATCTACATAATAAATATAGCCTTTGGGTGAATTTTCATCCAATTTAGAGAAAGTTTGCTTAAAAGGTTATATTAGGAGAGAGAAAGTATGTAGAACCTTCAAAATATTAAATAAATATGCAAATATATCCAATATGTAAAATTGATGGCAAATTCGTATCCTACACATTAAATATAACTTGTGGGTCAAGTTTCATAAAATTTGGATAATCCTAAAGCCATTAATAAAGGAGGAAAGAGAAAATAGTAATTTATTTATTTGACACATTAAAAGGTCTTAAAAGGAAAATCTAATTTTATAATCGAAATCTACATGCCTAATTTAGCCTCTGTGCAAAATTTCAACTAATTCGGGTCTCGTTTGTGCCCTCAAAAGTGGAAAGAGAAAAAGGATAATAATGTAATGTCACTTTATTAAATAAACTCGATTTTTGTCACGATTTCCCTTCTTATGTGCCTCTTCATAGTGGCCGTTGGATCTCGGATGGACGACATCCAGTCGTCTCCTACCTTGAGTAGGAGCGCCTCCGTGCGTGTACAGTGTCGACACAAAGGGTGATCTTGCGGCCCCTTTTTCTCGGTTGTTTCTCGATCATTTTCCCTGATTTTTCTTGTGTTGGTTTTGGGAGAGATTTCCGCACACTCTGAGCTATTATACAACTCCTCCCGTGCCCTATTTTGGAAACACCCAAATCTCCTTCTTTCCTTCTCAAACCATGACTCTCTAAACTTTCTGGCGGCAAACCCTGCCTATATATTTGGGTTCCCTCGGCTCCGTCCGGACTCCAAGATTCATCCTCACACCTCAATTAGCCTTGTTGGAGAGTTATGGACCATCTTTGATCTGGTTTACCCTCATGTCTTGCGGTGGACCGTGCGAGCTACCTGTTTCACTGAACTTCAATCAGATGCAGAGGTAGATTCAGTTTCTCCTCTTCTACCTTTCCGTTTTGTTAGTTTTTGGTTTCGTCGCAAAACCGCTTTTTCCCCAAACCGGCGCAAGCTCCTGCTCGTGAGGTGCTGGACATGGCGTGAGCCAGGCGGAAGGGATGAATCCCTACGCGTTTTTCCTGTCTGGCCCTCACCTCGTTTGGTTTCTTTCTTTCTCTCCTGGGGGTATTTTGGTCGTTTCCGCCTTATGTTCTTTTGCTTTGAGCAAGTCTGGTCGTCCGCTGACTCGTGACTTGCCCACTTGTGATTGGGCCAAGTCACCTGGTCCGCGGGGCCCTCTCTCTCTCTCTCTCTTCTCTTTTGCAAGTAGTTTGCTGACGTGTTATTTTCTCATTGGCCGAATTTCTAAAATCCATAACTAATTATTTATTGATCAGAAAAATATAAATAAATAGTCGTTGGATTCAGAAAAATGAGGGCTTTCTAATGGAATTGTTTTTATCGTATGAATCTGATGTTTTAAACATGTGTTTTAATGGATTTAATTAAATAAGATAATAACTTGTATAAATCATAACTAATAATTTATAAGTCAGAAAAATATAATAAAATATGTTTTGAACTCAGGAAAATATAATCTAAAATATGGAATGGTTTTGGAAACCTAATTCATATATTAATAAAAAGGTGATTTTTAGGGTTTTGTATATTAATGGAAACCTAACCCTAATTTCACATATATGCTAAATAGGTGTTTTGAAGCCTAGGCTTGGACCTAGATGTGACCCTGGATCGTTTGACTCTGAAGTTGAGGTATGTTTGCATCCCATATTATTCTTGTTGAGCAATTATCCTATTTTTGTCTTTCTCTTGGTCCTATGGACAATAGCCTATACACATTGCTCTTATCCTTTGATATATGGTTCTTGTGAACTATCTTATTAATTTTTGATCTTGTGATCACATATATTCTCTTGGAATCTTATCTTATTGCCTTGGTGCAAGTTGGACCTTTGATATTCTATGGAATTTACTTGTTGATATATGCCCACTATGATGTGGATGCTTATATGTTTGTGTTGTCCATTGTGTGATGGCAACATTGATTATTCTGACTATACTTTTCTACTTGCCTCTACATTATACATGCAATGTGATTCAGTAGCACTAGAGTAGTGTAATTACATTGGTTTTGGGGCAGTATTCCCCTATTGTTTATTTGGAGGGTGGCAGTATACCATTCCTCTATAAATCGAGTGTGGCAGTAATCCATGCTCAAAACATTATATATTGGGAGATTGGCAGTATTCCTTTTTCTATCAGGTTCAAGTGTGTGCTTGGCCGCCAATTATGTTTATATTGTTCTAGGGCTATGCTTATATCACATGCATGCAGGTTGATGATGAGATGTGCTTTGTTTCCCACCATGGTAGTGGATGTTTATATTGATAGCACATTCTTATTATTTGTTGGTAATGGAAAGTATCATTTTTGTTATGATCTTATCTCTTAATACCCGATTGGGTGGTCCTTATCTCTTGCATGGGAAGCCTTTACATTTGATGTCCTTTATTTCCTTATATTGCTCAAAGTTTCTTTTAGTATGCACATACCAGCTTTTTGCTGATGTTTCTTTTTGTTTCTCTTTTGCTGGGGTATGCTTCCAACCCTAGGTGGAGGACTTGGATGATAAGACGTGATGACCTAGACTTAGCTTGAGATGATGAAGCTTGGAGACAATCTTGAGGTGGTTTAGATTTCCTCTACATGGATCCTTATGATGTAAGTTTGTAACCCTTGTTTCATAATTGAATAGTCAAATATTTTCTTCCGCTGCTATACATTGGTCTTTTGATTACCATTATATAAAGATTTGAAAATTTTACACCCACTCCATCATACCTTCTGAGTGTGTTTGGACTGGAGGTTTTATTGTTCAAATTTTTAGTAAGGAGGTGTTTTCACTTCTTTACAAGCCTAGTTATAGTATGACGGTGAAGATCAATGGTTTACATCTTGCAAAAAATAGTCTTGATATGCAAACACACTTGAGTGTATCCGTGCGATCTGTACACTCGAGTGTATTCTAGCCTGACTATATATATATATATATATATATATATATATATAGAGAGAGAGAGAGAGAGAGAGTCAGGCTAGTGTGCACTCGAGTGTATCGGATGCATCGTACACCTCAGTCATTTTTGAAGATGCGGTAACTTTTTGAAAAATCTAAGTCGTTGATCTTTTAATTATCTTCAGAACATACTATATAATAAATATCAGCTCATTTGGACATTCATAGGTCGTGCATCTAAAAGAGGCAAAAATCATATATTTCAAATTAGTTTTGTGAGTCGATTTTGTTGTCCTTGGATGAGTGACTTACACTCATCCAAATGAGTTCAAATTTTACATGTGACCTATTATTATTGTAACCATGAAGATCAATGGATTAGATTTTGAAAAAAACATGGTCTAGATAGGAAAACACCATTGGGGTGTACGGCGTGATCTGTACACTCGAGTGGATTCTAGTATGACTCTCTCTCTCTCTCTGTATATATGTATATATATATATATATATATATATATATATATATATATATATATATATATAAGGGACAGTTAAAATACATAAACAGGTTGGATTGCTCATAATCACACACAGATGTTTTAGAACACCCTCTAAACTCCAAGCTATATTTTCATCTGATTCATGATCAAAATTGCATTGTTATTTGCAACAATTCATATTAGAGAAAGCAACTCAACTAATAGTAAAATAATTCCTCTAACATTAAATGACACAGACAAAATGGATAAATAAATACACAGATAAACACCTGGAGCACATTGACTGTCTAAACCGATGAACACACAACTAAATGGTTATAACACATATACACGTTGGAATTTAAAAAAAAAAACCATACTTAAAGCGTGTTGGTTCTAAATCACGTGTATTGCTCATTTGGCATGGAAGTAAAAAAAATTAACTAAGAAGTAGACATGCATGTAGAGATTAAAAAAAAGGAATCAAACCGAGCAAGAAAAAGTAAATGAGCAACTGAGCAAGTTTCTAGAGAAACATGCATAAAAGAGAGTGAGAGCGAGAGCAGGGTTGCTTTTTTTATAAGGTTTTCAGAAGTAGACTCACAAAAGAAGAGCAGTTGGATTATCATCCAACTGACTCCCTCCAATAATAAGCACCTAGGCAGACTTGGAGCAAATAGCACACATGCATATTGGAGTAATTAGTGCACACATGTTCCACGGAAAAAAATAAATATACTAATAAATAATTACACATACAACCCACTAAAAGAGAATAGCTCCATTAGTAGTCAACTAATTGCCTCTAACATGTAAGGATGTAAATACAAAGACATATTGTATCAAATAATACAAAATCAGTGTGTTAGAATGCAAAGTCCAATCGAAGTAATGAGAACACAATCAAACTACTGGAACACATGGATATGTTAGATCGATGACCACATAAATATGAAATGGGGTCGAAGAAAACTCAAAAAACAAATATTCACAAATCAAAGTATGGTCAATTGCTTTTAAAACTGTAATGGTCGGCTAATTAATATGTATCGGAAGTGCATATTCTTTATTTTATTATATGTATAGTATAATATATTGTATGTGTGCAAAAAAAAGTTGCCTTCGAAAAAATTGAACAATGACAGCAGTTCGAGTAGATTAGTTTGTAAATATAGTCAATATAACCATATAATAGAAAAATAACCAGACAAGTTGCTTGAACATCTAAGCCCATAGTCGGCCTTACATGTAAGGCTACCGATATCGACTACAGATCTGCTAAAAAGAAAACACTCAAGCACACAGGAATGAATGCAGACGCCACTGCCTCTTATTTAGAGGGTTTAGATGCAGAGCCGCTTTCATTAGTTTGACCGAAACAATGCTAACTTAAGTTTTTTTTTTATACTAGAGATTGGACTATATTTTGATTTTTTTTCACCCGGTGGTGGCGGTGCTATAGTACAATGCACCATTTTGATTTTTTTGTTCTTTCAAAATCTAGGCTCCCGTTTGCTGGCGGCCGGTTGCTACGTGCAAACAGGACAATTGCGGTAGCCATGTGGTTGTGGGGTCCGAAACATTGAGCAACTGGTATATCTGTTCTAATCTGTGATATATCTTATCCAGTCCTCATGGATTCCCTCTGTCTGATTCTCACGCCCTAACCTTCCCTGCAATTTGGAGGTTGGAAGTAGGGAAGGAGATACGTGAAATCCCATCCATCCATCGTTTGAAATCACACGCAATCTTAGTCCTGCAGCCTCTGACTTATCCAGCGGGCAGACTTCCACCACCTCAACTCGCGAGTCGCGGCGCCTTTGTCCGCTTCGCTCCCACACCCAGATGCATGCATGACACATCGGTGGTGGTCCCCGCAACAACCAACAGTCCATATATTAGATTAAGGGGTTCTTGAAAGCGACCAACTTATTAGTGAAATATCCATCTCCATGTCGTGAAGCTGGAGATAGAGCGATGAAATCTGCTGTAACAGCCGCTGTTACAGCTGCTGTGACAGATACATCACGGCCGTACATCCATCTAATAATCATAGTTAACTTCTCTCATCTCTAATGAATGTATGGATGATATATGCCCGTTACAGCAAAGGGAACAGCATCCGTCACTTCAGATTTATTTCCGGAGACAGATACCCAGGAACACGGGACCCGTACTGTGCATGAATCTATCGCTGTCCCCGAACCCAACCGGCCTCGAGTGTGAGAACTCGGATATACTGGGGCATATTATCTCGGACACAGAAGATTTTAACCCGCATCCCCGGTTTCGGATCGGCTTGTTTTCTGTTCCACTTCCCGCCGCGGGTTTGGCTTTCCTTTCCTGTTTTCCTATACAATGACCGGGTCCGCGCCAACTCGATGGACGGATGCAGGCAGCCGGGTATGCGGTGTGCTCAACTCACAACTAACTAATCCCGCCCTTGAATTGAATGGCGCGTTGTATTTGTGTGCAAGTGGGTGCGCGTGGAACGGGGGAGGAACAAATTCAACATGCCCCCGCTGGGATTTATTTTTATACATACACATACATTCCTGGTGTAGTGTTACCCGCTTTTTCTTTTTATACACACTAAAGCTGAAAACAGATGCCAAGTCCGTCAAGAGTGTGATAGTTGTTGGATTAGTAAAGACCAACAATTCCACACATGTTAGAAATTACAGATATCAATCAAGCCAACGGAACCAACCACTTGGGCATCTTATTAGGCTCCAACTTGAAGCAAAAAACACAGTTGTAGAAGTCATTTATGTGACCATTTATTAGTTTCATGGATCTTGCCGTATTGGATTGCAGATTATGTATTTGGTTAGCATGATTTTTTTAATTTGTAAAGACCAAAAATTCCACACATGTCAGAAATTATAGATACATCAAGCCAATGGACCCAAAAATCTTCGGCATCTTTTTCGGCTCCAACTTGAAGCAAACACAGTTGTACAAGTCATTTACGTGATCATTTGATTTCTTGGTTCTCGCCGTATTGGATTGCACACTAGAGTGAGTCCGTGTGTGCAAATTATAATTTTGGTTAGCGGGTTTTCAAAAATGTGATTTGTTATTACCGTTTGTCTCATATTTCACGGGCCACATTTGTGAATTACATGTGAGGCAAACCAATACAATTTCTCCTCCTTTGTATTTTATGTCTTCATAGTAATAGATGATAACTACGTCATTCAAGAGGTAACAGACAAGAATGTGATGATGCCGACATCAAATTCTTTTGACTTTGTCTCTAGATCATATGACCTTGCCACTTAATGGTGTATCCCTTGCCTGTCCCAAAGCATTGGTGTGAATGTTGATCTTCTTTTCTCTAATAAAAAATTACGATTTGGAGAAAGAATCTTTACTGTTCCGCTAGCCAGCCAGATTTGGGGAGATGGAAGTAACTACCAGGTCCTAATGCTCCGTATGGCCGCACCGCAAATCACGGCGGCGAGTCAGCCCCTTGGCCCACAACTTTCTCTCCAGCTTTAGACCCAGCTATAGCAAACGGAACGAGGAGAAGCTAGACTCTTATCTATACTAGTAGAAGCTAGAACGGTTTGGATAAGAATCAGATGCGGTACATGCCGTCGCTATATTTGGGGGTTTTCCGGCCCTTGCCTGTTTGACGAAAACCCAGTAATAGTACACATCCGATCGGCGAGCATCTATTAGCTGAATGTACAACAGCGGCGATATATAGTCCATTGTGGTGGGAGCACATAACTCCATCCGTCCACATGTTGTGGGGCTAAAACAGTCAATCTTTCCTTTTCCATACTATACTACTCTATGCGTCTGTCTGTCGATGTAATCTGCTACTCTGAAATGGAGCGAGTACTCACGGATTCGTAATTGCCATCCCCACAAACTGGCGGAAGCAGGTACGCGAGATCCCATCCATCGTCCATTCTTCCTACCTTTCGAAACACAAAAAGACACAATCTCGAATCCGCATAGATTTGCCGGCTGTACTCCACCACCTCGTTTTCTAATTTCTAGCCGTTGTACCCCACCGGTCACCACCCACCCAGCTGCATGCATATCATGGTCCCCGCATCGACCCAGAGTCCATATATAGATAAGGTTAGCGAAAGCGACCATCTTATTCCATGTAGCAATGCCGATCAAATACCAAGAACATAGGACGTTGTATCGTGCTTGAACCTATCGCAATCAGCCAATCAACCAACCCACCCACCCACGGTCCCGGTTATCCGTTCCTGCTCCCGCCGCGGGTTTCCTTTCCTTTTTCTAGTTATTATTATACTGTTAATGTGAATCCACGTAACAACAACATGTGTAATTTCGTTAATATATTGCAGGCCAAATCCAGATAAATATCAACTCTACTCCTACAGCCATGGCGCGTGATGCGAAGGGGAACACCACTGATCGTGAATTTCCCATTTTGCCCCTATGTGTTGAGGTTTTTATTTTCTTTTGTGAGGACTATTTCATCCTTTGAACGTATTTTATTGATTTAACTGTGATTTTTCCTCAAATGCACCTTGGACTGATATGCCCTGTCACAGTCTTATGCTTCGGATTTTTTTTTTCAGGGATAGAGTACATGATGGATTTACATGCTAACAAATTTTTTTTCTTTGCCATGAAATGAAAGTACTGGCTAGTTCTTGTGTGCATGATGAAGATGTGAATGCCTCAGGTGACTTCTTCAGGATCCACTTTGCAAGACTATCAGCAAACTTGTTGGCCTCACGGTCCACTTTGGATAGCTTCATAATCTCAAAACTTTTGCTCAAGGAGAAGCTCTTTTCAATAATAGGACGGTAACGGAGAGGCCATGGGATGGACTTGTTAAGGTATCCAATAGATAATTTAGAATCAAATGTCAAATTGCATATGTTGTACTCTCTTTGCTTAGCTAGTTGAATGCCCCACATTATGACCAATAATTTTCCTTCCAATGAGTCTTTTCCTGAGTGTTTACAACATGCCCCTATTAACCAATCTCCAGTTGATGATCTAATGATGGAACTCATAGAGATCTTGAGCTCCCCCGCGTAAAAGGATGTGTCCACGCTGATTTGAACCCGGTCAGGTGGAGTTGGGTTCCACCTTGCATTCTGAACATTACATCCGGTAGATATTTTTGTCTCTCTTGTTTGTCACACTTTGACTGTGTTGGATACTATAGTACATATGTCTAAAACCATTTCTTGGTTGGGTAAAGGATTCCTTCTCAAAATGATGATGTTTTTGGCATTCCACAGACCCCAACAGGTGACCATGAAAACAACGTTCCAAGTGTTGATCGTAATATTTAAGTTGCTTTTGATCCAGTTCTTGATGCTAGTGTTTTGAAAGAATGAGTCGTATGGTGCATGATTTTTTATTAGCCATGTTTCTTTTGCCTCTAGATAGTCTCGTAAGGCATGAAAGGTATCCTCAATCCCTCCTTTCATATGCCACATATCTCTTCCATTGTCATGTTCCTTGACTTCCTCATGCCGCTCATGAGGATGCAGTCATGGTTCAGTAGCCTGAAGAAGGTCCTGATCTTGGAAGGAACTCTTTGATCCCAGATAGTGAGCCAATCCCGCTTTGAAGGTTTGGCCTTCCATGCAATAAGTTTTTGATAGAGATGTTTCACTAAAAGGCAGTCCATGCGTGTGATGAATCCAATAGATATCATTGTCACAAAAATTATCTTCAGGCATCAACATCGAACAGATCTCTTTAATACTCTCTTCCTCAAATTCATAATTGAGAAAATCAACATCCCACTCGCTTTCCCTTGATACCGGACTAGCCAATTTGAGGTCTATGAGAGCGTCTAGAATATTATGATCAGTTCTCAAAATGGGGGCATGAGCTTCTCTCATCCATTTATCTTCCCAAACAATTAGTGTTCTTGCCATTTTTAACAACTATCACACATTGAGCTTTCAATTAGGGAAATTGGGAGTGAATGACTTGCCATAACATTGAACCCTTGGGTGGTAAACCCCCAAGTCTGTGGTACTTGGACCTCAAGAGTGGCTTCCAGATAGGAGCCTTTTTGGCAAGGAAACTCACAGAGACCTTCATTAGAAATGCTTCATTCATTTCTTTTGCTGCTCTTATTTGCACCCCCCTTAAGCATTCTATGTGAGTAGTTTGTCCTAGGAGATCAGATGTGTGCCCCTCTTTTGTGTGCTTCCACTCCATAGAAAATTCCTCATGATTTGATCTATCTGTTGCAGATAAAGGATGACATTTTGATGCTTGCATCACATGTGAAGCAACAACAGTAGTGAGAGCCGACCTTGCTAGTGTGATGTGGCCCACAAGTGATAAGTTTGTGTTGGCCCAATCATTAACCTTACACTAGTAGGATTTGATAAGATCTAGGTAGATTCCTTTGAATTTCCTTTGTGTGCTATCGAGATGCCTAGGTGTTTTGCAAAATCTCAGACTTGAGGTATTCCCAGCTAGGAACTGATGACTTTACATGTTGCAGGAGGTGTTTGTCTAGAAAAGAAGAACAATGATTTCTCTTTTGTGATTTTATGTCGGGAAGCATTTTCAAACATATGAAAGAAGTTGCTTGTTATGACCCACTCCATGATTAATCAGTAAATATAGTAATTAGTGCATCATCATGTTGATTAAGTTAAGTAAGTACTCAAGATGCAATTAGTGCTTTGATCAAGTGAGACAATCTAATTAGCATGCTTTCTTTCCTTAAGGTTGTAGTGGATTCCACGCTTGAAAATTTGCCAAAAGAATCACTCAATTTGGACCTTCGAGGCATAAGTTATGACATTTTAAAATTTCTTGGACCTAAAGTGCAATTTACCCATAACTAATAAGCCCATTTCGCTTATCCCCTACCTCCCAATCGAGCAAAGAACCACTTGAATAGCAGGCTGCTTGATCGGCTAGCAGAGGGCGATGGGCGGGGCGATTAAGGCAACTTGAGCCAAGCTTCCAGTGGTGTCGTCCTTCTTCCTTCCTCTTCCTTGCCCTAACGCGGCACCCTAACCTGCTTGGCCGCTGGCCAGCAGTAGCAGCCTGTCGGCCTTGCGGCACCGGCCAGGGGCACATCTGCCTGGGAAACACCAAGATAATGGTGCCAACGAGTTCAACCAAGGGTCTAGAACTCACCCCCTCAACCACGTGCAACACCTAGCTGCGTTTCTAGCTTCTCCTTTCAACCTGTGCGTGAAGAAGTTGCTGCTTGTAGTAGCAGGTCCAAACCAGGAGCAGCACGACATGGGAAACACCATGGAAACATTGCCTCTGAGCTCGACTGTGAGGCTAGGATCCAAATTCGCTGCCAATTAGCCATGAGCAGCACTCAACCGAGCTCTTTCTTCAACATGTACGTGAAGCAGGTTTGAACCAAGCTGACCCGAGGTTGAAGACAACCTACTGACGCCCAGAAACAGGACTCTAGATGCATTTCAAGTCGATTTTGGTCATCCTGGATCACTATGAGTAGAATCTCACTCCCCAAGCAAGATCTAACTCCAATAATCAGGCATTTTCATTTAGAACTGTGTTTTACGTGGGTAACAACGCTTACCTAGGTGCCAGGCAGTGACGACATTGCATGACTTTTACTTTACATTTCACTTCTTTACATTTTGTGTGATTCAATTTGTTAACTGATTTGTATAATTTGGACTACTAAACTATATGGTTGATCAAAACCTAAATTGCTCAGTATAAAAGTGGAATACAGTAGTAGCACACGAATCTTGGGTATTACAGTAGCTGTACAGTTTGGGCATAAACCCAGGCTGTACAATACTAGTAATTTACTAGTTGCACGATTTCAAAGAAAAGGACAATGACCTGCTATGTTTCTATGGAAACTTGCTGCATGCTTCCTATTACAGTTAATGTGTGTGATTTAGTATTAATACATATTGGCACATTTCTTAAGGACATCATTAGGAATTCTCAATTATTATTAATAATTCATGCCATGATAAGTAATTAACTCTTAATTGAGTTATGTGATGCACAACTCAGGATTTGGGTTGATGTGCACGTTTTCCAAGAAAGTATAATTAATTTACATTTGTTAATGATGATTGCTCATATGTCAAGCAATTAACTTTTATCAGTGTATTAAGAGGTTCAATTGCATGAATTTAGTGTATAAATGTCAAGTGTATATGTAATCTATTTATTTAAGAATGTCAGTCTGCCTGCAAGTATAATAATGTTCATTTATCAGTAAATTATAATGTTTAAAATATACTGCTCTGCCAAGTTTAGAATGATGTACATGTTGCCTTATAAACTTTAATTAAATAGACATGGTACCCTAGAGATACCAGAGTCAAGTATAAGTAAGAGAAAGTTACAATATAGTAAGAGCTTTCTAAGAATAATAAAATAATAGACTTAAAGACCCTGAACACTGTAGAACCCCTATGTGAGGTCTGCACCTTAGGGGTGAAATGACCTAACCCTGGCAGCATCCAGTATACGGGGGTCAGAACGTGCTATCAGGTGGCAAGGGGGATGAAGCCCTAGTGGAAGTCTCCTTAAAATATAGTTTGCAGTGTCCAACATCAACCGAAAGTCATGGTGGCAGTAGAGTACAGAAAAGTGTGTCCAACATCAACCAAAAGTCCTGGTGGCACGAGATTATAGAAAAGCATGTCCAACATCAACCAGAAGTCCTAGTGGAACGAGAGTATAGAAAAACCAATAGGTGGCTTGACTCTTTGTCTGTGTGCTCAGGTTAGAGGAGGAGTCCAGTTTACGGCACAATAGGAGTGTCGAGGCCAGAGAGTCAGTTATCCTGTTATAGACCAGGAGAGTACTCAGACTTAGCTATCCCGAGGTGTCAGCTAAGTCTTATATGGTGGGATCATAGTTCGCTATGAGTCTTCATATGTAGAGTACACTGCATATGATCAGGGCATAAGATAAAATATGTTCATATAGGTTCACAATGTTTCTCATAAGTTAAAGAATTAAGAAAGAGTTGAGTTAGTTTCACAATAGTTGTCCTTTAAATGAAATTTTCATATTCTCTATTATTTAATCGTATCTACAGCTTTGCAAAAGTTGTTATCTTAATGAAATGTTGACATCTCCTACCGTTTAAATTCTATTGTTTAGATCTGTTCAGTATAGTATTATCTTGAATTTTATTCCAATTAATAAACATAAAATGAGTTATCTGTGATGGTTGGGTGAAATTCTATTCACTGAGCTAGTTGCTCACCAACCTACTAAAACATTTTTTAGGTCAGCGTCAGCACGAGGAAGCTGAAGGATCGTATCACCCAAGTTCTTAGAATGTAGTTCGTAGTTAGATAGAGGTCTCTTAGTCCTTTCCCCTCAGTCCTTGGACATGTGGTGTGGTAGTGAGAGAATGTAGTGTAATATGTAGTTTAGATTTCAGTTATCTGTTGTGTTTTATATTCTGCATGAAAAATGTAATATGTCGTATAACTCTATTTTATCTTCCTAGTAAGGTAAATGGTAAGTTGCTTCCACAGTTAATACAATTTGGTGTTATTCAAGTTATAAAACTTTCTTTAAGTTAATTTTAACTGATTAAGAAAAGAAAAGGTCAAGGGTGGTATACTGAGAGTGACTCCCCGGTCTCTGGGGTCATTAGAGATGGTACGGGGATCAGGGCGTCACAAGATTGTTGGTATCAGAGCATAGGTTGAGTATGTAGTTACTCTAAGTGAAGGTCAGTGGATGATAAGAGACCAATAGGATTAGGATTAGGGTGTTTTCCTTCTAACTACTATTTTCTAATAGGAAGTGTTATGTTATACTATTGCAGATGGCAGGAAGAGGACATGGTCATGAGGACCAAGCTAAGAGCCACATTGGACCTGATCCTTAGGAGATGGGTCCAGGTAGCGGAGATGTTGTGGATGAGGCATCAAGGATGTACAAGATATTTCTTGAGACCAGGGAAAAGTATAAGATGGAGAGACGAGCTTCTACCTCGAGCAGCAAGGAGCTGATGAGATCCTATGAGCTGGTTAAGAAGCTTGGAGGTACTGAGTTCAATGGAACTATGGACCCTGTAGTAGCATATGAATGGTTGAGATAGTTAGAGAAAGTGTTCCATCTTATGAAGCTATCTGAGGAAAGACAAATCAATCACACAGTTTATTTGCTTAAAGGTGATGCAGAGATCTGATGGCAAAGAGTGGAAGATAAAAGGAGGAACACGATATTGACTTGGAAGGATTTCATTGATGAATTCCATCTTAAGTACTACCCACCTACCTTTCTGAGTGAGAAGATAAGACATCTGTAGAATATCAGACAAGGAAGTATGACAATTGCTAAATACGAGGCATATTTCACAAGGTTGGCAAATTTCTGTCCGCAACTTGTTCCTAATGATGTATAAAAGTGCAGAAGATTTCAAGAAGGATTAAGATCATAGATTAGACACACTATTTCAGACATTAGTTGAAGAGATAGAGAAAACTTTGGGGAATTTGTGGAAGCAACGAGACGTGTAGAAGAGTCAGTTAATGCTGATAAGAAGTCTGAGAGTAAGAAAAGATCTAGAGACTTTATTAGAAGGGGACAAAGCAGTGGTGGATACAGAGGAGGTGGTGGTTTCTTTTAGAAGATAGGATGAGGACTTGGTATTTTGGGTAGACAAGGATCTAGTTTTTCATCAAGTGGAGGAAGACCCAATTCCAAAAGATGGAGTACACAATCTACATGGAAACCTACAACTTGGTCTTTTGGATAATCTATTTCAGTGACAGGTCTGCCAAGGAGAGAGGTACCAAGGTGTGATATTTATGGGAATCCACACTCTGGTCAGTGTTGGGGTGCAGATGTTCAGGGTTGTCACAACTGCGGACAGGTTGGACACTTTAGAAGGCAATGTCCCTAGTTACAGCAAGCGGCAACACAGGGTTCCCAGTCACAGTACTAGAATGTCCCGAGACAGGCTCCAACTGGAGGACCCAGTTCCTCTGTAGCTTCAGGTTCCCAAGGTGGTGAAACACTCAGTGCTAGGGAAGGACAACGAGGACATCGTGGGAGAGGAAGAGCTTCAAGATGCTTCTTCTCTTTGACACCACAAGAAGGTATTGTTTCTTCTCAAGTAGTTACAGGAGAAATGCTTTTCTTTAACAACATTTCAGTTACATTTTTGATAGATCCAGGTGCTACTCACTCATTTATTCAGAGTTCTTTAGCTTGTGAGCTTAACATGTTAACCCAGGAGTTACCGATTGAGTTGTTGTTGAGGGTTCCGTTAGGTGAATCGACAATGTTGACAGAGTTTTGTCCCAGATGTTTGTTGACCTTTGGTGGTTACACCATCACAGTTAATCTTATACCTCTATATATTAACTCTTTTTAAGTTATCTTGGGTATGGATTGCCTAGAGACGTATCGAGTTCAGCTCGACTGTTGGAAGAAGGAGGTTGTCTTTCAACAGGGTGGATTTTCTTGTATCTTTTCTGGAGATAGGAAAGCTTTTCCTACGTGTATCATATCAGTTGTTGTATCTGATAAGATGTTGTAGAAAGGTTTTGAGGCGTTCTTGGCACATGTAGTAGATACCAGAGCAAAGAAGAGTAAAATCAGCCTATGGGATGTGCCAGTGGTATATGAGTTTCCAGATGTTTTTCCAGATGAGTTGCCAGGTCTACCTCCTGAAAGAGAGATAGACTTTGAGATCCAGGTGTTGCCAGGTAGTCAACCTATAGCATTGCCAACCTACATAATGGCACCTGCAGAGTTGAAGGAACTCAAGATTCAATTACAACAATTACTGGATAAGGGTTTCATTTGACCTAGTTCTTCACCATGAGGAGCTCCAGTCTTGTTTGTGAAAAAGAAGGATGATACTATGAGGTTATGTATAGACTATAGACAGTTGAATAAGATCACCATCAAGAATAAGTACCCATTGCCAAGGATAGATGATTTGTTTGATTAGTTGTGTGGAGCGACGATCTTTTCTAAGATAGATTTGAGATCTGGATATCATCAGTTGAGGATAAAGGCTTCAGATATTCCTAAGTCGGCTTTCAAAACAAGATATGGGCATTATGAGTTTCTGGTCATGTCGTTTGGACTGACTAATGCCCCAGCAACTTTCATGGATATGATGAACTGGATTTTCAAGCCGTTTTTGGATCAGTTCATAGTAGTTTTCATAGATGACATTCTAATTTATTCCAGATATGATGAGCAACATGAACAACATATGAGGATAGCGTTACAGTTGTTGAAATAGCACCAATTATATGCTAAGTTCAGTAAGTGTGAATTCTGGTTAGCTGAGGTGTCTTTTCTTGGACATGTCATCTCAGGAGATGGAGTAAGTGTTGACCCTAAGAAAGTTGAGTATGTTCTATAGTGGGAGCAGCCTAAGACTCCTACTGAGATCAGAAGCTTCTTAGGATTGACATGTTACTACAGGAGGTTCATCCAAAACTTCAGTGTTATAGCGTCACCTCTAACACGCTTAATGATAAAGAATGCACTGTTTGTCTAGTAAGACAAATGTGAGAAGAGTTTTTAGATCTTAAAGAAGAAGTTGACTACAATACTAGTGTTGATCCTGCCCGAGATAGGTAAAGGTTACACAATGTTTTGTGATGGTTCCAGGAGAGGCTTAGGTTGTGTGTTGATGCAGGAAGGAAAAGTAGTAGCTTATGCATCTAGACAACTTAAGAAAAATGAGGAGAATTACCTGACACATGATTTGGAGTTAGCTATTATAGTTCATGCTCTTAAGACATGGAGTCACTATCTTTATGGTGAGGTATGTCAGGTGTTTACTGATCATAAGAGTTTGAAATATATTTTTACCCAGAAAGATCTGAATCTTAGACAGCGAAGATGGTTAGAATTGACAAGGATTATGAAGTAACAATAGATTATCATCCTGGTAAGGCGAATGTGGTAGAAAATGCCCTCAACAGGAAGTCAAGTTCAACAATAGATATATTCTCTATGGCATGCTTCAAGAGAGACCTGCTAGTAGAGATGCGAAAGTTGAACTTAGACTTAGGGGTGACAAAGCATAGTGGTTTGATTACACAGATGCAAGTCAAGCCTACTTTTTATGATCAGATCAAGGAACTTCAGTAGAGTGACAGTGAGTTACAACAGATCATGTTGGACATGACAAGAGCAAAGAGACCAGAGTTCAAGTTTTTAGACGATGGTTTTTTGTATCAGCTAGAGATAATGATTTGAAAGAAAGGATTCTTGAGGAAGCACATGCATCGATGTATGCTATGATCCAGGAAACACTAAGATGTATAAGAATCTCAAGGAGTTGTACTAGTGGTCAGGTATGAAGAAGGATGTAGCTGAGTACGTGGCTAGATGTAGTGTGTGATAGTAGGTTAAGGCTGAGCATCAGAAACCTATAGGTACTTTGTAATCTCTTCCTATACCAGAGTGGAAGTGGGAACATATCACAATGGATTTTGTGATAAGGTTGCCCAGGACACCTAGAGGTTGTGACTCGATATGGGTGATTTTGGATAGACTGACTAAGTCTACTCACTTTCTTCCTATTAAGTCAACCTTTGATGTCCCGAAGTTGGATAAGATATATGTGGATAAGATAGTCAGGCTGCATGGTATCCCAATTTCAATTATATCAGATAGAGATCCTTAGTTCACCTCTAGGTTTTGGAATCAGCTGCATCGTGCTTTGGGCAAAAAGTTGAGGTTCAATACAACTTTTCACCCGTAGACGGATGGTCAGTAAGAAAGGACCATTTAGAAACTTGAGGACATGCTGAGAGCATGTGTGTTGCATTTTAGTGGAAGTTGGGAAGAACACTTGAGTCTTATAGAGTTTTCATACAACAATAGTCACCATTCCAGTCTTGGTATGGCCCCGTATGGAGCTCTGTATGGAAGAAAGTGTAGATCACCCGTATGTTGGTACGAGGTGGGTGAAAAAGAGATTCTTGGACCAGAGATAGTGGATTTGACTACATAAAAGATTACAGTGATAAGAGAATAGTTGAAAGCTGCACAGGACAGTCAAAAGAGTTACACTGAGAAGAGACGTATACCTATTGAGTTTAAGGTTGGTGATGAAGTGTATTTGAAAGTTTCACCATGGAAAGGAGTGTTGAGGTTTGGAAAGAGAGGAAAACTAACTCTTAGGTTTATGGGCCCATATCCTGTCATTGAGAGGATTGAACCTGTAGCCTACATGTTGGATTTTCCATCCGAGTTGGCTAATATAGATGATGTGTTTCATTTATCGATGCTGAAGAAGTGTTACCCTAGTACAGAGAAGATAGTGGACCCAAAACCTGCACAACTCAGGAGAGATGTGTCCTATGTTGAAGGACCAATACAAATAGTTGATTGGAGGATCAAGAAGCTCAAGAATTGTGAGATACCGTTAGTGAAAGTTTTGTGGAGGAACCACAACCTAGTGGAAGCCACGTGGGAGCTTGAGTTTGAGATGCGTAACAAGTTTCCATTTCTCTTCTAGGAATTTTGGGACAAAATTCTTATAAGGGAGGGAGATTGTTATGACCCACTCCATGATTAATCAGTAAGTATAGTAATTAGTGCATCATCATGTTGATTAAGTTAAGTAAGTGATCAAGATGCAATTAGTTCTTTGATCAAGTGAGACATTCTAATTAGCATGCTTTCTTGCCTTGAGGTTGTAGTGGATTCCACGCTTGAAAGTTTGTAAAAAGAATCACTCAATTTGGACCTTCGAGGCATAAGTTATGACGTTTTAAAATTTCTTGGACCTAAAGTGCAATTTACCCATAACTAATAAGCCCCTTTCCCTTATCCCCTACCTCCCGATCAAGCAAAGCACCGCTTCAATAGTAGGCTGCTCAATCGACTAGTAGAGGGCAATGGGTGGGGCGATTAGGGCTCCTTGAGCCAAGCTTCCAGTGGTGTCGTCCTTCTTCCTTCCTCTTCCTCCTTCCTTCCTTCCTCTTCCTTGCCCTAACATGATGCCCTAACCTGCTTGGCCGCCGGCCAACAGTAGCAGCCCGCCGGCCTTGCGGTGCTGACCAGGGGTAGTTCTGCCTGGGAAACACCAATATAATGGTGCCAATGAGTTTGGCCAAGGGTCTAGAACTCAATTTTGTAGCCCCCTCAGCCATGTGCAGCACCTAGCTGTGTTTCTAGCTTCTCCTTTCAACCTGTGCGTGAAGAAGTTGTTGCTTGTAGCAGTAGGTCCGAACCAGGAGCAGCTCGGCATGGGAAACACCATAGAAATGTCGCCTTTGAGCTTGGATATGAGGCTAGGATCCAAATCCTCTGCCAATTAGCCATGAGAAGCACTCAATCAAGCTCTTTCTTCAACCTGTACGTGAAGTAGGTCCGAACGAGGCTAGCCCGAGGTTGAAGACAACCTGCTGACGCCCAGAAACAGGACTCTGGATGGATTTCAAGTCAATTTTGGTCATCTTGGACCACTGTGAGTAGAATCTCACTTCCCAAGTAAGATCTAACTCCAATAATCGGGCATTTTCATTTAGATCTGTGTTTTACGTGGGTAACAACACTTACCTAGGTGCCAGACAGTGACGATGTTGCCTGACTTTTACTTTACATTTTGCTTCTTTATGTTTTGTGTGATTCAATTCATTAACTGATTTGTATAATTTGGACTATTAAACTATATGGTTGATCAAAACCTAAATTGCTCAGTATAAAAGTGGAATACAATAGCACATGAATCTAGGGTATTACGGTAGATGTATAGTTTGGGCATAAACTCAGGCTGTACAATACTAGTAATTTACTAGTTGCATGATTTCAAAGAAAAGGACAATGACCTGCTATGTTTCTATGGAAACCTGTTGCATGCTTCCTATTACAGCATATTGGCACGTTTCTTAAGGACATCATTAGGAATTCTCAATTATTATTAATAATTCATGACATGATAAGTAATTAACTCTTAATTGAGTTATGTGATGCACAACTTAGGATTTGGGTTGATGTGCACGTTTTCCAAGAAAGTACAATTAATTTACATATGTTAATGACTATTTCTCATATGTCAAGTAATTAACTTTTATCAGTGTATTAAGAGGTTCAATTGCATGAATTTAGTGTATAAATGTCAAGTGGACATGTAATATATTTATTTAAGAATGTCAATCTGCCCGCACGTATAATAATGTTGATTTATCAGTAAATTACAATGTTTAAAATATACTGCTCTGCCAAGTTTAGAATGATGTACATGTTGCATTATAAACTTTAATTAAATAGATGCGGTACCTTAGAGATACCAAAGTCAAGTATAAGTAAGACAAAGGTACAATATAGTAAGAGCTTTCCAAGAATAATAAAATAATAGACTTAAGGGCCCTGAACACCGTAGAATCCCTATGTGAGGTATGTGCCTTAGGGGTGAAACGACCTAACCCTAGCAGCGTCCAATATACGGGGGTCAGAACGTTCTATCAGGTGGTACAAGGGACGAAGTCCTAGTGGAAGTCTCCTTAAAATATAGTTTGCAGTGTCCAACATCAACTAGAAGTCTTGTTGGCACTAGAGTACAGAAAAGTATGTCCAACATCAACCAGAAGTCATAGTGGCACGAGATTATAGAAAAGTGTGTCCAACATAAACCAAAAGTCCTGGTGGCACAAGAGTACAGAAAAGCCAATAGGTGGCTTGACTCTTTTCCTGTGTGCTCAGATTAGAGGAGGAGTCCAGTTTACGGCACAATAGGAGTGTCAAGGCTAGAGAGCCAGTTTCCCTTTTACAGACTAGGAGAGTAGTCAGACTTAGCTATCACGGGGTGTCGGCTAAGTCTTGTACGATGGGGTCATAGATCGCTATGAGTCTTCATATGTAGAGTACACTGCATATGATAAGGGCATAAGATAAAATATGTTCATATAGGTTCACAGAGTTTCTTATAAGTTAAAGAGTTAAGAAATATTTGAGTTAGTTTCACAACAATTGTCCTTTAAATGAAATTTTAGTATTCTCTATTATTTAATCATATCTATAGCTTTACAACAGTTGTTATCTTAATGAAATGTTGGCATCTCCTGTCGTTTAAATGATATTGTTTAGATCTATTTAGTATAGTATTATCTTGAATTTTATTCCAATTAATAAAGATAAGATGAGTTATCTGTGATGGTTGGGTGAAATTCTATTCATCGAGCCAGTAGCTCACCAACCTACTGAAACATTTTTCAGGTCAGTGTCAGCATGAGGAAGATGAAGGATCATATCACCCAAGTTCTTAAAAGGTAGTTCATAGTTAGATAGAGGTCTCTTAGTCCTTTCCCCTTGGTCCTTGGGCATGTGGTGTGGTAGTGAGAGAATTTAGTGTAATATGTAGTTTAGATTTCAATTATCTATTGTGTTTGATATTCTGCATGAAAAATGTAATATGTTGTATAACTCTATTTTATCTTCCTAGTAAGGTAAATGGTAAGTTGCTTCCGCAGTTAATACGATTCGGTGTTATTCAAGTTATAAGACTTTCTTTAAGTTAATTTTAAGTGATTAAGAAAAGAAAAGGTCAAGGGTGGTTTATCGAGAGTGACTCCCTAGTCTCCAGGGTCATTAGAGATGGCACGAGGATCGGGGTGTCACATTGCTGATACATGTTTATTGGTGCAAGGATACTTCCTCAAACAACACTAGATCATCAATAAAGCAAAGTGTGAGAAGGTTATCTTCTTATTGGTAAACTGAGTTGGTTTTCAACATTTATTTGCAAACTCATCTTGGATAGCTTGGAAAAACTTGTCCATGCAAAGTACAAAGATATAAGGGGAGAGGGGGTCACCTTGTTTGACATCCTGAGAAGGTTTGAAAGGAACAATATTGATTTGGTTCCATACAATGGAGGACTAGCCTGTAGTTATGATCTACATTAAAATGTGAATGAAGTAAGAGGAATCGAGGTTAGACATAAATGGTCGTATATAAAATGCCAACTAAGCTTATCACAAGCCTTTGATATATCCACTTTGATATCCATTGAGAACTTATTGGTCTTTGTCTTCTCCATGGAGTGGATGATATCTTGTATGAGAATAATGTTGTCATGAATGCTTCTTCCTGGAATGAAGGCCATTTGGGATGGGGAAATCCATCCATTGAGGTTTGATTTAACGCAATGCACTAGTATCTTTCATAGCACTTTTATGCAAACTGTAAGGACCTTAACCCACATTTTGGGATAACCCTATTTGTTTTGCTTAAGTATGTTGCTTAGCTCCTTGCATTAATCATTTGAGATGTAATTAGGGTATGTTGGAAGCTTGAGTTCCTAGTTTGAGATTTTTTGGTTGATGCTTATGTTTTGTGGAGAAGTTTTGGTGCAAATTGCAATTCACCCATGAGAAGGGGTTGATGTGCAAGTTTGCCACCTCTAGTGTGTTCCTTCTCTCTTTTGGCATCATCTAAAGGAGTGAGGGAGAGATGGGTGCCTTTGTTGTGTAATGACTACCACCAAACTGACAACCAAATCGTTACTAATTATGTGGAATAATCATAAGCAACGGATTAGCAAAAATACTAAAAATTAAAACCATTTTGTAAAGAGATCCATTTCCAAGAAAACTCTTAAAGGAAGAACTAAAACATTATATACAACAGGGTTCACATTGTACATACACTATACCATCTCATCTCGAGGATAACATATAACAGTTGCTTTTTCAAAACATATACTGAAGCAACATAAAACCTCGAGGCATACAAGTCAAAATCTCATATTGTTCATAAAACTATCACATACTAAATATGAGGACCTAAGAGTACAGAGAAGACACATAAGACTTCTATCTACAAGACATGACACACAGTACACTCAACCTGAGCTGTTACTGTTGTTCCTAGTATTGTTGTCCTTCCTCTATAGAACGGTCTCTAACTCCTCATGCACGTCCACCTAAAAATTGTGGATCCCACAGGGTGAGACAATTGTCCCAACAAGAGATATAACGCTCTGCCAACAATGTTATTATCATAGTTAAGCAGTATAAAACTGAGTAGAGGTTCTTCTATATTAATAAGCAAGGTTAATCACTGTGGAGAAGAAAATTAGAATATTTCTCATCTTTTAAAACATTATATCTATGATAGAGCAATAAATCATCTATTCACGTCATAATGAATAAGAAGAACATGTGTATCATTTACCCATCATTTTATGCCAACATCTCAAGCTTATCCTGTGATAATATTATCATGTTATGATATCCATGAATCATTCTCATTTCTATACTGTTGGCCACAACCCATTTTCTAATCAGATATTGGATTATAGCGATCTTGTAAGAGTTCAACCAGGTATTAGATTGTACCAATCCTGAAATCAGAGCCAGGTATTGGATTGTACCAATCCTAAGATCACAACAGGTAGTGGATTGTACCAATCCTAATAGAGTTCAGCCAGGTATTGGATTGCACCAATCCTAAGATCATAGAGTTCAGCCAGGTATTGGATTGTACCAATCCTGAGATCATAGAGTCCATCCAGGTATTGGATTGTACCAATCCTGAGATCACATCCGCGTATTGGATTGTACCAATCCTGAGATCACAGCCAGGTATTGGACTATGCCAATCCTGATAGAGTTCAACCAGGTATTGGATTGCACCAATCCTGAGATCATAGAGTTCAACCAGGTATTGGATTGTACCAATCCTGAGATCATAGAGTTTAGCCAGGTATTGGATTGTACCAATCTTGAGATCACAACCAGGTATTGGACTCTGCCAATCCTGATAGAGTTCAACCATGTATTGGATTATACTAATCCTGAGATTACAACCAGGTATTGGGTTACACCAATCCTGATATCACAACCATATTGCTAAGAATCCCATAGTAGTTGAGATACCTTTATGTTTCCCTTTCACATTCATTATGGCACATCAATCCCTTAAATTCATCATTGAATACCACATCCTTTTATTAGGCATGATACCTTGGGGCAAGCCATCATATCTATTCATATTCTTTATGTAATACAAGTATTTCTCTTATCTCATTTAAGCATATTCAAAACACTACAACCCTTATTTGGGTATAAGCATAAAGCATGTATAATGAAGATTTCATTATTATTATTATTACCATTTATTATTATTATGGTGTTAGTGGGTTTCCATTTCCCCTAGTTTATTTTGTACATTACCATTTCTTACATGAGACTTTTATATGCATCTTGTCACCTCTCACTACAAAACAACTATTCACATGGCTCACCAGGCCCATTAAACATTTTGTCACCTCTCACTAGGCAACAACTTATTCACATGTCTCACAAGGCCCATTAAACATCTTATCACCTCTCACTAAGCAACAACTATCTCTAGGTCCTAAGACCTAGATAATTGGTATTATATGAAACATCATAGCTCATGCTTGGCTATGTTCATTATCTCATGCTATCAAAATGGTTTCAATATGGTTAGGGCTTCCCTTTATTAACCAATTGTTGTTTCAAATCATATCATTACCCATCATTAGGGTTAAGGTTTCCCTTATTAAACCGACTCGGGTTTTCAAGTATATTCATCAAGAATCACAACCCTAATTTAGACTCCACACATATTATGAGTATCAATGTATACTCATTACATGAGTATTTACCAAGTATAAATTTATCTTTCATCCTCACCAGGATATTGATTATTTCATACTCCATTAGGTTGGCTCAATCCTTCTCTCAAGGTACATTGGCCCATATTATAAAAATTCCTTAAACCCTTCATGTCTTAAAGTATCATTGACATAACATACTACATGTATTACTCAATCAAGTGCATTGAATTGAGGTACTTTCACCCTATCGGGCAAAGAGGTGTGTGCTTGCTTCCATAGAGGGTAAAGAGGTGTGTGTGTGTGCTCCACACCATATCGGGCAAAGAGGTGTGTGTATGCTTCACACCATATTGGGCAAAGAGGTGTGTGTATGCTTCACACCATATCGGGCAAAGAGGTGTGTGTATGCTTCACACCATATCAGACAAAGAGGTGTGTGTATGCTTCACACCATATCGGGAAAAGAGGTGTGTGTATGCTTCACACCATGTCGGGCAAAGAGGTGTATCCTTCAATATCATATCGGGTTATAGATGTATATGTGCTTCACATCATGATGTGGTTCTTACTGCACTAACAAACTCACCCAGGGCTGAAATCCCTGAGTTTTACAAAAACCTTGTGTAATAATACCACCCGCAAGCAGACGAGTCTTATCGTAGTATAGTTGAGGATCCAATCCCAAGGGACAATGTTTTTAAGAATCTTTTACTAATCGAATCTAGTTGAATCAAGACTAATATTTAGAATAAAGGTTGGTTTGAGTTTAATTAAACTAAATGCAAGGAAAGTAAAGAGCATGATTAAAAGTTGATTAAAGATTAATGATGGGAATCGCTGGGATGGACCCGAGTTTCACAACCGCTACACATGCAAACACATCCAAACACAAACATCCAAGATAGATATAACCATCCAAATAGAGCTACTGCAAACCCTCCGTTAGGATGTTTAGGTTCGCATAAGCATCACCTTAGCCATCAAATGTCTCGTCACCATCCAGATCACACACTTATTGTAACATCCCTGACCTGGGTTATGAGTTAACCCTAGGTGTTTTGCCTAAATATGTAATTAAATCTTTGTGATTAACTCTGAGCATGTAATTAAGTTTCTCAGAAACATCTATTTCAGTATTTGCTCCTTTTTATTTAAAGTTGTAGCATTGTTTTGATATACAGGGACCTATGTGCAATTTACCCAGTTAAAAGGGGTAGCTTGCAATTTGCACATGTTGAGATGTTCCTATGATGTTGAGACATCATGATAATCTTTTTGGTAAAGTTTGAGGGATTTCCCAAGCTAGGGCACCAAGGTGCAGCTGTGGAAGCAATCCCGGTGCTTGAAACCCTAATTTGGGGTAAAATGCAATTTACCCAAATTAAGGGATGCAAATTGTGAAATATGTCATCTAATGTATCTTTTTAGACTCTTGCCATCATTAAGAGAAGAAATGATGAGGGAGTCACCTCAATTGAGTTATCAAGTTATGAAATATGCCTTGTGATTGAATAATCAGGGTATATGTGCAATATCTCTTTATGTATGTACCTTATTATTAGATTGTTCTTCTTTGCCTTCTTTTTCTAGACCTTAAGATAAGGTTTGTCCTTATAATAAAGAGGAAGGGACGAGAAAGTAGTGAAGGAAGGACTTAATTGGAATTATGGGGAAACTTATGGGCCTTTAATGAAACATCACCCAAGTATATGTATACTTCACCTCTCAAGCAAAGGAACTTTTCCTTCATGCATATCAATGTTTCCTCTTTGCTTGGCTGACTAAGGACTGTCTTGGAGCTCAAGGGGAACGACCAAGGGTGCAAGGTAGGTTTGAATCCCTCTTCTTATCCAATTCCATGGTTAGAACTTGAATTCAAGGTCAACTTCATGGCTAACTCTTGAAACCCTACCTTTCTAGCCATCTACTTTCGTTCTTCCTTGGAGTTTTCACCTTGGCCAACCTGTGGGAACTCAAGGACGCCATTAGAGCTTGGAGCATGAAAGCTTGGAGCTCAAGGAGCAAGCTTTAGGTGGGTTTTATAACTCTAAACCCATGCTTTACTAATATACATCTCTTATATGCGGTTAGATGATAGTTATTCATGTTTCCCTACTTTTCCCTACTATTTTGCAAGCAAATCCATGGGATATTCGTATTGTTCTTGAGCTAGGAGATGAAGGCGTGATTTCCAAGAAAAACCCACCGCTTTTCACTTCCTTAAACGGTCTCACCAGTTTGCTCTCTCGGTCTCAAGACCGTGAGGTGAGCCAACGGTCTCGAGACCGCGACAGGGCAAACGGTCTCCAAGACCGTTTGGCCCCGTTGACCGAGCGTGGACCGTATAAGAAATCTGTTCCTAATTATATAGGTTAATTACCCTCAAAAGTTGGGAGGCTAACTTCAAAGGAATCGGGAGATATGACCTTTTTAAGTAACAACTTTAAATGAATTTATTCCTGATTCTCAAACGGTCTGAAATTGCCTTTTTGGGCAAACGGTCTCAAGACCGTGTAAGGTCGTTGACCGGGCGTTGACCGTATGAGATTACTGTTCAAAATAATGTTAGTTAACAACTCACCAAGTTTGATGGTCTAATTCCAAACGGGCTAAGAGATGAAGGGTGATTACTAGGGCTAACCCTAGATGAAATCAGTACTGAATTATAATAATATATTTAGGGTTTTTAGGGTTGATTGACCTAAACGGTCTCAAGACCGTTTAGGGGTCACCCAAATGGTCTCAAGACCGTGAGAGGGCTCGCGGTCTCAAGACCGTGAGGGGGCTCGCGGTCTCAAGACCGAGAGAGGGCTCGCGGTCTCAAGGCCGTGAGGGGGCTCACGGTCTCAAGACCGAGAGGGGGCTCGCGGTCTCAAGACCGCGAGGGGCCTCGCGGTCCTGAGGTCAAGGTGAGCAAACAGTCTACATAGCCTTCGCGATCTTGACATCAACTTGAGGCTCGTGGTCTTGGAATGGTTTGAAAGGGCTCGCGGTCTTGGAGTTAGATGAGGGGGCTCACGGACTTGAAAAGTCAAAATTGACTAAACGGTCAACACACCCTCGCGGTCTTGGAAGTCAAAATTGACTAAACGGTCAACACTTTCAAACGATCTCAAACCAATTGGAGATTGATGGTTGAGATCGATCAATGTAATTCAAGGTTGACTTCACTCAATCAATTGATGATATAAATGGTTCAATGTTGCCCTAATCAAACCCTAATGATAACCTAGGATATTAAGGGGTTAATGGACTAAGGTTTTGACCATGATGATGATCAATGGGGTGAATTACCAAAATACCCCTGAAGGGTAAATTAAGTAATACCTTGACCAAATCAAACCCTAATCGCATGATGGTGATGTTTTGGGCTATGTTAGCCTATGATGACTTAATCCAACCTGATTTAGAGTGATGTTGACATCACCTAACATTATGATGAGAGAGAAAGTACTTCTAGAAAGAGAAAGTACTTCTAGAGAGAGAAAGTACCCTTTTCAGGTGAAAACTCAATTAAAGCATCTCCAATGCACAGGAATGAACATAATTAGGGTATGATCCACCTGTGTGAGATCATAGAAACCCTAATTATGATAAATGATGAACCTTTAACTAATCTAAGAACATCAATGAAGATGTTACTCATACATGATGATGTTATGAGTTCAATTCACCTTAATGTGAATAGTAAACCCTAATTCAAGGGTGATGACATGTAATGTGAATAGTAAACCCTAATTCAAGGGTAATGGCATGCTTTTGAGTATTAAACTCTATTTGATGTGAATTAGAGATTTAACTCTTATGACAAGAGTAGGAAGTATATTCCTTATTTTTGTATTACCTTTATCAGTTGTATTAACCATGCAGGTTCTGATATGAAGGTAATCATATCCAGGTATGGATGTTGATGTTATATTCATTAAAGGCATGTTGTTAGCCTTATGAATAAGTAAAGTAATCTGATGCCTTGTCAGTGGCATCCTATGCTGATAATGGGCTGTGAGAGCCATGAATACCATCAAGGTCATGCCTTAGAGATGACTTGTGATGAGGATAATGAGAAATAATGATTGATATGAGTTAGGCCTGTTACATTTAGTATTCTTCTTTTATAGCTTCTATGCTACTGTTATTGTTTGGAGAACAATGTATGCTGTTAAAGAATACTGAATGTACCTAACTAATCAAGTATAATGTAGAGCCCTGATCATAGATCCATCATTGTCAGAGATTAAGTGATGGTGAAACAGGTTTTCCTCAGGGAACTCCTAGAGCACATACTCTTGAGTATGTGGGGTACATGGATGTGTAGAACCTTACATCCTAGTGTAGGAAAGTGATGTAGATGTGTAATCCATCCATCCTTCACTATAATTCCATACCGTATCAGTGGTAGGTAAACATGAAACCTCCTGATGACGAAGAAAGCACAAATATCCGTATCAGTGGTAGGTAAATACGAAACCTCCTGATGACAAAGAGAGTACAGAACGCCACTGAGACTCTAGAATAGCGAAGGACCAGTTTACCCTGGTGAGCTATAGTAGTAGAGACACGAGATGTCCTACAAGTGATCCTCTTACTGACTGAGGAAGGTGAAGGTCATGAGAATCCGTCTCTCTTAATGACCTATGTATGATACTGATGTGACTTCTCATCGATCAGTTGGAGTATGAGTGGTATGCCTCATCTCCACAGGGCATAATGTTGTTTGTAAAACATAATCAACCATGTAGTATATCTTGTTAGAGATGACTCCAAGTTAGTTGATTGATGTTACATTGCAATAGTGTTTATATTCTCCATATCTCCTAAGTTGTAGAGATCTTGTTATACCTGCAACTGTTATAGAATACTTTGAAGGCTTTACTGCTTAAGATATTCTTTGATGTGTAATAAAGCTTCTGGCGAAGAGTTATAACTCTCGCTGGGACAATTATGTATAATTGTCTCACCCCGTAGACTTCAACTTTTTAGGTGGACGACGGAGACAAAGGAACCAGCCTACAGGTGATCAGTCTCAGGAGCAGCAGCACCAGGGGCAGCAGTAATCTCAGGTGGAGATTGTCCTGCCATGTGGTGTAGTTAGAGTCAGTCCTATGTATCCTCTGTACTCTCAGGTCTTGGAGTCTTTTGTATAGTGATCTTGAGATTTTGTATCTTGATGTATATAATTACTCAAGAAGTAATTATCCTGAGATGTAAATAGTTTATCTCTCTTTATGAAAGAAGTTTTATGGATCCAAGTTCTTATCTCGAAAAGTTTTAATTTCCCGTGATTTTGTCTTCCGCTGATTACCGATTCGCTTCTGCTAAGTTTTAATCGTGTTTATGTCATGGTTTGGAGATCAGAGCCCACAACTAGTGGTATCAGAGCTCTAGGTCAGTTGAGTCTACAGAGGCATAGGACTTAGGATGTCGAGTCTACCTTTAGTACTCCTTCCTTATCTAATAGAATCTTCTGCTCCTCAGGAGAAGAAGATACATAAGAATGTCAGAACATCACGATGAGTACGTAGCAGAGAGTAGTGCTAGTGCACCTCGAGGCGGTGCAAGAGTTCCGAGAATAGAACAACCTGCACCGGAGTTACCAAGAGAGCCACCCCAGTTCGACCCAGCTGACATGAGTAACCCAGCTGTACAGACAATGTTTGGGCAGTTCATGACTGCCATGACACATATAACTGATAGGATGCCCATTCCTGCACCTAGGGCACCTGTCCAGCTCGAAGTACAAGGTATCGGTAAGACATTCGAACGACTTCGTCGTGTCGGAGCCACCGAGTACTTCGGGACTGCCGACCCTGCAGATGCTGACTTATGGTTGACAGAGTTGGAGAAGGCTTTCAGGATTCTTATCATCCCGGAAGCTGAGAAGGTTAGACATGTTGTCTATCTTCTCAAAGGAAGTGCTGGTCACTGGTGGAACATGGAAGAGCAGAAGAGACCTGGAGTAGAGTTATCATGGGAAGAGTTTTGTCGGGAATTTATCAAAAGATATTTTCCAAAGACCTTCCTAGATGAGAAGATCTCTCAGTTCGAGAAACTAAGGCAGGGTATGATGAACATTAGCGAATATGAAGCTAAGTTCATGGAGTTGCTGCGGTTCTGTCCGCACATGGCTGCTACGGATGAGGAAAGAATCAGAAGATTCGAGAAGGGTTTGAATTCTGATATGTCAACCCCTTTATCTACCTTAAAGAACCGAGAGAGATTCTCTACCTTCGTGGAGTCAGTCCGAAGGATAGAGAGATCTGTGGTTGAGAAGAGACAAACCCATAAAAGATATCCATAGTTCTAGGGTTCTTCATCTAGGGATTCCAAGAAACCTAGATTTTCTGCACCTAACCCTCCACCACCCAGATCGAGTTTTCAAACTCAATGGACACCAAGCAGAGGTAGAGGACGGAGTCAACCGCTTCAAGGGACACACAGTTCTGCATCAGTGTCAGTTACTGGACCACCCAGACCACAGCAACAGGAGAAGAGTTGCTACAATTGTGGTAAGGTGGGACACTTGATGAAGGATTGCCGTTCTAGGCCTGTCGGTGTGACACAACAACCCCCGAGACAGAATCAACAGGGATCTCAGAATAGACAACATCAAGGAGCAGCTCGAGGACGTGGACAAGCATCTCAAGCTGGATCATCAGCACCACCTCAACACCAGGCGACTGCGAGGTTCTATGCTATGAACCCACCTGAGGCAGTGGTCAATCCACGGGTAGTGGCAGGTCAGATGAAACTTTTATATTCTGATATGTCTACATCCTGTGTTGTATCCGTTCTGATTGATCGGGGTGCTACGCACTCTTTCATCACTCGTGAAGTGATTCGTAACTGCAATGTGACTGTTAGTCATAGAGCAGATAGTTTGTTGTTAGAGACTCTGTTGAGTGGGTCTGCCTTTTTGTAGGAGGTATGTTCTCCCTGCATCCTCTTCTTTTCTGACCATTGCATTCAAGTGGATCTTATACCACTTGATATGCAAGGATTTGATATAATCCTCGGGATGGATACCTTAGAAAGGTACAGAGTTGTCTTGGATTGTGAGTCCAAGTTGGCTGTGTTTGCTGATGAAAGCAACACATGGATCTTTCAAGGAGAAAGAAAGATTCTGCCCACCTGTCTTGTATCAGCTATGGTTGCTGATAAGCTGTTGAGGCAAGGATGTTGTGCATTCTTAGCCCATGTGGTAGATGTTACCAAGGAAAGTTCCAATCCTACTAAAGTTCCTATAGTCAGGGAATTTGAAGATGTGTTTCCTGAAGAACTTCCTGGTATACCACCACCTCGGGAGATTGATTTTGAAATCAATCTGATTCCAGATACGAAACCCATAGCTCAGACTCCGTATAGAATGGCGCCTGCCGAGATGGCAGAACTCAAGAAACAGCTTCAAGAGTTACTTGAGAGAGGTTTTATCCGACCGAGTACTTCACCTTGGGGTGCTCCGGTCTTGTTTGTTAAAAAGAAAGATGGGTCAATGTAGTTGTGCATCTACTACAGACAACTCAATAAGGTAGCAATAAAGAATAAGTACCCTTTGCTGAGGATTGATGATCTCTTTGACCAGTTGCGTGGTGCAACAGTCTTTTCAAAAATAGACTTGAGGTCTGGATATCATCAACTCCGTATTAAGGATAGTGACATATCCAAGTCTGCCTTTAGGACAAGATATGGTCACTATGAGTTCATGGTTATGTCGTTTGGACTAACCAATGCACCAACTGCATTTATGGAACTCATGAATAGAGTTTTTCGACTTTTCCTTGATCAGTGTGTTGTCATCTTCATAGATGACATTCTGATTTATAGTCAGAATTCTCAGTAGCATGAGCAGCATCTTCGCCAAGCTTTGACCTTGCTAAGAGAACATAAGCTGTACGCTAAGTTTAGCAAGTGTGAGTTTTGGCTACCGGAGGTATCTTTTCTTGGTCATGTGATATCTGCCTCGGGAATTCGTGTTGACCCGGAAAGATGTTCCTTTTTCTTGGAGTGATAAGTGTCAACAATCTTTCCAGTTGCTGAAGGAGAGGTTGACAAGTGCACCTGTGCTAGTGCTACCTGAACAAGGAAAAGGATATGTAGTCTTCTGTGATGCTTCCAAGAATGGACTTGGATGTGTGTTGATGCAGGATAAACAAGTGATTTCTTTTGCTTCCCGACAGCTTAAGAAACACGAGGAGAATTATCCAACACACGATCTAGAGTTAGCTGCTGTGGTTCATGCTTTGAAAATCTGGAGACACTATCTCTACGGAGAAACATTCCAGATTTTCACAGACCACAAAAACCTTAAGTATATCTTCTCTCAGCATGAGCTCAACATGAGGCAACGTCGCTGGATGGAGTTAATCAAGGACTACGACTGTACAATTGATTATCATCCAGGCAAGGCCAATGTTGTTGCAGATGCCTTGAGTAGGAAATCAGCAACATCAACCATGAATAGAGCACAACTAAACTCTTTAGTATGCTCTAGGAGAGATATGCTTATCTCCTTAAGGCAAGACAATGTACAGTTAAAGGTGTCATTGTTAGCCGGTTTGTTAGCTGAGATGCATTTTAAACCTACCCTAAGGGAGCAGATTAAAGAGGCACAGCTAGGTGATGCTGCAGTTCAACATATAAGATCTGAGTATGGAAATGAGAAGCAAGATGGTTTTCATGACTCAGAAGATCAAGTAGCTTGTTATAATGGAAGAATGATAGTGCCAGATGTGGACAACTTAAGAAAGTTAGTCCTGGAAGAAGCCCATTCTTCCATATATGCTATGCATCCAGGGAGCACCAAAATGTATCGGAATTTGAAAGATCTGTACTGGTGGCCTGGAATGAAAAAGGACGTTGCAGAGTTTGTTCTGAGGTGTCCTGTGTGTCAGCAAGTTAAAGCTGAACACCAGAAGCCTGCAGGGACAATGCAACCTTTACCCATACCACAGTGGAAGTGGGACCATGTGACCATGGACTTTGTTGTTGGCCTACCCAGGACAAGCAAAGGACATGATTCCATTTGGGTAATTGTTGATAGGTTAACTAAGACAGCACATTTCTTACCTATCAAGACAACCTATTCTGCTGAAAGGTTATCGGAGTTGTATGTTCAAGAGATAGTGCGTTTGCACGGAGTTCCTGTCACAATAGTTTCTGACAGAGGTCCTCAGTTTACAAGTCATTTTTGGGAACAGTTGCACAGAGCCTTAGGCACTAAGCTGAGGTTTAGTACGGCCTTTCATCCGCAAACTGATGGACAGTCGGAAAGGACCATACAGACCTTAGAAGACCTGTTGAGGGCATGTGTTCTCCAGTTCACCGGAAGTTGGGATCTACACCTAAGCTTGATAGAGTTTGCCTATAACAATAGCTATCATCATAGTATTGATATGGCACCTTATGAAGCCTTATATGGTAGACGTTGTAGATCACCCTTGTGTTGGTTTGAGACTGGTGAACATCAGTTGTTAGGTCCTGACCTTGTGCAGCAGACCACAGAAAAGATTAAAGTAATACAACATAAGATTAAGATTGCTCAAGATAGGCAGAAATCTTATGCTGACAAACGTCGTAGACCTTTAGAGTTCTAGGTTGGAGACAGAGTGTATCTCAAGGTCTCACCTTGGAAAGGGGTCCTTCGTTTTGGAAGGAAAGGGAAGTTAGCTCCTAGATTTATGGGGCCTTATCCAATCATTGAACGGATCGGAAAGGTAGCATATAGACTAGAGTTGCCCCCAGAGTTACAGAAGTTACACCCTGTGTTCCACATTTCTATGTTGAAGAAATGTCACCCAGACACCGAGTCAGTTCTAAAACCCATGGAAGTAGAATTGAATGATGATATGTCCTATGAGGAAGGACCAGTGTCAATCCTTGATAAAAGAATTAAAAAGTTAAAGAAGAAAGATATAAGTCTTGTGAAAGTCCTATGGAATCACTATGGCATTGAAGAAGCCACTTGGGAACTAGAGGATGAGATGAGAAGGAAGTATCCTGCCCTTTTCTCTTAGTATGTTTTATCGATTTCGGGGACGAAATCCTTGTAAGGGGTGGATAAATTGTAACATCCCTGACCTGGGTTATGAGTTAACCCTAGGTTTTTTGCCTAAATATGTAATTAAATCTTTGTGATTAACTCTGAGCATGTAATTAAGTTTCTCAGAAACATCTATTTCAGTATTTGCTCCTTTTTATTTAAAGTTGTAGCATTGTTTTGATATACAGGGACCTATGTGCAATTTACCCAGTTAAAAGGGGTAGCTTGCAATTTGCACATGTTGAGATGTTCCTCTGATTCTGAGACATTATGATAATCTTTTTGGTAAAGTTTGAGGGATTTCCCAAGCTAGGGCATCAAGGTGCAGCTGTGGAAGCAATCTCGATGCTTGAAACCCTAATTTGGGGTAAAATGAAATTTACCCAAATTAAGGGATGCAAATTGTGAAATATGTCATCTAATGTATCTTTTTAGACTCTTGCCATCATTAAGAGAAGAAATGATGAGGGAGTCACCTCAATTGAGTTATCAAGTTATGAAATATGCCTTGTGATTGAATAATCAGGGTATATGTGCAATATCTCTTTATGTATGTACCTTATTATTAGATTGTTCTTCTTTGCCTTCTTTTTCTAGACCTTAAGATATAGTTTGTCCTTATAATAAAGAGGAAGGGACGAGCAAGTAGTGAAGGAAGGACTTAATTGGAATTATGGGGAAACTTATGGGCCTTTAATGAAACATCACCCAAGTATATGTATACTTCACCTCTCAAGCAAAGGAACTTTTCCTTCGTGCATATCAATGTTTCCTCTTTGCTTGGCCGACTAAGGACTGTCTTGGAGCTCAAGGGGAACGACCAAGGGTGCAAGGTAGGTTTGAATCCCTCTTCTTACCCAATTCCATGGTTAGAACTCGAATTCAAGGTCAACTTCATGGCTAACTCTTGAAACCCTACCTTTCTAGCCATCTACTTTCATTCTTCCTTGGAGTTTTCACCTTGGCCAACCTGTGGGAACTCAAGGACGCCATTATAGCTTGGAGCATGAAAGCTTGGAGCTCAAGGAGCAAGCTTTAGGCGGGTTTTATAACTCTAAACCCATGCTTTACTAATATACATCTCTTATATGCAGTTAGATGATAGTTATTCATGTTTCCCTACTTTTCCCTGCTATTTTGCAAGCAAATCCATGGGATATTCATACTGTTCTTGATCTAGGAGATGAAGGCGTGATTTCCAAGAAAAACCCACCGCTTTTCACTTCCTTAAACGGTCTCACCAGTTTGCTCTCTCGGTCTCAAGACCGCGAGGTGAGCCAACGGTCTCGAGACCGCGATAGGGAAAACGGTCTCCAAGACCGTTTGGCCCCGTTGACCGAGCGTGGACCGTATAAGAAATCTGTTCCTAATTATATAGGTTAATTACCCTAAAAATTTGGGAGGCTAACTCCAAAGGAATCGGGAGATATGACCTTTTTAAGTAACAACTTTAAATGAATTTATTCCTGATTCTCAAACGGTCTGAAATTGCCTTTTTGGGCAAACGGTCTCAAGACCGTGTAAGGTCGTTGACCGGGCGTTGACCGTATGAGATTACTGTTCAAAATAATGTTAATTAACAACTCACCAAGTTTGATGGTCTAATTCCAAACGGGATAAGAGATGAAGGGTGATTACTAGGGCTAACCCTAGATGAAATCAGTACTGAATTATAATAATATAATTAGGGTTTTTAGGGTTGATTGACCTAAACGGTCTCAAGACCGTTTAGGGGTCACCCAAACGGTCTCAAGACCGTGAGGGGGCTCACAGTCTCAAGACCGAGAGAGGGCTCGCGGTCTCAAGACCGTGAGGGGGCTCACGGTCTCAAGATCGAGAGGGGGCTCACGGTCTCAAGACCGCGAGGGGCCTCGCGGTCCTGAGGTCAAGGTGAGCAAACAGTCTACATAGCCTTCGCGATCTTGACATCAACTTGAGGCTCGCGGTCTTGGAATGGTTTGAAAGGGCTCGCGGTCTTGGAGTTAGATGAGGGGGCTCGCGGACTTGAAAAGTCAAAATTGACTAAACGGTCAACACACCCTCGCGGTCTTGGAAGTCAAAATTGACTAAACGGTCAACACTTTCAAACGATCTCAAACCAATTGGAGATTGATGGTTGAGATCGATCAATGTAATTCAAGGTTGACTTCACTCAATCAATTGATGATATAAATGGTTCAATGTTGCCCTAATCAAACCCTAATGATAACCTAGGATATTAAGGGGTTAATGGACTAAGGTTTTGACCATGATGATGATCAATGGGGTGAATTACCAAAATACCCCTGAAGGGTAAATTAAGTAATACCTTGACCAAATCAAACCCTAATCGCATGATGGTGATGTTTTGGGCTATGTTAGCCTATGATGACTTAATCCAACCTGATTTAGAGTGATGTTGACATCACCTAACATTATGATGAGAGAGAAAGTACTTCTAGAAAGAGAAAGTACTTCTAGAGAGAGAAAGTACCCTTTTCAGGTGAAAACTCAATTAAAGCATCTCCAATGCACAGGAATGAACATAATTAGGGTATGATCCACCTGTGTGAGATCATAGAAACCCTAATTATGATAAATGATGAACCTTTAACTAATCTAAGAACATCAATGAAGATGTTACTCATACATGATGATGTTATGAGTTCAATTCACCTTAATGTGAATAGTAAACCCTAATTCAAGGGTGATGACATGTAATGTGAATAGTAAACCCTAATTCAAGGGTAATGGCATGCTTTTGAGTATTAAACTCGATTTGATGTGAATTAGAGATTTAACTCTTATGACAAGAGTAGGAAGTATATTCCTTATTTTTGTATTACCTTTATCAGTTGTATTAACCATGCAGGTTCTGATATGAAGGTAATCATATCCAGGTATGGATGTTGATGTTATATTCATTAAAGGCATGTTGTTATCCTTATGAATAAGTAAAGTAATCTGATGCCTTGTCAGTGGCATCCTATGCTGATAATGGGCTGTGAGAGCCATGAATACCATCAAGGTCATGCCTTAGATATGACTTGTGATGAGGATAATGAGAAATAATGATTGATATGAGTTAGGCCTTTTACATTTAGTATTCTTCTTTTATAGCTGCTATGCTACTGTTATTGTTTGTAGAACAATGTATGCTGTTAAAGAATACTGAATGTACCTAACTAATCAAGTATAATGTAGAGCCCTGATCATAGATCCATCATTGTCAGAGATTAAGTGATGGTGAAACAGGTTTCCTCAGGGAACTCCTGGAGCACATACTCTTGAGTATGTGGGGTACATGGATGTGTAGAACCTTACATCCTAGTGTAGGAAAGTGATGTAGATGTGTAATCCATCCATCCTTCACTATAATTCCATAGCGTATTAGTGGTAGGTAAACATGAAACCTCCTGATGATGAAGAAAGCACAGATATCCGTATCAGTGGTAGGTAAATATGAAACCTCCTGATGATGAAGAGAGTACAGAACGCCACTGAGACTCTAGAATAGCGAAGGACCAGTTTACCCTGGTGAGCTATAGTAGTAGAGACATGAGATGTCCTACAAGTGATCCTCTTACTGACTAAGGAAGGTGAAGGTCATGAGAATCCGGCTCTCTTAATGACCTATGTATGATACTGATGTGACTTCTCAGCGATCAGTTGGAGTATGAGTGGTATGCCTCATCTCCACAGGGCATAATGTTGTTTGTAAAACATAATCAACCATGTAGTATATCTTGTTAGAGATGACTCCAAGTTAGTTGATTGATGTTACATTGCAATAGTGTTTATATTCTCCATATCTCCTAAGTTGTAGAGATCTTGTTATACCTGCAACTGTTATAGAATACTTTGAAGGCTTTACTGCTTAAGATATTCTTTGATGTGTAATAAAGCTTCTGGCGAAGAGTTATAACTCTCGCTGGGACAATTATGTATAATTGTCTCACCCCGTAGACTTCAACTTTTTAGGTGGACGACGGAGACAAAGGAACCAGCCTACAGGTGATCAGTCTCAGGAGCAGCAGCACCAGGGGCAGCAGTAATCTCAGGTGGAGATTGTCCTGCCATGTGGTGTAGTTAGAGTCAGTCCTATGTGTCCTCTGTACTCTCAGGTCTTGGAGTCTTTTGTATAGTGATCTTGAGATTTTGTATCTTGATGTATATAATTACTCAAGAAGTAATTATCCTGAGATGTAAATAGTTTATCTCTCTTTATGAAAGAAGTTTTATGGATCCAAGTTCTTATCTCGAAAAGTTTTAATTTCCCGTGATTTTTGTCTTCCGCTGATTACCGATTCGCTTCCGCTATGTTTTAATCGTGTTTATGTCATGGTTTGGAGATCAGAGCCCACAACTAGTGGTATCAGAGCTCTAGGTCAGTTGAGTCTACAGAGGCATAGGACTTAGGATGTCGAGTCTACCTTTAGTACTCCTTCCTTATCTAATAGAATCTTCTGCTCCTCAGGAGAAGAAGATACATAAGAATGTTAGAACATCACGATGAGTACGTGGCAGAGAGTAGTGCTAGTGCACCTCGAGGCGGTGCAAGAGTTCCGAGAATAGAACAACCTGCACCGGAGTTACCAAGAGAGCCACCCCAGTTCGACCCAGCTGACATGAGTAACCCAGCTATACAGACAATGTTCGGGCAGTTCATGACTGCCATGACACATATAACTGATAGGATGCCCATTCCTGCACCTAGGGCACCTGTCCAGCCTGAAGTACAAGGTATCAGTAAGACATTCGAACGACTTCGTTGTGTCGGAGCCACCGAGTACTTCGGGACTGCCGACCCTGCAGATGCTGACTTATGGTTGACAGAGTTGGAGAAGGCTTTCAGGATTCTTATCATCCCGGAAGCTGAGAAGGTTAGACATGCTGTCTATCTTCTCAAAGGCAGTGCTGGTCACTGGTGGAACATGGAAGAGCAGAAGAGACCTGGAGTAGAGTTCTCATGGGAAGAGTTTCGTCGGGAATTTATCAAAAGATATTTTCGAAAGACCTTCCTAGATGAGAAGATCTCTCAGTTCGAGAAACTAAGGTAGGGTATGATGAACATTAGCGAATATGAAGCTAAGTTCATGGAGTTGCTGCGGTTCTGTCCGCACATGGCTGCTACGGATGAGGAAAGAATCAGAAGATTCGAGAAGGGTTTGAATTCTGATATGTCAACCCCTGTATCTACCTTAGAGAACCGAGAGATATTCTCTACCTTCGTGGAGTCAGTCCGAAGGATAGAGAGATCTGTGGTTGAGAAGAGACAAACCCATAAAAGATATCCACAGTTCCAGGGTTCTTCATCTAGGGATTCCAAGAAACCTAGATTTTCTGCACCTAACCCTCCACCACCCAGATCGAGTTTTCAAACTCAATGGACACCAAGCATAGGTAGAGGACGGAGTCAACCGCTTCAAGGGACGCACAGTTCTGCATCAGTGTCAGTTACTGGACCACCCAGACCACAACAACAGGAGAAGAGTTGCTACAACTGTGGTAAGGTGGGACACTTGATGAAGGATTGCCGTTCTAGGCCTGTCGGTGTGACACAACAACCCCCGAGACAGAATCAACAGGGATCTCAGAATAGACAACATCAAGGAGCAGCTCGAGGATGTGGACAAGCGTCTCAAGCTGGATCATCAGCACCACCTCAACACCAGGCGACTGCGAGGTTCTATGCTATGAACCCACCTAAGGCAGTGGTCAATCCACGGGTAGTGGCAGGTCAGATGAAACTTTTATATTCTGATATGTCTACATCCTGTGTTGTATCCGTTCTGATTGATCCGGGTGCTACACACTCTTTCATCACTCGTGAAGTGATTCGTAACTACAATGTGACTGTTAGTCATAGAGCAGATAGTTTGTTGTTAGAGACTCCGTTGAGTGGGTCTGCCTTTTTGCAGGAGGTATGTTCTCCCTGCATCCTCTTCTTTTCTGACCATTGCATTCAAGTGGATCTTATACCACTTGATATGCAAGGATTTGATATAATCCTCGGGATGGATACCTTAGAAAGGTACAGAGTTGTCTTGGATTGTGAGTCCAAGTTGGCTGTGTTTGCTGATGAAAGCAACACATGGATCTTTCAAGGAGAAAGAAAGATTCTGCCCACCTGTCTTGTATCAGCTATGGTTGCTGATAAGCTGTTGAGGCAAGGATGTTGTGCATTCTTAGCCCATGTGGTAGATGTTACCAAGGAAAGTTCCAATCCTACTAAAGTTCCTATAGTCAGGGAATTTGAAGATGTGTTTCCTGAAGAACTTCCTGGTATACCACCACCTCGGGAGATTGATTTTGAAATCAATCTGATTCCAGATATGAAACCCATAGCTCAGACTCCGTATAGAATGGCGCCTGCCAAGATGGCAGAACTCAAGAAACAACTTCAAGAGTTACTTGAGAGAGGTTTTATCTGACCGAGTACTTCACCTTGGGGTGCTCCGGTCTTGTTTGTTAAAAAGAAAGATGGGTCAATGCGGTTGTGCATCTACTACAGACAACTCAATAAGGTAACAATAAAGAATAAGTACCCTTTGCCGAGGATTGATGATCTCTTTGACCAGTTGCGTGGTGCAACAGTCTTTTCAAAAATAGACTTGAGGTCTGGATATCATCAACTCCGTATTAAGGATAGTGACATATCCAAGTCTGCCTTTAGGACAAGATATGGTCACTATGAGTTCATGGTTATGTCGTTTGGACTAACCAATGCACCAGCTGCATTTATGGAACTCATGAATAGAGTTTTTCAACTTTTCCTTGATCAGTGTGTTGTCGTATTCATAGATGACATTCTGATTTATAGTAAGAATGCTCAGCAGCATGAGCAGCATCTTCGCCAAGATTTGACCTTGCTAAGAGAACATAAGCTGTACACTAAGTTTAGCAAGTGTGAGTTTTGGCTACCGGAGGTATCTTTTCTTGGTCATGTGATATCTGCCTCAGGAATTCGTGTTGACCCGGAAAGATGTTCCTTTTTCTTGGAGTGATAAGTGTCAACAATCTTTCCAGTTGCTGAAGGAGAGGTTGACAAGTGCACCTGTGCTAGTGCTACCTGAACAAGGAAAAGGATATGTAGTCTTCTGTGATGCTTCCAAGAATGGACTTGGATGTGTGTTGATGCAGGATAAACAAGTGATTTCTTTTGCTTCCCGATAGCTTAAGAAACACGAGGAGAATTATCCAACACACGATCTAGAGTTAGCTGCTGTGGTTCATGCTTTGAAAATCTAGAGACACTATCTCTACGGAGAAACATTCCAGATTTTCACAGACCACAAAAACCTGAAGTATATCTTCTCTCAGCATGAGCTCAACATGAGGAAACGTCGCTGGATGGAGTTAATCAAGGACTACGACTGTACAATTGATTATCATCCAGGCAAGGCCAATGTTGTTGCAGATGCCTTGAGTAGGAAATCAACAACATCAACCATGAATAGAGCACAACTAAACTCTTTAGTATGCTCTAGGAGAGATATGCTTATCTCCTTAAGGCAAGACAATGTACAGTTAAAGGTGTCATTGTTAGCCGGTTTGTTAGCTGAGATGCATTTTAAACCTACCCTAAGGGAGCAGATTAAAGAGGCACAACTAGGTGATGCTGCAGTTCAACATATAAGATATGAGTATGGAAATGAGAAGCAAGATGGTTTTCATGACTCAGAAGATCAAGTAGCTTGTTATAATGGAAGAATGATAGTGCCAGATGTGGAAAACTTAAGAAAGTTAGTCCTGGAAGAAGCCCATTCTTCCATATATGCTATGCATCCAGGGAGCACCAAAATGTATAGGAATTAAAGAAAGCAGAGGGAGAGAGTACCGCAGGTGTCTGGTAGTGAGGAAACCACGATCACGGTTTAGGGTAAGAAGATGAAGGCGGGAGAGAGACCATGGGTGAAGAGGCAGATGGATTAAAGGGGGCCCAATTAGTTCAGGTGGGCTGCATTTCTCATGGGCCTGCAAGGAGAAGATTAATTCTCAATTAAATTGGATATAAATGGATTAAGCTAGGTAAATTTGTATATTAAAGGATATAGCAAAAAAAGTGAATATAGTGAGCAAAAATGGGTCAAACAAGGCGACTGAACTCACGATGAATATGCATTCGTCAAAATACCCCGAACTTAAATGTTGCTCATCCTGAAGTAACACAAAATCTGAAACATTCGCCAAATTAATACTTTCACTCATGTGATTGCTCATCTTCACATCATGATTGTTCCTCTTTTTCTCTGTATGACCCATCATGTCAACTTCCTGAGACCACCCAACACATCTTACCATATCTTCGTTCCTGAGTTTGTTTTCCAACATTACTTCCTCCCTACTTTTTTTCCAACAACAAGCATTTCTAAGAGCTTCGTAAGAGTCTAGAGATACCCACAGAACAACAAGTTTACACCTGATTTGACAGTGGTGTTTTTCAAGATATTGGCAAAGTAGGCATTCAATGTGCCGGTAGGTGGAAAAGGGAGTGAAGGGGGGTATGGAAGGAAGAAATAAATCTCTCCTCTATTCAACTCGAGATTATTTTTAAATATATGGTTGCAATTTCATTGAATGCAACTCTTATTATTATTTTTTGTGCAAATCTCTCCTCTATTCGACTCAAGATTGCATTTTTTTTGTGTGCGCATTGGCATCTTTTCTTGGTGGTACGTCCCTATTACATAGTGAGGGGTATGGAAAAAGCAAATAAAGAGGGAGGAGGTGCGCCACCCCGAACTTAGGGTTTGGCACTATTTTGGCTATTTTTGTTTCTTTTTTATGGATGGAGGGGTAAGAAGATGATAGAAGAAGTGTAGAAGAGAGTTCAGATCAGAATGCAACTTGATTTACAATTCAATGCACTGGGTTGTTCTCCTTATCATACTCTGCTCAAATAATGACTTGATGAGGATTCAGTGGAGATTCCATGCTATTGTTCAACTAGTCAGTTAGGAAGCACAATGTGTTTGATCCCTCTCAGTTTGACAGATATTTGCCATTTTTACTGATTATGATGTTATGATTTATAAGCTTCACACAGTGATTTCTAACCATTGGCTAGTTTTAGTAATTGTCCCCCTTGAGGTTTTGCTTCGAATAAGGAGGGTATAATGATTCAAAACTGCATGGAAAAATGGGATAACCGACTAGGTAATGGCTTTGACAGAAATAAAAGCGTCAAAACTTCATCAAGTTTCTATACAACTACTTTGAAAACTTCAACATTTTGAAAATTTTGTTGAAAAATGCAACGATGAAATCTTAAGTCTGAAACAGATAGGAGTGGGTGGAAGGTAAAGTATGTACCACCCACCCTCCACCACAAACTTAGAAATTTTCTCGTCTTGAGCAAACTCTAAATCCGAGATGGAGGGGAAAAATTGTGCCGATTGGTCCACCAGATGTGGTTGCATTCCTTTCGGTGACACATCCTCCATCCGAAATCTCAAAAATGAAAATTATCAGGACTAAGATTGCATCTTGTGACGCATTATCTACTAGGGGCAAAATTTTCTAATTCAAAACTAAAAGGAAAAGTAAAATTAAGGATTGGGTTGCCTCCCAACAAGCACCTTTATTTTATGTCATTGGCTCGACTTGATGATATCGTCTCCATGGTGGGGCTCTAAGTGGAGCTTGGGCTGGATTGACATATTCTTTTGGTGGTTTCTTTCTCAGCCATCCATTAATATTTGATTTGATTCTGGCCTCTTGTATTCTTCCACATACAGAGGACCATTGTCAGTTCATATTGGAAAACAACTTGAGTTATGTTGAGTGGTTCTTTGTTGGTCGATGCGAGGCAGAGAATAATTATAGGGGATCTGAATGGCATCATTGATGATGTAGTGTTGTTGAGCCGTAGAGGAAAAGTTCTTTTGCTGATCACTATCCCTTTATCATAGAAATTTTGGTCACTGATGTCTATCAGATATGGATCTGGGGGATGGTCTTGGTAGAAGCCACAATCCAGATCTTGTTGAGGAGGAAAGATGAAATGAGTAGTCTCCATCATCTGGGCTACCGATATAGTAGTTTCTCAATGAGATGGATCAAGGATACCTGAAGAAGGTTCAGTATGTGTAACAATAGGGCGGGCAGGTGTCTCCTCCACAGTTGGTGGTGTTCCTTTTGTCTCTACATAGACTAGTTCACTCTTAGTCTTCTTTTCTTCAAAATATTCTTCTGAGGGAATGTCAAAATTATAAGAAAGGACTCGCCGCTGCATTTTAGTAAATTGATTAACACAGTTAATAAAATACGCCTCTTCTTTTGTAGTGCGTTCCTTTGTACTTTTGGATGCATAGAAATCAAAAGATTGGTTCCCTACTCTTAGGGTCAAAATTCCAGCTTCAACATTAATTAGAGCTCTAGAAGTGGAGAGGAAAGGTCTTCCAAAAATGAGGGGGTAGCATGGATTCTCTTTTATGTCCATAACTATGAAATCACACGGGGACATATAGATTCCCAAGCCTTACAGGGATATCCTCTATCATGCCAACTGCCTAGTCATGGAGGAGTCAGCAAGCTTGATGGACATTGTTGTTGGTAAGAAGTTAGTAAGTCCCAGTTTGTTGCATAGGCTAAGATGTATGATAGAAATGCTAGCTCCAAGATCGGCTAGACCTGGTCGATGGAATTGCTTATCGAGCAGGCAATTCTGAAAGAGCCATGATCCTTATGTTTGTGAGGCATCCTATCCATAACTAAATCTGATGATGTTCTTGCCAGTTTCTGTTACGACCCCGCCTCCCAGTAACCCCCAATTAAGGGAGACCAAAAGGGCAGAGCCGTTAACCAATAACCCGAATTAAAGGTTCGACAATTAACCAAGAACAATTATTAAATTTTAACAGACTAAACTGAAAAGCTGTAACAAAATAAACTTTTTCATACCTCTTTTTTTTCTTTTTGAAAACTTGGATCTCTAAACTTCTATCCACTTAAGGATTCTACTCTAACTAATCCTCCTTGTATTTTAGTTCATGTATTTCCCAATATGACGATTTACTGTTTGTTCTTTTGGCTTGTACCTAAAACACCGACAAACAAAATGTCGGTCATCCAAAGCTGATATGTGGGGGAAACACTAATCATGCAATTATTCTTAACAATGTAATCATTCAATTAATCATTTAACAACCAAGATTACATTTTAAGCCACACTACTCAATCCTTACCTATCCCCTAACTCTGTTCTATCCCTACAGTGGACTCGTATGCTACCTCTCTTTAGGTAGATTCTTACCCCCATGGACCTACCTTACATGTAGCCAATACCTAGGGTAATAGAGTCACATGGCACTACCCGAAGGTAGCCCAATATCTAACTCAATGTGACTTGACGGGCCTACCCCATTGGTAGCCATGTACTAAGTCATCCAATGACCTAATGGACCTACCCCATAGGTAGCCATGTACTAGGTGAACTATTAAGCCACAGAGGGGACCAAGATCTGAGCTAGTAGGCACATATCTTATGTGATAGTCATATCCACATTATAGTTTGCATGAATTAAAATCATCCAACAATTAATTGATGACATCGATGAAAACTTCGGTAAACCTCAGAAAACTAACTGGAGATATCCATAAGCATAACCACATACCTGATCTGATGATTTGAATAGAAACATCAATGCAAATAAGAATCCAAGCAAGCAAGCATTTTCAACAAGATCCTGAAATAATCATGTAATTCCCTTTTTATTACTCATGTCATCAAGATCTATTAAACCTAGCTCGCTTCCTAGGGTTTCTAATTCACTTTTAGGGTTTCCATTGCAATTAGGGTTTCCCTTCATCTTTTACTATTTCAAATCCTAATTTTATACCATTACTCATAAACCCTTATTATCTTATCTATTCTTCAACATTAAGGTTATCTTAGCAACATATAACCCTATTCTCAGATTAAAAGGCACCATTAACCATCAATTAATTTCATTAAGATTCTTTTACTTTAAAGCTACCATTTTTTTATCCTTTTAATCCACGACAAGATTTCTATGCTCATTTATCAGCAGTTCAAAGTTCATTATGGTCTAATCACATATGAACTCGAATTGCCATTAATACTACCTTTTATTCATGAGAAAACTCTAATTACTATTTTTAGGGTTTTTATCCATGATTAGGAACTTTAAAGCTCGAAACAGATTAGAACTATCATATAACAACATATTTTTACATTTTCAAATTAAATATGATTTTATCCTCTTTTACCCTAAATTAGGGTTTCTAAATTGTTTGATCATTCTCATATGCGGTAAAACCCTAAATCATGCAATTCTACATCGAGATCAGGTTCGAATCTAACATTATCATTCAACAGGTTATTAACACTTCAATTAACCCATTAAGCATTCTAGATTCAACCTTTAATCACAAATAGGGTTTTTAACTTAACTTTAATGCATTTTTCATTAACTTATAGTACTTTTGCAATTAGGAACGGAATCTATCTTTAATACCATTTTTATTGGATTCCTCTCATTCTCTTGATCAAAATTCATATATTACTTGTCCTAATCAGAGTTACCAATATTTAATTACGAATTTAGTAAGATTTCACTTACTTGGCCAAACGGAGGATGCCACGTCATCAGTTTCCATGCACGTTGGCTGATTGCAAACATAACACAATTACGTGTTTATCCTTGGTTAAGTGAAGCGCTTCCTCAGCCCGTAGAGGGGAAGAAGCATCAAACACCCCTGGTTCATCTCCTACCTTCGACCAGCAACAACAGCCGTCGAGGATGGCTCTTTATAGGGCTGCTCCTTCCTCTCCAAGGTCTGAAGCTTCACGCCAACCACTGCCCTACCTCCGCCGTACCAGGGCGCAATCAGAGAGCCCTTAAAGCACAACCAAGATGGCCGAGATTGACAAGGTTTCCTGCAAGAAGAAGCCGCCGTGTACAACCATGCTGCTGCTAAGGCGCGCTATCTAGGGCATGGCGATGCTGGCTAGGTCTTGCTCTGACTTCGGGGCACGTCCAGCCTCCATTGTAATCCCACTTGGTCTCCTTGTTGTGCCAGGATCACCTTGCTTTACCCTGCTAGTGTTTTGAATGAAAAATGATGTATAGGAAAAGGGAGATGAGAGAGGAAGGGATGCATGGATTTCCTTGGGCTCGCCCCAGAGGTCCCAACCTTTTATAGAGAAGGGTACGAAGCCTTAGGTGGGTTATCCACGAGTTACCAAGCCCCTCTTTAAAGAAACTCTTTTCCTTCAATGTGTAGCAAGTCTCTCTCTCTCCTAATTATCTTCTTTGATAATCATTATTCCATGGTTAGAAATATGAAAAACCTCTCCCTTAATCTCATTAGACTTTCCCTTTAATTCATTGGCCAAAAAATTATATTCACTTTTATTAGAAAATACTTCCTTTCTATCCTTATCACAAAATCCATTAATAATGTATCACATTATCCTCTTATTTTACAATTTTAGTATTTTCTCTTTCCTTCCTATTTATTGGGACTCCTTGGATCCCAAGAAACTCTATTATTTCAAAATCCTTTTTATTGGATATTCATTATCCTTCTAGATGCATCTATATGCATTATTTCTTCATTATCATGTTTATTTCTTATTAAAATAACTCTTTTTGAGGTTTTCTCTTTATTTCTCTTTTATTTTCCTCATTGGCATTCCTTTTAATATTAGCAACCTCATAGATACGAAAATTCACCAAGAAATCTCCTTTATGCCTCTTTCCACTCATTTTCCACATTTTATCATTATTTTCAATTTCTTTCTTAATAAAGAAATACTTAATTGATCTTTTCTTTTCTTATTGCTTTTTTCTTTGCAACTTTGGACTCCTTGGAACCTAAGGAACCCAAGAGGCACGAAATCCCTCCTTGGATTTCATTCTTTTGCCTTCCAGAGGTTTCCACATCATTCTTTTCTTCAAAAACTCAATTATTCATTTATTAATTGAATTTTCTTGTTATTTGTGCCCAATAGCCAATAAAGCCCACAACACAACCATCAAAGATATTGTAAACAAAATCCATGTATTCAAAATGAATTATATCATTATTTGTTCAAATATCTTTAATATGAGAAATTACATTTCTCACCCAAATGAACCCAAAATCAAGGTTGTAACATCCTTCCCCTCTTATAGGAATTTTGTCCTCAAAATTCTATCAAGAAAACAATCAATTCAGGATAAGACTTTTCCATGTCCATCATTGGCCCCTATGTGGCTTCACCGTACTTGTGGATCTTCCAAAGAACCTTTATCATCACATATTCTTTTCTCTGAGTTCTTTCATCCTGGCGTCTATAAACTGCATAGGTGACTCAGGCCATTTCAGCCTCCCTTAGGCTCACTAGGTTCATTGCTCAACACATGGTCTAGGTACCTCACATAGTGCTTTAAATTGGATACATGAAACTCATCACACATTACTTTATCCTGAGGGGTAAGGTCAAACTTAACCTTCTCCACCAAACCATGTCAAAAGAAACCATGCATCGGGGACTCAGCTCTCTTAGCTATAACTTAGAGGGGTCAGATTTTCATGTCACATATTCTCCCACAGTGAACTGCATGTCAGTCTACTTTGCATCCGCTCATGACTCTTGTCGTCTCTAGGCTCCTTTCATCCATTGCATGATCAAAGCAACTTCATCTACACATACATTGTGGTCCTTTTCTATCCATCACATGGTCCTTTCACCAACATCACCTTACTGAAGTGGTGACCGACACGTCCTCTCTTACAGAGCTTCTTTAAATCCCAACACTGGCTATGGTGGTTATCTTTACACCTTGCATAGGACAAGAACTGTCTCTAGCTATCACCCTGAATGAGCACATATGCTCTCATCAGACCCTTTAGTCTGGATCATACTAACCACTAGTTAAGGGTGACGGACTGTACTAATATCGAGTTCTTCATGCACCTACTTCCACCTTTTGGAAGGGAACCTTTAGGTCAAACTCAGGAACCTTTGAACTCGCATCATGGTGTAATTGAACCATTTCTCTCATGGGTAGTTCAACCAAATCTATCCCATGACAGAAATCTTTCTTTTTCTTTCTCATGTCATCTAGGTAAGGTGATCTACCATAACCCATATTGCACCTCAACCTTCCTTGGTCCAGGGGAGACTTGCAACATCCATAGTGATGACCTCCCTTTCTCTTTCGGGGACTCTTTATCCCCTATATCAATGCAATGGTTTACTGGTGTTCGTCCTTCTCCCTCGGCTTGCACGACCATATACCACATGCAACTTTATCTTAGGCATCTAAAGTACTACTGTCACTTACTATCCTTGTAGTACGGTGCATGGTGACCTTAAAATCATGATCTCCTGTCTGTCATTATTCCTCAAAAACCCTAAACCATCCTATCGGGGTTTCATCACCTTCTTTTCCAAAGAAGTGCATCTGAGGTTCTACCACCATCCTTTCATTGCATCAAGGACTAGACTGGATAACCAATCAACCATTAACTGATCTCATTACATTAGGGTTAGCCAAACATATCTTCCTTTCCAAACTTAGGGTTAGTCTAACAACCGAACTAGGCAGACATATCTCAACCAGAGCATCCATTACCACCTCACCTTCTTATGCATTAGGTAATGTTGATGACATACACCTTCTTGTATGCCACTTATTATCTCATCTTAGCCCTAAGTCCTTCTTCATAAAAAACATTCTGAGCTTATTCCTTTGGTTCTTGAACTCAACCTGGTATAACTCATAGCTCATGCTAAAAACATCCTTATAAGATAACTACCTTATTTCTCTTTAGCATTTGCAAACCATCCATGTATGATTCACTTTACCAGGGTATGCTATCCTCTCTATCCTTGTGCCTCATAGCAACGTTCCAACTCACATCATCTTTTATCCTTGGTGTATGGCATGCGCACTGTCCTATCTCTCACTCCCATAACAAGAAGAAATAAGCATTTGGCAATAGTCCAAATACATAGTTCTTCCTGTTCCAAGAGTAGAGATGGTGCATCCCACCTTGCCAGTACACCTTTAAATCTAAGTTGAAACGTGTTATTTATGCTTCTATATAACAATCGTCTTGATATCCAAGTTACCTCCATGGAAAACTGGTTTCGAACCTACTTGGGTTTACACACAACCCTTGGTCATCTTCTCGAGGTCTATAGGGTGCCGACACTTTTGGGGTCATCCCTCTTCCCTTATGCATCCAGAGAGTGCCCTACTGATCTGCCCTTCAGGTCCCATGAGTTCATGAAGGTGATCAATCTCCTAACCCATGGCCCTCAGACAATCATAGCTATTACCTCCCGACCCTATGGTCATGTGCAACTAGGGAATTAGGAAACTCCTACCTTCATCGGTCTTATCCCTACCTGACCCTAGGATAGACTTCGGATTCCATTTATAGTGCATGTCCAACTGAGAACCTTACCCAAGCCTTCATCATCTCTCTTTGTATACATGGGCTGACATTCATCCTTTCATAGGGGTCATGGTGACCTACCTACCTTGGTCAGGCCCCTTACCGGTTACCTCCATGGTAACACATCCACATGCACTTAGAGATGGATATCTATGGGTCTACAGGTTCATTCTCATACCATGTACTTTTCACTTAGCTTCTCAAGATCCTATAAGACCTCTTTAGGTTACCTTAAACCAAAAAAACTGATATACACCCTACCAAAGGGGTCCCTCTCCCAGGATGGGAGGAAATCTATCTCTTGACAACAAGGTCACAAAATCTCTTAGGTCTAGGGTTTACATCCACATGAGCTGATGCGATGATTTTGAGTCGCATTTAGAGACCTATTTCATATGTGTTTTGTGCCTTAATTACTCATTTTCATGGATATTATTGCATAATTCACTTTATTTGGTCTTTGCCATCATTTTATATCAAATCCCCTTTGTTTTACTATTTTGAGCATTATTTATCATCTTATTATAAATTGTGTGGATTTACTTGGGCCTGTTGTGAAATTTCAGGAAGAACAAGTATCTGCATCCGTCGATACCATCGACGGATGTCGATACCATCGACCAAGCCACAGGTTGTCAGCCGAGAAGAGCAATACAGAGTCGATACCATCGACACCCATGTGTCGATGGCATCGAGATCACTTAAGGTTGCTGGCGAGGATGCAGTCGATACCATCGACGCAAGTCGATACCATCGACACTAGGAGAGCTACATCGTCGCTAAACGACAACAACCGACGCTAAAGGTGTCGATACCATCGACACGCAAGTCGATGGTATCGAGATCACCACAGGCGCTCAGAATAAAAGAAAGGAAAGCTGCCGCTAATCCGCTGGGTCGATACCATCGACCCGCGTCGATGGTATCGACGCCGGCAGATATGCGTTGGATCTATTTTGATATCAATCGGACGGCTGTCATTATTTGACGACCTAATGAGGGACTTATACCTAATGACGGCCGCCCAGAAGGAGGGGAATCTCATTTTTGGTTTTGTACGAGTGCCGAGGAGGAGAGAAAGGAGAACAGAGGTCGAGAAGCTCATCCCGGGTGATTCGGATGCTGCCGAAGACAATTTCCACCACCGACAGGCGGGGAAAGCTTGTGTTCTACGCCAAGGATCCACCGGTTCTTCTCCGTTCAGGGGTTTTCCCATTTATTTCACGTTTTCTTATGAATTCCCCAATTTCTACCATGTACTCGTGTGAGATGAACATGAGAGGCTAAAACCCTCAATCTTTAGGACCGGGAGTAGCCCGGGGATACATTGTATGATGATTTTATATTGATAATTCATATTTTTTCTCTCATATCCGTGGTATAAATTCGTTTTCTCTATTGCTATTGTTATGCTTGATCACCATAATAATAATTTAACACCCTTAATCACTTCGACAGAAGGATTAACGGTTGAAAAGAGATGAATTCTACATTAATTAATAAAACCCTTGACAAAGGAGTTGTAAAATTAATGGTGGGAACTGAGGGACCGATCTTAATGCGCTTAGTTTAGGGGAATGATTACTACGACGGTGGAATCAACCTAAACCTAAGTAGTGAATTACACCACGACAGTGGGTAATTCTATTTTCAGGCCACTACCCGGATAGAGAGAGAAGATTGAGGAGTTATATAAAACCGAATGCAATGTTGACCCGCGGTGAAACCGCCATCCTAAAGATATCCCTTTTAATTGATTAAATTAACCTTTAATTGATTGTTTTCTTTGTTTGATTTTTATTTTCTTTTAATTTGAACAACAAAACCCTACTTTGTTAATCGGTCTAGCTGATTGCGATTAGTTAGTAGAAGTCTCCAATAATTCACGTATCCCTGAGTTCGACTCGGGCCTCACAAGGCCTATATTACTCGACGCGTACACTTGCGTTTTTAGCACGTAGTAAAATACACGTCAAGTTTTTGGCGCCGTTGCCGGGGATACGGCGAATTATTGGCACTTTGAGTGCTAAGAGCGGCCACTCTAGGCCACATTTTTTTATTTTATTTTAAAACAATCTCAAAAATTCTGCTATTTCTCTATAATTGTGTTGACTCGTTCAAAGCATTGTACTGAACCCCTATTTCCATTTTTTTTAGGTACTTTGTATGGTGCACACACGTAGTCGAGACTACGTGAATCGCACACCTGAGGTTCCATCTGCGGGACCAGAGGACGAGGACTACTACGAGGAGGAACACCACAGTGATATAAATTCTGAATCTGAGCAAGAACAAGAAGAAGTAATGGCTGAAGCACAGACAATATGGGAGAAGATCAAGGCGTCTTCTTCCTCGGCATCAAAGGGGCCCATAAAGAAGCAGGCGATCAACATACCGACATACAAGATCGACCCGGCACTGATTAACTTGGTCAAATCTAACGCATTTCACGGGCTGAAAAATGAAGATCCAGTGGCACACATTAGTCAGTTTGTTGAAAATTGCGATATGGTGAAGATCGACAGGTTCCCGCAAGATGCGTTGTATCTCAAGTTGTTCCCAAGTTCCTTGGCTGGAGTAGCAAGAGAGTGGCTTCATAACCTCGACGACGAGTTTGTTGAATCATGGGATCACATGGTGGAGGTTTTCTTCGAGAGGTTCTTCCCTCCTGAGAAGACCAATGATATGATCCGGAAGATCCACAATTTCACCCAACAGGCGGGTGAAACTTATTCTGAGACTTGGGAGCGATTCCAAGTCATGTTGAGGAGATGTCCACACCATGGACTGGACAAGGAAACCCAAGTGAAAATCTTCTACTTTGCTCTCTCCGAGCATGATAGAAGCAATTTGGACTCGGCTGGCTCCGAATTTTTCTTGAACAACACTGATACAAGATGCTGGGAGATATTAAAGAACATGGCTAGGAAACAGTCATGGGGCGACAGAGGTGCAGTAGAACATGTCAAGGCTGCCGGCGAATCCAGAACAATTAGGGAGCTGAACGACAAGCTAGATCTTCTAGCCAAGAAGCTGCTAACTAAGGAAGATGCATCTGAGGATGAGGAAGCCCAAGTGAAGTTCATGCAACAACAGGGCTATAGAAACAATGACTATGCATGGAGAAAGGATAAAAAGTTTTAATGGAAGGATCCGAATAATTTTCTGCAGGATCCGGATGCCAAACCACAGCAAAGAACCGAGGATAAGAACACTGAATTACTAAGTCAAATGGTTCAGCAAAACCAAGAGATGATGACCATGTTTGGTAAACAATTACAATCTCAAGGTGACATTCTAACCAAATTTGGGCAGACACTGCAAAGCCATGGAGCACAAATGCGGGCATTAGAGACCACCGTGGCACAAATTTCAAATGAAGTGGTGGCCATCAAGCACGCCAATCAACAGAAACCAGCGGAGAATGCGAACGTGGCTCAAGCACATCATCAGGTTAAGTACATGTCGGTGGTAAGAAATGAGGAATCTCAGGTGCAAGAAGTTGTAGAAGAAAGAAAAATGACTTTCAATGTGAATGCAACACCGGCGATACCATATCCACGCACGTACTATAGATTGCCGGGCGGAAACCATTTCTTCAGAAAATCAGAGAGAGTTGTGAGTATGGTATCTCCATCTAGGCAAGAGGAGCAGGTGCAGGTTGTTTGTGCACATGTGTAGACATCTAAGGCGAGAGAGGAACCAAAACAAGCTGCTACTATTGATGATGTCTCGCCAAAGCCCACGTCCGAGGGAATGATTGAAGCAAGCTTAGGGGAGGTACCCCCGAAAAGCTCTTATGTGCCACCTCACAGGCGTGTTGATGCAGCTGATGTTTTAGATCCGGTAAATCCGAAGTCAAAGAAAGAGCATCGTCACTTTAAGAAATTTCTGGAGATATTCCGAAAACTCCACATCAATATTCCATTAGTGGAGATGATCGAGAAAGTACCCGCCTGTGGGAGGTTTATCAAGGAAATCATCAATAAGAAGAGGCAGATAAAAGACGATGAAATTTATTGGATGAATGAGACGGTGAGCTCTATGATCCAAGGGAGTTCACCAAAGAAGAGAAAGGACCCAGGAGGTTTTTACATACCGTGCTCAATAGGTGGTCAACATTTCCCTAAAGCGCAATGTGATTCTGGCGCTAGCATAAATCTCATGCCTTTGGCGACATTTCAAAAGCTGGGGTTAAAAGAGATAAAGAAGTTGGCTGCAACAATTGAATTGGCGGATGGGTCTACAGTGAGACCCTATGGAGTATGTGAAGATGTTCTAGTCAAAGTGGATAGATTCATATTTCCGGTGGATTTTGTCGTCATGGATATGCCACCACTCCAAAGCTGTGAAATTCTTCTAGGAAGACCGTTTCAAGCAACGGCAGATGTCGTGACTGCCTTAGGGAGAGGTACTCTGTCTTTGGGCATTGGAGGAGATCGTGTTGAATTCAAATTACCGAATGATCCTCTGAGCCCAGTTCCCAAGGTGAAAAGATGATGATTGTCACACCGTCTAGCCTAAGACGCTAAAGAAGGGCGCTTGTTGGGAGGCAACCCAACCATCGGTACACTAGGATAGTTTAATTTTAGTCATAGATTGCTTTTATTTCGTTTGAATGTTAGTTTAAAGAAGATACCTTGATCCGTTTGTTCGATGTGCAGGCACAGGCAGGGTCGATACCATCGACACACTGGTCGATGGTATCGACATGGGTTCAGGATTGACAGCTGCAAAAATCGCACTGAGTCGATACTATCGACGGTCCCGTCGATGGTATCGACATACCTACAGGCAGGTTGCACAATAAAGGTCGATGGTATCGACATGCCAGTCGATACCATCGAGATCTCTGGAGATTTTCAGAAGAAATCGACTCAGTGAAGTCGATACCATCGACGTGTACGTCGATGGTATCGACATGTTCAAATGAAAAAGGCGGCGGCCGGACTCGCGAGGCAGTTGCCCTAATCAGCGAGTCGATACCATCAACTTCCGTCGATGGTATCGACGGGCACACAGCAGTGTCGGTGTCAGTTATTCAAGATGGGGTTATTGGAAAAATGCAGTCACATCATCCCGAGCAAATCCGGATCCCACGACCCACCTCCACCACCATCGGACTGATCGGGTATCACTGTTCCACCCTTAAGTTGGTTTTTGACTATGAGGCCATAGTCGGATTCAAGCTTAGGGGGGTGGCTGGAACAGCTTTATCTTTTATCTTTTCTTTAGTTGTTTTTAGTTTCTGCTTTGTTATTTTTTTTTGCAATTTTAAGTTTTTATTTAGGATCCACATCTATCTAGTGTAATCATGGATGTCTTAAAAATTGTCATCTTGCTGTTTTCATGGGGAAATTAAGGGAATTTAAAATTTTTCTGTGTCATTTGGATAGCTTTACTTGGTTGTCCTTGGGGAACTTGTCCTATGAAAATGATTGATTATGTCAACTTTGAAGCAATATGTCACACCCACAACCCCATTGACTCATGAAAAGTGGATAGTAACGGTTGTTTGAGCCTAACCTAATCAAATGGTAATGAGACCTTAATTGGATATAAGAGAAAGAACCCTTTGAACTACTACACATGTCAGTAAGGAGGGACACATAATATTCTTCTAAGGTTCAGTCACTTAATCTTGTGATCATTCCACCTCATTTTTCCATAATCCACCCAAGAATTGGAAGTAAAGTACAGTTTTAACTTCTTTTGCGTGCATAGAATGTAGATAGGATTTGCATTTTTATTTTCATACTTTTGCATAAAACGAGAAAAAAAAATGTATAGTGATTCATGCACATTACCTTTAGGTGCATGTCATGTAGTTGCACTCATAACTTTCATGATTTTCACGCATAAGTACACCATGTACCTCAGGTTGTCTTACAAAGTGATCTAAATTGTCCCATACCCTCGCAATAGTAAAAGATTTCCAATCATGAAGAAAATAGCCTAACACATGTATCTCTAAGCAATTATGGATATGTTGGCTAAGAAGAAAAAAAATTTGAAAAAAAAGAAAAAAAAAGAAGAGAATTTAGAAGGAAATGGAATAAGAGGGAGAAAGGAATGATATCACTTGTATAACAGGGGATTTGAGTACATGATGTGGCTTGAGTAGATTTCCATCTCATTGTGGGGTGGAAGGTTAGTGCATGCATCATTCCACCCACTTTTAGGCATTAGGGCATTCTTAATGTGCATTTGCATCATTTAGGGCATTTTGTTATATGCATTTTGAAACTGTGTAATACTTCCAAATTCTTCCATGAACCACCCATTCCATCCACCCGTTGCTCGAATTGGTAGGTCACCGTGATTTTCTCCTCACTCATGATTATAAGGAGGACTGCTTCCATGTAGATGGTAGTTAGGGCGAGCAACGTAGTTTAGGCGATCACAAGATGCACCATGGCTGAATCGGCGAACTTTATTATGTTAACTGCCTTATGTGATAGTGTTCATCGGTTTGAAGGATAATTTCTTTTATTGATGATTATTGTCGCCTGTAGGGTAATTACTGTTCTGTGATTAGGAAAGGCCGGTTTGAGAATGTCCAGTGGGAGTCATGTGGGATGTGGGGTGATGTATTGATTGTTAGTTGACATCTGCAATTCTATTCTAAGGATTAGTTGCTCGAGGGCGAGCAATGTTTAAGCTTAGGGGAGTTTGATGCGATGATTTTGAGTCGCATTTAGAGACCTATTTCATATGTGTTTTGTGCCTTAATTACTCATTTTCATGGATATTATTGCATAATTCACTTTATTTGGTCTTTGCCATCATTTTATATCAAATCCCCTTTGTTTTACTATTTTGAGCATTATTTATCATCTTATTATAAATTGTGTGGATTTACTTGGGCCTGTTGTGAAATTTCAGGAAGAACAAGTATCTGCATCCGTCGATACCATCGACGGATGTCGATACCATCGACCAAGCCACAGGTTGTCAGCCGAGAAGAGCAATACAGAGTCGATACCATCGACACCCATGTCGATGGCATCGAGATCACTTAAGGTTGCTGGCGAGGATGCAGTCGATACCATCGACGCAAGTCGATACCATCGACACTAGGAGAGCTACAGCGTCGCTAAACGACAACAACCGACGCTAAAGGTGTCGATACCATCGACACGCAAGTCGATGGTATCGAGATCACCACAGGCGCTCAGAATAAAAGAAAGGAAAGCTGCCGCTAATCTGCTGGGTCGATACCATCGACCCGCGTCGATGGTATCGACGCCGGCAGATATGCGTTGGATCTGTTTTGATATCAATCGGACGGCTGTCATTATTTGACGACCTAATGAGGGACTTATACCTAATGACGGCCGCCCAGAAGGAGGGGAATCTCGTTTTTGGTTTTGCACGAGTGCCGAGGAGGAGAGAAAGGAGAACGGAGGCCGAGAAGCTCATCCCGGGTGATTCGGACGCTGCCGAAGACAATTTCCACCACCGACAGGCGGGGAAAGCTTGTGTTCTACGCCAAGGATCCACCGGTTCTTCTCCGTTCAGGGGTTTTCCCATTTATTTCACGTTTTCTTATGAATTCCCCAATTTCTACCATGTACTCGTGTGAGATGAACATGAGAGGCTAAAACCCTCAATCTTTAGGACCGGGAGTAGCCCGAGGATACATTGTATGATGATTTTATATTGATAATTCATATTTTTTCTCTCATATCCGTGGTATAAATTCGTTTTCTCTATTGCTATTGTTATGCTTGATCACCATAATAATAATTTAACACCCTTAATCACTTCGACAGAAGGATTAACGGTTGAAAAGAGACGAATTCTACATTAATTAATAAAACCCTTGACAAAGGAGTTGTAAAATTAATGGTGGGAACTGAGGGACCGATCTTAATGCGCTTAGTTTAGGGGAATGATTACTACGACGGTGGAATCAACCTAAACCTAAGTAGTGAATTACACCACGACAGTGGGTAATTCTGTTTTCAGGCCACTACCCGGATAGAGAGAGAAGATTGAGGAGTTATATAAAATCGAATGCAATGTTGACCCGCGATGAAACCGCCATCCTAAAGATATCCCTTTTAATTGATTAAATTAACCTTTAATCGATTGTTTTCTTTGTTTGATTTTTATTTTCTTTTAATTTGAACAACAAAACCCTACTTTGTTAATCGGTCTAGCTGATTGCGATTAGTTAGTAGAAGTCTCCAATAATTCACGTATCCCTGAGTTCGACTCGGGCCTCACAAGGCCTATATTACTCGACGCGTACACTTGCGTTTTTAGCGCGTAGTAAAATACACGTCAAGTTTTTGGCGCCGTTGCCGGGGATACGGCGAATTATTGGCACTTTGAGTGCTAAGAGCGGCCACTCTAGGCCACATTTTTTATTTTATTTTAAAACAATCTCAAAAATTCTGCTATTTCTCTATAATTGTGTTGACTCATTCAAAGCATTGTACTGAACCCCTATTTCCATTTTTTTAGGTACTTTGTATGGTGCACACACGTAGTCGAGACTACGTGAATCGCACACCTGAGGTTCTATCTGCGGGACCAGAGGACGAGGACTTCTACGAGGAGGAACACCACAGTGATATAAATTCTGAATCTGAGCAAGAACAAGAAGAAGTAATGGCTGAAGCACAGACAATATGGGAGAAGATCAAGGCGTCTTCTTCCTCGGCATCAAAGGGGCCCATAAAGAAGTAGGCGATCAACATACCGACATACAAGATCGACCCGGCACTGATTAACTTGGTCAAATCTAACGCATTTCACGGGCTGAAAAATGAAGATCCAGTGGCACACATTAGTCAGTTTGTTGAAAATTGCGATATGGTGAAGATCGACAGGTTCCCGCAAGATGCGTTGTATCTCAAGTTGTTCCCAAGTTCCTTGGCTGGAGTAGCAAGAGAGTGGCTTCATAACCTTGACGACGAGTTTGTTGAATCATGGGATCACATGGTGGAGGTTTTCTTCGAGAGGTTCTTCCCTCCTGAGAAGACCAATGATATGATCCGGAAGATCCACAATTTCACCCAACAGGAGGGTGAAACTTATTCTGAGACTTGGGAGCGATTCCAAGTCATGTTGAGGAGATGTCCACACCATGGACTGGACAAGGAAACCCAAGTGAAAATCTTCTACTTTGCTCTCTCCGAGCATGATAGAAGCAATTTGGACTCGGCTGGCTCCGGATTTTTCTTGAACAACACTGATACAAGATGCTGGGAGATATTAAAGAACATGGCTAGGAAACAGTCATGGGGCGACAGAGGTGCAGTAGAACATGTCAAGGCTGCCGGCGAATCCAGTACAGTTAGGGAGCTGAACGACAAGCTAGATCTTCTAGCCAAGAAGCTGCTAACTAAGGAAGATGCATCTGAGGATGAGGAAGCCCAAGTGAAGTTCATGCAACAACAGGGCTATAGAAACAATGACTATGCATGGAGAAAGGATAAAAAGTTTTCATGGAAGGATCCGAATAATTTTCTGCAGGATCCGGATGCCAAACCACAGTAAAGAACTGAGGATAAGAACACTGAATTACTAAGTCAAATGGTTCAGCAAAACTAAGAGATGATGACCATGTTTGGTAAACAATTACAATCTCAAGGTGACATTCTAACCAAACTTGGGCAGACGCTGCAAAGCCATGGAGCACAAATGCGGGCATTAGAGACCACCGTGGCACAGATTTCAAATGAAGTGGCGGCCATCAAGCACGCCAATCAACAGAAACCAGCGGAGAATGCGAACGTGGCTCAAGCACATCATCAGGTTAAGTACAAGTCGGTGGTAAGAAATGAGGAATCTCAGGTGCAAGAAGTTGTAGAAGAAAGAAAAATGACTTTCAATGTGAATGCAACACCGGCGATACCATATCCACGCATGTACTATAGATTGCCGGGCGGAAACCATTTCTTCAGAAAATCAGAGAGAGTTGTGAGTATGGTATCTCCATCTAGGCAAGAGGAGCAGGTGCAGGTTGTTTGTGCACATGTGGAGACATCTAAGGCGAGAGAGGAACCAAAACAAGCTGCTACTATTGATGATGTCTCGCCAAAGCCCACGTCCGAGGGAATGATTGAAGCAAGCTTAGGGGAGGTACCCCCGAAAAGCTCTTATGTGCCACCTCACAGGCGTGTTGATGCAGCTGATGTTTTAGATCCGGTAAATCCGAAGTCAAAGAAAGAGCATCGTCACTTTAAGAAATTTCTGGAGATATTCCGAAAACTCCACATCAATATTCCATTAGTGGAGATGATCGAGAAAGTACCCGCCTATGGGAGGTTTATCAAGGAAATCATCAATAAGAAGAGGCGGATAAAAGACGATGAAATTTATTGGATGAATGAGACGGTGAGCTCTATGATCCAAGGGAGTTCACCAAAGAAGAGAAAGGACCCAGGAGGTTTTTACATACTGTGCTCAATAGGTGGTCAACATTTCCCTAAAGCGCAATGTGATTCTGGCGCTAGCATAAATCTCATGCCTTTGGCGACATTTCAAAAGCTGGGGTTAAAAGAGATAAAGAAGTTGGCTGCAACAATTGAATTGGCGGATGGGTCTACAGTGAGACCCTATGGAGTATGTGAAGATGTTCTAGTCAAAGTGGATAGATTCATATTTCCGGTGGATTTTGTCATCATGGATATGCCACCACTCCAAAGCTGTGAAATTCTTCTAGGAAGACCGTTTCAAGCAACGGCAGATGTCGTGACTGCCTTAGGGAGAGGTACTCTGTCTTTGGGCATTGGAGGAGATCGTGTTGAATTCAAATTACCGAATGATCCTCTGAGCCCAGTTCCCAAGGTGAAAAGATGACGATTGTCACACCGTCTAGCCTAAGACGCTAAAGAAGGGCGCTTGTTGGGAGGCAACCCAACCATCGGTACACTAGGATAGTTTAATTTTAGTCATAGATTGCTTTTATTTCATTTGAATGTTAGTTTAAATAAGATACCTTGATCCGTTTGTTCGATGTGCAGGCACAGGCAGGGTCGATACCATCGACACACTGGTCGATGGTATCGACATGGGTTCAGGATTGACAGCTGCAAAAATCGCACTGAGTCGATACTATCGACGGTCCCGTCGATGGTATCGACATACCTACAGGCAGGTTGCACAATAAAGGTCGATGGTATCGACATTCCGGTCGATACCATCGAGATCTCTGGAGATTTTCAGAAGAAATTGACTCAGTGAAGTCGATACCATCGACGTGTACGTCGATGGTATCGACATGTTCAAATGAAAAAGGCGGCGGCCGGACTCGCGAGGCAGTTGCCCTAATCAGCGAGTCGATACCATCGACTTCCGTCGATGGTATCGACGGGCACACAGCAGTGTCGGTGTCAATTATTCAAGATGGGGTTATTGGAAAAATGCAGTCACATCATCCCGAGCAAATCCGGATCCCACGGCCCACCTCCACCACCATCGGACTGATCGGGTATCACTGTTCCACCCTTAAGTTGGTTTTTGACTATGAGGCCATAGTCGGATTCAAGCTTAGGGGGGTGGCTGGAACAGCTCTATCTTTTATCTTTTCTTTAGTTGTTTTTAGTTTCTGCTTTGTTATTTGTTTTTGCAATTTTAAGTTTTTATTTAGGATCCACATCTATCTAGTGTAATCGTGGATGTCTTAAAAATTGTCATCTTGCTGTTTTCATGGGGAAATTAAGGGAATTTAAAATTTTTCTGTGTCATTTGGATAGCTTTACTTGGTTGTCCTTGGGGAACTTGTCCTATGAAAATGATTGATTATGTCAACTTTGAAGCAATATGTCACACCCACAACCCCATTGACTCATGAAAAGTGGATAGTAACGGTTGTTTGAGACTAACCTAATCAAATGGTAATGAGACCTTAATTGGATATAAGAGAAAGAACCCTTTGAACTACTACACATGTCAGTAAGGAGGGACACATAATATTCTTCTAAGGTTCAGTCACTTAATCTTGTGATCATTCCACCTCATTTTTCCATAATCCACCCAAGAATTGGAAGTAAAGTACAGTTTTAACTTCTTTTGCGTGCATAGCATGTAGATAGGATTTGCATTGTTATTTTCATACTTTTGCATAAAATGAGAAAAAAAAATGTATAGTGATTCATGCACATTACCTTTAGGTGCATGTCATGTAGTTGCACTCATAACTTTCATGATTTTCACGCATAAGTACACCATGTACCTCAGGTTGTCTTACAAAGTGATCTAAATTGTCCCATACCCTCGCAATAGTAAAAGATTTCCAATCATGAAGAAAATAGCCTAACACATGTATCTCTAAGCAATTATGGATATGTGGGCTAAGAAGAAAAAAAATTTGAAAAAAGAAGAAAAAAAAAGAAGAGAATTTAGAAGGAAATGGAATAAGAGGGAGAAAGGAATGATATCACTTGTATAACAGGGGATTTGAGTACATGATGTGGCTTGAGTAGATTTCCATCTCATTGTGGGGTGGAAGGTTAGTGCATGCATCATTCCACCCACTTTTAGGCATTAGGGCATTCTTAATGTGCATTTGCATCATTTAGGGCATTTTGTTATATGCATTTTGAAACTGTGTAATACTTCCAAATTCTTCCATGAACCACCCATTCCATCCACCCGTTGCTCGAATTGGTAGGTCACCGTGATTTTCTCCTCACTCATGATTATAAGGAGGACTGCTTCCATGTAGATGGTAGTTAGGGCGAGCAACGTAGTTTAGGCGATCACAAGATGCACCATGGCTGAATCGGCGAACTTTATTATGTTAACTGCCTTATGTGATAGTGTTCATCGGTTTGAAGGATAATTTCTTTTATTGATGATTATTGTCGCCTGTAGGGTAATTACTGTTCTGTGATTAGGAAAGGCCGGTTTGAGAATGTCCAGTGGGAGTCATGTGGGATGTGGGGTGATGTATTGATTGTTAGTTGACATCTGCAATTCTATTCTAAGGATTAGTTGCTCGAGGGCGAGCAATGTTTAAGCTTAGGGGAGTTTGATGCGATGATTTTGAGTCGCATTTAGAGACCTATTTCATATGTGTTTTGTGCCTTAATTACTCATTTTCATGGATATTATTGCATAATTCACTTTATTTGGTCTTTGCCATCATTTTATATCAAATCCCCTTTGTTTTACTATTTTGAGCATTATTTATCATCTTATTATAAATTGTGTGGATTTACTTGGGCCTGTTGTGAAATTTCAGGAAGAACAAGTATCTGCATCCGTCGATACCATCGACGGATGTCGATACCATCGACCAAGCCACAGGTTGTCAGCCGAGAAGAGCAATACAGAGTCGATACCATCGACACCCATGTCGATGGCATCGAGATCACTTAAGGTTGCTGGCGAGGATGCAGTCGATACCATCGACGCAAGTCGATACCATCGACACTAGGAGAGCTACAGCGTCGCTAAACGACAACAACCGACGCTAAAGGTGTCGATACCATCGACACGCAAGTCGATGGTATCGAGATCACCACAGGCGCTCAGAATAAAAGAAAGGAAAGCTGCCGCTAATCCGCTGGGTCGATACCATCAACCCGCGTCGATGGTATCGACACCGGCAGATATGCGTTGGATCTGTTTTGATATCAATCAGACGGCTGTCATTATTTGACGACCTAATGAGGGACTTATACCTAATGACGGCCGCCCAGAAGGAGGGGAATCTCGTTTTTGGTTTTGCACGAGTGCCGAGGAGGAGAGAAAGGAGAACGGAGGCCGAGAAGCTCATCCCGGGTGATTCGGACGCTGCCGAAGACAATTTCCACCACCGACAGGCGGGGAAAGCTTGTGTTCTACGCCAAGGATCCACCGGTTCTTCTCCGTTCAGGGGTTTTCCCATTTATTTCACGTTTTCTTATGAATTCCCCAATTTCTACCATGTACTCGTGTGAGATGAACATGAGAGGCTAAAACCCTCAATCTTTAGGACCGGGAGTAGCCTGGGGACACATTGTATGATGATTTTATATTGATAATTCATATTTTTTCTCTCATATCCGTGGTATAAATTCATTTTCTCTATTGCTATTGTTATGCTTGATCACCATAATAATAATTTAACACCCTTAATCACTTCGACAGAAGGATTAACGGTTGAAAAGAGACGAATTCTACATTAATTAATAAAACCCTTGACAAAGGAGTTGTAAAATTAATGGTGGGAACTGAGGGACCGATCTTAATGCGCTTAGTTTAGGGGAATGATTACTACGACGGTGGAATCAGCCTAAACCTAAGTAGTGAATTACACCACGACAGTGGGTAATTCTGTTTTCAGGCCACTACCCGGATAGAGAGAGAAGATTGAGGAGTTATATAAAACTGAATGCAATGTTGACCCGCGGTGAAACCGCCATCCTAAAGATATCCCTTTTAATTGATTAAATTAACCTTTAATCGATTGTTTTCTTTGTTTGATTTTTATTTTCTTTTAATTTGAACAACAAAACCCTACTTTGTTAATCGGTCTAGCTGATTGCGATTAGTTAGTAGAAGTCTCCAATAATTCACGTATCCCTGAGTTCGACTCGGGCCTCACAAGGCCTATATTACTCGACGCGTACACTTGCATTTTTAGCGCGTAGTAAAATACACGTCATGAGCCTACTTAACCCTAGCAAGCTATTAAAGCACAAGAAGATCACCTATTGAACCATGCTAGGTCATACTTGTCCTCTTTCCTCGATGCTAGATCAAGATTATACTTTCCTTTATCATCAACCTAGTTGGGAGGGGTTCATCAAACATGCCTTAAACTTAAGGGGCTTCCCTTTTCCTCTTAACATAGGAAGTATCATGCTCGCATATATGGAAACTCAACTCTCATCATGAGCATTAGGTACACCACTTCCCCTCTTAGGCCTAGGAACCCTAGGTTCACTTTTGGGTATCCAACTACATGCTCAATCTATCATCTACGAACCAAGCATGTATAAGGCATGTCACGTACTTCCTGTCATCCTTCTACTCGAGCAACACTATAGAGTCGAGTCCTCCTCGAGGACAAACAACAAGGTACAAGGCCTTTCAACCTATTACTAAACCTCTACATGGTTTAAGGAACTCTTCTTCTTATCTATACCATAGATACAGAGGTATTAGCAGACTCATCCTCTCTCTAGGGTTTAGTTCCTCTAAGGCCACCAAGATATTATTAGTCTCTAAGGATCAAGCATGTGGAAACCACTATCATCCACTTAGGTCACATCATGCTCAACTCTCTTTTTTTCCTCATATCCCAGAGTCTAGGATTCCAACCTTCTTTCTTGGTTTCCTGCTCTCTCTTTCTAGAGATAACCCTACAACCAACCTCACCATGAGAGGCTCTCTCTCTAAGAGGGATCAAGCTCACAAGCATACCCCTACACGATGAAGCCTATGTTTGCTCACAGTTATCCATAGCTCTTTACACTTCCCTCATACTCTCCTGGCCAGGGTTTTAGCGTACTGTCAGCACTACCGACACACTATGGGCTCCTACTATGCCATGCTACTATAAGCTCATGGGGTTCCCATGGGTTCTTCTCTAACCCTGTCAATGAAGGAGTTATCCTTCACTCTAACATACACGACCCTTCCTAGGGTTGTGTCGCCAAAGGTACTGGGTCATCCAACCTCTCATGGCTCATACGACATGCAAGTCATATCCATCCAAACACCTGGTCTAACTCATCATGCCATCTCTCTCTCTAACCTTCACTTAGGGTTAGGGTTAACATCATCCTCCGAGGATGTGCCAGGTCTCTATTTGCAATGGAGATTTCTATCTCCAAGACTAACTCTCTTTATCTATCCTCCTGATATGAAGGTCTAGCCTCAAGTCTCTTCTGAGGGCATGACAACTTATGTCATATGACCTAAGCATGCATCTATTCTTTAGTTTGGGCTGACTCTATTAAGCTTATGTCCATGACATCTAATTTACATGCTTTTCCTTTAATTTGGTGGAGGATCCCTTAGACCTTATTAATCTTACCCATACCTCAAGAGGGTGAGGAGAAGAGGGAAAAACCCTAATCCTTAAGGTCCTTAATAGAATTTGTGATGAGAAGGGATGAATAAGATGAGAAAGTCCTAAAGGTATCTTATTTCGATTCATACCCTAAGACTTTGGCCAGGCAGTCACACGGATCCGGGAGTCCTCATATTCTGACTAGCGGTGCGGAGGAAAATATTACCAGCCCCCGGTCGTGATCCTTTTCAAGACACCTTTGTCTTTCGGATAATCCTCTAATAACTCCCTTGGGTTCTATGGTGTTTGTAAAATTTAATAATTATTAATGGTTAACTGAGGAACCTAAGCTCTGATACCAAATGTTACGACCCCGCCTCCCAGTAACCCCCAATTAAGGGAGACCAAAAGGACAGAGCCGTTAACCAATAACCAGGATCAATGGTTCGGCAATTAACCAAGAACAATTATTAAATTTTAACAGACTAAACTGAAAAGCTGTAAGAAAAGAAACTTTTGCATACCTCTTTTTTTCTTTTTGAAAACTTGGATCTCTAAACTTCTATCCACTTAAGGATTCTACTCTAACTAATCCTCCTTGTATTTTACTTCATGTATTTCCCAATATGACGATTTACTGTTTGTTCTTTTAGCTTGTACCTAAAACACCGACAAACAAAACGTTGGTCAGCCGAAGCTGGTATGTGGGGGAAACACTAATCATGCAATTATTCTTAACAATGTAATCATTAAATTAATCATTTAACAACCAAGATTACATTTTAAGCCACACTACTCAATCCTTACCTATCCCCTAACTCTGTGCTATCCCTACAGTGGACTTGTATGCTACCTCTCTTTAGGTATATTCTTACCCCCATGGACCTACCTTACAGGTAGCCAATACCTAGGGTAATAGAGTCGCATGGCACTACCCGAAGGTAGCCCAATATCTAACTCAATGTGACTTGATGGACCTACCCCATTGGTAGCCATGTACTAAGTCATCCAATGACCTGATGGACCTACCCCATAGGTAGCCATGTACTAGGTGAGCTATTAAGCCACAGAGGGGACCAGGATCTGAGCTAGTAGGCACATATCTTATGTGATAGTCATATCCACATTATAGTTTGCATGAATTAAAATCATCCAACAATTAATTCATGACATCGATGAAAACTTTGGTAAACCTCAGAAAACTAACTCGAGATATTCATAAGCGTAACCACATACCTAATCTGATGATTTGAACAGAAACATCCATGCAAATAAGAATCCAAGCAAGCAATCATTTTCAACAAGATCCTGAAATAATCATGTAATTCCCTTTTTATTACTCATGTCATCAAGATCTATTAAACCTAGCTCGCTTCCTAGGGTTTCTAATTCACTTTTAGGGTTTCCATTGCAATTAGGGATTCCCTTCATCTTTTACTATTTCAAACCCTAATTTTATACCATTACTCATAAACCCTTATTATCTTATCTATTATTCAACATTAAGGTTATCTTAGCAACATATAACCCTATTCTCGGATTAAAAGGCACCATTAACCATCAATTAATTTCATTAAGCTTCTTTTACTTTAAAGCTACCATTTTTTTATCCTTTTAATCCACGACAAGATTTCTATTCTCATTTATCATCAATTCAAATTTCATTATGGTCTAATCACATATGAAATCGAATTGCCATTAATACTACCTTTTAGTCATGAGAAAACCCTAATTATTATTTTTAGGGTTTTTATCCATGATTAGGAACTTTAAAGCTCGAAATAGATTAGAAATATCATATAACAACATATTTTTACATTTTCAAATTAAATATGATTTTATCCTCTTTTACCCTAAATTAGGGTTTCTAAATTATTTGATCATTCTAATATGAGGTAAAACCCTAAATCATGCAATTATACATCTAGATTAGGTTCAAATCTAACATTATCATTCAACAAGTTATTAACACTTCAATTAACCCATTAAGCATTCTAGATTCAACCTTTAATCACAAATAGGGTTTTAACTCAACTTTAATGCATTTTTCATTAACTTATAGTACTTTTACAATTAGGAACGGAATCTATCTTTAACACCATTTTTATTGGATTCCTCTCGTTCTCTTGATCAAAATTCATATATTACTTGTCCTAATCGGAGTTACCAATATTTAATTACAAATTTAGTAAGATTTCACTTACTTGGCCAAACGGAGGATGCTACGTCATTAGTTTCCATGCACGTTGGCTGATTGCAAACATAATGCAATTATGCATTTACCCTTGGTTAAGTGAAGTGCTTCCTCATCCCGCAGAGGGGAAGAAGTGTCAAACACCCCTGGTTCATCTCCTACCTTCGACCAGCAGCAACGGCCGCCGAGGATGGCTCTTTATAGGGCTGCTCCTCCCTCTCCAAGGTCTGAAGCTTCACGCCAACCACTGCCCTACCTCTGTAATACCAGGGCGCACTCAGAGAGCCCTTAAAGCACGACCAAGATGGCTGAGATTGGCAAGGTTTCCCACAAGAAGAAGCAGCTGTGTACAACCATGCTGCTACTAAGGTGCGCTATCTATGGCATGGCGATGCTGGCTAGGTCTTGCTCTGACCTCGGGGCATGACCAGCCTCCATTGTAATCCCACTTGGTCTCCTTGTTGTGCCAGGATCACCTTGCTTTACCCTGCTAGGGTTTTGAATGAAAAAGGATGTAGAGGAAGAGGGAGATGAGAGAGGAATGGATGCAGGGATTTTCTTGGGCTTGCCCCAGAGGTCCCAACCTTTATAGAGAAGGGTACGAAGCCTTAGGTGGGTTATCCACGAGTTACCAAGCCCCTCTTTCAAGAAAATCTTTTCCTTCAATGTGAAGCAAGCCTCTCTCTCTCCTAATTATATTCTTTGATAATAATTATTCCATGGATAATTAGAAATACAGAAAACCTCTCCCTTAATCTCATTAGACTTGCCCTTTAATTCATTGGCCACAAATTTATATTCTCTTTTATTAGAAAATACTTCCTTTCTATCCTTATCACAAAATCCATTAATAATGTATCACATTATCCTCTAATTTTACAATTTTAGTATTTTCTCTTTCCTTCCTCTTTAGTGGGACTCCTTGGATCCCAAGAAACTCTATTATTTCAAAATCCTTTTTATTGGATATTCATTATCCTTCTAGATGCGTCTATATGCATTATTTCTTCATTATCATGTTTATTTCTTATTAAAATAACTCTTTTTGAGTTTTTCTCTTTATTTCTCTTTTATTTTCCTCATTGGCATTCCTTTCAATATTAGAAACCTCATGGATACGAAAATTTACCAAGAAATCTCCTTTATGCCTCTTTCCACTCATTTTCCACATTTTATCATTATTTTCAATTTCTTTCTTAATAAAGAAATACTTAATTGATCTTTTCTTTTCTTATTGCTTTTTTCTTTGCAACTTTGGACTCCTTAGAACCTAAGGAACCCAAGAGGCACGAAATCCATCCTTGGATTTCATTCTTTTGCCTTCCAGAGGTTTCCACATCATTCTTTTCTTCAAAAACTCAATTATTCATTTATTAATTGAATTTCCTTGTTATTTGGGCCCAATAGCCAATAAAGCCCACAACACAACCATCAAGGCTATTGTAAAAAAAATCCATGTATTCAAAATGAATTATATCATTATTTGTTCAAATATCTTAATAATGAGAAATTACATTTCTCACCCAAATGAACCCAAAATCAGGGTTGTAACAGTTTCACTGCCTGATGTTCTTTAGTTTTGTACTTTTGACTGAGCAGGAGTTTGAAGAACATAGACCATTGGGGCATCTCAGCCATGGCATCCAGGAGTGGGACATTGACATACAACTTTCTTAAAACTTCCTTAAACTGGTTGAACCTAGTAAAGAGACTCGGCAATAGACTTGTACTTAGGAGTAGCATCTGCCATAGAAACCTTCAACACTCCTTTACTTACGAGTCTACCCCATTTGGCTTGATTTTTAGCTCCAAGGGTGACAACCTTCCATGAGCTATCATAGCTTTGACACATGAAGTTTCCCCCAGATGAGGAGTCTAAGAACTTTTTGATATCATCATCCACATCCGTATAAAAGATTTCGATGAGTTGATTCTTAGGAATGCCATGGTGTGGACACTTACGAAGGAGCTGTTTGTATCTTTCCCATGCTTCTGCAAGGGTTTCACCAGGGACCTGAGTGAACTGTGTTATTCGGCCCCTAATTTCATAATTGAGATAAGGAGGATATAATTTTTCTAGGAAGACATTTTGAAGTTTCTTCCAGGTGGTGATGGGTTCACATTGCAAAGAGTTGTGCCAACTCATGGCTCTATCAGTAAGAGAGTATTTGAAAAGACGAAGTCTGATGGCATCATCTGTGACTCCATTTTTCTTTGTCATTGCACATAGATCTATAAGCCTCAGAAGATGTTCTTGACTATCTTCTCCTTGCTTACCATAGAAAGGGCTATTCTGAAGAAGCATAACCTAATGTGCCATGATCTCAAAATTAGGAGCATTGATGGGAGGAAGTTGTATTGGGTGATGAATATCAACAGCTTTAGGGATTGAGAATTCTCAAAGGTCTTTTTGTAACTAAGCTTGTTGAGATGCTACTTGAGCTTCTTGGATTTCTTCTTGAAATGCAGCTCGGGCTTCTTGGATAAGCCTTTCTCTTTATGCATTAAGGGCTTGAGCTACCCTTCTGGAAATTTCCTCCTCTTGTGCCATCCTAGCTTGGTTCTCTCTATTCGGATGATGAAAGATACTTTCTATCTCAGGGTCAAAGCTAGCATTAAGGCCAAAACTGTCTGAGCGATGCATGCACTAGTCTTTGAGGGTACCTAGGATGGAAATATCTTCCGAAAGTAAGATGGACGAAGTAGAGTCAAATTCAAGTAGATGCTTGATGGTATCAAAATTAAAAGCAAAATCCTAAATTAGGTTTAATAGAACTAGATTCAACTAGATGATTTCATTGTCCCTGGAAATGGTGCCAGAATTTGATGTGGTTCTTAATACACTAACAAACTCACCTAGGGCTAAAATCCCTGAGTTTTACCAAAACCTTGAGAAATAATACCACTCGCAAGCGGATGGGTCTTATTGTAGTATAGTTGAGAATCGAATCCCAAGGGACGAAATTTTTAAGAATCTTTTACTAGTCTAATCTAGTTGATTCAAGACTAATATTTAGAACAAAGGTTGGTTTATGTTTAAATAAACTAAATGCAAGGAAAGTAAAGAACAAGATTAAAAGTTGATTAAAGATTAATGATGGGAATCTCTAGGATGGACTTGGGTTTCACCACCACTACACATGCAAACACATCCAAACACAAACATCTAGGCTAGATATAACCATCCAAATAGATCTATTGAAAACCCTCATTTAGGATGTTTAGGTTCGCACAAGCATCACCTTAGGCATCAGATGTCTCGTCACCATCCAAATCACACACTTATGACTACAAAGATATAGATATCCAACTAAAGTTGTGAGCCACCAAACGGGCGTTAGGCACACAAAATTATCACCGTGGGCTAGATGTCTCATCCCCTCATGGATCACACACTTACGACTTCAGGGAATCCCATCAGAAGTTCTCGTCAGGGAGTAAACTACATTAATCGACATTCAAAACCTACGTATTGAAGTTTTTGCAACATAGGAATGCAATAGATCATGCAAATAGGTGATCAATCTACAAGCACACATCAAACGATTAACAATGAAATGAAAAGTTATATACAAGCCGTGGAATGTTTAATAATTGGACATGTAAGCATGGACAGTGTGGCTAGTCCCCGCACCCCAGCGAAAGGAAACTACTCACTCATGATGAGAGAAACAAAAAGAACAAGAGAGAGGGAAGGTTCTGCCACGAGCATGCTGAAGAAGATGATCACAACTCAGTGGAGAGATGGTCTTCTACACAACATTGGGGTAGATCTGGACGAGGAGGGAAGAACACCGTAGCAGACATGGCAGATCTTCTTTCTCCACCTTCTCTCTCTTCTCGTAGTCCTTGCTCCCAGTAGGAGGAGCAACTCGTGGATGTGATGGCGGCGTAGGCACGACGTAGATGATGAAGACGGATGTAGATCTGGGTTTCCACCTCAGATCTAGATGAACGGGTCAGATGGAGCGGATAGATGGATGCACCAGGAGTCGAACGCTTCTTGGGCATAGCCTAGTGGTGGAGAAGACCGTCTCCTTAGGGTGAGGATAGACCTGCAACCTAACAACATCTGGAGAGGGTCCCTCGAGTGAGGAGGATATAGGCCTATTTGACAAGAAGTAGGTCGTGGTTCTTTGCTAGTCACAATTCTTTGTTGCAGACACCGCAATCACAGTTGTTGTCTTGGGAACCATGGGCGTGACCTCTCTGTTGCCTTGAGCACGACTATAGTTGTTTCTATGTTGGACAGTTGTAGATGTTGCCGACGTGGCTGTGGTGAAGGGTGGCAGGGAGGGGGGTTGAGTCACGACAAGGAAGGAGGTACTGTATGGGGGCGATCGAGTCATGATATGGAAGGAATTGAACCATGATCACAGTTGTTGCTGAGGGGAAGATCGCGATAGACAGTAGGTGGTCACAATTTTAGAGTTGTAGAGGCAAGAACTGCCGCAACTGCTGGAGATCGTGAAGGAAGGATGGGGACCCCTATCACGGCTGGTGGAGGTGTAAAGACCACGACTAAGTATGAGGCATGGGTCGCGGTTGTTGGATGTCAGAATCGCGATTGCAGTTATTGAGAAGAGGAAAATGTGGGCGAGGTCATCTTGGAGATTGGTCGCGATTTTGGGCACTTGACCTGGTCGCAGTGTTTTAGGGTGGAGAAGCTGCGGTCATAGTTTGTTGCTGAGGTGGTCACAAAAGTGGGAATCGACAGAGGATAGAGGCCGACCGCGGGTGCGGTTCAAGGAAGCAGAAGGTCTTAGTTATGAAGACCGCGGGTACGGTTCGGAATAAGGGATCAATCACAGTTGTTAGGAGAGTAGCAACAGATTGTGGACATGTGTCCGTGAAGAATCCACAGTCGTGATATTGAAGAAAGCAAAGGGAGAGAGTACCACAGGTGTCTAGTAGTGAGAAAACCACAATCACGGTTTAGGGTAAAAGGATGAAGGCAGGAGAGAGACCATGGGTGAAGAGGCATATGGATGAAAGGGGGCCCGATTAATTCAGGTGGGCTGCAGTGCTCATGGGCCTACAAGGAGAAGAGTAATTCTCAATTAAATTGGAGATAAATTGATTAAGCTAGGTAAATTTGTATATTAAAGGATATAGCAAACAAAAGAGAATATACTAAGAAAAACTGGGTCAAACAAGGTGACTGAACCCACGATGAATATGCATTCATCAAAATACCCCAAACTTAAACGTTGCTCGTCTTCAAGTAACACAAAATAAAAAACAATCACCAAATAAATACTTTCACTTATGTGATTGCCTCATCTTCACATCACAATTGTTCCTCTTTTGCTCTGTATGACCCAACATCTCAACTTTTTGAGACCACCGAACACATCTTACCATATCTTCATTCCTGAGTTTGTTTTCCAACATCACTTTGTCCCTACTTTTTTTCCAACAACAAGCATTTCTAAGAGCTTTGTAAGAGTCCAGAGATACCCATAGAACAATAAGTTTACACCTGATCTGACAATGGTGTTTTTCAAGATATTGGCAAAGTAGGCATTCAATGTGCTAGTAGGTGGAAAAGGGAGTTAAGGGGGGCATGGAAGAAAGAAATAAATCTCTCCTCTATTCGACTCGAAATATTTTTTTTAATTATATGGTTGCAATTTCATTGACTGCAACTCTTATTATTATTTTTTGTGCGAATCTCTCCTCTATTCGACTCGAGATTGCATTTTTTGTTTGCATTGGCATATTCTTGGTGGTACGCCCCTATTACATAGCGAGGGGTATGGAAGAGGTGAATAAAGAGGGAGGAGGTGTGCCATCCCGAACTTAGGGTTTGACACTATTTTGTCTATTTTTGTTTCTTTTTTATGGATGGAGGGGTAAGAAGATTATAGAAGAAGTGTAGAAGAGAGTTCATATCAGAATGCAACTTGATTTACAATTCAGTGCACCAGGTTGTTCTCCTTATCATACTATGCTCAAATAATGACTTGATGAGGATTCATTGAAGATTCCATGCTATTGTTCCACTAGCCAGTTAGGAAGAACAATGTGTTTGATCCCTCTCAGTTCGAAAAATATTTGCCATTTTTACTGATCATGATGTTATGATTTATAAGCTTCACAGGGTGATTTCTAACCATTGACTAGTTTTATAAAGTGTCCCCCTTGAGGTTTTGCTTCGAATAAGGAGGGTATAATGATTCAAAACTGCATGGAAAAATGGGATAGCTGGCTAGGTAATGGCTTTAATAGAAACAAAAGCGTCAAAACTTCATCAAGTTTCTATACAAACTACTTTGTAAATTTCAAAATTTTGAATTTTTTTGAAATATTTGCTCAAAAAATGCAACGATGAAATCTTAAGTCTGAAACAAATAGGAGTGGGTGGAAGGTAAAGTACATACCACCCACCCTCCACCCCAAACTTAGAAATTTGCTCGTCCCAAACAAACTCTAAATCTGAGATGGAGGGGAAAATTATGTCAGTTGGTCCACCAGATGTGGTTGCATTCCCTTTGGCGATGCATCCTCCATCTGAAATCTCAAAAATGAAAATTATCAGAACTTAAGATTGCATCTTGCGATGCATTATCTACTAGGGGCAAACTTTTCTAATTCAAAACTAAAAGGAATAGCAAAGTTAAGGATCAGGTTGCCTCCCAACAAGCACCTTTGTTTTATGTCGTTGGCTCGACTTGATGATATCATCACCATGGTGGGGCTCTAAGTGGAGCTTGGGCTGGATTGACATATTGTTTTGGTGGTTTCTTTCTCAGCTAACCATTAATCTTTGATTTGATTCTGGCCTCTTGTATTCTTCCCCATACTGAGCGACCATTGTCAGAACATATTGGAAAACAACTTGAGCTATGTTGAGTGGTTCTTTGTTGCTCAATGTGAGGTGGAGAATAATTGCAGGGGATCTGAATGACATCATTGATGATGTAGTGTTGTTGAGGTGTGGAGGAAAAGTTCTTTTGCTTATGCACTATCCCTTTATCATAGAAATTCTGGTCACTGATGTCTATCAGATATGGATCTGAGGGATGGTCTTGGTAGAAGCCACAATCCAGATCTTGTTGAGGTGGAAAGATGAAATGAGTAGTCTCCATCAGTTGGGCTTCCAGTATAGTAGTTTCTTGATGAGATGGCTCAAGGATACCTGAAGAAGGTTTGGTATGTGTAACAACAGGGCTGGGAGGTGTCTCCTCCATAGTTGGTGGTGTTCCTTTTATCTCTACATAGACCAATTCACTCTCAGTCTTCTTTTCATCATGGTCTTCTTCTGAGGGAATGTCAGAATTAGAGGAAAGGACTCAATGCTGAATTTCAGTAAATTGATTAACATAGTCAACAAAATATGCCTTTTCTTCTGTAGTGTGTTCCTTTGCAATTTTAGATGCATAGAAATCAAAAGATTGGTTTCCCACTCTTAGGGTCAAAATTCCAGCTTCAACATCAATTAGAGCTCTACCAATGGAGAGGAAAAGTCTTTCAAAAATGAGGGGGTAGCGTGGATTCTCTTTGATGTCCATAACTATGAAATCACACGGGACATATAGATTCCCAAGCCTTACGGGGATTTCTTCTATCATGCCAACTGCCCTGGTTATGGAGGAGTCAGCAATCTCGATGGACATTCTTGTTGGCAAGAAGTTAGTAAGGCCCAGTTTGTGTCATAGGCTGAGGTATGATAAAAATGCTAGCTCCAAGATTGGCTAGACCAGGTCAGTTGATGGAATCATTTATCGAGCAAGAAATTCCAAAAGAGACAGGATCCTTACGTTTGCAAGGCATCCTATCCATAACTAAATCTGATGATGTTCTTGCCAGTTTCACTATCTGATGTTCTTCAGTTTTGTACTTTTAATTGAGCATGATTTTAAAGAACTTAGTCCATTGGGGAATCTTAGCCAATCTAGGAGTGGGACATTGACATACAACTTTCTTAAAACTTCCTTAAACTTTGTTGAACCTAGTATCGAACTGGGTAAAATTTAGTCAATTTGGAAATGGCAGGAGGGGTTTATACACTAGAATTTCGGGTTGCAGAGGGGTAGGATGGGAATCTTCTAACTGTGTTATTTATTCTTTCTGAGTTGTGACTACACTATGCTCACCACTTTGGACATTTTTTACAGTGACAAGAGTTGTGGGTTCTGGTAAAACAAGTCCAAAATGGGTTGTCACATCCTTACATTGTTCCACGTGCCTCGTATTGTCTTCTAGTTGGCCAGCCAAAGCTCCAGCATGTGGCTTGAGGCTAGCTGAAAGTTGAGCAAGTTGAGATTTGATAGCCTTCTGATGGGCTTGCTGGTTCGCTATCATAGTTTGTTGCGACTGAAGCATCTTCTCAATGGATGATAGTTTGTCATCAGAAGAGATGGGGCTGGCTTGTTTCCCTTGTTGTTGTTGTTGATAGGGGACTTGGTTGGGATTCTGGAACCGAGGATTGTTCTGATAATTGTTGTAGTTTCTATTCTAGAAGTTACCTCTAAAGTTCCTTTGAATCTTGAAATTTTGTTGTTGGTTATATTGATATCTCGGTGGGCCTCGTTGTTGATTATTTGAACCAAGTTATCGTGAGTTTTCCACTCCTGAAGGATTTCCATACTGAAAACTCAGATGGTTCCTATTTTGAATTGGGTGATAATATCCTTGACTAGGGATAGTGTTGATAGCATTTAGATTTTCCATTTGACCATTATCTCCTTTGGCACAAGTATTGCCCAGAACAACATCATATAGGATATTACAGGCTAGCATAGAAAGATCGGTGCCATTACATGCTTCACATAACAGTGAAGTTGACTTGACTTGTTCTTTTTGTCGAGGGGGTGAACGTCTTCTTTCATAGGCGGAAAAAGATGATTCAAGTTGGTCTTGCTTGGATACTAGAAGCTTAAGAGACTCGGCGATAGACTTGTACTCAGGAGTAACTTCTACCATAGCAACCTTCAACACTCCTTTACTTTTGGGTCTACCCCAGTTGGCTTGATTTTTAGCTCCAAGGGTGACAACCTTCCATGTGCTATCATAGCTTTGACGCATGAAGTTTCCCCCAGATGAGGAGTCTAAGAACTTCTTGATATTAGGGCTGTCAATGGGGAGGGTAAGGTCTTACCCTTACCCTTACCCTCTTTGGGTAGCGGGTAAGGGTAAGGATAATTATCCTTCTTAGCAATCCCCTTACCCTCCCCTTACCCTTACCCTCTTCTCCACAGGGTAAATGGGGAGGGTAAAGGGTAAGCGGGTAATTTTTACAAAAAAGAATTTTATACAAATTGTGTGTTGATTTTTAATAATTTTATAACTAATTTATTGATAACAACATATAAAACATTATATCCAATTCAAAATCATATGTTTCTCCATGTAAAGTTAAGTCAATTTACACAATAACAATTTTTTATGCATAAATCATTTATTTCCTTTGCATAAGTATGCATAACCTTTATATCATGTGCGGGTAAAAGGGTAAAAGGGTATGGATAATGTCTATACCTTACCCTCCCCTTATAGTATAGCGGGGAAATGGGGAATGGGTAAATGGGTAAAGGGTAATAAAAATCTCTACCCTTACCCTTACCCTCCAGGGTATGGGTAAGGGTAAATGGATAATACCCTCCCCATTGACAGCCCTACTTGATATCATCATCCACACCCCTATAAAAGATTTCGATGAGTTGATTCTTAGGAATGCCATGGTGTAGACACTTGCGTAGGAGCTGTTTGTATCTTTCCCATGCTTCTGCAAGGGTTTCACCAGGGACCTGAGTGAACTGTGTTATTCGGCCCCTAATTTCATAGGTGAGAGAACGAGGATAGAATTTTTCTAAGAAGACATTTTGAAGTTGCTCCCAGGTGGTGATGGGTTCACATTGCAAAGAGTTGTACCAACTCATGGCTCTATCAGCAAGAGAGTATTTGAAAAGATGGAGTCTGATGGTATCATCTGTGACTCCATTTTGCTTTGTCATAGCACATAGATCTATAAACCTTAGAAGATATTCTTGACTATCTTCTCCTTACTTACCATAGAAAGGGTTATTTTGAAGCAGCGTAACCCAATGTGCCCTGATCTCAAAATTAGGAGCATTGATGGGAGGAGGTTGTACTCGGTGATGAACATCTGTAACTTTAGGGATTGAGAATTCTCGAAGGTCTTTTTGTAACTTAGCTTGTTGAGCTGCTGCTTGAGCTGCTTGGATTTCTTCTTGAACTGCAGCTCGGGCTTCTTGCATAAGCCTTTCTCTTTGTGCATTAAGGGCTTGAGCTACCCTTTGGGAAATTTCCTCCTCTTGTTCCATCCTAGCTTGGTTCTCTCTACTCTGATGATGAAAGGTTCTTTCTATCTCAGGGTCAAAGCTAGCAGTAAGGCTGGAATTGTCTGAGCGGAGCATACACTAGTCTTTGAGGGTACCTAGGATGGAAAGATCTTTCGGAGGTAAGATGGACGGAGTAGAGTCAAATTCAAGTTGATGCTCTATTGTATTAAAATTAAAAGCAAAATCCTAAATTGGGCTTAATAGAACTAGATTAAACTAGATGATTCCATTGTCCCCGACAACGGCGCCAGAATTTGACGTGGTTCTTACTACACTAACAAACTCACCTAGGGCTGAAATCCCTGAGTTTTACCAAAACCTTGTGCAATAATACCACCCACAAGTGGACAGGTCTTATCGCAGTATAGTTGAGGATCGACTGCCAAGGGACAACGTTTTTAAGAATATTTTACTAGTCCAATCCAGTTGAATCAAGACTAATATTTAGAACAAAGGTTGGTTTGAGTTTTTTTAGAAGGTTGGTTTGAGTTTAATTAAACTAAATTTAAGGAAATTAAAGAGCATGATTAAAAGTTGATTAAATATTAATAATGGGAATCACTGGGATGGACCCGGGTTTCACCACCACTACACATACAAACACATCCAAACACAAACATCCAGGCTAGATATAACCATCCAAATAGAGCTATTGCAAACCCTCCGTTGGGATGTTTAGGTTCGCATAAGCATCACCTTAGGCATTAGATGTTTCATTGCCATCCAGATCACACACTTACGGCTCTGAAGAT